>CM072526.1:51293277-51365777 GCA_036898135.1 Oncomelania hupensis | reverse complement strand
CCAGAAGTCTTCTGTAGCACCTCATCTCCATGCTTTGTATTCTTCGCTGTAGGTCTGCTGTGAGGGTCCATGTTTCGCAAGAGCATAGGAAGATGGAGATGACAAGGGGTCGCAGCAACCTTACCTTGGAGTGTAGACTGACGGTCCTGTGTTTCCAAATGGGCTTCAACCTTGTCAAGGCAGCAGTAGAGTCTTGAGCCTTGAGTCTTGTTTGTGCTAACTTGGAGAGGACTTGGTGTCGGAACCCACTGTCTGATACTAATGCCCCTAAATATTTGAAGCGGTGCATCATGCTGAGGGATTGGCTTTGGACTTTGATGTATGCGTTGATGCCATTGGTGTTGTTGGTCACCATTTTGGTCTTCTCTGCGCTTATTTCCATTCCAAAGGCAATGGCTGGCTTGACACTGAGCGAAGCCATGAGGCAGAGGACAGAGAAAGATGGAGTACACTAGTTAAACGTTCATCTGTGGTGCCCCAACGACCTTCGAGTTATGGGATAGGATAGGATAGGATAGGATAGGAAAGGCTCTGATGGTGGTGTCAAGCCTCTGTACCAGCTGTTCAAGATCTCCAACCAATCCATCAATGCCATTAACAAAAATCCCCCATTGGGGTGCCGGGGATATCAGTATAAATAGTATCCCCACTTTCTGGAAATTTAGTGCTTTAAATTCCCACTGTCGCTGTCTTTCTCATTCCTGCTCTGTTCTATCAATCTGCTATACTATCTTCTTCTTCGCTAGACCAGTCACCTACCTTTTTTTCTTGAAAACTCTTCCGGGACAAAGCTCCTTATTTGTGTGTGAGGTCTGTTGGATCAGCTTGGGAATAGTGGACGCTTTCTGCCAGGTGGTCACTGGGGCTTCCTATGATGTTATTATTTAGCAATGTAGGCATTTTATATGTATGTGTTTTGTTGATATATTATAATGATGTTTGTATTCTTTCTTTTTTTTAAACGGGGGTTCGATAAATTAGAGTATAGCCTCAGCGTCCCCTGCTTGCGATGTCTTTATTGTAAAGTGACCGGCTGGTGGATTGCCTTCAGTTTTACCACCAGGGTTGTTTCAGCAGATATTTTATGCGATCAGGGGTTGTCTGGTCCTGATTTGGCTCGGAAGAGGCCGCTCTTCATAAAGCAATAATCATGTAATGTAATGTCATTCAGAAAATGGGGGTCGGTGATAGCCCTATTAGTAGCTCAGTTTCTCTAGATCAACTTCTCTTTGCATGTATTAATCTATATTTACATACATATAAGGGAGATGAGTCATACGCCATTCAGAGAATGGTTGCATATTGTATCTTGAATAGGTTTTTGCTATTCTATTTCTGTCTTTTTTGTCATTTGTGTACATAGTTGTAAATAGTTTGTACCTTTACTGTCCCGTCTTTTGGTGTATTGTAGCAAAAGCGATGTTTGATCGAGTGCATGTATTTATATGTAATGACTATGTAAAGCGTGGTGAGTCTGGTCATAGGCTGGAGTACCCGCTATATAAAAAGACGTTATTATTATTATTATTATTATTATTATTATTATTATTATTATTATTATTATTATTATTATTATTATCTTCTACAAGGGCGTGCTGCCTTTTCATGCAAGGTCAAGATTTTACGTCACCCACCCAAAGTCCACAGCGATGATCCATCTTTAATATAAGGCAAGTTCTCAAGATCAAGATCTCCAGAGAAGTCCCGGACATTAGATTTTGCTCCTGTGGACTGAGGTGGGTGTGAGGGTAGTTAGAGAGAGGGTTAGGGTTAGGGTTAGGGTTAGAGAGGGCGTATTTGGCTCAGTAGTGCACTCAACAGCAAAACCCAAACAACATGGCCCCGAGCCACAGGCATGCGTCCCTGTTCCTTGGGATGAGAGTGTAAACCGAGGTCTAGTCTGTGCACGCACGCATCCCATCGCACGGTCCTTAAAGATCCTGACGCTCATGCTCTAAACGGGCGAGTACCGGCTACACAAAATACGCTCAGCAAACACTAGGTCCCTTCTCCCACACTACGGGTCGTCCAGGATTGTGCTGAGTGGTCTGGGCGTCAGACGATGCTCCCCAAAGCTGCAAATGTGCGCCTTGGACGGCTTGCGTTAGATCCTGTGTCGGCCAACGCCGTCAGACGCTCTTGAAAGAAAGAAAGAAAGAAAGATACATACTGACAGCATACCTCTCCACAAGCACTGCTTAGGATATATGAAATCACAAAGCCTACTGTGAAATAGTCCTGTTATAATTAACGCCCAACACGGCTGGGTCTAGCCATACGGGAATGAACCAAGCAGAATGGCAACAAGAAAGTGGATTCTCGATAGCACAATGGTAGCCAAGTCAAGTCAAGTCAAAAGCGCTTTATTCCATAAAACCCCTTGGTGGGGCACGTGGATACAACGAAAATGAATAAAAATAAACATACACGTAGAATAACCATAAAAATCATAAAATGCAATATAAAATACATAATTATGTACAGTCATATATTACAAAAATAAAAGTTATCTTTCAATTCACACTCGCGTTCTAGGAGACATAATAAACGTTTACAAAATACACATTCATTATTATCACACAACACAAGCATACTACATAAAACTTATGTCCACACAAGCTGATCACAAATCGCACGCACTCTCTCGCAAGATAGGGTGATAAAGAGGGGGGGGGGGGTACACACTGAGTATTTATATTGTCATTATTGAAAAAAAATCCCTATTATTACTATCATTAATATTACAAATCATTATATTACGTTCTAAAGCAATCCATTGTTATTTTCATAAACCTAGCCAGTTTCAGCAGAATAGTCTTATTTTTCGTTGAAAATAAATTATAAAATTTAATAGCATTGGGTCGCACCACAGGCGCTTGTATCAGGACAAGCGAGCGCCTATGCCTGTGACGCGTCTCCCTTTGGTTATCTATAATACAAGGTCCCAAACAGAAGCAAGCAAAACTTACGGGTCATCGCAGTTTTCAAATCTTTATGAACAAACTACAACATTTCTTCCCAAAGAAGGCAACGCATTCATTTCAGCAGTGATTCACGCAAACAAACAAAATAATAAATATGCTCTGTCTATTTTTAAACCCGTTACATTTCGATAAAATTGTCAAAAAATGACTTTTTTCACAATCGCTTCACAGAAGTGCCCTTTGTTTACCGAAACTATAACTTCCGTCTGTAGTAAACGAGTTTCGGTTTAAACTATCAATGCCCATCGGTTCTCAAGAACGAATTCATGCGTGTCACTGTCGCTTTTGGGATGGATGCTAAGATTTTTTCAGTGGTAAGAGCTTAATTACAAGAAACATATTGAAATGTAGCAAACGTGCAAACGCCACTTCTGTTGCTATTTTAGGGTTGCACTAAAAATGATAAGGATGAATGAAAAATAAAATCTACTGCACTAGAGCATAGATCTATCTACACAGATGCAGTTCAAACCAATGTAGGTGCATGCGTGACAAGATCAACTACAATGTCACTAAGCATTCAGCTGTGTTATAAAAGACTTTTGTTGTTATTCCTTTTGAGACCTTTGTGTGTGTAATTAATCCCCACCCTCTCTACCACCATTTCCCCCTTCTTAATAAATATTTGTGTAGGCCATTGTGACAGGAGATTGTGGGAGCATCTGTGTTTTATTGCGCTTTGTTGTTTAACTATTTATTAATTTTGTAGTATTCCCGCATGTTACACCTGCCTACCCCCCTTGGAGTAAAAGCAGGAGACATTATATAATAACAATGGGACATGGCATTAGCGTTAAGCAGGACGTGTTTGCAAACAATAAAGATTGAATAATATGTATTTCGTGACATGTCAAAAGCGTGAGTCTCCCGCCAAAAGCGGGAGAGTAGGCAGGATTCAGGATAAAATTATAGATTAATATAAAAATCATGTCAAGATATGACGTAAACATTAGTATGGTGTTGGTTGTGTCAGTTTTCATCACGACTTCAATGAATTGTTCTTATATAGCCCTTTTCCAGATTAAGAGCTGCTCAAGTTCCAGTTAATATTGTGATGAATATGAGCAAGGTAGTCACAACAGAGAGAAAGAGAGAGTATTAATAAAATGGAAAACATGAAAAAAGAGAGACAGACAAACAAAAAGAAACGGAGACACAGAATGTAAAAAGAATGGAAGACAAAAGTGTCATCACACCAAAGAATAACCCTATGCAAATCCACTCTTCACTTATACCTACAGTTTTATTTTATTTATTTACGTACTTTCACTCTCTGTTCACCTTTTCTTTAGCAGATGAGGAAATACAAATATACACTAACTGTACACTGCTTTCGTGTTATTAGCTTAAAATTACAAATAAAACAAGTTATTTAAAAAATTTCTATGTAATTTGTCAACATTACTACACAGATCTTTTCAATGTGTATGCAAATAATAAATAACAACGGAATATAAGAAGAAATAAATACATGAAATAAATTAATCAATGAATCCCTTAATGTATTTAAAGTTATTTATTGGTTCTTCATAAATATCAGTTATTTATGTATTTTTACACTTTTTTTTTCTTTCTCTTCATACTAGTAAATTAGGAGAGTACAGCAACACTGAAGCAGTATTTTATCTGAAATTTTTAGTCATAGTCATACCAATATTTTGTTTTTGCAGCTGCATTCACATCTCCATAGAAGATCAAACCACGACTTGTGATAAATAAATTCAACGACAAAGCTGTGTGTTTCATATGGCCAAAGAAAATGTTACAAAAAAGAATATTTAGCTTTTCACCAATTGTTGTTGATGACGAAGAACTCTCATAGAATACTGAGTGTACAGGTAAACAAACCCATATTGGAATACTGCACGATCCGATTGCCGCCCACTGTTCATCATAATGTTACTAATAAATTTATCTTTTTTTGGTTACTGTTGTAATTTACACTAGTAAAAACATGTGATTATTGATTAACACAATTAATAATTAAGGAGTGAATAACAATAATATTTAAAAAACAAACAAACGACAACAACCTAACTGCTCAAATATTTTAGCGCTCATTATGCTGATTTCCTCAACAATCAGTACGTTGGTTGTTAATAATTTGTTGCATTTTGAACGTACATCCGAGACAGCCTCCTCTTTAATGTATCTCCCATCCCTGCCCACCGATGCAAAGTTTCACCACTGGCATTTGTGATTTCAACTGCGTTGCTGCTATTCCCATTTGAAACAGTAACAGCAACTTTCTTATTTTACCAAGTACCATTGCACTTCCTCGCACAAGAAATGTTTTGACACTGCCTGCTTGATCTAAAACAGCCACTTTTGGCCCAGAAACTATCCGATCGAAGGCATTTTTCTGACACTGCAATGCTGAAGTGAAAGCCATGCGTTGTAACGAATGAGGAGTAATTTTCCTTTTAGTCTCGGCAGAACTCGCATTTCCGTGAAGCGATTACGAAAAAAAATGTCACTTTTTTGACAATTTTACCGAAATTGAACGGGTTTGAAAATAGACAGAGCATAGTTCTTATTTTGTTTGTTTGCATGAATCACTGCTGAAATGAATGAGTTACCTTCTTTGGGGAGAACTCTTCGAGTTTGTTCATATAAATTTGAAAACTGCGATGACCCGCAAGTTTCGTTTGGTTCTGTTTGGGACCTTGTATTATAGATAACCAAAGGGAGACGCGTCACAGGCATAGGCGCTCGCGTGTCCTGATACAAGCGCCTGTGGGTCGCACATAGAAAAACCTTTTAAGCAGCTCTTTTCTATCATCGTCGAAATGTGGTCATATAAAAAATAAAATGAAATTCATCTCCTAACTCATTAAAAGTACATTCATTACAGATTCTGTCACATCTCTGGATTCCAAGAAACCGTCCCCTTTGCACTGGTAGCTTATGGTTTAAGGTTCTAAATTTTATGACAACAGCAGCTAGGCTTGCGGGCAAAACTGTCAAATATTCTTCAAATTCAAAATTTTCTTTAAACATTCTATAATTATAGTATAAATCATTTGTGTTAATTTCTGAGTGCCAGTTTTGTACATGTTGATCCTGCAGCCTTTTCTTTATCTCTTCTTTAAACCCTTCGGCAGAAAAATTCGAGCCTTGAGACTGATCATACCAAACATTTCCTAACCCTAGTTTTTCCAGAGAATTCCTGACACAGTCTAAGTAATCATGTTTGTACAAGTTTAGTTCGTACAGCTTCAGCAGAAATCTGTAAACCACACAAGATAATTTAGTACTATTTCTGTCAAAAGCAAGCTTATACCAAAATTTTAACATACGGCATTTTGCTAAGATATCTATAGGGAACTGACCTACTTCTCCTAGCAGTAGTGTGTACATATAGATGTAGTAACGCTACCCTTAAGCTTCCCATTCTAGTGGGTTATTTAACGCGCCTGCGGTCTAATCTTAAATGATTTCCTATTTCTAGCTGCGAGGGACACAAGTAACCCAGATCAAGTGGAGCGATAACAGTCAGAAAAACCGATAACAGTGTTGACCAACGAAGCCCGACAACAGACTCAAGCGCCGTGTGACTGGCTTCGGTTATACTAGTTAGTAAGGACGTTAAAGGTTGAAGACAAGATTAGCCGATACCATTCATTAAGTGCAACGCTAACAATAACTCTTATCATCATCATCATCATCATCATCATCATCATCATCATCATCATCATCATCATCATCATCATCATCATCATCATCATCATCACCACCATCATCACCATCACCATTATCATCATCATCATCACTATCATCATTATCATCATCATCATCACTATCATCATTATCATCATCACCATCATCATCATTCTCACCATCTTCATCATCATCATCATCATCATCATCATCATCATCATCATCATCATCATCACCACCACCTCCACCACCACCAACACCAACACCAACACCAACAACAACAACTACTACTACTACTACTACTACTACTACTACTACTACTACTACTACTACTACTACTACTACTACTACTACTCTAATACAGGTGTAGTATAAAACACATTCATTCTTGACAACGAGTAGATGGAATAATGTTTGACAGGACGAAAATAATGACCTCCAGCTGCTCAGTCGTATAATCCAGTGTTAGGGAACGCTCTCTCGCTCTTATTTCTACAGATAAGACTAAATGGCATGCCATTAATGATGTAGCAGAAGCTTTGTGTCACGTTTGGGACGCGCACGATAGATTCGGTCATTTTAGTTTGCAAAGCGCGCAATAACAGAGTGTATATACCTTTGATTTGATTTTGCGTTGTTGCTAAAAGAAGCTTTGTATAATGTTGAGAATTATCATCTGTCGATATTGTTGAGAGTTTTCTAGAATTACTTGTTTACTATCGATCAAAGCATCTAGATAAATCTAGTAATAGCTAAGAACATTCTTCTATCCTAAATAAGGTTATATGACGTAAGACAGTGCATAGTTCTGGTGACGAGTTTTATTTTGATTGGGTTTTACTGCGTCATGCTGGAATGTTCGAACTTTTTCTCGATTGCGGAGAGGCTATATAAGTGATGCACTGAGTCTATTTTGAGTAGTGAAAAAGTGAAAAAGTGATTGATAGAGACTTGTGATGATTTTTGGTGATGATCTTTGAAGTGATTTTTTTGGAAATGGGATCTTGTATGCAGCTGTTGATGTTTGCTGAATAAAGTTGGAAAACTTCATACGACCACTCCTGCCTTGTTGCTGAGTGAACAGGTTGCGTGGATAAACGAATCTGAATTACACCAATGACGGTAGAACAATAAGGCGGGCAACTCCTTCTATACATATACTAATGAAGCCCAGGACAAAGACTAGGATATTTCCCTTGGCTTGTAGACGTAAAAGTTTATTAAGGAATACAAGGAACAGTGTCATTATAGTATTATATTCATGTGACTGTGCATGCTGTAGTATTTAACAACTGTTGATTTTTGATAATAATAATAATAATAATAATAATAATAATAATAATAATAATAATAATAATAATAATAATAATCCTATTCAATCCTATCCTGTCCCGTAACTCGGAGGTCGTAGGGGCACCACAGATGATCGTTTAAGCAGCATACTCCATCTTTCTCTGTCCTCAGCAACCTTGATGGCTTCGCTCAGTGTCAAACCAGTCCATTCTCGAATGTTGTCCTCCCACCTCTTTTTTGGTCTCCCTCTTCTTCTACCTCCTTGCACTGTGCCTTGCAGAATTTGCAATTATTATTATTATTATTATTATTATTATTATTATTATTATTATTATTATTATTACTGTTAATTTTTTAATGTTTTTTTTTGTCTTCTAGTAAATAAAATAATGTTCATATTTAAAAAAAACCCACCTGGCACTATTATTTCTTCAGTGTGTTTCTTCTGTTCTTTGCAGTGTTATGTTTCTTCTATCTTTCTTGTCTGATACTATAATCTATATTTCTAATAAATATATTTCCCCAAATCAATCAGGCTCAAAGCCTGTTCCAACATACACACTCGCCTGTCTCATCCACCCTCACACAAACACACAACAAATACACATGCACCACTCAAACAGGTGGTGTAAAGGCAGGAAGATCGCTATTGGAAGACGGAAAGAAAATCGAATTTTTATTTTCGGCATTTTATATTGAATACGTCCAGTACCATTATTGAAGGGAGGGAGGAAACCGGAGTGCCAGGAGAAAACCCTCGGTGACCTCAATAGTCTCATACCTAAGTCACATACGTTCGCCCCTTGCGGGAATCGAACCCGCGACCTTCGGCATAGGAAACCGGCGACTAATCCACTGCGCCACGAGGCCATATAGATATGCAGAGAGAGAGAGAGAAAAAGTTGATTGTTATTTGTCTACGCCTTAAGGGACAGTACTCTATATCCGGGATCGCTCATAAGCCTCAAGTTGCTTGTCTTATTGTTCTACCGTCTTTGGTTACGCTTATCAAGATTCAAGCATGGGGGCTGAATGATATCAACCATTGATCAAAATAACAACTGTGTAACACATTATTAAAAGATGAGTCCCTCCTAAAATAGCTGGAAATGTGCTATATAAGAACAATTAAATAAATAAAATAACCGAAGCTTCGTTCATATCCTATCCTATCCCGTAATTCCAAGGTCGTTGGGGCACTACAGGTGATTTTTGAACGGATAAGGATAGGATAGGATAAGTTTCTGTATTTACTTCTAACGCAGAATTCAACTGTGGTTTCTGTATTTACTTCTAATGCAGAACGATACTGTCATCAAGACTTACTTCTCCAGAATTTGACAGAGATGAGTCTATATGTTGTAAAGAAGCACCTGCTTGCATATCTAGTGTTCGTGTAGGTTCTATAAATTCCAATGATTTCATAACAGTCACGGGAAGTTTACTTATTTAAAGTAGCCTAAACATACAATTTATCTGCGCGTGCTCTCATTCTCATTCACCCTTATGCATTGTATTAACCTTCACTACAGGTCGCTATTTTGCATCTTATTTACCCGTCGTGTGAAGAACACTTACCCATATCAAACAAAGAAGGGAATTTTCACATTAGTACACCGTGTGAAAAAAACTACCCACAGTTCTGACATACACTTACCTCTACGTACTTTCTTTTGACGGACCCCGTTATTTTGACGTCAAAACAGTGTTCCGTTTGGGCTAGGGCTGTGTTAGGCTTAGGGTTAGGTTAAGGGTTAGGGTAAGCTTAAAAAAATGGACAAATTTGTAAAAATGTCAAAGTAACGTATGTAAAGTTTCATGAAAGTCATCACAACGGCGTTTCTACACGGTTGTGTGTGTGTGTGTGTGTGTGTGTGTGTGTGTGTGTGGGTGTGTGTGTGTGTGTGTGTGTGTGGGTGTGTTGTGTGTAAAGATAATTAAAGAAAATATTAATAAAACTTCACATTCGTGTGAGGCACAAATAATTGTAACTATTAAATTGACCTTATAGCCGCCAAATGTAGTAATTCAATTATTTTATTTTATTTTATAGAGATCACTATATTAAATCAATACCATACTCCCTGTCCCCTCGAACACAGTCAGTCACAACGTAAGCATGTTTGCACATTGTCTCAGTCACAAGCAAATAATAGCACAAGAATATGATCTTAACTTTTGTAAAAAGATGTTTCTCATATATATCTCTTTCAATATAGACCTACGAGCATTTAAGCGCGCATGCGCGGGAATATGGGGCTAGATGCAGTATTTTAAAAGATACATTAACGCACACATATATGAAATTCCATTTGTAAATATTTATTTGCGATATTTTGCGGTGTATTTTTACCACTTTCGGTAATGTAATCAATACAGAAGTATATTTTCTAAATAATCATTTGTTTACACACAATGTAAGATTTATTGTTTACGTAAATAAATCATGATATAAGTAAATAAAGCATTGTTGCTAAATAAAAAAAAAATTTACCTATATAATACATTATTTAGCATATGTGTTAAGCAAAGTATTATTTATAAATGTTTTTAAAAATTGATTTGTTTACCTAGGTAATTCATTATTTAACAGAATTTGCTATATAAAATATTATTTACAAGATATTGCATTATTTATGTAAACAATTCATTATTTAGGGACTGCAATTTTCATTATTTAGGAGATTCCAGGATTCGCTTGAAAACTTGTTTTTTTTTTTTTTGTTTTTTTTCCAATTTTACTGCTTTCTATAATTAAATGCATGGTCTTTCCAAAGATTGTGTATCAAAATTGTGTGTTAATGATTATTTTATTGTTCAACACAAAAATTCGAAGATAAAACATCTGTATCCCCCCCGAACATAAACGAAAGGTCAAGGTCAGTTTTGTGCGGGAGTGTTCAGGTTTTGAGTATCTCCCAGAAGAAAAAGAAAAGCTTTTTTATTTTATTTTTTAATTCATTTACCCCAAAACTATGCTAAGACTGTGATTTCCTTTGTTCTTTGGAGTGGAATTATGTTTTAATTTCAAACGGAAAGTTTCAGCTTATTCGTAACTACCAAGAATTTGCAGGTCGGACTGACAAGAAAAATGGCGGGAGTACTCTGAAGGCAAGGACGCCCATACATAAATAATGATCGATCCCTCTCTCCAGGAGCCGTTACCGTTGCAGTTTCCTGTATTAGTACTGTTGCGAACGAATAAAAAATAAAGTGAAACAAAGCAATTGCCTCATTATAAATCGCAAAACAGCGTAAAATCAGGATTTTGCCATTTTCTTTATAATATATCACTACCACATAACCTCACAGTTATACGACATGTAACTGCGAATCCCCTAAATATTGAACATTGAAGTCCCTCAACAATTATTTGTTTACGTAAATACTGCATTATTTAGCAATATCTTCTAAATAAAAAAATTATTTAACAAATTCTGCTAAATAATGCATTTTATAGGTAAACAAATCATTATTTAAAAGCATTTCTAAATAATACATTACTTAGCATAATCTGCTAAATAATGCATTATATAAGTAAATAATTCCTTATTTAGCAATAATGCCTGATTAACCTATATCATTATTTTTTTACCTAAACCATATATTGTTTAGGAAAATAAAAAGTTATTTACGGAGAACATTTATTTAGAGAATCTTTACATCGTAAACAAATTATTATTAACAAATTATACTTCTAAATAAAAATTATTTTAGCTGAAAGTGGTAAAAATAAATATTCTACAAAGGAAATTCTATACTCATAAATAATAATAATAACGGATTTTTATATAGCGGGTACTCCAGCCTATGACCAGACTCACCACGCTTTACATAGTCATTACATTTAAATACATGCACTCGAAAAAACATCGCTTTTGCTACAATACACCCAAAGACAGAACAGTAAAGGTACAAACTATTTACAACTATGTACACAAATTACAAATACAGAAATAGACCATTTACAACTATGTACACAAATGACAAAAAAGACAGAAATAGAATAGCAAAAACCTATTCACAGCTATTTATATGCCCGGTTAAGCCCAGGAGGAAAAACAGTATAAATATTTACCTCGCAAAGCTACTTAATAATATAGATGGTTGTCAAGAAACGGAAACCCCAATGTTATGGCCACACAACCAGAGCAGCAGGCCTTGCAAAGACCATCCTATAACCACTTTCAAATACACATAAACTTAATGATCTAATGACAACAGAAAGTCTTCAAATAAGATGAAAATTTGATCTTGATTTATTGATGCCAATTTTCACTGTTCGAGTAGTATGATTGGATTGAATACCTTCTTTTTCATTTATTTCATTTAATCTTTGATGTTGATTAATAGATGCCAAATTGTCACTGTTTAAGTAGTATGATTGGATTGAATACCTTCTTTTTCATTTAATCTTTTTTTTTTAAATTATAAGGTGTGCGTTTGTGCATGTTAAAATTGCTATATATTCATACTGTGTAATAATGGTTAATTGTCCTGAATACATGGAATGATGTGAATACAGCTTTGTGATCTTGCTTTACTTGTCCGACTTGGATTAAGTCCCTCAGAGGCTAGAGCAGTAAATGAACTTGTAAACTTGCTTTTCTTCTTCTTCACATCCTCTCTATATCTCTATTCCATCATGATAATTGTGTTTTGTAAAACTAACAAAGTAAAACTTACAAAGCATGGAGATGAGGTGCTACAGAAGACTTCTGGGCATTTGCTATACACAACACATCCCCAACGACGAAGTCCGACCGACCATCACACAAGCCATTGGACAACACGATGACCTGCTCACAGTGGTGAAAAAACGGAAACTCCGAGAGTATGGCCACGTCACCAGATCATCAGGCCTTGCAAAGACCATCCTGCAAGGCACAGTGCAAGGAGGTAGAAGAAGAGGGAGACCGAAAAAGAGATGGGAGGACAACATTCTAGAATGGACTGGTTTGACACTGAACGAAACCATCAGGGTTGCTGAGAACAGGGAAAGATGGAGTACGCTGGTTAAAAGATCATCTGTGGTGCCCCTACGACCTCCGAGTTAAGGGAAAGGATAGGATAGGATAGGATAGGAAAACTAACAAGCATTGTTTGTGTAGCCGAGCGGAATAATTTGACTCCCGTCTCTCGGACACGACCTTGAGAACATTGCTCCACCCGAGCTGTTAAAAATGCCTGCCGACAATGTAATCCCGCTCACCACCAAAAGCAGAAGGCGAATGGTCAGCCGGGAAGAACAAATGTCGTATCGCCTTGTCCTGCATAACGCAATGGCATCCCCAAAGGATTCTGCAAAGCAGGAACCACCCAAGGCTAGTCTAACCAAGAAATTCAAGGTAGACAATTTCTCTCCCAAGCCTCAACCAGTCGCCTCCCTTTTAGCTACAGATGCCACAGCTCAAATCAAACCATGTCCTCATGGTTTCCCCGTTCGAAAAAGGTATGTCTGGAACCGACACTGACTACGCCAAGTCAGTCAACATTCACTGCATTCAGCAGTTACCGCGGTCCAGCATCATCCTGTTCCCGGTCGTTTGCACCACTTGTAGCCGAGCGGAGTATCTGACTCCCGTCTCTCGGCCACGACCTTGAGAACATTGCTCCACCCGAGCTGTTATTTTCATTTTATCCCTCAAAAGAGGGACATAAAAATATTTGCCCTGCAAGGCGGTGAAGCGTGGTTGGTAGTACCAGGTTGCCGGCTACTAGTACCACGCACTCTTCTGCAAAGTCGCTGCCGCTGACCTGCATAAAATGCCTGCCGACAATGTAGTCCCGCTCACCACCAAAAGCAGAAGACGAATGGTCAGCCGGGAAGAACAAATGTCGTATCGCCTTGTCCTGCATAACGCAATGGCATCCCCAAAGGATTCTGCAAAGCAGGAGCCACCCAAGTCTAGTCTAACTAAGAAATCCAAGGTAGACGATTTCTCTCCCAAGCCTCCACCAGTCGCCTCCCTTTCCGCTACATTTGTAATGACATTACTACATCTTGACCTTGTCATTGTCCTTCTCGTTTACCTCAGTAAGGTGTTCCAATGTGTTAGTGTTTTTCATTGGATACTAATGTGATATTTGCTGCATACAATGTTCCGTGTAACGCTTTAAGGGCAGCGCAGATAAAGGTTTGTATCTATCTTTATCAAATGACTATTTCTTAAGATTAATAGAACGATAATGAACCTCTTCCCCCAAGCCCACCTCTTATCCACCGGGCGAACGCACGCACGCACGCACGTGCGCGCACACACACACACACACTCACGGTCTTTGTTATAAAAACCTGCGAAATTTATTTACACACACACACGCACACATTCTTAAAAGTACGGGTTTCATATAAATCAATAAATAGTCCTACATTTATTCCTGGGCCCATAATAATGGCATCAAGGTTGATTGTAAAAACAGCACTGCAACGAAATTGTGTTTAGAAGACAGTTGTTTGTTGCGAACACAACGGAAGGGTCGGCTACAATTCAAAAGTGAGCTGTTGGTTGGTACACCGATTAGCCCTCTATACCATCCTTTGATGTGACAACAATGCAACTTCAAATGTAAACCCATTGTCACGCAAAACTAAACAAACATACCACACTACAACTCTCCATATTGCGGCCCTTTAACACTCAAAATCAGGAAGGCCTAAGTCGTTGTTTACTGAAGGTGGGCATAAATCAACAGGAACCCTAATTTCACACACACGCTGACACTCGACACAGCATATTCAATTTAAAGTAAAGCAGAGGGACACCCTAACATTCTCTTTGAAACGGATCAGCCACTGCCTGGCTATACGTGTGTACACACTGGGGTGGCTTGGTGGCCAAGTGGATATGGGGCTGGTTTCCTATGCCCTAGGTCGCGGGCTCGAACCCCGCATGGGACGAAATAGGTACCAGACTTTCTAGAACACCGAGGGTTTTCTCCGGGTACTCCGGTTTCGGGGTGTCGGATAGCGCAGTGGTTGGAGCACTCGCTACTGTGTCGCAAGTTAAGCACCGTCCAGCGCGGCTAGCACTTGGATGGGTGACCGCAAAACGTGAAGCGACAGATAACAACGCCCCCAGTTGACTCAACTGTGACTGAGTACCTACTCTCTTAAGGGTGGGGAAGGTAAAGCAGCGAGGGAGAGAGATGGGCATCACCCTCATTACGCTGGCCCAAGATAAATGTAATCTCCAACATCACGCTCCCCTACGGCCACAAGGCTATGGGACTACCTTTACCTTTACCTTTTTTACTCCGGTTTTCTCCCGCCCTTCAATTGTGGTATTGGGTAAAGATCTTTGAGACTTTTTTTTTTTTTTTAGATAAGGCGCGTATAACATCCGATCTTCTTCTTCTTCTTCTTCTTCTGCTTCTTCTTCTTCTTCTTCTTCATTATTATTATTATTATTATTATTATTATTATTATTATTATTATTATTATTATTATTATTATTATTATTGTTATTGTTATTATTATTATTATTATTATTATTATTATTATTGACAAACTACACCTATGATATGTGGCGAAATGGGAGGCGAGCGGTTCACGCTTGGAAGGGTTGTCTACCTTTTATTTGTTGGTTAGCCTAGTCTTGGATGGCGCCTGCTGTGCAGAATTCTTTGATGTGGCCATTGGGTTATGCAGGACAAGGCGACACGACATATGTTCTCCCCGGCTGACCATTCGTCTTCTGCTTTTGGTGGTGAGCAGGACTACATTGTCGGCAGGCATTTTAAGCAGGTCAGTGGCAGTGGCCTGCAGAGAGTGTCGTGGCACTAATAGCCGGCAATCCGTTTACTAGCAGCACGCTTCACCGCCTTGCAGGGCAAATATTTTTATGCCTCTCTTACGAGGAATAACCAAACAATAACAGTTCGGGTCGGGCGTGTTCTCAAGTGGTGTCAGAGAAGCGGGAGTCAAATAGTCCGCTCGGCTACATACACAGTGACATAAGTTGGAGTTATCAAAACTTGAACACTACTCACTTTCGATTCATTTACCAGCAGCTCTCGTGCAGGCCTATGTCCTGTACATAGACGGTGCGAAAGTGGAGAGAGTGACAAACTACAAATACCTGGGGACGATTCTCGACAACAAACTGTCCTTTGACCAAAACACAGCTGCGATAGAAAAGAAATGCCGACCTCGACTGTACTGCCTTCAGAAACTCCGTTCTTTGAACATCAGCCGACCCATTCTTTCTTCTTTCTATCGCTGTTTTATTGAATCAGTTTTGACTTTTGGTTTTATCTGCTGGTTTGGAGGGCTAAGTGTAAAGAACAAGAGGGTGCTTGACAGATTGGTAAGAATGTGTGCGAGAGTGACCGGTGAAAGACAAAACAGTTTGAGAGAACTGCATGAATACCGTGTGGTGAGGAAGGCGGGAGTGGTTATGAAAGACACTTCACATGTTTTGGCAAAGTATTATGAAATGTTGCCCTCTGGTCGCAGACTGCGTGTGCCTAAATGTTCTCTCGTAAGAACAAAAAACAGTTTTATTCCAAAATCTATTGAGTTTTTAAATAAGCGCTAAGTAATATTTTTGTATATAAGATCTTGATGTTTGTGATGCTGTTTGAGATGTCATTTAATACTGGAAATTTAATATAGATGTAGTCTAATGTGTACTTGTTTTATCTATGTATGAATTGTTTTAATGTTTCATACCGATCAGCAATTGTATGTCATAATTTCTCTGTTGAGATAATAAAGTATTCTTGAACTTGAACTTGAACTTGCCCCAGTTGCCTAGGCAGCTACGTAACACTACGTAACTATTTTGGCGGAAAGTCCTGCGCAACCCTATTCTCGCGGAGAGCACTGGTGAGCGCTCTGTAGCAGTCTCGAAAAGTTGTTTGCGAAGAGAAAAAGATGGCGGCCAGAGTGGCGGGCTTTCGTTTTACAAATGGCGATGCGTTCAACGGTCAAATAGCAAGGGAGGACTTTTGTCATTTCCAGTCTGGTAAGATTTGTGTACTTGTTACTTGACGGAATATTTACGTTTATGAGTAATTGGTATGAACTAGTATTTATATTTGATATTGTTGTGTCGTCAGTGCGATTGACAGCAACTTTCACTTTTAGCCGACTTCACTCTGACTAGCTGTTGTGCAGTCAAAATGTGCAGCATCAGTTTAAAAGCATTTGCTTAAGTAGTGGTCACATTTGGCTTATGTTTTACAGCATATGCATTGGGTTAGGAGATTTTTTAATGACCGGAATTTTGACGGGTGGCCACACCTTTTGAGTTTAGTGGCCACATTTGGCTTACGTTTTACGGCTTATACATTGGGTCGAGGTAGTGGCGCCATGTTTATCACGGCCCGGTTCAAATTTATAATCGGGTGTAGCTGTGTAATTTCACTACAACAAGGTTCATGACGATGTAATGTACCCTTTAACGATTAAAATTTGACTATAATATGAAACAACTTTTATTAAGATCAACACGCAACAAGTGAATTCAACTGCCTTAGCTTGCCAAGTCGTATTCAGCAGACAATCTGTAATGCGTGTAATCATGCATGTGGGAGGAGTTTAGGTTTACCTCTAAACTCGTGACGTCATATTGTCGCTTCAGTTTGGTCCTCGTAAGTCCGGTTTATGTAATTTTGCAGAAGAAATAAAACATGCGCTATCCTTGTGAAATTTTACGTTAGCTAGTGCGCAAAGAAATAGATACGGAATTCATAAGCGTAACACAAGCATGGCCGGGTGCTACAGGTCAATATGGCCGGACCTTTATGGCCAAAGGTTGCCCAGAAGCAAAAGTAGTTAGTGTGGAGCAATCGCAAATGTTTTGTGGCGCTTTTATTCTAGGCAAGTCGGGGCTGCTTTACGGCACATTGACAATGTTGAGCACAAATGGCACACTGAGGATATAATATAGTATGGGAGAAAGAAACAAGAAACAGAGCCACTGTTGCTAGGCATGACCAAAACCTGTCTCTTCGCCCCCTCCCCCTTCCCCTCACCTCCCCCCCTCTCTCTCTCTGCTTTGCTGTACTTCTCCTCTGTCACTTTAATCCAGGGATAAAATAGTTCCCACAACGTTCAGACCTTATCAGATCATAGCACTTCCGCACGATTCACTTGAAACATATATATAGCCGGAAGGATATCCTGATAAGGCCAATATAGTATTCCACATTCACTCTTAACAAACCAATAATCATGCTACCATCAATTCAAACAAGACGCTCAGACCGTCAAAGCTCTTTACGTTTTGGTAGGAAGGTGTAAACCGAGGTCACGTCTGCGTACGCACGCGTTTTCATCGTACATGTTTCCACGTTTGTGCCAGACATTTCTCTGGCACCGGAAAGAAAGTTCAGTACCTTAGGTATTTAAGCTACTGTTCTTTCAATAATAGTTGTTAAATAGACATATTTCATATCAAATTAAAGGTAAAAGAGTGAGGAATAAAAAAAAAAAAGTTAATTTGATTATGTTATTGAAATATGCGTTTTGAAAGCATGTTGATCTTTTTGAAATGATAA
This sequence comes from Oncomelania hupensis, assembly GCA_036898135.1. Lineage (NCBI taxonomy): Eukaryota > Metazoa > Mollusca > Gastropoda > Littorinimorpha > Pomatiopsidae > Oncomelania > Oncomelania hupensis. The sequence goes on along the minus strand of CM072526.1, from coordinate 51,347,334 downwards.
AATAAAATAAAAATATTTCTACATACCACAGTGATGAAAACAATCTGGAGGAATAATTCCAATCACTGAATCAGCTTCACACACCAGAAAGAAAATTTATTTAGGATCAAAATACACTTTACAGTTTGAAATTATATTGATTATTAGCAGAGTTTGACACACTGTCGATTATGCCCATCACGATGCTTAGTAAAATGCACAAAAACACTCTAAAAACGAATCAATTTGAAGAAACCACGTGCGTGTCGATCGAGAACGAAAGTAGAAAGAGTTATCTCTCTTTGGTTAAAATAAAACTTGGATTGGACTGCGCAAAACAACGGAACGAAACGGAATACTGAAATCGACGATATTTCGTAGATTGGCAAAAACATGGCGGCTCAGATCGACGATATATCGTCGATTGGCAGGCAATGAGTTAAAGGTCACTACTTCTGAACCCACATCTCCAGAGCATATCGCGCTTGTAGACTGCTAACGTTCACACTAAAGAAGCAAATGAGAAACATGGAATGATAATTTGAACAATCTTGCGATCACAAAATTTTCCTAATCGGCTGAGACAATTTATAGATACAGCGCAAAACATGTTTAGAATACGGTGAAGCCCAATGACCTTGACCTGTGAGAAAGTACAAATACCAATGATCTAACAAGCTTAGTAGTAGTTTGGATTTTTTGTATCTAACACTGCACGATCAAGGATCCACTTTCTTTTTGCGCAACTAAGGATCCATTGCACTTGGTTCACTGTGTGTGAGTTGCTGTGTGCGAGTTGAGCCTCAAATTCCAACACCGCAGCTCAAATGTAAGCCCCACTCAAGTCTTGAGTGCTTATCAGTAGAAGAGATAAGGGAATACCTTTCACCAGTTTTGTTTTCAAAATTCAAGCTAAGGTCACAGCGTCGCTTACGAATAGCAATAGGCTTTGCAACCTAGATTTTGCGCTTTCATGTGGGTATTTTCATGTTCTTTCGCGGTTTTTGACACTGGACTACACGTGTGTCTGTGCATATTATTTCACGTATCTCCATTCTTAACCTTTTACACATTATACAATCAGAATAGTTATAATTATCTTTGCAAATTCTTAAACACCTTTGAATATCGATTTTTGTTTTTTTATTGGATGAGCTTTACTGTTTTGTTGGTAGAGTGTTGTATTGAGTGAGAAGAGACCATGTTTGTTTTAAACGTGATCTTTAATTGGGTTTACATGTTCTTCAGTAGAAACTATCATTGTGATGCTTGACTGCGAGAGTGGATTTTGTTTTCTTTTTTAGGCCCGCAATATCACGTATTACAATTTAGTCACAGGTGCTCTGTGATACCCTGTGAAAACTAGGTATGCAACTGCTGCTGGCTCAGTTGTGATGTGCGTCGATGTAGGAGAGGGAGAGAGAGAGAGAGAGGGAGAGAGAGAGAGAGAAAGAGAGAGAGAGAGAGAGAGAGAGAGGGAGAGAGAGAGAGAGAGAGAGAGAGAGAGAGAGAGAGAGAGAGAGAGAGAGAGAGAGAGAGTTGGAATACTATTTACGATCAGTGTTGATAAAAACGGATTATTCTTAATGTATTCACGAGTTTACGGGAAATGGTTAAATTCTAGAATGGTCTAAAAATCTTAAATGGTTGGATTTACTTGGTGCAAGCCATTTCCGGTCTCAACAAAATCTGCCGTGATTCAAAGGAATAGTCCATCGCTCTCTGAAGTAATTTACGTTTTAGCAAAGGCTGAAAAACGATGGAAACATGAAAATGATTATCTGTTAAATTTAAAAAAATGGCACAAAGGTTCCTCATCCTGCCTCGGTTCCCTCATCGAAGTGGATTGATGACATGTCTTGCTGGCCACCTGTCACATATCCCAACATCTTCAACTACATATATCGTTTTATCCGAGGGCGTTGACGGTGAACAGATGGAGAATTATAAAGGACTAGAATCTTATAGTGTGAAAGATGCACGATTAGATCACACAATTGGGCCCATGCACTTTAATCTCAGGACTGATCGCACGAGGCAACCGATGGCACGTGCATGGCACATAACTTATTTGGATTACAAGGCACGAACAACTCTAACAACCTGCACAATTCATCCTCCCACTCTCTGAACTCCACTGAATCCTCCATGCCTAGATCAACGGACTTCAATCCTTACCACGCATCCACGCCTACCCGAACATCCCGACAGAATAAGACCTTTAACCGACCCCTGCGCTTCCTGAATGTAAACTTTCAATCCATCACAGGAAAAAAAGCTGAAACAAGAAACATGATAGATAGCACCAAGCCAGATGTCATCATTGGCACAGAGACCCACCTCAACTCTTCCATCCTCACCAGCGAAATCCTGCCACCCACTTACAACATCTTTCGACGCGACAGGAACAGAGATGGAGGAGGAGTGCTGATAGCAGTCGCTGACCACCTGTCCTGCCACGAAGTGCCAGAACTATCCATCGAAGACTGCGAACTCCTTTGGGTTAAAATCGAATTGAAAGGAATACGCCAACTTCTAATCGCTTCCTACTACAGACCAGATGATGGAGACGAACACAGCCTTGTCTTCGTCAGCTCCACTCAACGTGCAGTCGCCACTTGAGCGTCTATGGTTATTGGAGGTGACTTCAATTTTCCAGCTTTTGATTGGGCCACCAAGACACTTAAATTTACCAACAGACATCCAGGCCTTCACCGACAATTCCTTGAGCACCTAAGCGACCTAGGACTCGAGCAAATGGTCATGCTCCCCACTCGCGGAGACAACATCCTTGACCTGTTCCTCGACCAGTCACCCCTCCCTCGTATCTCGATCATGACATTGTTTATCTGGAATACAACGCCAACCCAACTCGTAACCGCCAGGTCCCTCGACAAGTTCCCCAATACAGCAAAGCTGACTGGGAAGCTCTTCGTCGTGCAGCTGATGACCTGTCTAACTCTGTCTTGGCTTCCTTTGATGAAAATTGCAACTCTGAAGAATTATGGGCAGCACTAAAAGATGAAATTGAAACAATTACAGAAGAACATATTCCTCGCAAGACCCTCGGAAGGAAGTTCAATAAACCATGGGTCGACCCTGTCACACTACAACTAATTAAGAGGAGAAACAGACTCTACAAGCGATGGGAAAAGACAGGAGAAGAAAAGATGCGAGAAGAAATCAAGACCCTAAAGCGGACTTTTCAGAGAAATCTGCGCCGTTCTTACTGGACCTACACTGAAAACATGTTTAAGGACAACCCGTCGGACCCAGCAAGACGGACAAACAACAAACAGTTCTGGACATACATTAAGGCACAGCGAACTGAAGCATCTGGGTCCGCACCGTTGAAAGTTCACGGCAAGCTGATAACAGACGCTAACGAGCGCGCCGAAGTCCTTAACAAACAATTCATTCGGACTTCAGCCCCAAAATCTCCTGCACTCCACAAGAATTTATAGCAAGGACCAACCTTCAACCCCCCAGTGAAAACTCCCCCACATGCAGCTTCATTGACATCACTGTCCCAGGAGTCTCGAAGTTACTCAAAGACCTTGACCCCAACAAAATCCCAGGCCCTGACGGCATCCACACCGACTCAACCAAAGCTTTTAGGTTTTGAAGTTAGTTTTGAACCTAAGAGTGCTGCTCACATAGGCACTGAGCTGGTGTGCATCAGCCCCAGAGTCCTCAAAGAACTTGCCACTGAACTCGCCCCTCCACTTAATATCCTCTTCCAAAGTTCCCTAAACTCTGGAGTAGTTCCTCAAGACTGGACAATTGCCAACGTTACACCTGTTTTCAAGAAAGGTGAACGATACAAAGCTGAAAATTACCGCCCCATATCCCTAACAAGTGTTCCCTGTAAGATCATGGAACACATCATCACCAGCTCCATCATGTCCTTCGCAGAGGCCCAAGGCGTCATCACAGATGCGCAGCATGGTTTCCGACAACGCCGTTCCTGTGAGAGCCAACTTGTTGGGCTTGTGGAAGAAATTCGGATGACCTTGAAAATGGAAAGCAAACAGGCGCCCTAATAATGGACTTCTCCAAGGCCTTCGACAAGGTGTGTCACTCGCTCCTAACCCACAAGCTCGGCCATTATGGCATCTCCGGTCAAGTGCTCGGCTGGATAGAAGCCTTCCTTGCTGATAGGCAGCAGCGCGTAGTGGTGGACGGGGCTGTCTGAGTCTGGAGTGCCTCAAGGATCCGTACTGGGCCCAAGCCTCTTTGTACTTTACATTAACGACCTCCCAGAAAAAGTGAAATCAACAACCCGGCTATTTGCTGACGATACTATGTGCCATAAAACAGTCAACACCACTGCTGATCAGTCTGTCCTACAAGATGACCTCAACCAACTGGCAGAGTGGTAGCAACGGTGGCTCATGTGCTTCCATCCTGACAAGTGTCAGACACTCCGTGTCACGAGGAAAAGGAAGCCTCTGCCTTGTGCATACCACCTCCACAGCCACACTCTATCTACAGTTGACAAGGCCAAGTACCTGGGGGTCACCATTGAGAGCAATCTACAGTGGGACACCCACATCACCAGCGTAACCAACAAAGCCAACAAAACACTTGGATTCCTGAGAAGAAATCTCTAAATCGGCTGCCAGAAGATCAAGCGCCAAGCGTACACCTCACTCGTCCGCCCTATCCTGGAATACGCGAGCCCAGTGTGTGACCCTCACACTAGCAAGGATATCCAGCGCATTGAAGCTGTACAGCGCCGTGCCGGCAGATGGGTGGTGCGTCGCTACCGCCAGACTTCAAGTGTGGCTGAAATGCTTGAACACCTACAATGGCCCACACTCCAGGATCGCCGCCGCCAAGTCAGACTCTGCCTGTTCTACAAGCAGCACAAAGGCCTAACTGTGATCACATCCTCCAGGAAACCCTCCCCTGCGCCGCCCCTGAAGACTACCCGCCATACGCACTCTGAGCAGTACCAGCTGCCTTCTTGCAGAACTGCATACAGGCAACAAACCTTCTTCCCACGCACCATCGCCGAGTGGAATGCTCTCCCAGAAGAGGCTGTCCGCAGCCAAACTCTGGAAGCGTTCAAATCCCGGATCTAGCCCTACCCCTCCCCTCCCTTCCCCCACCTCCCAATCCCATATCCCTGACCCCACAAGCTGAAGCTGATCACCCGGGCAGCGATTTTCATATTTCCTGTATAATATACCTAAGCGCAAAACCCTTAACGTCTCCATAATCTTCACAATCCTGAAGGAGGTAGTCAAGAAGAAAAAGAAGAAGAAGAAGAAGAAGAAGAAGAAGAACGTTAAAATTAGTTCCATATTGCGGAAGTTGGTTTTGGCTGCGGCTCGCTCATAGGCCTCGATCTTTGCTTGTTTTGTTCATAACAACTGCTTGTGCAGTTGAAATGGTGGCTCACACGTACATTCTTTCCTCGTGAGAGGTCTGTGATTAAAACATTCTCGTCCTAATGCCTCTTGTAGCTTTTTTCTACGGTTGCTGCAGCCTTTAATAGCACAATGAGCACCAGAGCCGTTTGTGTAGCTTTCTTGTACAGTAGACATGTTCTATATAACCGGAAGTTGGTTGCACTCGTCTTCAATTAAAGTCAAAATGGCGGACTCTATTCATAACCATTTGGGAATGAATATAATCATGAATATGAATGTAACATGTCAATTTGCGCCTCCTGTAATCTTTTTTTTGGGTAATAAAGTTGTTTTATTTTATGAACTCTCTGTCTCTCTCTGTCTCTGTCTCTCTCTGTCTCTGTCTCTGTCTCTCTCCCTCTCTCTCTCTCTCTCTCTCTTTCTCCCCCCAGCTCTCTATTCAGCTTATTCCAGATGCCGTCGAAGTGGTTTTTACTACGTTTTGCTGATGATATAATTTTATTATTAGACACTCTTCTTGGTTTGCAAACTCAATTAAAAAACCTCAAAAAGAAGAGGCTGATAGATTGAATCTAACTGTAAATTTAGACAAAACGAATGTGATGGTTTTTAGAATGGGGGGACATTTGGCTGCCCGTCAAAAATGGTACTGTGGTGCAGACGAGTTAAAAGTAACAAATTCTTATAAATATCTTGGTGTAGTCTTCAACTTTGTTAAAGGTCTGCAGAAAAAGCAAAAAAGTGTGTAATGGAAATCCTTAAATCATTGAGAAAAATTAACGTATCAAGCTCGTTTATATCCTGGAAACTATTTGACGCACAAATGGGACCCATCTTAACATATTCGGCGGAGGTATGGGGGTTGGAGGAAACTGGTTCTCAGATAGAAAAAGTGCATAAACCCAATTCAAATAAGTAAATACATAAATGTACGTCAAACATTAGTTTGTGTGCTCAGGACAAATAAAAATGATACAATGTCCTTTTTTGTGCAGTTATGTATTTTACAGTGTTTGGTAAAGTTCAGTGTGGAAGTCTATATATAAAACACAAGTATATGTTCACTCACTGTTTTTCTCCTACAATATAAAACATTAGTAATTAGTTTCATAACATTTTATGTTCCAAAACATTGAAACTTAACGTTATTTGCATAAGATTTTAATGGTTTATTTAGGATGGTTTTTACTATTATTTGTTGTTGTTGTTGTAAAATCAATTTTTATTGAGGGTGTGTGAATTTCCAGGTTTTTAGACCCAGCATGTACAATGTCATTCATTTAGTGACCTCCAATTAATTGTCTGTCCTTTCATATACATCATTACTTGATCATTTACGTTGATGTTGTCAGGTAGTTTTATGGGTATATTTTTTTAACCTTGGCCTCTTTGTATTCCTTGTAAGTTCACATGACAATAAAGCATTATGTAAAATTGTACTTGTTTAGTCTTCCCATTTGTTTGCCTCTGTTTGATCCGGCAAGAAAAAAGTAAACATCTTCTTCCCTAATTACACACAACACATAATAAACTTCAATGGGATCGTAATGCATAATGATTTGAAAAAAAAATTTACTAGCAGCAGTAGGCCACATGTTTTATATAGTGTCTTTCTAGTTACAATGAAATCAGAACGCTGAAAAATGAAATTGTGAAACAATATTCAAATGTAAACACAAACACACACTCACACCCCACTGTGTGGACCCAGATCTCTTCTTGTTTTCAGGGTCTCATCAATTCATAGTGTATTACAATGAATTTTCATCATCAAAACTATTTACTTACTTTTATTTTACATATGTTGCTCCAAAACATTGTTGACGAACAGGTGCATATGGATTAACCAAAACGGAATTAGCATGTGGTTAGTGATGTCAAAACTCATAGGAAGTTTGGGTAATAACACTGTGTCCAGCTTATAAGTGCTGCCTTTAAAATGTAATCATGTCAGGAAATGCAAACCTCATAATCATGAGAGTTCATATTTATCTTTTAGTGCAAAATTATTTCATATTTCAATAAAGACACTTTTTTGTTTGTCCTTATTTTTTTTTTTTTTTTTTTTTTTATTCTTAAGATTTTGGGTATATAGATCAGTTCCATTTTGGGGAGATTTAAGATGGACTATGCATGGGATTGTGCTTTATTTTTTGCATTCTACAAGCTGTTGGAGTGATACGGATTACTTTATGAGAGAAAAATTGAGAAAACACCCAGTACATTTGGATTTTATTGATCTTTCTTTGTGCTTCTGTGATGTTTCGATGATATTTTGTACCATTACGAACATTGGAAATGCTGGGTTGGTCTACACTGCATTAATCCCCCCCCCCCCATCCCCCCAAGGGAAAATAATTTCCAGAATAAATAAGGTTTGGCTTGCATACATGTATTTTCAGCACCTTCTGCTTGTTTGTGCTGTTTATTTTAATAACTTTTCAACTAGGGCTATTTTCGATGTTGTACTGATAAGAGGTAGCTATGTAGTGCCGTTCGTTCCGCTTGGTAGGGTGGGTTTTATACCCCAGGTAGTGTGCACAGGTACGTGCTTACAATGTAGCCCTCGAATCACAGCCCCTACCGGTAAGGTCAAAGTTGCATGTTGTGAACTTGACCTTGCAGGATCAGGGAGCTGTGTTTTTTTTTACATACGTGGACCGTGGACCTTCATCCTTTTTGTGGACCTAGTTCAACTTTAATAGAACTCCTTGCTACGATCCTTGATTTGAACGCCAAATACGATACGATACGATCATTTATTGCCAAATAAAAGCTTTTACAAGGAAAGGGCCTTGGTACATGACACAACATCACAGCTGAAATAAACAAACAAACAAAAAAAAGTGAGACACGTGTACGAAAGCACACAGCATGCAATGCGCTAATGTATCAGCTACGTAACGCTGTTATTTACTTTATATGTGCTTAGCAGTGTGCCCAGCTTGTTGGTTTAATTCTGACACAACTACGAAATATAATAGACGTTAACAATACGTAAGCCAAAATACGGAAGATAAAATAACGTAAGTAATGATTCAATAAAAAATAAAATAACACGTAAAAATAAAGTTCCACTCTCTAAGTTTCGAATCCTGGACCTTTTGCGTTTTGGCATGGTGGGCGGGGGTCTGCCCTAATCGACCACCACAGGCGGTGGAGCCTATATAATTTATAATCAACTGAAGAGAGAGCGTCTCTCTGCGTACTATATTGTTATTCTTTGCGTTTTGCAAATGGCCTGAAATACAGTAATTTGTTTAACGTAACCCTTGGGGCGATTAAAATATCGTATGTCTTATTGTATCTTATACTGGTATATAGAGAGAGCGATGATATTGGACTTCGGTGTTTGTCACATTCAAATACGGGGGGCCCGTGATGTAACCCGATGAGCAAACGGATCTTGGATACCCTTGCCCGATTTTGGTCACCGTAATGCCAGGTACTGTGTGGGTTTAGTTTAGTTAATCATTGCTTATAGTGTCCAGCGGACTGCAAACAGCCGAATCAGGACCACAACTTGGTTGAAAGAGGACTCAACCCTGATCCGTTTAAAAGACCTGCTGAAACAACCCTAATGGTAACACTGAAGGCCAGCCGGTCGGTCACTTTACAAAAAAGCACCCCATGCAAGGGACGTGAGGCAGTATTTTAATTTATCGAATCTCCCCCTCCCCCTCCCCACCGTTTACAAACACAAAATAGAATATTAGAACATAAACATCATTATAAAATATAACTAAACACATACAAAAAAAGCCCACATTGAATAATAATACCGCAAAAAGCCCTAGTGACCATTTGGCAGAAAGCGTCCAATATCCCCAAGCTGACCCAACAGATACTATTACACAAATGAGGAGATTTGGGAGAGTACTGAAGAAAAAAATGTCGGTGACTGGTCAAGCGGAGAAGATAGTAGATTGATAGAACAGATTAGGAATGAGAAAGAACAAATGATCTCCCCGTGACCTTTCGAGCATTGGGGAAGGAAGCGTTTGAGATCTCCCTTTTCTGTAGGCCAGCTTAATGATTTGATCTCCTCTCCCTCACTGCTTTACCTTCTCTGGTTCTAAACAGGTCTTCACAACTGGGTGGACCGGGGGTCGTCGTGTTTCAGTCTTTTTGGGTCGTTTGGTGGTTGCCTTCACAGCTTGTTTGTTCATGTTGTTTTGGGATCATAGAACTTAATCCCTATCCAGGACTTTATAAAGTTTTGGATTATTTAGTCCCAAAACAAAATTATGATTCCAAATGAATACTCACAGCAAGTAACAGACGCTTGGCTCTTTGGATCTGGATCTGGATCTGGATTCCGGCCGAAGTTGTTACTTCTCACAGCAGTTTCTATTTAAAGGTTCAAGACAGCGCGAACGGAACCATGTCGAAGATATTTCCAATCCTGTGTCGTCGCCTATCGTCGTAAATCACAGGCTCTGAAGTCTCTGTCGAAAATAGTTCCAATCCTGTGTCGTCGTCTGCTGTCGTAAATCACAGGCTCTGAAGTCTCTTCTTTCGTCTTTGTAAACTTGTAAGTCTAATTTACATAATACAATACAAAAACGAAAGAAGAGACTTCCTATCCTATCCTTTCCAATCCTATCCCGTAACTCAAAAATCGTTGGGACATCACAGATGATCGTTTAACCAGCATACTCCATCTTTCTCTTTCCTCAGCAACCCTCATGGCTTCGCTCAGCGTCAAGCCAGTCCATTCTCGAATGCTGTTCTCCCACCGCTGTTTCTGTCTCCCTCCTCTTCTGCCTCCTTGCACCGTGCCTTGCAGAATGGTCTTTGCAAGGCTTGATTCTCTGGTGACATGGCCATACCATCGGAGTTTCAGTTTCTTCACCACTGTGAGCATGTCATCATCTTATCCAATGGCTTGTGTGATGGTCTGTCGGACTTCGTAGTTGGTGATGTGCTGGGTATAGGAAATGCCCAGAAGTCTCCTGTAGCACCCCACCTCCACGCTTTGTATTATTCGTTGTAGGTCTGCTGTGAGGGTCCATGTTTCGCAAGCTTATAGGAAGGTGGAGATGACAAGGGGGCGCAGCAGCTTTACCTTGGAGTGTAGACTGATGATCCTGTCTTTCCAAATGGGCTTCAACCTTGTCAGGGCAGCAGTTGTTTGTGCGATACTGGAGAGGACTTCCTGTCGGGACCCATTGTCTGATACAATGGCTCCTAAATATTTGAAGCTATGCACTGTGTTGAGGTATTGACCTTGGACTTTGATGTCCGTGTTGATGCCATTGGTGTTGTTGGTCATCATTTTGATCTTCTCTGCACGTATTTCGATTTCAAAGGCTCTTGATGTGGTGCCAACCATCTGTACCAGCTGTTCAAGTACTTGTTCTTCTCCAGCCAATCCATCAATGTCATCCGCAAAACGGAGTTTAGAGATTGCTCTACCTCCTATGCTGACTGTGCCTTCGTGATCTGCAAGGGCATCTGGCATGATGCGCTCCAGGAAGATGTTGAAGATTGTTGAAGATTGTTGGAGAGAGTAGGCATCCTTGACGCACGCCGATTGTTGTTCTGAACCAGCTCCCGATGGCGCTGTTGTGGAGGACTGCATTGTTAGCCTTTTCATACAGGCTTTTGATGACTTCTATAATGTTAGGGCTAATGTTAGGCTTCAGAGCTTGTGTCGTGAAGATGTAAAATGCCAAAAATCTCATGGGAAAAATTGGCATAGATCTAGGGTTACAGTTATTCCTAACACTTGCCCTAACCTTAATCTAAATTCTAACTATCTCTAATCCTAACGAATTTGTCGTTAAATTAAAAATAGTTATAATATAATTATGAATGCGCAAAACGATGCGACGTACATACTCGTAATATCACCGCCATATTTGGGGCTTTTCCCTGTCCAGTTTCCGGATATGATTACGCGACCATGGCAACATGGAGCGCGCACTCTGCTAATTATGTTAAGTTCATTTCTCAGTATGAAATTGTTGAATGATTTTATATTGAATATTTTGGAATATTTTTGTTAATTATTGTTTTTCTACTGAATCGCATTTGATGTGTTTAGTTTGTGTATTTTTTCCATACACCAAAATCTCGGAGCTGCGATCGCAGTGCTTCTTCCAAAGTAGGCCTAGGCCTAATCCCAAATGACGCAGGCTGCCTTTGTGCGTCAGAGCTCACGTCATCTCTAGTGTTGAAGATTCCATGATGGTGGATTATACACTATTTTGCGACCATTGACTAATTTCAACTGGGTGAGTTGCAGTTTACGACTTGTTTGTCTGAGAACTTGATCTGAGGAGCTGGGGTCGGATTGAAAATCACAAATAATAGCCCTTTAAAAAAGTTAAATATAAACTGAGATTGGCGTGCATGTAGAAATTAGATGTTTCTGGATCTAAACCTAAGATTCCTGTCTTGCTGTTGTTCGACGGGACGACCGCAGAGCCAGTAATGACTATATTTGCGACTTGGAGATGGCGCAGCGTCGTGGTATAATTTAAGATAATTATATAAGAATTGTTGCTCAGTAGGTCGCGTTGCTGTACGTCGCACTGTCTTATGACCATTACCAAAAAGTGAGAATGAAAGAGTGACGCCTGGTTTAAAAAAATAAAATCAGGTTGTGGTTGAATTATATTGCACAAGGGTGCTGCACCTCATCATATTCTATGTCAGAAATATTGTGTGACAATTCTGCTTGCTGTTTGAGCATCTTTCAGTTTGAAAACAACAACAACAAAACAACAACAACAACACCAACAACATCAACAACAAACCTAGGCGTGATTGGATATAATTGATGGCATTATACAGTTGCTTAACTCCATCTACTAACATTACTTCAATGTTTCTTCACCAGTTTATTTACAGACGGTCAAACTACCTTGTACTGCTTCAAGGTTCATTTTCCTAAGTTCGCCATTTTTTAAGCAACCATCAGCAAATGTTCAGGTCACTGTTATATCCAATCAAGGTGACAGAAAGTTTGTCTTCTCCCACTGCAATCACGCTCCCCCAACGGCCCGGCAGACTTAGGGATTAGTTAGAGATTAAGAAGAGGACCCGCTGTGTCACAGAAGTTCATTCGTTGACATTGTCTTTCCTACTTTCTCCATGGCGACCACAATAGCTACTGTGCAGTTTTGTCAATAATTAGGATGTCATCACTGGCGGTGTGCCCAAGATTTATTTATTTATTTATTTATTTGCTTCTTTCTCTCTTCCTTTTTTCCTTCCTTCCTTATGTACTTATCAATACATTAATTTTGATACAGTATTTCCCTGGCTATAAAACACTACGTTTTATACCCGCCCAAACTCGGGTGGCCTTTCGTCAGATGCTGCGGTGTATACATTAGTTTTGTTGTTGTTGTTGTTGTTGTTGTTGTTGTTGTTGTTGTTGTTTGTGTTTGTTTGTTTTTAATTTCTCACTGTTGTACGTACTCATTCATTTGTAAGGAGGAAGCGATGGAGTGCGGCTTATTGCCTGCTACCTCTTATCAATCAGTTTTCCCTTGCTCCGATTTGTTCGATACTTTAATGGGGCGTTGTACACCGGTGGACCAAAAGTACACTATTTATGGATTTCTTTACTTATGTCTATGTTTGGTTTGATTTGTTTATGTGTTTGGTTGGTTGTTTGTTGGATTTTGCTGCCACAGATATGGTGTTCTGGAGAGTTTCGCAACGATGAATTTGGCTCAGGAGAAATATTCCCAACCTTCGCGCTTACCGCCGAGTTCTAATTTATCCACTGCCTTTGACAATGAGGTAAATGTACACGTTTCTGCTTTGTGTTAACACCATAGTTATTGTTACTATTACTGCTTCTGCTGCTGCTGCTGCTAATACTGAAGTTGTCCAACGCACGGATATTAAAGATCCTGACGCTCATGTTCTAGGCCTGTGAGTGCCCATTACATAAATACTTCCAGAAAGCACTAGTCTTTTCTCCGCATCCCCGGTCGCCAAGGGTTGTGCTCCTTTGTCTGGGCGTCAGACAGTGCACCGAAGGCAGCAAGTTAACGCCTTGAGCGGCTTGAGTTAGATCCTGTATCGACCAGCGCTTTGAACAGCTCTTGGTTTGGAAAAGTGCTCTATAAAAATGATAAATTTTCAGAATCACGGCCAGCATTTCAAACATTGCTTTCCATTCTAACCGAGTTTCGTCGTCAACATTGTGGTTGTTTTTGTTGCTGCTGCTGTTGTTGATGATGATGATTATGGTGGTGGCGTTGATAATGATGATGATGATGAAGATTGTGGTAGTGGAGGTAGGAAATCTCGTGATGATGATTGTGATGATGATGACGGTGATGGTGATGGTGTTAATGATATAAATATATTAATGTTTTGCAATTGGTTTCAGACTTTCCACGATTGGTACCATTTCGCAAGTGCAAAGGTGACTCTCTCTCTCTCTCTCTCTCTCTCTCTCTCTCTCTCTCTCTCTCTCTCTCTCTCTCTCTCTCTCTCTCTCTTTCTCTCTCTCTCTCTCTTTCTTTCTTTCTTTCTCTCAGCCTCTCTCAGCGGATGATTGATTGTAGATGGCAAAACTGGGATGAACATGTTGTTACTCTCAGTTCGATGTTGGTGTTTTCTATCAGTATTTGATTCAGCCCCGATGCTTGAATTCCTGATAGTTGTGTAACTCAGATTCGTTTATTCACGCAGCCCGTCCAAACAGCATACAAGTCACAAAGTCGACGTATGAAGTTTTCCACTTTTATTCAGCACACATCAACAACTGCATACAATTCTCAATTCAACTCAACAACTTTCACAGCAACTCTTTAAATCACTATCAACAACTTTACTATCTCTCAACAGCAACTCGGCACACGATTAAATAACCTCTCTCTTTTCTGGAACAATTTGGTACATGGTAGAAATGACGTACTGCCACCAATCGAACTAAAGATCGTCATCACTGACTTACGTCATACCTATTTCCTCTACTTCCGGGAACATTCACGACCTTCGATATCCATCGGGAAATTTCTATCGACAGATCACGAAAATTCTCCAATAATATCGACCAACGAAAATTATCAACGTTATACAAAACCACTCCTAACAACAATGCAAACTCAAATCAAAGGTAAATAAACTCCATTATTGAATACTTTGCAAAACGAAACGATTAGATCTATCGTACACGCTTCCGACATACTTTCGTTCGCGTTTCAACGTAACATAACCCCCCACTCAAGAAGAAATTTACCCAATTTCTTTCAACAACGTTGAAACGTAATGCACAAACAAAGTTCAGAATTAAAACTTATTTAAGACTTTCTGAATACTGTAATTGCGCTCAGCTTATCTACACAGAGTCAATGGTTTTCATCTTCAGGTCTATCTGGATATTGTCAATGTTCACAGTTCATTCACACAGAGTCAAAGTTTCTCATCTGCAAGTCTTTCTGGATACTGTCAATGTTCACAGATCATTTACCCAGTCAACGTTTTTCATTTTCAAGTCTGTCATTACCAATATTCTTAGTTCGTCCACACAGTCAATGTTCTTTCGTTCACAAGGAATCGACGCCCTCGTCAGTTGCGGTCGTCATCGGCCCAGGGTCAAAGACGATGATCGCGTGGGCTTCCCCGGAATCAGTGCGTCCTCCGTTGTCTCCTTCTTCCATCGGATGTCCGACGCAGTCGACGTTGTCAGCTCCCAGAATGCATTCGCTGGGTCTCACGGTCAGGTTGGCTTCTGCGGGACGGTGGAACAGCTCCCTCAAGGTCCGCAGATGCTCCTTCCAGGTCTGGGTGTGGACTTCATGTTCGACCAAAGTCGTAGAGCCTGGGACATCACTGAAGCTATGGGGAAATTCGCCCATAAGGTCCTTGAGCTCCAACTTTTGACCTTCCGTCAAGCCTGGTCCTAGCTTAACATCATCGATGCCTTCTTTGCTGTGGAAGTCTCCCAGTTCCAACAGTTCTTCGCTGTCAAAGCTGTCGTCGGTCACAGCTGCTGTGGCTGCGTGCACAGTCTCTGTTGGCCTTTCCACGTACAGCTTAAGGAGGTTGGCGTGGTATATCTTGGAATGCTGACCGACCTTCACCTTGTAGTCGTTGATCCCCACCACGGTCTCCACTTCGAACGGGCCTTTCCACTGCATCAGCAACTTATTATGATCGGTAGGTAGCAGCACCAGCACTTTGTTGCCAGGTTTAAACTTCCTGTTCACAGCCCTACGATCATAGTAGTGCTTTCCACAGTCCTGGGACTTCTTCAGGTTTTCTCTGGCTATCTCGAGAGTCTGCTCCAGCTTCTCCCGTAGCTCAAACACGTACTGGTAACTGTTCTTCACCTCTGGGGTGTCTACTTCTTTCGTCCACAGTTCTTTTAGGATGTGCATCGGCCCTCGGATGGTTCTTCCGTACAGCAGCTCGAACGGAGAAAAGCCGGTGGACTCCTGCGGTACTTCTCTGTAGGCGAAAAGTAAGGCGTTGATATAGCGATGCCATTGTCTGGGCTGCTCGCTGCACAGTTTCTTCAGGGTGGACTTCAGCGTAGCATTGAACTTCTCGACAAGCCCGTTGCACATCGGATGGTAGGGTGTCGTAGTCAAATGCCGAATGCTCAGCAGTCTGTTGACCTCCTTCATACAGTCAGAGACGAACTGTGTCCCGAGGTCTGTCAGAATTTCTTCAGGCACTCCAAGTCTACTGAACATGTCCACCAGTGCCTCTGCTACAGTTTCAGTGTCAATCTTCTTCAGTGGCACTGCTTCTGGGTACCGAGTTGCATAGTCCACTAAGGTCAGTACCCATCGATGACCTTCTTCACTCGGAGGTCTTATTTCGCCGATTAAGTCTAAGGCCACCCTCTTGAAAGGTCGGTCGATCAGAGGCATCCTCTGCATAGGCACTTTCGGGACCCTTCCTCGAGGTATGGTCTTCTGGCAAATGTCACATGATCGGCAGAAACGGCTGACGTCCGCATGAAGTCCTGGCCAGTAGAACACCGCCTGGATTCTGTCTGACGTCTTCTTGATGCCTAGGTGACCTCCCATGATTGAGTCATGCGCTACTTCCATCACTTGGCGCCTTAGGGGTAACGGTACCAAGACTTGACGTAGTGGTTTACCTCCGTTGACCCTCGGGTGCTGGAAGATTCGGTACAGGATCTTGGCCTTCACCTCAAAATAGACCGTACCACTGCCTTTGGTCACGTGGTCTTGGCGGTTCCTGTACTTGTTTAAAGTGCTATCAGCTTCCTGGAGCTGGATCAGCTTATCTCTGTCCACGATGGCAGCTTTAGAGTTGTCGGCGACCTTCAGTGGCGTAGACGTCTTGTCTCTCTTGGCCTGGGCCCTGGTAGTAACAGCACCGACGATCTCTGGTCGGCAGGGCTGAGCCGGAGTAGCCACATTATCCCGTAGCAGCTCTGTAAGGTCTCCATCGGGAAACGGCAATGGATCCTCCTCTACAAGTTCGACACGTTGGGTTGAGGCAGGACTCCACTCTGGATCGGGGTCGTCGGGTCGTCTCGCGCCGTCGATGTTCCCGATCATCAAATCGTATAGCGGCTTCTTCAGGCAAACCGCTTCTACTTCGCCTATGTAGAAAGGAGTGCTGACTTGAATCTTCGCAACTGGCGCTCTCACACATTTGCTGTCGGCCATGAGTGTCCATTTAAAATCGCCAGTGAATTGTTCTTTAGCGATTAGGTCTTCTCTGACGATGACCCCACTACAGCCACAGTCTCTTAAGACAGTCACTTCATGATTTCCGACGCGTCCCTTGGAAACAGGCATGTTCTGGACGGTCACAGCTGCGCTGGCGACGACGGGGATGGATTTTCCGTTGGCAAGGAGAAGTTGGCCATCGGTCATGCACTCTTGCACGTCCGCAGGAGTAGCTGTGCGCTTGGTCTCACTCGGAAGAATGACGCTCCCGCCGCACACTTGATGGTCAGATCTACTGGTTTGCCGTTGATTGGAGAAACGTCTCTGTCTGTTGCCCACCGCTGCATTGTCCGTACTGCTCCGCTGTACGCTATTTCTGCTTTGAGGGCAGCTGGCAGCTCTGTGGTCTGTAGCGTTGCAGATGAAAC
Source organism: Oncomelania hupensis (assembly GCA_036898135.1). Taxonomy (NCBI): domain Eukaryota; kingdom Metazoa; phylum Mollusca; class Gastropoda; order Littorinimorpha; family Pomatiopsidae; genus Oncomelania; species Oncomelania hupensis. The sequence goes on along the minus strand of CM072526.1, from coordinate 51,329,925 downwards.
AGCCTCTTGAATGCCCTTCCCTGGGAGGTGGCGTGGAGTCCGTGTGTCTCTGACTCGTCTGACTCCCCTGGATCTGGTTCCCATGGTTTCCAGTCTTCTGAAATGGTTTCATCGCCTTGGGTGGCCCCAGCGTTTTTCCGTGAGCGAGGAGATATCTTTCGGCAACCTCGGTCACATCATTAAGCGTCTGCAGCTTCTGTAGTTCTAAGTGGGTCGCCAGGTCCTTGTGACAGGCATTGAGGAATTGCTCCTTCACGATCAGGTCATGGAGACTATCGTAAGACTTCCCTTTGCCTGATAGTTCCACCCACTTGTGTAAGTATGACGACAGGCGCTCCACAAATTGCTTTGGTGTCTCGTCTGACAAAGGCCGGCATTCACGGAAGCGTTTACGGTAGCCCTTCTCTGTGAAGCTGTAGCAATGCAGTAGGGCCTCTTTCAAGACGTCATAGTTTTTGGCGTCATCGTTCGACAGTCTGGTGTAAACTTCGAGAGCTTGCCCCGTCAGAAGTGCACTCAGTCGAATCGCCCAGTCTCGAGGTTGCCAATTAGAGCTTTCAGCGAACCTTTCGAATCTCGCCAGATAACTGTCAATCTGGTCCTTCCCGTCGACGAAAGCTGGCAATTTTGGAGCCGTGTTGTCACTGATAACTTGTGGCGCATGCTGATTGTTTTGGATACGCGCCAACTCTAGCTGGTGCTGAAGTCGTCTCTCTTCCATTTCTCTTTCTTCTCGGCGTCGCTGTGCTTCGAACTCTCTTTCTTCACGCCTGCGTTGTTCTTCTTTTTCTTCTCGGCGACGCTGTTCTTCCTTTTCTTCTCGGCGTCGCTGCTCTTCTAATTCTAGACGCTTCTGTTCTAATTCTATTTCTCTTTCTTCACGCCATATTCTCTCTTGAGACTTGACGTACTCCGTCAGCTGTTTTCCTTTTAGATTTAGTTCAACTCCTTTCTGCCAGAAATCAGCCATCTTAATGCTTTTCTGGAAAGTTCTTTTCCGGAAAGTTCTTTTTCTAGAAAGTTCTTGACTGTAGAGTTCTTTTTTTTTCTGGAAAGTTCTTGACTGTGCTGTACCTTTCTAGACTGTTCTAGAACAGCACGCTTTCTGCAGTAGCGCTGATGCTTGTCACTAGTCGCCTTCGTTGACGCAGGCCCCGCTGTCCTCGTCGTATGCGACGCTGCACCACGCTGGTGTTGATGTACACGCTCCTGTGCTGAAGTAGACGCGACGTCCGCTCGCCGCTCTCTGTAACACTGGCGATGTAGCTCCGAGACTGTCCCTCGACGTAGTCTTGCGGCAGCCACGTAGTCCCGCTCTGTTGTTCGCTCACGAAGCAACTCTTCGGCGACTACACGCCCTTGCAGTCAACCCGAACCTATCGGATGTAGTCCCAGTATGTTGGCCCCTCTCGACGCAACTCGTTGGCGGCTACCCTCGATGACTGCCTCTCGTAACGTTGACTCGCTTGTTGTAGCAGTTGAACCCTTGGCTATGGCGTGAATCGCGGCTTGACCCCCAAAATGTTACACTCAGGTCGATGTTGGTGTTTTCTATCAGTATTTGATTCAGCCCCGATGCTTGAATTCCTGATAGTTGTGTAACTCAGATTCGTTTATTCACGCAGCCCGTCCAAACAGCATACAAGTCACAAAGTCGACGTATGAAGTTTTCCACTTTTATTCAGCACACATCAACAACTGCATACAATTCTCAATTCAACTCAACAACTTTCACAGCAACTCTTTAAATCACTATCAACAACTTTACTATCTCTCAACAGCAACTCGGCACACGATTAAATAACCTCTCTCTTTTCTGGAACAATTTGGTACATGGTAGAAATGACGTACTGCCACCAATCGAACTAAAGATCGTCATCACTGACTTACGTCATACCTATTTCCTCTACTTCCGGGAACATTCACGACCTTCGATATCCATCGGGAAATTTCTATCGACAGATCACGAAAATTCTCCAATAATATCGACCAACGAAAATTATCAACGTTATACAAAACCACTCCTAACAACAATGCAAACTCAAATCAAAGGTAAATAAACTCCATTATTGAATACTTTGCAAAACGAAACGATTAGATCTATCGTACACGCTTCCGACATACTTTCGTTCGCGTTTCAACGTAACACATGTAAATAACAGTGAACGTTTTTGTATGTATAGAACATTTTGTGATTCTTTGCACAGTATTCCTCTGTATCTGAAACTAGACATAGATAAACATGATTTAAAATTTGTTATGACAAAGTTTCGTTTTGGTGTGTCAGATTTAAAAGTCAACCATTTTAGATATAAACAGCACACACCAAGAGACCTTATATGTCCTGTGTTTAAAAAATGTGAAGATAATGAATTACACTTTATGTTTTGCTGTCCTTTGTATGAAGATTTAAGAAAAATGTTTATTGCTGCTAAATTTTATATAAACCTTAGCTTTTTTCATCTATCTATTTTATTATCATCACAAAATAATAGGACGGTAAGAAATTTAGGTGTGTTTTTATATAAAGCGTTTAAACAGCGTGAAATTTTCCTTTCATGATGAAATATTTTCTTTACCTGTTATGATTTCATTTATTGTTCATATACAGCGGACCCCTTTGTTAGGGGCATAAGCCTAAACAATAAATTGACATGTCTTTGGCATGTCCAAATGTCAATGTCTCACCCTCTCTCTCTTCCACCCTCCTCTCTCAATCACACACACACACACTCACACACACACACACGCACGCACGCACACACACTACCTAAACTTGAACTATTTAATTAATGACGATAGTGCCGGTGCTCATGACCAGTTGACCACCGTGATTAAGCTGACTGTCAAAGGGATAATGGCAACGGCAACAACGACGATGTAAAAATAAATGTTGATGCTGATGATGGCGATGATGATGCTGCTGGTGATGATGATGTTGGTACTTCTGAAATTGCGTCTGTTGCTGAAAGCGCTGTAGTAGTATTCTGTTGTAGTAGTAGTAATAGTAGCAGTACTACAGTAGTAGAAATAGCAATTAGTAGTAGAAGTAGCAATAGCAGTATTAGTTGTAGTAGTAGTAAGCCTAGTAGTAGTAGTGTTATCTCCTTTGTCCTCACAGTCCGAGTCCCTCAACAGTAGTTTGGGGCTATGGCTGAGTTCAGGACGTGTTCAGACCAGGTTAGTGTTCGCCGTGACCATGGATGGTACGTCCATTCTCCTAGGCTGGGCACTGGCCGAGCAGGTCATTAGAGAGGAAAGGTCAGTTGTTTTGTATTTTTCTGTTGTTGTTGTTTTAAATCATTTAAATCTGTCAGTTTCATTTCAAGGCATTCTTAATTATATTAATTAATTCATTTATTCATTCAGTCAGTCAGTTTATTCCGTTGACCTTTTCGATTGCTCAGTTTGACAAATCAGTGGAGTGGTCAGTCATTGGAGTCATATTGATCGGTCAGTTAGTTTATTTAGTCCGTCAGGTAATTAAGCAGCTAATCAGTCAACTTAGTTCGGTCATGGGAGTCATATTGATCTGTCAGTTAGTTTATTTAGCCAGTCAGGTATTTAGTCAGCTAATCAATCAACTTTGTGTTGTTTTTTTTCTCTCTCTGTTATTTCCAGGAGACGACAGATGGAGCTGAGTGTGATGAACATAGTGTATCTGCTCAGCCTGTTCAGTGTGGTGTTTTCTCTAAACGGTGCTCTCTACGTCCCTCCTGACTACGTGAGTGTACAGTGACACATTCTCTTTCTATTATGTGTTTGTGTACTATGACGACCCTCACCCATCCCCCAAGCACATACACACTCCATCCTTCCCCCCTCCCTCCTCCCCCATATTCCCACCGCTCCTCAACATTAACACTCTCCTATCACCAAACTTTCCAACCCATCACCGGCACAGAAGATCAACTGTTTTGATGTCGGCATTCATTAAAATTAGTCTTACAATTAATTAAGCGCCGCAACAGTCCAGGCTGTTTTATTACCTGTGTTATAAAAAAAAAGAAGTAAAAAGTCGGGTTATGTTCAGAATGATACCAAATGCCACGCAAAATAACAATATACTCTAGGTTCTCTAAAATCGTTGTCATTGTCTTACTTGCATTATCATCATCATCATCATCATCATCATCATCATCATCATCATCATCATCATCATCATCATCATCATCATCATCGTCATCTTTATCATCATCATCATCATCATCACCACCACCATCCTCATCATCCTCATCATCCTCATCACACTACAACCACCGCCATCACCATTGTCACGTCCACATTTGATGTGTAAGATAACTGCTACGTGATACGTGTAGGACAACTGCTACGTGATACGTGTAGGACAACTCCTACGTGATATGTGTGGGACAACTGCTACGATATGTGTAGGACAACTGCTACGTGACTGCTACGTGATATGTGTAGGACAACTGCTACGTGACTGCTACGTGATATGTGTAGGACAACTGCTACGTGATACGTGTAGGACAACTGCTACGTGATACGTGTAGGACAACTGCTACGTGATATGTGTAGGACAACTGCTTACGTGATATGTGTAGGACAACTGCTACGTGATATGTGTAGGACAACTGCTACGTGATACGTGAAGGACAACTGCTACGTGATATGTGTAGGACAACTGCTACGTGATATGTGTAGGACAACTGCTACGTGATATGTGTAGGACAACTGCTACGTGATATGTGTAGGACAACTGCTACGTGATAGTGGCGGTGGCGTACATCGCCATGCTGAGCACACAAGCGTGGATGATGCTGGCATGCGCCCAGCGCTTCTTGATGAGCCGCGCCCTCAGTCCCGAGCTCATTGGCGGCCGTGTGGCTTCGGCCAGCGTACTGGGCCTCTACATGCTGATGGGTTTCGGTGAGTCTGTTAGTGACGTGGCAGTGTCAGTGGTGGTTGGTAGTGAAGACGACGACGAAGATGATGATGATGAGGAGGAGTAGGATGAAGAGGAGAAGGATTGCGGTGGTTGTGGTGATGATGACAGCGATGATGATGATGATGATGATAGCGGTGGTGGTGATGATGATGTCAACAACGATGATGATGATGATGATGATAGCGGTGGTGGTGATGATGATGTCAACAACGATGATGATGATGACAATTACAGCGGTGGTGGTAGTCATGATGGCAACGACGACGACAAAGACGACGACGATAACGATGGTGATGATGATGATAACGGTGGTGTTGGTGTTGGAGATGGCAACAACGACGACGATGATAATGACATTTATAGCGGTGTTGATGATGGTAACGACGACGAAAAGATGATGATGATGACGATGATGATGATGATGATGATGATGATGATGATGATGATGATGATGATGGTGGTGGTGGTGGTGAAGATGATGGTGTTGGTAGTCAGTTTCATGAGGACGACACCTTCTCCTCTCCATCTGTGCCTAACGTTCTCCTAGTATATCAATACAACTCAGGCATGGTGTGTTGTAAATATACTCAGCTACCAATTCACCGCTTGGGGAAAATCGGGTGTATAGCGCCCTGTGCTTCGTTCTTAGGGAAAAAACTCTTTCTTATGTTGGTTTCAGCTCTGCCCTGTTTCTGTTTTGTGGCCATGCTGACGTCCCATAAAGAATCCCAGTACGTGGACGTCACCATGTAAGCCTTCTCCAGCCTTTATATGTTACTCTGAAGCCTGCATGTGAGGTCAAGATCAAAATGACCCCAAAACTCTCAATATATAATGTCTTATTCAACCTACGACTTAATTATTTGTTTATAAATTCATGTAGGTGTGTGTGTAGATGTGTGCGTGAGTCTTTATTCGCTGAAAATGTAATGTAAACTTTGTGTCCGACCATTCCGAATTTATCTTGTCTGGTGTAAGCGCTTGGTGACACATCTCCTTTAGAATACCAACACAGACACTTACATGGAGTTACCGGTACCTGACAAACGCGTGTCAATAAATAACATTTGATTTTATCTCAGCTCAGTTCATCTCAGTTCATGTCATCTCAACTCATCGCATCTCATTGTATTGTGTTTTGTAACATTGCCAATAAATACCAGTGCATATATCTCCTTTTGTGATGATGCAGGTGTTGGATCAACAGAAGAGCCATTTGGTGGATTCTCTTGCCACTGTTAACTTACGTTGGGGTGAGTCCGTGGTTGTAAACACTATATTAATATTCCCACCATCTCGCCAGCAGTCAATGTTTAAACAAAACCTTGTTCAAAACTACCAAGACGGCACACTAGACTTTGCGCACTAGACTATAAGGAAGGCCAACAGCAAAACTCCTCCCTCGCATTCTCGCTTTCCCTAGCATGCCATGCTCTTCTAGCGTCTTACAACAGACCCGTGCTCACGAAGCTCATGACGGGGCTGGCTGGAACAAGAGTCTGAGCTGTTTCGTCCCCGTTTGCTGCTCCCAACGACCTGTCAGGTTGAGGGAACAGATGGACAGATTGTTTGGCTTTCTAATAATATATACAATTTATTTGACTTGAAGATCTCATGGGTTATTTTCACTGAATTACTGGTCATACGATTACTGAATTATAGTGTAAGTTAAAATAAATATACAGTGCGCCTAGCCTGTAAACCTTTGACCTGTCATCGTCTTAACCCACTGCATGACGACGTTTTTTCGAAGTCAGGCTTACCTTCATTCTTCAAGCGGTTTTATTACACCACCACCTTTTTCAGGTACGAGTTTTATTCCAACAAATGTGAAGTCTGTGTCCAAGTCCAATCCCTCCACACAGTGCATAGCTTAAAATATTTAGGAGCCATTGTATCAGACAATGGGTCCCGACAGAAAGTCCTCTCCAGGATCGCACAAACAACTGCTGCCCTGGCGAGGTTGAAGCCAATTTGGAAAGACCGGACCACCAGTCTACATTCCAAGGTAAGACTGCTGCGCTCCCTTGTCATCTCCATCTTCTTATACGCTTGCGAAACATGGACCCTCACAGCAGATCTACAATGAAAAATACAAAGCATGGAGATGAGATGCTACAGAAGACTTCTGGGCATTTCCTATACCCTGCATATCACCAACAACGAAGTTCGACAGACCATCACACAATTCAATGGACAACACGATGACCTGCTCACAGTGGTGAAGAAACGTAAACTCCGATGGTATGGCCACGTCACCGATCATCAGGTCTTGCAAGGACCATCCTGCAAGGCACAGTGCACGGAGGTAGAAGAAGAGGGAGACCGAAAAAGATGTGGGAGGACAACATTCGAGAATGGACTGGTTTGACACTGAGCGAAACAATCAGGGTTGTTGAGGACAGGGAAAGACGGAGTACGCTGGTTAAACGATCATCTGTGGTGCCCCTACGACCTCCGAGTTACGGGATAGGATAGGATAGGATAGGATAGGATAGGATAGGAAGTCTGTGCGCTGGGCGAGAATATCTCTATAAATTCCTATCCTCGTTCGGTTCAGGGTGCTATTTGCGTTCTGTTCATAGTTTTCGCTTCCTCTTGAGTTTTTTTTACAGGACACAGCAACCACAACAGCAATTCCATGTGTGGCGGCTGTGGCGTTTGTTTTATTCAGGCAAAGTTTCCTTGAACAAAGTTGTTGTTTTAAGTTATAAAACATATATATTACAAATTATTCCTTGTTTTCTTTCGTTTCCAGGCCACGTTTGTGGTTGGGCTAATGGCGTTTTACCTATTCCAAAACGTTCCTGCCGATATCAGGTGGGCTGATATATAATGTTGCAGCTTGGACGTTTCAGTTTAATCCATTTCAATCCAATCTAATGTCCATTTGTCGAGCGCACTATTCCATGTCACAAAGACATATTCAAGGCGTAGACGTAAGGACAGATTTAGGATAAATATTATTATAACCCTAACTATTTTTGAATGGTGACATTTTGCAACAAAAAATCAATGTATGAGTGAAGATTAATGATGATGATGATGATGCTGATGAAGATGATGATGATGATGATGATGACGATGATGAACCACTTCCGTAGCTCAGTGGTACATGGTAGAGGGTTCGCCTGATACACTGGTCGACCCAGGTTCGAATTCCGTGGTGGGCAAAATAAAAGTTGCCATTTTCACTGTCCATCTTAGCAGTATGATTGCTCTGGTGGTCCAGTGTTGATTAGGTCCCTAACCCTTCTTTCCTGGTATGTTTATCCCCGTCTGCCATATCGTCAATGATGGGTGTAGACGTTAAGCTTCGATGTTCGTTCAATAATCATGGATGCATACGCGCCTTTTACCTAAATCAGACTCAGAGCGCGGCGATCTGTGGCCAACATACAAACTCACATGTTACAGATACCCCTGCACAAACAACAAACTCACATTCATCGCACAAACAGGTAGTACAGCAAAGGCACGTCGCCGTCAGTAGACGGAAATGAAATAGAGTTTTTATTTTTGAAATTTTAAATAGACTGCATCCAATACCATTATTGGAGAGAGGAAACCGGAGAGGACCCTAAGTGACATCAACCTGGGTTCAACAGTAATCTTGAGTAAAAAAAACAACCACCCAAGTATTCTATTACCTGCTTTTTTCTTCCAGGTGCTACGTGTACTCGTGTTTTCTCATCCAAGTCATCTTCGCCTTCGCCATGATCCTGATCCAAGTGGACATTGAGTGGCCTCAGGACGCAGTGGCTTACGTCATCGTCGTGCTCATCACCGTGCACAACATGCTGGTGTGGTTACACTTGACCAACACACTACTTGAGGTCAGCAAGGATTACCTGTATGTAGACCTGTGTGCATGGGTTGCTTAGATCTGCATGGATTGCTTATATCTGCATGGGTTGCTTAGATTTGCATGGGTTGCTTAAATCTGCATGGGTTGTTTAGATCTGCATGGGTTGTTTAGATCTGCATGGGTTGTTTAGATCTGCATGGGTTGTTTAGATCTGCATGGGTTGCTTAGATTTGCATGCGTTGCTTAGATCTGCATGGGTTGTTTAGATCGGTATGGTGTAGAGAACGGGATTTTCTCGGTATTTTTAATTAAATTAATTTATGTATTTTGATTGGCTAAAATTCTTGAGCCAATGAGAGAAGGAATAGTTCGAAATAGGGGCAATATTACTCAGTCGAATTGTGTATGTCAGGCGACGTGGTCGTGTATGTGGTAGGCCAGGAAAAAGGAAAAAAAGATTTAAAAAAGAAAGAAAAGGAAAGAGGTAGAAAGCATTGAAACCCATCACGGTGAATTGGTTTGTGGCCTTTCTCTCTGAAAGAAGAAATAATAGTGTGCTGTAAAGATTACAGCTGCCTACCTGGGGGCGGACGTGGGTCCATACGCCTGGACACGGCAGTGACCCGTACAACCGGGATAGAGCGATCCAAAGAGACATCGGAGAGGGTCAGCCGTACCCCTTTGATTGACCATAGACTACGATTTCAAGGTCGGGTGGACTGGGGCTAGAAAGCGCTCCTCCACCCGTCGAAGACAGCATTTGTTTTCAGCTCTAGCCGCAAGGTTTTTGGCATCTTGTCGCCAGCTTGTGTGAAACACTGCCTCTCACGTCGAATAAGGTACTGCTATTTTGATTATTTGTGTTGGCCCGGACAAGTAATTGCCGGGCTTCGTTTATCCATCGCGAGCATTCAGGCTCTATTTCTTCAAGCTTGTGTGAAGCTGGTGTTGAGTGAGACATGTGTTATGGTTAGCTGTGTTAGAATCTATGTATGAAAGAATTGGAGTGAAAGATTGATAAGAATTATTGTTGTTTATTTATATAAATTTTGAGAACGTGGAACGGATATCTTGTGTTGGTGTTTGCCTGTATCGGAGAGAGTCCGTACATTTGTCGGTGTGATAGTAAACAGAGAACTTGCACGCACCCTTATTTCTGATTTAGAAGTCAATTATATATTGCATTCATTCAGCTAGTATAAACAGGCACCCACACTAAAATATCCATCCGTTACATATGGGTTGTTTACATCTGCATGGGTTGCTTAGATCGGCAAGGGTTGTTTAAATCTGCATGGGTTGTTTAGATATGCATGGGTTGCTTAGATCTGGGTTGCTTAGATCTGCATGGGTTGCTTAGATCGGTATGGGTTGTTTAGATCTGCATGGGTTGCTTAGATCGGCATGGGTTGTTTAGATCTGCATGGGTTGCTTAGATCGGCATGGGTTGTTTAGATCTGCATGGGTTGTTTAGATCGGCATGGGTTGTTTATATATACATGGGTTGCTTAAATCTACGTTGTTATGTTTAGATATACATTGGTCGTTTTCCTTTTCGTTAAGCATAGGTCGGACGACGAACGTTTTGATTGCAATCATAGGGAAACTCATGACTTCAGTCACTGATTTCGTGAGACTATATTATCACCGAGTCATCTCAGTTTCGCAGAGTGATTTGCCATGATTTTCCACGTTTAGAACATGCCCTTAATGTCAAGGGCGATGGGACACGCTTATCTGCGTTCTTGTCTATTTGTGTGTGGTGTTATGTCTCGCTGACTGCTTCACCCCCCCCCCCCCCCTCCCCCCTGGTTGTGTGTGTAATGGAATGTCTGTCTCCCTGCTTGCCGTCCTGTTTTTTGTGTGTGATGGTACGTCTCTCTAACTGCTTTCCTTCCTGTTTGTGTGTGTCATGGTATGTCTCTCTGCTTTCCTTCCTGTTTGTGTGAGTGATGGTACGTCTCTCTTTCTTTCCTGTTTGTGTGAGTGATGGTACGTCTCTCTGCTTTCCTTCCTGTTTGTGTGAGTGATGGTACGTCTCTCTGCCTTCCTTCCTGTTTGTGTGTGTGATGGTAAGTCGCTCTGCTTTCCTTCCTGTTTGTGTGTGTGATGGTATGTTTCTCTAACGTGATTCGTCTCTTTGCAATCCGCCGGACCCTATAAACAATGACTAACTAACAATGTCTCTCAAAATTTCCTTTCTCTTTGTCAGATTAGGTTTTTGTCGGTCTGCAGTCCGTCAGCCTCTCCAACCCTTCTTCTTATTCTACTACTACTCTGTCACATTGTGTGATGCCCTCCACGACTCTCTCTTGCTTTAGTTTCACTCTCCCTAGTTATAATTTTAATACAGTACATAATAAGCATTTTTATCAGTTTCCCACTTAAGTGTCTGTGTGCATGTATCCATCTGTCTACCTATCTACAAGTCTCCGATGTATTTTATATGTGTTAAAAAGGCCAAGGCACTAAGGGTTTTATTTTAATTTGTCGTTACCATGGGAACGGGTGGCATAAAGAACGATCAATAGTATAGATTTACACCTCTAAATTACGTATAGCTATAGAAGCGTGAGCATTCTATTCTTCCTTTATAGCCGTTCATACACCTGGCCCCATGAGTGAGTGTGCTCGGAAAATGTCTTTTTAAAATTTTGTTTTTGGAAGCTTACAAGACAATATAACAGGTCCTCACTCAGTGCTCAAAACAACCACTAAGCTGTGAATGGTAGGCCTTTTTTCTTTGTTATATAAATATACTACTGTGCGGCGCTGTTTTTAGAATCAACCTTGCTGCTTTTTAGTAGTAGGCACATAAACAAATGAATTTCTAGATTTCGAATGAGAGTGTAAACCGAGTTCTAGTCTTTGCACACATTCCATTGCATGGACTTTAAAGATTCTGACGCTCATGTTCTAGACGGGGTGAGCGCCGGCTACACAAATACACCCAGCACGCACTAGGTCCCTTCTCCCCATTCCCGGTCGCGCAGGATTGTGTTCAGTCGTCTGGGCGCCAGTCAGACCATGCGCCCAAAGGTTGCAAGTGGGCGCCTTGAGTTAGATCCTGTATGGTCCAGCGTCTTGAGCAGCTCTTGAGCTGGAAAAGCGCTATATGAAAGTGATGAAATAAACAGATTAAACAAGTATCCAAACCGTAGATTAAAAAGATGTTAGGTTTTGAAGTCAAGTCATGTCAACAATTCTTTCTGACCCGCTATGGAGAATTTATACACAGTACATTACATCTCAGCGTGTTACGTTGAAACGCGAACGAAAGTATGTCTGAAACGCGCACGATAGATCTAATCGTTTCGTTTTGCAAAGTATTCAATAATGGAGTTTATTTACCTTTGATTTGAGTTTGCATTGTTGTTAGGAGAGGCTTTGTATAACGTTGATGATTTTCGTTGGTCGATATTGTTGGAGAATTATCTAGATTTCAGTATTTACTATCGATGAAAGCTTCCCGATAAATATCGAAGTATGAGAACATTCCCGGAAGCAGAAGAAATATGTATGACGTAAGTCAGCGATGACGATCTTTTATTTGATTGGCTGTAGTGCGTCATTCTAGTCTACCATGTTCTAAATTGTTCGGGAAGTGAGAGAGAGGTTATATATTTATATGCCGCACTGTTTGGAAGTAGTTGTTGATAGTGAGTTGGAAAGTAAAAGGAGAGTGAAAAGGCGATTGTATGCAGTTGTTGATGTGTGCTGAATAAAAGTGGAAAACTTCATACGTCGACTCCGTGTCTTGTTGATGAGTGAGCAGGCTGCGTGGATAAACGAATCTGAGTTACACACCTATCAGGAATTCGGGGCTGAATCACATACTGATAGAAAAACGCCAACATCAAACCGAGTGTAACACAGCGAATAAGAAAATGTTTTAAAGTAACTATTGAAAAAAACAGAAAATCCCAAATTAACCAGTTCTAAAACTACATTTGCTCTAGCAATGATACAGCATGCTTTTGAACTATACGTTTAACATCCACACAAGCACACACCCACACACCAGTCTAAGTTTTGTTACGTTTTGGCTTACTCGTATTTTTTTTCAGTGAGGCAGAACTCACTGTGAATTTGAAAAAAAAAACAAATCTGTCGTGCTAAAATGTGGGAACTCGGGGTTCTTTAATAAATGGGAACTTTTATCATGCTTTTGTTAATTAGTTCAACATTTAACTTTACCTCTGTGAACTTTGTTTGTTGTGCTTTTGCAGGTTTGCCCCTGTGCCAGGGAGGCAGGTAATATATTGAAATAAATTAGTTATTTTTATTCAATTCAATTCAATTCAATTCAATTCAAGATTTATTCGCTAAGTGACATGCATATAGTATACATGACACAAGAAATGCTTTAGATCAGCGGCAGGCATGCACAAGATGCATAACAAACAAATAAAGCAGGCAGGCAGGTAAATTAAAGTCCCACTTCACATAAGCGAATAGATAGGGGATTGGGAAGGGGGGGGGGAAGGGAGGGACTCGTTCAGGTAGGTAGATTAAAGTCCCACGTCACATAACGAAACAAGGGACCGTACTCCACAAATAAAGCATATAATGCGTCCTCCCAGTATAGCCTACACAGCACACTCACGCCTGACTCATGTAGTACATAGAAATAAAGACATCAACAAACACAACCGAATTACAGATAACAAAACAGGTGCATGATTTTTAATGTACATCATCAGACACAGCAAATATACAGATAACTAAAATAGATTCGCACGCAGAAGCACCCTCTCGCAATTCATGACTAATATGACTATACAAGTACACACAATAAGCAGCCTAAATAATTGTATAAATAATAAATATAAATAATTATTGCAATGTCCGTGCTAATATTAAGACCTTTGGGTCTGGCAAAAGGACTAGAAGTGGAGGAAAGAGAAGATGACGAAGAAGAAATTAGAAAACTATTTTAAAGCACTTTAAACTTCATGATCAGTTTTCATTTCTTCTTTAACTCTTTCTTTCTTTCTTTCTTTCTTTCGTGTCCTTCTTTCCTTTAAAATAGTCGGGTTCAGAACGAGCCAAAAGTCTATATGTGGGTCCGTTGCACGACTTATCTCAAAAACTACTGAACACATTTTGACCAGACTTCAAAGGAATATTACCTGAACTAGTGACTAGCCTTCTGAATGTAAACAGTTTTGAAAATTGTGGTTTGCCTCTATATCTATGTGGGCGAGTGTTTGGGAATACATTTAAATGACTTACCATCTTGTTTCTCCTTTCTTTCTTTCTTTCTTTATTTCTATATATAATTTTTTTTGTGTCACTCCTCCATTTCTTCTGATTTATTTATTTATAATTAATGTTCTTACTTTTTTTTTTGGGTCACTCCTTCATTTTTTCTAATTTATTCATTTATAAATGTTAGTTTCGCTCGTTCCACAGCCGACCAGACAGGTACTAACAGTGGAAGAGGACCCCAGACCGTACACACACACACTGACCGAACTGGACAGCCCTGGTCCCCGACTAGGCCGGGAGGGGAAAGCAGACCGGTAACTACCGGGGGACCTAACCAGGTATGTTTATTGGGAAAAAGTTGTTTGGTTGGTGGGTTGGTTGGTTGGATAGGTTGTTTGCGTGTGCTCCTAATGATTCCAATCTTATCCCAAATGTTGAGACAGGACGTTTGTTTGTTGCCGATAACATGGAATAAAGTTTGCCTCGCTTGCGGAAAAGGGACTAGCGCATCTTAGATGTTATCCTTATCAGAGAGGTAAAGGAATGATCGACAGGAGACGTATATCTCCTTTCACAGGCAAAGCCAGTTGTTTGAAATTGGGAAATGTGTATCGCGCCTTGTCATCGTATCGCTGTAGCGATTGGATTTGAACAAAACCAAGTGAGTGGTTTTCTAAAGCATGAACCAAACAAAGCCCGGCTGAAGTCCTTGTGAAGGTCTTGTTTTACGCCAGGAAAAATCCACAAGGTGGCTGGAGGCCAACCAGATTTTGCCAGGGTCTAACTAATGATGATGATGGTGATGATGATGGTGATGATGATGGTGATGATGATGATGATGGTGATGATGATGATGATGATGGTGGTTTAAAATAGCGCCAAACTCCACGCTAATAAGTAGCAGAAAATAATGTATAAAGCCTAGATCTGCAATCGAGGTATTTAAAAAACAACAACATAACATTTAAGTCGACAGGGCTTCTTTGGAGGACAATGTTGTCCTCTTACTAAAGGTTCCGACCACCCTGCCAAGTTTACTACAGGGGAAAACCTTTGACAGCGTTGTCCAGTGGACTGTACTACTCTGGCGGGTTCGTAAGGGGGTGAAGGTGGGGTAGTGGTGTCTATTCTGACGCCCTGAGTTCCGTCTAAGAGCTCCCAACCGCGCTATGTAAGAACTGCTGTTTGCTTTGCCACACTGCTTCTTCTTCTTCTTGGGCTGAGCAGCCACAATCAGTAGGTTGATTCATCTGCTGCTGCGCCTCTTTTGTGCAGAGAGGGGAAACCTCAGAACAACCAGCCAGGAGCAGCGAGACGGACCCCGCGCATCTGCCTGACGCCAGCATCCCTCAAGACGACATGGGGGCCGATGACGTCATGGGAGGTGACGACAACCTGTCCACCTCGCGGTCAGTGATACACATACCCGCACACGCTGTGGGACACTGAGAGAAGAATTCTAAAACAACCTTTCCTCTTTGCATGGGCTGTAGAGCGTGGTTCAGATTGAGCTGGTCTGGTGAACTTCATATTTCTGGGCTAACTCTCGCACAATCGCCAGCGAAGCAACAAGGTTTCGAACATTGAGGTGTTTACGTCTACACCCACCATTGGCGATATGGCAGACGGGGATAACCATCCCAGGGAACATTGAACCACTAGAGCAATCATACTGCTAAAATGGACAGTGAAAAATGACCACTTTTTCATTGAGCCCACCACGGGATTCGAACCTGGGTCATCGGTGTGCCAGGCGAAGCGAACGCTGTACCATTCGAGCTACGGCGGTGGGACAACAACAGCTTTCGATCATCGGGGCCAAGCGTTAATTTACGGCTTAACTGCAGGCGACAGTAGACCACTTCCGGTCCACAGGGGTTTTGCTCTGCGACGCATACCCAGCAGCGTGCGAAGGGGGGTCCCATTCTTACTGTAACTGATAACATTTATTATCACATGCCGTATTTCATAGTCTTTTGGTTTTAGATCCGATAGGTAGGCTAGGCAGTTACAAACTTTTCCGAGGCAAATGCGAGGATATTTTCTTTTAATTCAAAGAGTTTTTCCATGTGTTTTGGCAAAGGGTTGCATTTCACTGTATATTTATGTTGAGGCGTGAGACGCTGTGAATATTTTCATGACTGCATTGAAGAGTTGTTGTTTTTTATCTTGCATTTAGATGTCTGTTTGGAATCCGCTGGAATATTATGTTGCGTTGTACGGCAAGACCGGCGACGCTAATGTTGAGACAGTCAATTGTTTGTTTCTTCAGGACCTTGGTTTGTTTGTGTGTTGATGCCTTACTTGTCCTGATCTTTAAAACTAAGATCATCTGAATTTCAGAATTAAATGTCCCCTGAAAACGAGACTGGTCGCGTTTATTTTGAGGACGTGTACGTGTTTTATTTTAGTTATCGTCTTCTTATTAGTATTTTAAATATTATTTGTTTATTTTATGTAACTTTTTGAGCAAAGTGATTTCAGACTAAATTATTATTATTATTTATTTATTTATTTTTTTAATTTCTTAAAAAAAAAAATGTATTTATTGTAGAGTAAAATTTACGTCCCCAAACAACTGCGCGTATGGGGGAACCAGTAGTTGACGAGGCAGAAGAAGGGTAGCCGACGTGTGCAGCTTGATGTATTTATTAATGAATTTACATGTTAATAAAGTCGATTTTGTTAATGATAATAATGATGGATTCTGTACGCACCTTATTCCTAAATCAGACTCAAAGCAGGGCGATCTGTAACCAACGTACACGCTTACCTGTCGCAGACACCCCCACAAACACACATTCATCGCTCGAACACGTTGTGTAAAGGCATGTCGCTATTTCAAGACAAAAAGGAAATTGAATTTTATTTTGGAAAATGTAGACAGACTGCATTAAATACCATTATAGAGTGGAGGGAGGAAACCGGAGCACCCAAAGAAAACCCTCGGTGACCTGAAAGTCTCGTACCTAAGTCACTTAAGTTCGTCCCCTGCGGGGTTCAAACCCGCGACATCCGGCATAAGATTACTATCCGCTGAGCTACTAAGACTCCCCTTCCCTTCCCCCTCCACTCCCCCCACCTCTCTGTAGGCTACATTGCCACTTAAAATGTAAACATTCACTGACAAAATGTTATTTTAAAACGATTTTCGTTCTCTAGTGTTTTCCTAGAAAGTCAACGTCGGGGAGTTTGATCAAAGCGTTGTTGTTGTGGTTAAAATGGGTTACTGAAACTGGACAGCCGTGAGTACAGGACTATCAGGTTTGAGAAGAAATGCTTGTGAAGACAGTTGCTGACAGTTCAGACGTATTTGGGTGTGTGCAAGAGGGAGAAAGCAGGGGCAGATAAACTAACGGGGCAAGGAGGTGCAGTTCCGAAGAGAGAGAGAGAGAGAGAGAGAGAGAGAGAGAGAGAGAGAGAGAGAGAGAGAGAGAGAGAGAGAGAAATTCAAATTGTTTTATTCGGTTAAGGCCACGGCCCCTTCACGAGGGGGGGGGGGGGGGGGGGAATCAAAATTGATTACAAAATACAATTTTCGGTCCAACAAAATGAAATACAATAGTGAATGCGTGATACAAAAATAGCATTATTCTAGTGCTCAAGACAGAGCAATCTCCCAGAATGCATTTGGGTTTCTACAATATTTCCTGTGCAATGAACCTTTTCCTTAAATTATCATAAAATGGACAGCTTAGGAAAACGTGTATTTCATTTTCAACTGCAGAATTGTATAACCGGCACATTCAATCGTTATCTTCGTGATGTCTGTATCTGTAATGATGAGTGGCTAAATCTGATACACCAAAACGAAATTTAATTAATACATATTTCAAGTGCCTATCAACATTGATATATAAATATTTAGGAAGACAATTTAGTTTATTACAAAACGTTCTATACATGTCAAATCGTTCACTGCCATTCACATGCTCGCTCCAATTTTGCCACCTGCAGTCAATCATTCTTTGCTTAAACATTCATTCTCATTGCCCACACCTTGCTCCACCCACGCGTAACCAAAACCACGTCTAAATAAACACAGCTTTACATTCGTAGCCCATGTAGGTTTTCCTCGAGCGTCAAGGTCATACAGCATCAGATAAGCTTTTTGGGCAGTCTATCATCAGTCATATGACTTATTTTAAGCCAATAACGAACAGCAAAGTTTATAGTAATAGGGTATCGACTTAATTCATTATAAACAAAATCATTTGGAGTACGCAGACTCACACCCACAAACATTTTAAGAGCATATAAATGCACCTTCTCACAATGTTGTGCAGCATTATCTAATCCCCATATCTCTGAACCATACTGCAATATTGACTGAACTTTCGAATCACATAACTTTAAGAAAACATCCAAAGAGTTGTTGTTAAAGGCACGCAGACCTTGCATAATTCACAATAGGGCCTTTTTTGCTTTGCTAGACAATTCTCTACAGTCTGTTACAAAACTCAATCTAGTTGTGAAATAAATACCTAAATACTTATACCCATTGACAACAGGCATCATATTTCCATCAAACATCCAACTTTCTCTCGCTCCCAAGTACCCACCCATTCTAAATACTACAATATTGCTCTTGTCTAAATTAACTGTTAAGGATAACTGTGCTTCGGATCTTTGCAAACTATTCAGCTGCGTTGGTAAACTATGACAGTCTCTGATACTAAAACAATATCAGACCTGATAGTGATCTAAGAGAGGTTTCCGCGGAACGTGCGACTATGTCACGCCTTGTGACAGACATGTTGAAGTCCAATGAGTCTGATGACGTCCACAAATCCACAACTTGAACGGCGAAAATATATACACAGAAACAGTCAACGCTGCACCACTATTCCAAAACAAAGTATGGCGCCGCAAACCGGAAGCGAGTAAAGCAACTTTCGTCTTCCGATACAAAACAAGAACAAAAACAAAAAAAGTTTAAGTGTCTGCGGATTGTTTCGCATTTCCTTTTTTTCGTTTTCGTGTTTGCGGATTTCCGCGATTTCGCGGAGAACTATCAGGTCTGAATATCATCAGCTAAAAATAACTCGAAGGCATCTAATAAAAAGGTTACCCCATGCCTTCCAGAGAGAGAGAGAGAGAGAGAGAGAGAGAGAGAGAGAGAGAGAGAGAGAGAGAGAGAGAGAGAGAGAGAGAGAGAGAGAGAGAGAGAGAGAGAGAGAGAGAGAGAGAGAGAGAGAGAGAGAGAGAGAGAGAGAGAGAGAGAGAGAGAGAGAGAGAGAGAGAGAGAGAGAGAGAGAGAGAGAGAGAGAGAGAGAGAGAGAGAGAGAGAGAGAGAGACAGAGAGAGAGAGACAGAGAGAGAGAGAGAGAGACAGAGAGAGAGAGAGAGAGAGAGAGACTTTGCCTCCATGGAGAGAGAGTTGGATGAGGCGAGGTAGAGGGCTCAATCCCTCAATAGTAGCTGACAAATCTTTATTGTAAGCCTATCGCAAAAGAAATACTAATACTAACAATACTAATACATGATAATAACTACTAATACTTTCCGAATAATAATATGAACTCTTTTACGGGTCCGTACCGCGCATGAGACCAGAACAGGTGGAACAAGGCGGTTGCTTTTCACAGCAGACACGCAGACAGTGCAGTTGAGACTGGCCGAAGTGGCGGGTGTGCGAGAGACAGGCGCGTAATCCCAGTCCCCAGATACGCTGTGTGCAGAGAGGGGAGTGAAGGGTTTACTAGGATGGATAACAGCGCCTGGCTGCCGGTGTCTTCAACAACGTGATATCCATCGCGCTATTCTGAACATCAAATATTTAGGAGCCATTTTAGCAGACAATGGGTCCCGACAGGAAGTCCTCTCCAGGATCGCACAAACAATTGCTGCCCTGACAAGGTTGAAGCCCATTTGGAAAGACAGGATCATCAGTCTACACTCCAAGGTAAGGCTGCTGCACCCCCTTGTCATCTCCATCTTGCTATACGCTTGCGAAACATGGACCCTCACAGCAGATCTACAACGAAGAATACAAAACATGGAGATGAGGTGCTACAGAAGACTTCTGGGCATTTCCTATACCCAGCACATCGCCAACGACGAAGTCCGACAGACCACCACACAAGCCATTGAACAACACGATGACATGCTCACAGTGGTGAAGAAACGGAAACTCCGGTGGTAATGTCACGTTACCAGAGCATCGGGCCTTGCAAAGACCATCCTGCAGAACACGGTGCAAGGAGGCAGAAGAAGAGGGAGACAGAAACAAGAGGTGGGAGGACAACATTTGAGAATGGCTTATTGGCTTGACACTGAACGAACCCATGAGGATTGCTCAGTACAGAGAAAGATGGAGTACGCTGGTTAAACGATCATCTGTGGTTTCCCCAAAGACCTTCGACTATCGAGTTACGGGATAGGATAGGATAGGATAGAATTGTGAACATCGCGCTCCCCTGTTCAGAATAGCGCTTCAGCGAGTCTCAACTATGCTGTCTGCGTGTCTGCTGTGAAAAGTAACCGCCTGAATCCGCTTCTTCCGGTCTCATGCGCTGTCCCGTAAAAAGAGTTGATAACCTTATTCGGAAAGAATCAGTAGTTGTTCATCCATCCGTAATATGAATATTATTAAACCAGTGAGGCCAATGGCACGAACAACACAAGTCTTAAATATTATGCTTCATTTCTATAAAATAAGTTATTAAAATATCAATGTAGCCATATTTATAAAATCACAACGATGATTCCAACACAAATCTTGCAGGATAGCAACAACAAACGTACAAACACTCAAATTGTCATCGCCGCTATCATCATCATCACCATCATCATCGTGCTCCTGATTCGGATCTTTGCAGTCCGCTGGACCCTATAAACAATGACTAACTAACTAACTAACATCATCATCAACAACAACAAGAACAACAACGTTGCGCCGTGGTTGTCACCACCATTGTCGTCGTCATCACAAGATACGTCTCGACTCAGAGGGTAGAGTCCAAATCTGACCACAACCAGAGTAAGCTTATTATCTGACATGATTGCTCTGCAGCTGCCCGGCACTTATCGACTGACGATTTGCTTGTTTGCTAGTTAGATGGGCTAAGCCGCCACGTGACTGGGCTAAGCCGCAACGTGATAATAATAATCATAATAATAATAATAATAATAATAATAATAATAATAATAATGATAATAATAATAATAATAATGATAATAATAATAATAATAATAATAATAATAATAATAATAATAATAATAATAATAATAATAATAATAATAATAATAATAATAATCAAGTGGTTAATAAAATGGTTATTTGCAGAGCGTGCTATGGCACTTTGAGTGCGTTCACCCTGCTTGACATCTTAAACATTGTCATTACAATTTTAATGAAGTAGTACCTAACTAAAGACAAAGATAATGATTGAACACAGCATTTTATAACTAGGACGACATTAGTATTATACAGTATTTACAAACACAGACCCACTAACAATTTATCCTCAAAACACACTAATCAGAGGTCAATCAAGCAACATTTAAGTTAAAATATTCAGTGCAATCCTATCCTATCATATCCTGTCCCGTAACCCGGAGGTCGTAGGGGCACCACAGATGATCGTTTAACCAGCATACTCCATCTTTCTCTGTCCTCAGCAGCCCTGATGGCTTCGCTCAGTGTCAAACCAGTCCATTCTCGAATGTTGTCCTCCCACCTCTTTTTCGGTCTCCCTCTTCTTCTACCTCCTTGCACTGTGCCTTGCAGAATAGTCTTTGCAAGGCCTGATGATCGGGTGACGTGGCCATACCATCGGAGTTTCCGTCTCTTCACCAGTGCAATCGTAGTCAAATACAATTTTGGTAAAAAGAGACATGACAGAAACGTATTATGGCAATCAAAATTAACATGCAGTAAGATTAAATACTTTAAAAAAAAAATAACACGCACAAATACAAACAGACAAAGCGTGTCAAACATTACAGAATACAAACATTGAGTAATCACAGTTCGCTTTAAAAAAAAAAAGAGAAAGAAAGAAATAATTTTAAAATAGGCCATATCTACAATGAAATGCAATGCGGTTTAATCAAACGGAACGACGTGTTCTCTCTACGAATAACTAAAACGTTACCCTCAGGCAGCTTTCACTGTATCAATAACATTTAGACCAGTAGACATATCAATAATTCAGTCAACGACGCTGGAATACCGTCTTCTAGAGTACTTGTGGATGTCCGATTCAATGTGAATCTTCACTTTCCTGATTTCTTCTAGCCTGAACGTTTGAAAGTTAGTAAAGTTTCATGATTATAACCATTGGTTGTTGCTCTTCCCCTAAAGCTGTTTTGCCCGCTTTGAGTACAACAATTTAGCCTGGTCTTGCACAGATCATCATCATCATCATCATCATCATCATCATCATCATCATCATCATCATCATCATCATCATCATCATCATCATCATCATCATAAAATATAGAGCTTTAGGAAGCAAAGAAACTTGGTTCGTAGTTCTTTTTCGTAGGAACCCCCCCCCACCCCCCCCCCCACCCCCCTCCCCCCGTTTCGGAAGGTCACGACCTCCTCATTTGCATTAAAACGTGATTCTTACGTAAATTTCTTCTATTTTTGACATATATGGTCAATTGCTATAATACAATATAAAGCTTGAATAAATGCTTAGACTGTATTCTATCACCATTAGTTGTTGATTCATTACAATAGGCTTTCTTTGCTCCGAAAAAAAGATGATGTTTTTGCGCTGCTTTTGCTTTCAGAAGTAAAAATGGCGGAGGAGTTTGTGGTTCTGATTGAGATTTTCAACATAAATTTTGCATTATGTCTAGGTTTTGAGTGTCTCTAATGGGCATGGTAAAGATGAAAAATCACTTTTCTGGTGTATTCTTATGAATGAGCACAAACAGCCCTTAATTTAGATCACAGGCTATGAAGTCTTTTCTGTCGTCTTTGTAGGCCTCCTATGTATAGTATGTGATTGAGGCCTACGAAAGACAAGACTTCACAACCTGTTGTTTAGATACGAGCCCTATACTACTAGGTTCGTAGGCCTAAACTGGCTAGTTAGTAGGCTAGCATAGGCAATGAACACAAGTTGGGACTATAGAAGCTCTCTAATGTGTGGTTGTTGGGGTTTTTTTTGTAAGAGAAGAAAAATTACCAATGCTCTATCCTAAACTTCAACTAAACTTTGGTTGGGAAAAGTGTTTTTTGCCCGTGGTGAACCAAATGAAGACTACAGGGGAAAAAAGGCACATGTCACACATTTCCACTTTTGAGATAAATGAAATTTTGTCTTTGAAAGTCGCTATGTTTGTTCTTACTGTATTTCTTGGGACACTAAGTGTTTTGTCTTAAAGAAATATCACTTCTTTTGTATTCATGAGAATTTCTCTGTCCAGATTGTATAATTTAATTAAATATGGAGGATTTAAACCACCAGGGTGGTCATGGACATGTGCCTTTTTTCCCTTTTACAGACCACTGACTTGAGACTTTCTTCTACAAGCTGAATTGCAATGTGCTCAGTCAATGTAAAATGGATTATAATGCCTATTTTGCTGTGGTAAATGACTAGGTATGATGGAACTGAAGTTGATTTTGTTATTTTTGATGCCTGTACAAAGACCACAAGGGAAAAAGGGCACATGTCACATTTTCCAATTATTTGAGTTATGTCCCCTACTATATAAACCTAGAAGCCTAAAGGTTAGCAAAATAGTCAAATCCAACCCAAAAAAGGCATATGTACTGCTACAGAAACACCCAAAGAAAAGGCATACAGGGGAAAAAGGGCACAAGTCCAGACTATAAAATGGGAAAAAGGCCTATGTCACAAACAATAATTCCTTTTTTGGGTTGGATTTTACTATTTTGCTAACCTTCAGGCTTATGTTTATATAGTAGGGGACATAACTCAAATAATTGGAAAATGTGACATGTGCCCTTTTTCCCCTGTGGTCTTCAAATCTAAAGACTCGTGCGTTTTCTAGGAAAACAACCTCCGCAAATTAGAGAGTGCGATGGCATTTACCTCCCCTGGAAAAGGGCGAACATAATTTCGTCTGCAACAAAAGGCCGCAGGCACGAAGAAAACTTCGTAAGAATTTCCCGATTGCATAACGGGAAACGAAAGGAATCACTACGAACCAAGTGTCGCTGGTCGATCTAAAGTTCTCTAATAATACAGGATGCTATCACGCGCGTTTTCTTCAATCGGGCCCAAAGAGCGGCGATCTGAAGAAATCGCTAATACCGAAGTCGGAATAGAAATCAATGTTTATTTTGTGATTTTTAAAAAGTGACTTCCTCCAAAATAATTACTGAATGGAGGGAGAAAACCGAAGTACCCTGAAAAAGCCCTCGGAGTCCTGAAAAATCTGGTACCTAAATCACGTTCGTCCCATGCTGGGTTCGAACCCGCGACCTTCGGTATAAAAAAACCAGCTCCCCATCAACTGCGCTACCAGACCACCCCATCATACGGGTCATCGCCCGATTCTACGTCATTTTGCAAATCGATCGGGCTCGCTCTGGACCTATCGTGAAGATAAAACAAGTGCATTGCCCGAGTCTTGTCGCCTTGACCTGGCAATGTATCCCACAATTGTTGAAAATGTAAGCCCGAAGTATCTCAGTCGTGGAATATGTCATGTCGGTGCGGTACTTGGCTACGTTTCAGTCAATGACGCAGTTTGTTCCTAGGGCCATCAGGTTGCGTCTGCGGTATTTACGGTACTGTTAGGCCTACCTCTCGTTTGGAAGGTAGAGTGGGTCAGTCAGTACTTATCTCCCTTACCTCCTGAGTTCCATTCTCCAAGGCCACAAGATTTGTTCTCCCCAAAACGAATCCACTGGGGTTTTTAAAAGACTTATAAACCTACTTACACCGGTTCACCCCTTACTCACCCCCACCACCACCACCACCTTCTCCCTCTATGCCACTCCTCCCCTCGCGTCGCTTCAGAGGCACGATAAAGAACCCAGATATTGCACCAAAAGTACCAGCAAGAGCCTTAATAAACACGTTAGTCGATCAGGCGTGGCTTAAGGATCTTTGGTGTGAGAAGTGTGCCGGATGTAGCAGGTTTGCATTTTGGACGGATGCAGGAGTTTGAGCAACCCTGATTTGGGCTATGGCCTTAGCCATCTGTTTGAGCTGGTTAAGTCCGAACAGAAGAACACCCCTTTCAGTTTACGCAATGACATCACAGTCGAACGTTGATGATGGATGATGTAGACAGCATCAGTTTCTTCCTGAGGGTGTAAGTGGGGGCGGGAATCTGCTTGAACACTTGCCCCTCACTCTGCAATACTTCGTCGGCCACCTGGTCATTCACCATTGTCAGAATCTCCAAAAGGTCATGCCTACAACAAGCAAGCAAAAAAAGCTGGAAAAATCAGTTGGTTCAATTCAATTCTATTTAGTTCAACAAATCTCGATGAATTTGGACAGGCGCAGAGATCAATACTCGATTACACAAATAAATGGTACATTTACAATTTAAAGGCGAATAATTATTTGTATAACAATTTCAAAAGTTAGTTAGTTAGTCATTGTTTATAGGGTCCAGCGGTCTGCAAAGAGCCGAATCAGGACCACAACTTGGTTGAAAGAGGGCTCACCCTGATCTGTATACAAGATCTGATGAAACAATTCTAATGGTAACACTGAAGGCACTCCACCAGCCGGTCACTTTACAATAAAGATATCCCGTGCAGGGGACGCTGAAGTTGTACTCTAATGTATAGAATTCCCGTTTACAAAACCAAAAATATAATATGAATATCATTATAAAATATTAACAAAACACATACATATTAATATGCCTACATTGCTAAATAATAGTACAATAGGAATCCTCGTGACCATTTGTTAGAGAGCGTCCAACTTCCCCAAGTTGACTCAACAGACCGCATACACAATTGGGAGAGTTTTCAAGAAAAAAAAAGGGTAGGTGACTGGTCTAGAGAAGAAGATAGTAGATTGATAGAACACATTAGGAACGAGAAAGAACAAATGAGAATGATAGAAACAATGGTAATTTAAAGCACAAAATTCCCTCAAAGTGGGGATACTATTTATACAGAAAACCCATGAATCCCAATGGGATGGGGGTGGGGTGGGGATTATTTCAAAAGCATTAACAAAAGATAAGTCTTTCATCGTTAAACTCGCGCGCGCACTCTCTCTCTCTCTCTCTCTCTTTCTCACACACACACACACACGTACACACACACACACGCACACACACTAAACACAAGTTCGAAAAAAAATAATACTAAGTGAAAATTCTGAAAGAAAAAAAAAATCACGAAGTAATGTATTGCATGGATGACAGAATGCAAAAACGTGTTACAAAATTATAGCAAAATAACAACAACAAAACATGAATAACATAATGGCAATATTGAACACATATTTTATCTTGCGCGTAGCCTACTGAATGCTATAACCACATTGTTTATAAGTCTGTAGGTTTATAGCATGCACTGTCCTCCCTAAAACAATGTATGTGATGTTTACATTACATTACATTATTATTGCTTTAGGTCCAGCGGACTCTTCCGAGCCAAATCAGGACCGGACAACCCCCGATCCGCATAAAAGATCTGCTGAAACAACCCTAGTGGTAAAATCGAATGCTCTCCACCAGCCAGTCACTTTACAATAAAGACATCCCACGCAGGGGACGGCTGAGGCTTCACCCCAACTTATCGAACCCCCGTTTACAAAAACAAAATAGAATACAAACATCATTATAAATCATCAACAAAACACATACATATAAAATGCCTACATTGCTAAATAATAACATCATAGGAAGCCCTAGTGACCACCTGGCAGAAAGCGTCCAATATTCCCAAGCTGATCCAACAGACCTCATACACAAACAAGGAGTCTTGTCCCGGAAGAGTTTTCAAGAAAAAAGGTAGGAGACTGGTCTAGCGAAGAAGACGATAGTATAGCAGATTGATAGAAAATAGCAGGAATGAGAAAGAGCAAATGAGAAAGACAGCGACAGTGGGAATTTAAAGCACTACATTTCCAGAAAGTGGGGATACTATTTATACTGAAATCCCCAGCACCCCAACGGGGTAATGTGATGTTTGGATTTGTATCTCAGTTGGCTTGTAATTGCTGAAGAAGCTGTTAACAAAATATATGTATTGAGAACCTATTAATCCGCTGTGTTTGATCTCATGTGGTTTTGAGATCTTTGTCTGGAAAACTTATTTCATTCAGCATAATAAAACTATGAGTCTGTGTTCTTTCTTTCCTGTGACGTCTTAATTCTAGTCACACAAAATGATGAGATATTACCACCTTTTGGTTGTTGAGGAGAGAGGTTTTCTAAGACTGCATCTACGAAGGTTTCTATTAAAGGTGCTTGTTGTCAATAAACTCGGCTAGTGACCTGCCTCCTGTGCCATCCAACACGTTTGCTCGACCTCAAAGGTTACGATCGTTGGGGGTACTTTGCTGCTAATCACGTTTTGCTCAATAGATCAAAAATGGCTGAACCGATTTTGTTGAGTGTTGGTATACGGTTATCTCAACTGATGGCCAATCATTCAGTCTGGTTGAACGTCAATCAGTCTATAGATAGGGTCCGGCGCTCCAAATTTCACATTTATTGATAAAAAACACAAAATGTTTCGGTGGCCTTGAATTTAATCATTCGTACTTTCACCAACACTCAGCCTTCCATGTCCCTGGCCTATGCTCTTTCTCAAAGGTAAAGGTCGCTGAAGTCAATTATATAAAATAACAGTGGTGTGCTTTTTTGTATGAGTATGTTTGTCTTGCAGATAGTTCAGACGTTGCCCGTCATTGCACGCTTTCGTCTTGCTTCTTTAGACTAAAGACGATCACAACATCGACTCCAAAATGAACACTTGTTTTTGTTTTTTTTTAAAAAGCTGATTTCCAGCTAAGTGTGTATGGAAACACATTGGAATGATTTGCAATCTTGGTTTTTTATTTAAAGTGCGTCTGAGATCGAGGTCAAAATTGCGCAGTTTTATTTAGTAATATGTCTCATTCACGCTAAGAGATTATTCTTTGCTTCTATATTCAATATATAGCAAGAGATTGAAAAGTTTTGAGTTTGAATGCCGGTGTGCTGTTGCAGAAAATCTTCAGCTTTAAACTATGTTATGCCTAAAATCTTATAATAGGTTGGGATCTATCTTCAGCTTTACAACTACATTGTACCTAAAATCGTATAATAGGTTGGGATCTATCTTCAGCTTGACACCACGTCATGCCTAAAATCTTATAATAGGTTGGGATATATCTTCAGCTTTACAACTAAGTTATACCTAAAATCTTATAATAATCTTTGTCTGAAAATCTTATTATAAAACTATGAGTCTGTGTTCTTTCCTTCGTGTGACGTCTTAATTCTGGTCACACAAAATAAGATATTGCCACCTTCCCCATCATAACGTTTTGGTTGTTGAGGAGAGAGGTTTTTCTAAGACTGCATCTACGAAGGATTATATTACAGGTGCTTGTTGTCAATAAACTCCAGGCCGAACTCGGTAGGCGACACCCCTGTATCATTGGTGCTGTGTGCTCTACATAAACTTATTGCCTCCCAAAGGCTACTGAACCTACTTCTCAGAGTTCTCGTCCAGGATGTGACAAAGCTTCCTGACGTAGACAGCGCCGGTGTCTGGGTATCGAAACGAGACACAGCCTGGCACTGTGCTGTAGCCCAGCAGGAAGTCAGCCTCGTTTGGGATCATTCGTCCTGGCTCTGCTTCTAGGCATGCGTCCGTCTCTACGATAACGTGACCTTCAAACAAGCAAACACATTTTTCAATGACAATCACCGGAACTTGCGGAGGAAGAATACAGTGATGATCAGTAGCGAGATAACCTTTTTTTTTTTTTTTTACTCGTTAGCATTTTAAGTCACTCAGCCATACTAAAGGAGTGTAGTTGTTTTATTCAGGTGATATCTGGAAATACTTGGAGATAGTCGAGAATCAAAACAAGGCAACTGTCAGTCAGTCTGTCGGTCGCTAGGTCCGTTGGACGCCTAATCTCTAGAACAGCTCAACGGATTTTGAGCGAACACATGAACATCACCTCGGCTAGTGACCTGCCTCCTGTGCCATCCATCACATTGGCTCTACCTCAAAAACACAAAATGTTTTGGTGGCCTTGAATTTAATCATTCGTACTTTCACCAACACTCAGCCTTCCATGGCCCTGGCCTCTGCTCTTTCTAAAAGGTCAAGGTCGCTGAAGTCAATTATATAAAATAAAATAAAATAACAGTGGCGTGCTTTTTGGTGTGAGTATGTTTTGGGTTTTTTGCAGATAGCTCAGACGTTGCCCGTCATTGCACCGTTCGTCTTGCTTCTTTAGACTAAAGACGATCACAACATCGCTTCCAAAATGAACACTTATATATAAAAAAAGCTGATTTCCAGCTAAGTGTGTATGGAATCAATCAATCAATATTTCATTTATTGTATATTCACACATTCAGGTGATATTAGACATTAATTAAGAACAACAACAATATAAATAAAATCACAATTAAGAAACCAATGTGTGTATGGAACACATTGGAATGATTTGCAATCTTGATTTTAAAAAGTAGGCTACGTCTGAGATCGAGGTCAGAATTGCGCAGTTTTATTTAGTAACATGTCTCATTCACGCTAAGATATTACTCTTTGCTTATATATTCAATACATAGCAAGAGAGTTAAAGTTATGGGTTTGAATGCCGATGTGCTGCTGCCGAAAATCTTCAGCTTGATAACTACGTTATGCCTAAAATCTTAAAATAGGTTGGGATCTATCTTCAGCTGTACACTACGGTATGCCTAAAATCTTAAAATAGGTTGAGATCTATCTTCAGCTGTACACTACGTTATGTCTAAAATCGTATAATAGGTTGGGAACTATCTTCAGCTGCTGTACACTACGGTATGCCTAAAATCTTAAAATAAGTTGGAATCTATCTTCAGCTTGATAACTACGTTGTGCCTAAAATCTTAAAATAGGTTGGGATCTATCTTCAGCTGTACACTACGTTAAGTCTAAAATCATATAATATATTGGGATCTATCGGTCTGGTGACATTTCAACATCAGTTGTTCTGCTTCGATAATTTTCTTTAATACATTGTGTCTAACATTTGCAACCCAAAAATCTTCGTGTCCGATCGATCTGGCTGATCGTCGCCCTTCCTCGCCCGAGTGTTTCGGGCTTTTAGTAGATTACCTTTTTGCATCTGCTGTCCCTGGCAAGCCTGGAAAAAGAAGAGTTTTGGTTTGCCCGCCAGAGTGGGACACGTCTGAGCCCGCAGTAATCTCGTCAGCTCCAGGATTTGAACCTGCATAGTACAGAATACAGTCAGTTAGCGAAATACAAAATAGACCCGCTCAAGACAGGAATAGTTGTGGATGCTATATTAAGCTACGCGCTGGTTCTCCCAACTCACCATGACGCTTAAAACGCGGCGATCTGTACCAACATACACGCTCACATGTTGCACGCACCCTCACGTTACATTACATTATATGATTATGGCTTTAGGTCCAGCGGACTCTTCCGAGCCAAATCAGGACCGGACAACCCCCGATCCGCATAAAAGATCTGCTGAAACAACCTTATTGGTAAAACTGAACGCTCTCCACCAGCAAGTCACTTTACAATAAAGACATCCCACGCAGGGGACGCTGATGCTATACTCTAATTTATCAAACCCCCATTTAAAAAACATAAATAGAATACAAACATCATTATAAATTATCAACAAAACACATACATATAAAATGCCTACATTGCTAAATAATAACATCATAGGATGCCCTAGTGACCACCTGGCAGAAAGCGTCCAATATTCCCAAGATGATCCAACATACCTCACACACAAATAAGGAGTCTTGTCCCGGAAGAGTTTTCAAGGCAGATTGATAGAACAGAGCAGGAATGAGAAAGAATGACAAAGACCGCGACAGTGGGAATTTAAAGCACTAAATTTCCAGAAAGTGGGGATACTATTTAAACTGAAACCCCCGGCACCCCAACGGGGGAGCACCCTCGTGTACACAACACAATAAACACATATTCATCGCTCCAACATGTGGTGTAAAGGCAGGGAGATCAGCTTCCAATACCACTATGAATTGGGGTAAAGGTGTTACATAGACGGAGGTTTAACCGCTTCTGGTGCCAGCAAGGACAGATCTGATGCTGGATGTCATCGAGATGAAATAAGTTGTCCCCCCCAAATCATTGTGCATCTCCCCAGCTTTCCTCACAGGTAAGATTTATTTTATTTTATTTATTTATTTAATCGTTCTTATATAGCGCTTTTCCAGCTCAAGAGCTGCTCAAGGTTGCCAGTTATTGCGCTGTGCCATGCGCGCATTCCAGCACGGATTTTAAAGATCCTGACGCTCATGTCCTAGACGAGGTGAGTGTGGACAAAATAAGTACCCCGAGACACTGCACCACTACTCCTTCGGATGAGGGTATACACCGAGGTCTAGTATGCATGCATTCCACTGCCAATCCTGACGTTGATGGTCTAGAGGGGCGAGTGCCGGCAACACTAATACAGCAAACACTAGGTCCCTTCTCCCCATACCCAACCGCCCTGGATTGTGCTCAGTTGTCTGGGCGTCGCACTATGCGCCCAAAGGCTGCAAGTCGGCGCCTTGGGTGGCTTGAGTTAGGTCGTATCGGCCAGCGCCCTGAGCAGATGGCAAAGCGCTATATTACAAGAAAAGTTGTGTTGATAGCACGACCCCACTGCCGCAGCTTGGTGGTAAAGCGTTCTACCTGGCACACAGATGACCCAAGCTCCAATCTCTTGGTGGGCAAGATAAAAGGGGCCATTGTCACGGTCCGTCTTAGCAGTCTGATTGCTCTGGTGGTTCAGTGTTGATTTAGGTCCCTGCCCTGATCTCCCCCGGGATGGTGATCGCCGTCAGCCCCATCACCAATGGAGGTTTGGGGGTTAGGGGAATGGAGGTTAAACTGTAATGTTCGCTCATTCATGTTTGTTCAATGAAAGCATGCCTGCACTCCGTTGACCCCGTACAGCACGCCCAGGTCACCGTGAGACAGGACGCAGCAGACCAAGCAGTCGTAGTGACTGTGGTCAAGCAAGGCCAAACGGTTGATTATGGCCAGCATCTCTGTGTCGGTCTTGTCGTTGTGAGGCTGGACATCAAAGCCCAGATTGCCGAACGTAGCCACCAGCTTCTCTGCAACAACAGTCCACAGAAATCATTACTGTACAGATCCACTGTAGATCTACATTCCATTTTAACCAGCCTTTATGACCTCATAGGTAAAAGGTGGTCCCGAAACCAATCGTTGGGGAAAGATGCATTTAAGACCTCCCTTTTGGATAGGCCAGCTTAATGAGCGCAGTGCCAATCTACTCTCTCTCTCTCTCTCTCTCTCTCTCTCTCTCTCTCTCTCGCTCTCAATGCCTTGTTTTTCTTTCTTTCTTTTTTTTACCCAAGTTTTAAACATCTAAACTCTCCGCTGCAAAAGAGCACGCTATTTTTATAAGCCAATGAGAATCCAGCTCCCACAGCGTGATCTCCCATCAAATGGTCACCCGACCGGTGCTCGCCGAAAGCCCCGAAATGATAATCTAGGAGGCACTGTGGTCTAATGGTAGTGCTTCGGCTTGCGGATCGGAAGGTCCCGGGTTCGAGCCCTGGCCGGGCCATTGTGTTGTGTCCCTGGGAAAGACACTTTACTCCTGTTTTCCTACTCCTTCGGATGAGAGTATAAACCGAGGTCTAGTCTGTGTCGCATACATTCCATCATAACGGACTTTAAAGATCCTGACGCTCATGTCCTAGACGGGTGAGTGCCGGTGACAAGAAAACACCCAGCATGCACCTAGGTCCTTCTCCCCCATCCCTGGCTGCCCAGGATTGTGCTCAGTTGTCCGGGCGTCAGACCATGCGCCCAAAGGCTGCGGGTGGGCGTCTCGGGCGGCTTGAGTTAGATCCTGTATCGGCCAGCGCCTTGAGCAGCTCTTGAGCTGGAAAAGCGCTATATAAGAACGATTAAATAAAAAATAAAATAATCTGCGAACTCGATCTCGCACGGTTAAGAATAAAAACAGTTCGGCCCGAGCATTGTGTTCGGTGACAGCTGTTCGAGTCACTCGCCGACCATTCGGGCAGTTGTAGGTCGGGCCTAAATTAGAGAGTTTTCGTTTGCAACGTGACTTGTAGCAGAAAAAAATAGGAGATGGACAATTTAGCGGGCATCTTAGCGGTACGAAGAGCTGAACTATATGAATGGCAGGAGAGTGTAGCTTTCCTTCCTTCGCTAAATAAAACCCAGTATACTGACACCAATCTGCGTTCGTAGTTTTCTGCCTTTCTTAAACATCAAAATCTTTCTCCTACCCTTACCGTAAGCTACTTAGAAACTTAAGGATTTTTTTTAAGCGGTGGTCGAGAGGAGATGATGATGATGATGATGATGATGATGATGATGATGATGATGATGATGATGATGATGATGAGTTTTGATAGTGGTGGTAGATATGATGACGAAAAGCGATATATAAGAACTATTAAATACTACTACTACTACTAATTATTATCATTATTATTATTATTATTATTATTATTATTATTATTATTATTATTATTATTATTATTATTGTTAGTAGTAGTAGTAGTAGTAGTATAACAATAATAATAATGATGATGATGATGATGATGATGATGATGATGATGATGATGATGATGATGATGATGATGTTGACGATGACGAAATCAAGTCTTACCACAGTCAAGAGCTGTCCCCCTTCGATTCTTCAGCGACCTGGAAGACG
This sequence comes from Oncomelania hupensis, assembly GCA_036898135.1. Taxonomy (NCBI): domain Eukaryota; kingdom Metazoa; phylum Mollusca; class Gastropoda; order Littorinimorpha; family Pomatiopsidae; genus Oncomelania; species Oncomelania hupensis. The sequence continues at coordinate 51,296,162 of CM072526.1, read as the reverse complement.
GGTTGTGCTCATCCTTGTAAAACGTTTCGTTGTTGATGATGAGGCAGATGCCTGCAACACAATTTACAATTGTACAACCCTTTCACGCTGATCTCCTATCATTGTAACAAGATCCCAAGTCATTGGAATGCGATCGCACGGGAAGCTGACCAGTAACCCAGGTAATGTTTACATGAAGTTTGAACAAAATCTGTCCAGTGGTTATTGAGCTACGTGCAACGCACCGGCCAACAAACAGACACACGGCTCGTGCTGATTAGCAGCTATTTGAAAGGTAAGTACTTTAAGAAAAGTCTAGAAAATACAATAGCAACTAAACAAGGTAAAGAGGTTCGAATAACTTCTTGGTCATCGGATAGCGCAGTGGTTGGAGCACTCGCGACTGTGTCGCAAGTTAAGCACCGTCCAGTGCGGGTTAGCACTTGGATGGGTGACCGCAAAACGTGAAGCGACAAATAACAACGCCCCCAGCTGACTCAACTGTGACTGAGTACCTACTCTCTTAAGGGCGGGGAAGGTAAAGCAGCGAGGGAGAGAGATGGGCATCACCCTCATTACGCTGGCCCAAGATAAGTGTGATCTCCAACATCACGCTCCCCTACGGCCACAAGGCTATGGGACTACCTTTACCTTTACCATCGGAAAGATGGTCATTGTGAACGTCCCTTTTCTCACGGACAGCCTCATGAGAGCGATTTTCAGCAAAAGCGCGCAGCAATCAGGGAAGGGGAGGGGAGGAGAGGGAGAAGAGGAGGTAGGGAATAAGAACTAGAACAAGCTGGGTGTATTTATGCGTCCAGGATTTTGCAGTCCTTGCAATGGAATGTGGGGTTGCACAGACTAGACCTCTGTTCATACTCTCGCTTGAAGAGTTCATCGTACAACTAACCATTTAGACCTACGTCGATTACTTTTCTCATTCGTATTGCTACCATTCATTCTAAGGGGAAATGGATAACTGGGACTGACAGAAATACAGCTAAAGATTGTCTCAAAATAGTGTTTAGGAGATTCTCTGATGCTTGGTAACTATAACCGTCTCTATATGCCGCTTTTCGAGCGCAAGGCGCTCGAGGGACCAACTGGTCTCATTTGAGAGCATCGTCGGACGCACCAGATAACTGCATGCGCACTATCCTGGGTGACAGGGGTTGAGAGAGAAAGGACTTCACGCTTGTTAGGTGTATGGATGGACCTACCTCTTGGGTAACTATCCATCTTGTAGTGCTTGAGCGACGACGTCGGTGGAGATGGAAACGTCACTCGGATCGCTTCATCCCTTTCTTCAAGGATCTTTTTAACGTCTCTCTGGCCTGCTGATAAACACACGGGATAAAACGAACACCAAACTCACTGAAGCTACGAAATGACTTTTTACTTGTAGTGTTTTGTGATCTTCCAAACACCTCAATGTATGAACACTGACGTTTAACGTCCAAATCCACCAGACATAAGGATAACCATCCCAGGACCGAGACGATAGGGACCTACATCAATACTGAACCACCAGAGCAATCATGCTGCTAAAATGGTCACTTAGAATGGTCCCTTTTATCCAGCCCACTGCAGGATTCGAACCTTGGTCTTCGGCGTGCCGGGCGAACGATCTACCACTGAGCTGCGTGTGCGTGTGTTTGTGTGTGTGGGTGTGTGTGCGTGTGTGTGTGTGCGTGTGAGAGAGCAAGGCCTACAAAATTATAAAATAGACGAGCGGATCTTTAAAGAAAGTTCCCTACCTGTCGTCAAACATTCGAGATTTTCGTAAATTCCTTGCAGGAGGTCATTGGAGTCTGGTATCCCTGGCTTCAGCACGGGTTGTCGCGGTGGAAGAGAAGGAGGAGGTTCCGTTTTGACAACGTATTCTACCCCTTCTGCACCAGTCTCTCGATCAAGGCTTGTCTCTGCAGCAGTGATGTGGGCACCTGAAGACATACGAATCTAGGTCAGTTTCCGCTACAGTCGACCTTCCCCTTGACTCTGCTCAGATAATCAAGTACAAGTTCTGTGTGGGTGTATGCCTCAACAGCCTGATTTCCCGATCGGGCAAGCTGCTCCGACTGCCTCTATACGCTAGTAGTATGCCCGTGCATGAGGCTAAAGGACTTATTTGCTCGTTTGACCCGTAAGCTACCAGGGTGGGGTTCTCCGAGTTTTCTTCACGAAGTTGTAAGAACATTTTAATTTGGTACTCCAATACACCCTATATGTCTCCCTAGCGGCACGTTCACGAACCCGTCCATCCTGTCAAAAGTACAGGTAATGGGCTCAAAACAAACACACACACACTGACAAATGTATCAAAGTTGCTGGGGCTCAAAGGTGTGCACATGCGCAGAATGCAACAAGTCCGGGCCTTTGGAGCCTTGAATTGGACTCAAATTTCGGCCAGGTCCTTGGGCATCTCGTGGATCTAATGTGTGGGTTGTATAATTACAACGAATATTTTTTACCTCTGCTAATAACATGGACTGCTCTTATCATCATACCTGACCGATCTTCCAGCCCCGATTGCTCGATGTTGACACCGACTTCACTGAGGGCGAGGTTCGTCCGGTTGCTGTTCTCGTTGAGAAAGAAATCGGCAAAGAAACTGTAGAGAAAGACGAAGGTCGGTCTGTCGCCTGGACGCTGTTCCCAACATTTTCTCATCACACTGGCCACGGTCTGCGGGCATGGAGAACCAATGGGTAGAGTTTGACGCTCGCCTTCGTAAATCAGTTTGCGGACTGCGGCATTGGTTAGGCCTGCGCATCAAAAAACGACAACAACTAAACAAAAGGTTGAGGTCGCCTTTGGAAATGCCTGAAGGACTGCACTAGTCTTGAGATGGAGTTCTCCTCACCATAGCCACAGACAGAGCAGTGCGGACAAAAATGTGCGTACAT
>CM072526.1:51155777-51288277 GCA_036898135.1 Oncomelania hupensis | reverse complement strand
AACATCATTACAAAATATCAACAAAAAGCACACATATACAATGCCTACATTGCTAAATAATATTATAGGAAGCCTTAGTGACCATTTGGCAGAAAGCGTCCAATATTCCCAAGCTGACCCACCACAACCATACACAAATGAGGAGTTTTGGGAGAGTTCTCCAGAAAAAAGATAGGTGACTGGTCTATCGAAGAAGACAGTAGATTTATATAACAAATTAGAAATGAGAAAAAAACAAATGAGAATGCCAGAAACAGTGTTCATTTACTAAATTTCCACAAAATGGGGATATTATTTATACAGAAAACCTCGGTACCTCAACGGGGACCTGTGGCTAGTTCAGACTTCTATTATACCCACAGGCGTGCGTATATATATATATATATATATATATATATATATATATATATATATATATATATATATATATATATATATATATATATATATATATATATATATATATATATATGTATAGCACAGGCGCATTAACTAAGAAGAATGAACCCTCAGCAAGAATTTTAAGGATCCCTGATAGCGGACGGATTAGTTAATGCGCCTGTGGTATACCTCGATGTGACAACCTCCAAACTGTTCACAGCGCTCAATAGGAAATACAAATGCATAACGGTGAATGGAAAGTCTTAAGGATGATACAATAATGGCTTACTCACCTTCATAGTATTTGAAATTGTTCTCCTCGACCAACACCCTGTTAAAATCTAGTTTCTCTTTACCGACTTGAAGTTTCTCTGCACACAAGTACAGAAAAAAAGGTGTAGTAAACTTAATAGGCGAGCGAAAACATGAACTGGCCGACCAGCTTCAAAGAAATGGATATAGACATATTGTATTATTTTGTAAAAATATGAAAGACATGGCATGTCGAGTTGTTTGAATCATGTTTAGTTATTTATTTATTTTTATATTTATATTATTTCTTCTTTTAAAAAAAAATGTATTTATGTATTTATTTATGTATTTTAAACATACCAAATTTGTCCATGGAACAATGGGTTAGTCCGCAATACAGCATATTATCTCTTGGCAACGATGCAGTGCAACATCTGGTCGCTGTTACTTGTACACCTGCAACGTGTGTGTGTAATAAAATGAAATAATTTGTTAGGCCAGCTTGTTGCATTGGTAATAACAACAAGATGGCATGCCATTCAAATGAATTTCCAGACTCTCACACACATTTGCCAATCTTTGAAACAGATGTGTGCTCTGTCCTGTTCTGTCCTGTTCTGTTCATACGGATGCATAACAGCAGCGCTTAAAAATAAAATATAATACAATGAAAGTAGTTTTTGTTTTAAAGTGTAATACATCTAATAATAATAATAATAATAATAATAATAATAATAATAATAATAATAATAATAATAATAATAATAATAATAATAAGAAGAAGAAGAAGAAGAAGAAGAAGAAGAATTATTATTCTTATAATAATTATTATTCTTAATAATAATAATAATAATTATTATTATGATTATTATTATGATTATTATTATGATTATTATTATGATTATTATTATGATTATTATTATGATTATTATTATTATTATTATTATTATTATTATTATTATTATTATTATTATTATTATTATTATTATTATTGTGATCCGTTGTCTGGGCGTCAGACTATGCGCCAAAAGGCTGCAAGTGGGCGCCTCGCTTGAGTAAGATCCTGTATCGGCCAGCGCCGTGAGCAGCTCTTGAGCTGAAAAATCGCGCTATAAGAAAGATTAAACATTTCTGTTACAACAGGGACACTGATTTATAACGTCCACGTCAATCCAGTAGGTCTTTTCTACTCTATCCTCGTTCGGCCGGTGTAGCAGGCCAGGTTATACTCCGCCTCAAGTATACCCAGGGTATAAACTGGCCTAGCCCAGACTATGCCCCCGTATAAACTGGCCTAGCCCAGACTATACCCCTGGGTATTATCTGGCCTAGGCTCGTTTAACCCTCTCCTGCCCATTATAACCCCCCCCCCCCCACTACGGAAGACCTTATCCTTCACGTTACTCTTTAATTTATGTGTTTTAATTGTTCTGATGCACTCAGATAGATAGATAGACAGACAGACGGATAGATAGATAGATAGATAGATAGATAGATAGATAGATAGATAGATAGATAGATAGATAGATAGATAGATAGATAGATAGATAGATAGATAGATAGGGTTAGGGTGAGGGTGAGGGTTAGGGTTAGTTTTTTTAAGTTTTTTTATTTTTTATTTTACACGCAAAATAAAGGCTGTTAGCTGAGTTTACTCAGGTGTTTTTTTTTTTTGTTTGTTTTTTTTTTGCTCGCAAGCAAAAGGCTGTTACCTGAGAGTTGGTCACGCAAACGGTCATGTACAACAAACCCATGAGTGAAATCTCTTTAGGTGGGGGTATATTCCGGGCGCGAGGGGTATGACCTGGCCTAGGCTGATCTATTCCCAGGGGGTTACACCCGCCTAGGCTACATTATACCCAGGGTATAAAGTAGCCAGGGGTATATTCCGGCCTGTTACACCGGGATTATGCTCAGTCGTCTGGACGCCAGACGGTGTGCCTAAAAGACAGCATAGTGGGCAGCAACATGTCCCCACCACCAAAGCATTCGTAACGCTATTTTGTAAAGCCTAAACTTACAGAACGATAACAGGGGCGAATAGTTCTGACAGTAACAACGGATGACAACGAGGATCACCTGGACCAGTGACGTTAGCACTGTCAAAGGAAATATAAGGTTGAACAAGATGGCAAGCCATTCAAATGTATTCCCAGAAACGCGCGCACATAGCTCAAAACTCGTCATTTTTAAAAGCGTTCAATTTGCTGGCGGTGTTGTGGCGCGGCTTTATCCTAATGAAGCGAAATGAAAACATGGGAAGACGGGCCACGAGGTCAACTATCTGCGAGCAAATAAATGAACAAAACCGCCTCAGCCCATGTTTAAATACTGCTCAAATCGTGTTTAGAGAAAGGTGAAAGCAAAATGACTTTAAAATGTGAGACAGCTAATGTGCTTAGCAGCAGTTAAAGTAACCGCAAATAAATATTATGTATTTTAGTTCAGATTTTCTTGAGATAAGACAAAACGTGTGTTTTTAAAACAACAAAAAAAGTAAAATTCTAAGTGACGAACCGACCGACTGGCCGACTGACTGAGAACCAGATTAAACTCGACAAATCGATTCGGCCTTTTAGCGATATTTAACCAACCGTGTTTAGCAATAGAATTATTCCAGTGGCCTTCACCTTTGCGGGTAGCAAATAGGGTGGTATGATAGACATGCCACTAACCTAGGTAATGTTCACATGAGGTTTGGTAAAAATCTGTTCAGTGGTTTTTAAGATATGTCGCCCAGCGGACCGATAGACGGACAGACAGAAACAAAACTGACAGATCAACATTTGGCTAGTTCCTTATCCCGACTGTCTCAAAGTATTTCCAGATAAGATTGGAAATATAAAAATACGACGGAAGTAAGCATAACCTACTTACCCGATGTCGGCCGGGTGGGAGGCACATTTGTGGAAAACGCTTTCCTTATTTCAAAGCCTGTTTTACAAACGCGTACGTACACACACACACACATACACACACACATACACATACACACAAACACACACATACAAACGCATCAAATGTGATCAACAAAAAAACAAATTAATAAGGATGACGATTTCAAAACGTAAATACAAATTGCATGTGATTTAGGTACAAGACTTTACAGGTTGTCGAGAGTTTTCTTGGGTGTTCCGGTTTCCTCCCTCCCTTCAATAATGGTACCAGACGCAGTTAATCTAAATTTTCAAAAGTGAAAATTCGATATATTTTCAGTCTTATAATAGTAAGTAATAATCAGCTCCTTAAATCGCCGCGCTTGGAGTTCAACAGAAGAAAAAGCGCGTACCTTGCATCTTGCACTATTATTATTATTTGAATTCTAGTTCTGTATATTATTACACTCAAAGTTAGAAGCCATCGCTAAAACTTTTAGGCCCTTCTGATAATCCCTGATTTGATCAGTCATTTATGGAAAATTCTGGCATTTCCTGGAAATGACTGAAAATTCCGTTTAGTTATTTCCCCCGCTGCCTGTCACGTCAGTAAAAGGGGGGAATGAATAATAGTGCATGGTTGCAGTTTTCACAGTTTATGAGCAAGCAAGTCAGACATGAAAAGATTACAACAAATGTCTACAATTCAATTACAAAATAATGCAACTGTTCATCTAATCACATGTTCAAAACATCTGTAAGCATTGTTTACACTGTAACAAAATATTTACAGCTACATTGTGAACCCAGTCAGAGGTGTTTCAGTCACTCAGGAGGTGTCCAGCACGATCTGTGCTTGTAAAAATGGAATTCTAACTCCAAGAAGTTATTTCGACAGTAAGCTTACGTAAAAACACAGACGTTTTTCATCCTTAAAGAGAAATACTTTCAGATGATCAACGATCTTAGTCAGCAGCAAAAGCGAGGAAAAAAACCGCCTCGCCAATACAAGCTGTTGGTGAGGTCTGTATTTTATTTTACTTTATTAAATATTATCTGTACCCAAACAGTTGTAGTCATTTCCGGAAATGCCTGGTTTCTAACTTTGACTGTAACATATACATTAAATTGTAAACAATACAACACTATGCAAGATAAGTCTATATAAAATTGCTATACTCAACAATGTATCACCGTCATCGCTTGTCTGGAATTAATACTAATAATAACAAAGCTGATTTATATAGTGCAATTACTTGATCTTTAAAACACTAACTGATCAATACTTAACAAAAGCAATAGCAACCAGCAAAACGAAACAGAACCAAATTGAAACGATAACATCAACTGTATTTAAAAACAACATACAAATAATTAGCACAACGAACAAAGTAATATAGACAATTAAACATAATACATAATAACAAAAGTAAAAAAAAACAGGTAATAATGTCATAAAAAAAAAAGCCTACAATAAAAAACATCATGATTAAAAAAACGAGTCCCTAATAACAATATTGTAGTTTTTTAAAAAAGGTGGTAAATGTAAAGATGGTCCCATAGCCTTGTGGCCGTAGGGGAGCGTGATGTTGGAGATCACACTTATCTTGGGTCAGCGTAATGAGGGTGATGCCCATCTCTCTCACTCGCTGCTTTACCTTCCCCACCCTTAAGAGAGTAGATACTCAGTCACAGTTGAGTCAACTTGGGGCGTTGTTATTTGTCGCTTCACGTTTTGCGGTCACCCATCCAAGTGCTAACCGCACTGGACGGTGCTTAACTTGAGACACAGTAGCGAGTGCTCCAACCACTGCGCTATCCGACACACCATATTGTAGTTTAAAAGTTAAAAAAAAGTATAAACATTTAAAAACGATGTCCCTCCTAAAATTAAAAGCAGTAATAAATAGTTAATAGATTAAAAAAAATTAAACCCACTATCACACAACACAATACAAGGCAACACTTATTATTTATTAGCTAGGATTATTTCTACTGTAACATGTAACACTCGCAATTTCACTATATTAACATCACTAGTATTGTATTTGTATTCTGATTTTGAAATATCTCTGTTCTCTGTAAGCACATTAAGCATGTTCAAACCTCAACAAGACTACACCGTCATCATCATTGTCATCGTCATCAGCATCACCACATTCATTATCATCATCATCATCATCATCATCATCATCATCATCATCATCATCATCATCATCATCATCATCATCATTAACATAATCCTGTTCCTTTTCATTCATAAACTCATTCAGATTATCCTTCAACATCTGTAATCTAAAAATAAATGTATGGCATTTACCTTCAGACGGTTTGCTCGTTGCGCCAGTGACTGTGTCTGAAAGAAAAACAACAAACAACGAATACGGAAGGAGAAAACAACAACAACAACAACAACAACAAGGTCCATGACATCTGCTACAACAAAGATTTACAGCGACATTATACAACAACAAATATTATAACAAGCACAACAACCATCAAAACAGTAATGACAACGACAACGCTGCTGCTGCTGCTGCCGTTGAGGATGATGATAGTGATGATGTTGATCATGATGATGATGCTGATGATGATGAGGAGGTGGAGAAGGAGGACGTGAAGGAGGCGGATAATAACGATGAAGATGATTTTAATGTGGACATGCAGAATCCCACTCCCCAAGAAAGGCAATTTGAAGCAGTGCAAGAATTACAGGACGATTATCCTTATTAACCCTCCCAGCAAGACCGTACTGAGCGCCATACTGAACAGACTGAAGAAGCACACAAAAGAGCAGGCAGGTTTCAGATCAGGAAGGAGCACAGTTGAACAAATTTGTAACTGCGGTATCATGACCGAAGAACACCTCCATCACCAATAGGACCTATACCACAACTTCATTGATTTCAAAAAGGCCTTTGATAGAGTCTGGCACAAAGTTAGTGGCACGTCCTTCGGCTCTTCAGTATTAAAGAAAACTTGGTCCTAACAATGTAAGCACTTTACAACAATGTCAGCAGTGCGGTCTTGCTTAATAGATAGATTGGAGAAGCCTTCCAGACCACAGTGAGGGTTAACCAAGGCTGTATACTGTATCCTCTCCTCTTCAACATATTCCTTGAATAAATCATGGAAAAAACCCTCCAGAACTTCCAAACCATCAATTCCATTGGAGGAAGATAACTGTGCAACCTGCGCTTCGCTGATGACATTGACCTAAAGGGGGGCAGCGATCAGGAACCACAGGACTTGACAGAGAGACTTGTTGACTGGGTCGGTGCTCCTGGCATGGAGATTAGCTCAGAAAAGAGGAAGGTGCTGGTGAACAGTCACAGGAACATCAGCACCAACATCACCATGAAAAGGGAGAAGCTGGAAGAGATTAAATCATTTAAGTATCTTGGCTTCATCATAAAGAAGGACAGCAGATTCTCCAAAGAGATCGATTAGTGGTCATGTCAACTGTGGCAGGCCTGAAAAAGAACTGGAAGAGTAATGATATTCATTTCTGCACTAGGGTGAAACTCTTTAGGTCTCAGCTCCTGGCCGTTCTGCCTTATAGTTACAAAAGCTGGACATTGAAAACAGAATAGGAAAAACGCATTCAGGCATTTGAAATGAAATGCTATCGCAGACTGCTGCAAATCGCCTGGCTAGAACGCAAGACGAATGACCACTTCAAAAACCTGGTCACGTCACTTGCAGGCCCTCAAGAACCACTCCTTGCCATTCTGAAGAGGAGGAACCTGGCGTGGTTTAGCCATGTTACGCGGCACGATATCTGGCGTGGTTTAGCCATGTCACGCGGCACGACATCTGGCGTGGTTTAGCCATGTTACGCGGCACGACATTTGGCGTGGTTTAGCCATGTTACGCGGCACGACATCTGGCGTGGTTTAGCCATGTTACGCGGCACGACATCTGGCGTGGTTTAGCCATGTTACGCGGCACGACATCGGGCGTGGTTTAGCCATGTCACGCGGCACGACATCTGGGCAAAAGCTATCCTGCAAGGAACAGTGGAAGGAGAACGACCCAGAGGACAACAAAGAAAGAACTGAACAGATGACGTCAAAACATGGACGGCGCTGGACATGTCTCCTGGCGACAGCTGCAGACAGATCGAAGTGGCGAAAACTCCGCATCGGCAGCCCTCATGTCTCCCCAACAGCCTGACCTGCTGCGGGACTGATGATGATGATTGATGATGATGATTGAAGATGATGATGATGATGATGATGAAGATTGATGATGATGATGATGATGATGATGATGATGATGATGATGATGATGATGATGATGATGATGACATGATGACAATGATGTGATAACGATTCCTTACCCGAACTGTGCTGCTGCTCTCGTCGCAGTGATGCCAACGGAAGTTCACGTTCGAAGAACGACACAATTTCTTTAAAGTTAGGACGCTTTGATGGCATAAAATGCCAGCACCTTTGCATGATATCGTAAACAACTTTGGGACACCCTTCTGGCCTTGGTAGGCGATGGTGTTTGGCCACTAAATCCTTCACCTCATCGTCTGTTAAGCCTAGAACAAAAACAAGACTTTACAGATAGCTAAAATGACCATTGCGCACAGAGGATTATGTTATAAATCACAGCAGAGATTTGGCTCCCCCTCACCCCCCAACCCCCCCCCAAAAAAAAATAAATAAATAAAAAATTAGACGAGCACAACCGTCTCCAATAAAGCATTTACTTAAAACCTTGTCATCATTTCAGAATTTCCAGGTTTATCTGGAAATACATTGAAATAGTCTGGAATCAGACGTTCGTCGGTCATGAAAATCAACACGCTTGAAAATGTTTATTTTTGGGCTAAGTCAAGTCAAGACACTTTATTACCCAATGTATTATTGGACTTTGGTTTGGTAATGCGGTAAACCATTCAGTCACACTACGACAACAAACATGCTTCCACTGAACATTAAAACTTTGAAACTAAGAAGTAACGCAGGCTCGCAGGCATGCCCACACACACACACACATACACAAACACACACCAACGCAAAATATCACAACTGGGTTTATTTAAGAATGTAGGAATTGGAAAGTCTTTTTTTTTGACGGAAAAAGCGCAAAATTCATCTAAAAATGTAAGAATCTAATGCAAAATTGGCTCTTTCCGTCTATAGTTCGTCTCCTATAGCGGAATGTCGAACTTTGTTCAAAATTTGCCCGAAAAGTGACTGGATTTTCTCCGTCCCGGATAGAGCACTCCTTTGAACTTAAGACACTCTCATGCACTACAACTGCACTCCCATGCACTAAACGAGCACTCCCGCGCACTTAGAAAAAAGTGGGGTCCTGGAAAAAAGTGAGTTCCAAGCAAATAAACCCATTTATTACTAAGAAAGACAAGGTCTGGTACCCATCTGATGACTGTTGTGAAAAAAAACAGGGATTATTTTGACACACTTTCCATTTCTTTGACATTATTTTGACATTTTCCAATTTTTAAAGCTATCCCTAACCCTAACCCTTAACCTAAACCTAATGCTAAAACAGCTCTAACTCAACGGGGAACTATTTTGACGTCAAAATAGTACGGCCTTCAAAAAAAGTCAGAAGAAACCATGTGGAGTTTCATGTGTGTGTCATCAGAACGTCGTTTCTACATGCCCACACCCACACCCACACTCACTGGTTCACAATTCTACATGGGAATATAAATCGAGGAAGCCCCGCAATCGGTAGAAACGAGCGAGTGAAAAGAGAAGATAGATAGATAGATAGATAGATATTCAGTGCTTATAGGGTCCAGCGGACTGCCAAGAGCCGAATCAAGGAGGGGGAAAACTGGTTCAGAGCAATAACAAGGAGGGCCGACCGCTGAAGAGGAATGGAGGGGAGGATGGGGCATGGGGGATGTGGAGGTGCAGGGGGGGGGAGGGGGGAGAAGCAAGCCAAAGGAAGCAAACATTTAGTGTGCAAACGCCTGTACATTTTGAACGTTCTAGAAGAGCATCTGCCCGCCTGTCTGGCTTGTTCATCGATCAGCTACACCGAGCTCAAACCACATGTGCCGCTGCACCTATGCGGAAGCTGTGAGAAGTAACACCGTCATTGGTGAGAGAAGATTTTTCATAACCTTTGGGTCGGTGGGGAGGGAAGAGTTGCAGGGTCAAAATGAGTTCAAATGGAGCCACTTGGGGGGAAGGGGCGGGGGGGGGGGGGCGGGGGGGGGAGGGGGGGGGGGTTTGCGATAAGCATTTCCTTTGCCTGCCACGAAATATGACGAAACGTGTCAACTTCTGAAAGGTCCTTAACCTGTCCCCCGGCGTGGCTGAACATGAAACATCGCTAGTGTGTGTCCGAACCACAACCTCATTGCGCCACTTTTTGGGTACCGTCTTCAATAGCCCTCCCCTTCCTCCAAACCTCTTCCCTCCATCCACACCCCACCAATCCACCCTGTATACACCTGCTGCGCGGCCATTCTGTCAATCCTGCACCACCTACCTCTGTATGGCACCTGCCCTCTGGACATGATTTCGTACAGGACGATTCCAAAGGACCAAACGTTAGACTTGGGTGTCAGCATTCGGTTAATCACATCATCAATGTCGTTCCATTTAACATGCAAATGCGCCTCTGTAAGGTCAAGCACAATCACATTGCATTACAGATTGAAGTAGTCTTCCATTCATGATTAAAAACTGAAGTAGTCCTACTTTCATGATTGAACCGGAAGTACTCTTACATTCATGATTCAAATTGAAATATACTTACATTCGTCATCCAAATTGAAATATCCTTACATACATTGATTCAAATTAAAATATTCTTACTTTTGCGATTCAAATTGAAGTAGTCTCACATTCATGAATCAAATTGAAGTATTTTTACATTCATGATTCAAATGTAAGTATTCTTAAGTATTCTTATATTCATGAATCAAACTGAAGTATACTTACACTGATGATTGAAATTAAAATATGTTTACATTCATGATTCAGATTGAATTAGTCTTACATTCATAATTCAAATTGAAATTTTCTTACATTCATGATTCAAACTTCAGTAGCTAGTCTTACATATATGATTGAAACTGAATAGATTGCTCTTACAAGCTCAGAAAGCTTCTCAAGGCGCTGGCCAATAATACCTAGAATCACCCAATAGTTTGCTGAAGTCAGGATTCGAACCCACGTCGCCCAAGACACACGTACACAAATCGTGCGCTCTGACCATTGAGCTATCCCTGTATTATTACATTCATGATTCAAACTTAAGTAGTCTTACATTCGTGATCCAAATACCGACTGAGATGGAGACTGAGGCTGGGACTATTTCGCGAAAAGTCGGGTAATATGAAACGGAGTGTAATATGAAACTTGGCCGGTCCAGAGAAAAGAGCACACTAGAGATGTAATTTCTGTGACTTGCTCAAAGTCTATGTAAGATCAATGCTTGAATCAAATCACAGAAATCACAGAAATGTTGTTGTTTTTTTGTTCTCATCGGAAAAGCCAGGGCTCATATTACACCCCGTTTTAAAATTCCCGACTTTCCCCTACATAGAAATGAGCCATTCGGCTGCCCAAACATATTTAGGGCCTAAATGTCAAATATGTTTAAACGAATGCGTTAAACAGGAATAAACAAATACAACAATGATGACCTAGGTCTGAGACACTTTAAGTGTTGTATATAACATCGCTGGGAGCCATACAGTTCGAAATATCTCTGATACGTATTGTGTTGTGTTACCTTTAGGTACCCGATACTGTCCGTCAGTCAGCTTGCCTATGCAGCCAAAAACGTCCAGCTTGACCACTTGCTTCTGATCCAAAAATAAACTGACCGCTGCAAGGTCCGTGTGAATCAGCTGTTTGTCTTCAAGATAGCACAGTGCATTGGCTGCCTGCAAACATCGCTAATAGTCAATACAATACATTACATTATAAGACATCTTTATTACTTCAAATAAGGAATTTAAATAGGCGTTGATAATTTCACGTAAAACGAAAAAGTACATTTCTATTCTGGCGCGGGTTGATTCCCCTTTTATCATTCTCTACTGGCCGAGTTGTTTGAATTACTAAAAAAAAAGTATATTCCAAACAAGAACTGTAGTAGAGACCTGAAAGAGTAGGTCCATAAGGAAATTAGAATGGACTAATCAACAGCCAAGCAGCCTTGCTATTTGCCGATTTATTAACCATCACCCCCACCCACCCACACCTCCCCTTTATTCCCACACAAATGTGCACATCCGATTCCCACACAAAAAGCTAAAAGTAGTGTAAGGGATGCAACAATTCAATAAAAGACCTTTCGCTGATTGATGTGGAAAGCATAATGATAGCGTGTATCTACAGCGCTGGAATTACGCATCATCTTCCTTACTTTCTTCTCCACCATTTTGTCCACTTGTAACGCTTTTAGCGTCCCTTTCCATGTCAAGAAGCTCTCTGTCTCTTTGAAACAACAGGACGACAGCCGAACGTTGCAAGCGTACTCTAAAACGAAAAATATAAGAGGGTTTTCCATCATAGTTTAGTATCCTAAGTTGAGAAGCCCTGTGGGTTCGGGCACTGAATAGCATAGAACCAACGTTTCCCGGCGTGTCGTAAGAGGCGACTAACAGGGGTGATGTCAGCATGGCATCACTGGGCGAAAGTCTTCTACACAGAAGTCACCGGCCAGGACGGAGGAACCTCATGTTACAACAGGTTCAACGACCACGTACTCGGAGCCAAGGCGAGCCACACTGTACTCGTGGAGAAGAGAGAGGAAAAAGGAGAGATCACCGACAACACGCTCCGTGATGTTGAATAATTATAATATATGCTCTTTTAAGCGTCTTAAAATAAAGATAAGAGTGTCTTTAGTTTAATGTATTCTATGTGGTGCCCCTACGACTTCCGAGTTAGGGGATAGGATAGGAACATTGTACGCAACACACAATCAACCCAAGTACGCAAGCACCATAAGCCTAAGCTTCGGTACACGACACCTGCCCTGAAGTCAAACAAAGCGCAGGCAATATTTATCACTGCCCTCTTAAGTTTCCCGTCCCAGCCACGTCACACACCGCGCAATTGATATGGACGTTTTGCTTCAACGCACACACACTGTGTCATGTGATGAAATTCTTTCTAGAACAGGAAGGAAAGAGCAATGCTTTGCCCGGTGTTTTCTAGAGGTCATAGTCAGCTTTGCTGTGTTGCAAGAAAGACGTGTACGTGTTGAAGAGTATTTTAAAAAGTGCAAAGGTATGTTAAAGTCTTTGAGAATGTTAAATATTGACTCTAAGCTAACTCTGCAGATGAAATGGCTGAGTTTGTTAAATTAGCCATTTCTGAACAGAAGAACTCAAAATCTAGAAATTTAAGTCATTCTCTTTATTTGGGAAAATACTTTGAGATGTTATATGAACAAGTACAGAAAGAAAAAAAGATTAAATGGAGCGAGTACTTGAGGCAAAATAATCTTTTAAACCATTCACAAGCCAGTTTACTGAGACAGTTATCTAAACAATTTTGTCATTTTAAAAAATTTCATTGTTTGAACATATCAATTACTGAGTTGAAAAAGCAATCCGATCTTATTATAAAATATATGAAGGAAGATTCATCTTTTGCAGAGAAGTGGACAACTTAATCAAATGTATTGAGGGGAGCTGCGTGTGTGGAGATTTTTCTTGACACCCCCCTATTATTATTTTTTTAGAATATATAGTTAAAAACACGTCACACAACAACACTAGCAAAAGCTGTCAACAACTGTTGCTGTTGTTCTGATGAGACCCTACAGCAAGGGCGAAACAGCTTCTTTTTAAGTCTACATTTAATTTTCATAGCTCTAGTGTAAAACAGAACGAAGTCTCAGTGACGCGGCGTTTCTTCACAACAGCCCTATTATTATCTATCGGTTCTGCGCACTAATTATTGCCAGGGTCTCAGTGACGCAGCGTTTTTCAACAACAGCCTTGTTGTGCGCAGTGGGGTATGCGCGTCACTAGCTATGACGAGACATGGTATTTTTAGCTCGCGATCCGGCGCACCGGATCAATGACGAGACATGGTATTTTTAGCTCGCGATCCGGCGCACCGGATCAACTGTACAACGGCGATTGAAGGTGATGATCATCAGCAGCATGAAGGCGAAAGGGTCATGATTGACCCCGCCAATAAAAAGAATATATGCCCTCTCCCTCTCCCACACTTTACATCAATTACACAAACAGCAACAAGCAGTATGAGACTCGCCCCCACTCATACACATCACTTAAAACAATCAACAAGCAAAACTCACCCCCACTTAACTTACCCACCCTCATTATTTACCATATTGTTAGTTAATATAAAATACTCTATTATTATTGCCCCACTAACATTAAGCCTTTCTATCATCATCAATAATTTATTATACTCCACAGTTAAAAGAGACAGACAGTTAAGGGAAGTAATAATTAATAAACTATTATGCATTTAGTGCATTGCATCCCTTTGACAACATATTAAAAAAATACTGGACGCGCCTTTCCCCCGAATAATTAAACAGGCTCAACCTCGGCAATCTGTCCCAACACAATTTTTATATTGACCATACCATTATATATTAATGTCCGCTGGAATGATCTTTTGTTTAACAAGGTAATCTCTAGTAAATAACGATAATGAAAAGATACCAACCAGTTTACCAGCATCTGAAAGATCCATCTTTCCCAATTCAATAGGTTTCATTTTTAAAAGAGATTTTGCAATCATAGCATAAGCTGTATTTAAGCCTACTAAGACAACACTATGGTATCCAAGATTAACAATTGTTTGTTCATATGGTACACTCATTTTTATATATAATAAAAAAAATAATAATAAATTATTACTGCATTGAAAACACATCTAATGATGGCTTCAATGATGGAGATGATTCAATTTCTTTTTTTACAAGTGGTTTTGGGGGTTTCTGTTTATTTTTTCCTTGGCGGTATTTATATATTATGTACCCACTTGCACCCACTACACCAGCTATACATAAATAATATATGTTATTTGAAGATTGTACTGGTTGTACTGGTTGTATTGGTTCTTCTTTATTTGTTGTTAATGTTTGTTGCGTTATTGTTTCTTCTTTTGGTGATTCCTTTTTTGTTAATATGTTTGCTTTTGTTTGTTTGTTCCATCTATGTAACTTGTTAAATTCTGCTAACTTCTTTCCAGCTGCAATTCTTCCTAGGCTCTTTTGTTTAGTGACTGTCACTGGGTTCTGTTGATTCTCTGAATTCTTCACCTCCGTCTCCTTCTCCATCTCTGGATTGGAAGAGTCCATTTTTAATAGCAGAGAAATTTATGTGTTGAAAAGTAATTAGCCCGGCTGAAAATGGGGTCAACAAGCTTCCAAACTTATAATACAAATTTCTTGATGCCTCACTAATTCCATTAACAATAACTGGATCTTTAATCAAATCATCAAATAAATCATTCTCACAATCTAAAGTAACAAAGGTCGACACAGCTTTGGTATATAACTTTACAATCGAACGCCCTAAACTTTTAACCATTAAAGCGCCGAGAACTTTATCATATTTATTATGTAATATAATGATCTCTTCTGGCCTCAGTCTTTGCACTTGTTCAGTAGTTAAGTCAACACCGAGATAATACTTTGACTTTCCGGAAGCTACTAATGCAACCAGCCTGTCTCTTTTCTCATTGTCAACACCTGTAACTGTAACATTAATAGCTTCTTGCATTAACAAGTCATCACAATTCATTTTAAATACAAATAAAATAAAAAACTAAATTAAAAAATGGCTGGTGCTGCAATGGTGCTTGGTTCTGCTGCTGTAAATGCCTTAGCCTTTTCAGGATCAAATTATTTGTTTTCAAAACTGGACAGTAAAGAAGAATCAAAACGGCATAACTTAGCAATGGAAAAATTACAACAAGATCAGGCCGAATACGAGAAAAACAGACTAACGCAGCTTGATTTTGTTAATACAAGATTGAAAGAAGAAGGTCATGCTGATAAAACATTCGAAGACGTTGATGAAGCTTTGCACCAATATTATTTATTCACTGGCACGACACTACCTTCATTAAAGCAACCAGTGTTATCTGATTACTACACACCTAACATTACACCTACAATGTCAGAGACCGGAGAATTAATTTTAATTGTGTTTGGAATAACAGTAGTTTATTACCTCGTTAAACAAAAATATAAATCTAAATAAAATATGACTTCGCGTTTGTCTAGATTATATTATTCTCAATCCGGATATTGGAAAGGGATGACGGCAGTTAATAAACTAGTAGAAAAGACTGGCTTGTCAGAAAACGTAGTTAAACAATGGTTATCGAAGCAAGCTGTATGGCAAATCTATCTTCCACCCCCGAAGAAAATAATAAGACCAAAATTTGAAAACTCCAGACCAAATGACACACACCAAATAGATTTGTTATATCTTCCCCATGACAAAATACATAGAAAGAAATACAGGTATGCCCTTACTGTTATTGATATAGCTACCAGGTTTAAAGACGCGCATGCTCTTAGGACAAAAAATTCAGCTGAGGTCGCTCAAGCCTTAAATGCAATTTATTCAAGAGGGCCTCTAAGGTTCCCTAGACTTATTCAATGCGATGAAGGGTCTGAATTCAAAGGAGCTGTTAACCAGCTTTTGTTAAAACATAATGTAACTGTTAGAAGAGGAGTTGTTGGATTGCACAGATCACAGGGTATTGTAGAAAACTTTAATCGGCAACTGGCAGAAAGATTATTCACTTATCAGTATTCAAAGGATTTGTTTACTGAAACCACTAATACAGAATGGGTTGTTAGGCTGCCTCGAGTTTTAAGGGAAATGAATTCAGAACCAACCAAAGTTACAGGATTAAAACCAGTTGAGGCTATTAAAAAGAAACAGATTGTTGTTACCGTTTCAAAGCCTGGTCAGCCGGATCTAACTTTGATAAACAAAACTGTTAGATACCTTTATCAGCCTGGAGAAGTTGCTAATGACACAAGAAGACGAGCTACAGACCCAATTTGGTCATTAAGCGTTTATGAAGTTGACAGAGCATTATCTACTGATCCGCCCGTATATTATTTAAGACCGAGAAGTGATCGTAGAACACCACAAAGAAATTTTGTAAAAGAAGAACTTCAGATTGTTCCACCAGACACAGAGCCATTAAGATAAATGAACTATAATCATCACCACTATTACTTACCTTCAACCTTTTTTTTGACTTAGTGACTTACATCTAACTTAATTAAGTCGACTTTTAAAAAAACTTATAACTTACAATAATTAAATTATAAAAGAACTTACTTACTTACATCTAACTTAATTAAGTCGACTTTAAAAAAAACTTATAACTTACAATAATTAAATTATAAAAGAACTTACTTACTTACATAAGTATTGTATAGCCAGTTGGTTGGTCAGTTTTTAATAATAATTTTAAGTGCTTGCCTTTTTTTAGCTGTTCTTTTAATTTAATTCTTTCCTCTTTTGATTCAATTACGTCATTTTCTTTTAAACAGTTATCAAAGCTGTCTCGATCTTTGCAATAAAACAGGCACACGAATTTTACTTGTTCTCTAAAATCCTTTAATATCGAATTAAATTTCTGCGTGATTAACCAGACACTAATTTTCACATGGCGTCCACTGAAAGCCAGCTTGCTCAATATGTTCCGTTTTAATACAATATCTTTTTCTGCACTGCAATCATCGATTAAGAATAACGTATTACCCTCATTCTCAAACAGGTTATAAAAATATGTTAAATACTCATTGAGCTTGCCATTGGTATTTACAACAAAGATATTTTCATCTGTCCAGACATACTTACGATCTAAGTAGGTTTTATTATATTGAATAGTTGGGCAAAAAATTACTATATAATCAAAGTGTCCTGCGTAATATTTTTCTAACAAATCCAGAACAAAGACGGTCTTTCCGCATGACGTCATGCCAACGATCATTCCACAATGAGGATCACGAGGTAACAAAGAGGTCATTTTTAATATACTAAATCTTTTAATCTTCCATTTTCAATGTTTAGCTGAGCATCCATAATTATATACATGTATACTGTAACTGATTCTGACCTAGCACTTGCTTCCCTATGCAATTCAATTGTTATACCATCTGTTCCGTTTTCAATTCTTCTTCCAGATCCATGAAGTTCGTTGGTGGGTATGGTTCGAAAGTCTAACCACAACGCAAATTTATTCACCAGATAATCTTGCAGTCGTGTGTCATGCAAATGAAGATCCTTAGAAATCAAATCCACAGTGTCAGTCCGCAATCTACCTCCACCCAAGATTTTCCTAATCTCATCAAACTGTTGAAACCCCATCATTCCATTAGCGAATAATTGATTAGGCTTACCTTCAATCACGACAGACGCTTTTGAAATATTAGGATTGATAAAATTTTCGCTGTCACGATTATAATTAGATTCTTTCACAAACAACAACAGTACACCTTTAAAACTTCGAGCAGGTGAATTTATGTTGATGGTCCATAGTGCGTCTAATAAATCTTTATTAAACTGTCTGTAGCGAACGATCCTATCATAATAAATTGCTAGTTTGTCATATTGGCCCCTGATCATCCTACTGAGTTCAGCGTGAGTGACCACTTCGTATTCAAGCGTGATGTCTGTAATTGTATACCTAGCATCATTGTCAGAGCTAATTACTACTTGAGAATAATCATTGAAAATAATTTCGTAAGAAAGCCTGTCGTTAAATGAACCTTGATGAAATGGCAGATGACTGTGTAGCAGTTCAAAATCGAGTGGAAAATAAAATCTGTTTTTGTATACAGCAGCTAATGCATTTTCACCTTTGTTAGAAGCGACAGCATCGCCAGCTTTGATTCGAAGTTTCGCCACATTGGCGGCTTGAATCCCCTGACCAACCAAATCTTCCCTTTCATATTTACTCAGCCACAGATCTGTGTAACAAAACAAAACACCGGCGTCATCGATACTTTGGATTTCTCGCCCATCAAGTTTAATAACCATTCTTTTAATTATAGCTCTACCTAGATTGTTGACTATGGTTCTGTTAGGATCGTCGTCAGAATTCAGACTAATTTTAAATCCTAGTTTAGGACTGCCTGGAACTATTACATCATCAGGACCTAAATTTGGAAATCTTATGGTTAGTAATCAATATGAGACCCCACTTCATATTCAAGCGCGATGTCAGTAATTGTATAGCTAGCATTATTGTCAGAGCTAATTACTACTTGAGAATAATCATTGAAAATAATTTCGTAAGACAGCCTATCATTAAATGAACCTTGATGAAATGGCAGATGACTGTGTAGCAGTTCAAAATCGAGTGGAAAATAAAATCTGTTTTTGTATACAGCAGCTAATGCATTTTCACCTTTGTTAGAAGCGACAGCATCGCCAGCTTTGATTCGAAGTTTCGCCACATTGGCGGCTTGAATCCCCTGACCAACCAAATCTTCCCTTTCATATTTACTCAGCCACAGATCTGTGTAACAAAACAAAACACCGGCGTCATCGATACTTTGGATTTCTCGCCCATCAAGTTTAATAACCATTCTTTTAATTATAGCTCTACCTAGATTGTTGACTATGGTTCTGTTAGGATCGTCGTCAGAATTCAGACTAATTTTAAATCCTAGTTTAGGACTGCCTGGAACTATTACATCATCAGGACCTAAATTTGGAAATCTTATGGTTAGTAATCAATATGAGACCCCACTTCATATTCAAGCGCGATGTCAGTAATTGTATAGCTAGCATTATTGTCAGAGCTAATTACTACTTGAGAATAATCATTGAAAATAATTTCGTAAGACAGCCTATCATTAAATGAACCTTGATGAAATGGCAGATGACTGTGTAGCAGTTCAAAATCGAGTGGAAAATAAAATCTGTTTTTGTATACAGCAGCTAATGCATTTTCACCTTTGTTAGAAGCGACAGCATCGCCAGCTTTGATTCGAAGTTTCGCCACATTGGCGGCTTGAATCCCCTGACCAACCAAATCTTCCCTTTCATATTTACTCAGCCACAGATCTGTGTAACAAAACAAAACACCGGCGTCATCGATACTTTGGATTTCTCGCCCATCAAGTTTAATAACCATTCTTTTAATTATAGCTCTACCTAGATTGTTGACTATGGTTCTGTTAGGATCGTCGTCAGAATTCAGACTAATTTTAAATCCTAGTTTAGGACTGCCTGGAACTATTACATCATCAGGACCTAAATTTGGAAATCTTATGGTTAGTAATCAATATGAGACCCCACTTCATATTCAAGCGCGATGTCAGTAATTGTATAGCTAGCATTATTGTCAGAGCTAATTACTACTTGAGAATAATCATTGAAAATAATTTCGTAAGACAGCCTATCATTAAATGAACCTTGATGAAATGGCAGATGACTGTGTAGCAGTTCAAAATCGAGTGGAAAATAAAATCTGTTTTTGTATACAGCAGCTAATGCATTTTCACCTTTGTTAGAAGCGACAGCATCGCCAGCTTTGATTCGAAGTTTCGCCACATTGGCGGCTTGAATCCCCTGACCAACCAAATCTTCCCTTTCATATTTACTCAGCCACAGATCTGTGTAACAAAACAAAACACCGGCGTCATCGATACTTTGGATTTCTCGCCCATCAAGTTTAATAACCATTCTTTTAATTATAGCTCTACCTAGATTGTTGACTATGGTTCTGTTAGGATCGTCATCAGAATTCAGACTAATTTTAAATCCCAATTTAGGACTGCCCGGAACTATTACATCATCAGGACCTAAATTTGGAAATCTTATGGTTAGTAGCTGATTAGGCTCTATGCTGCTTGGATTGTTTGTAATAATTATTGTGCTTTTCTCACCTTTGATGCCTAAAGGCGTCCTCAATCGACGTGTAGGGTCTAACAAGTTTCCGTAGCTTTGCATTTTTAGTGTGATTAAAAAAAAAATTATATTTAAAATGGCAACAGGTGGTGAAGCTCTTGATGAAGTGTTTAAACCTGATGAACCTAATGAAGACCACGACGTCACACTGCTTTCAATGGTAGGAGATGACATGAGCCAAACAAGGCTAAGTATAGGAGAAGAATTACGTCAAGTAACTGAAACCCAAAAAGCCAGAAAAATCAATAAATTTTACAATTACATTGGGCGCGAGTTACCTGATTATGTTAGTCCCAGCGACTTCGAACTAGACAAAAATAATCACTTGTTTATAAACACTAATGTATCCGGTAAAAAAGTGAGAGTACAGTTAACTATGTCAAAGAATCCTGACAAATTTTATGCGTGGTCTACTTTGAAAACTAAACTCCCAGTGACTGTAATACGATCATTAGGGCTTTCCGATAATAGAGTGCCAGCGTTGCATCGCCAAGCAGTAGCTTCACTTCAACGAATAGATGCATCGTTAAGTTCAGAAATAGAACTACAAGACTTAACTAACTTAACTAGTTCTGCATTAGAAGTAAATAAAGAGTTAACAACCTTACAAACAAATGAGGACACCAATATTGATCAAGTTATGGAAACTATCAATGACACGCCATTATTGCCACTGCGTGAACTTCAAGGCTTAGATAAAGCTTTACAATCTGTGAGAGGGGAGACAATGATGAATTTAGCCAAGCTCGGCGAGCTCGACAAACATATAGAAAAACAAAAAAATAAACTAGCAGAAGCTGATGACGCCAACTTAAGCATTGAGGTAAAACAGATGATTCAAAAAAGGCTCGCAGACCTTTACACAGAACGCGCGGCAAGGCTAGAAGCCTTATCCATAAACAGAGAAAAATTAATAACTAATTTCGCTAGAATAAAAGAAACGGTGCATAAAATTTTACACGAAGACACTACACTTGCAGAAAGAATTCAAACACTGTTCAGAGAGCAAGGTGTTACAATATTTAGCATTCTTACAGCTGTTGGGATGACAATAAGCACACTAGTCTTAGCACTGACTAGAACCGTAGGCATCAGTGCCGGTGGACCTGGCGTACCTGGTGGACCTGGCGGTAGTCCGGTTAAAGACTGGATTAAGAAGACGTTACAAAACATAGCTAACTTATTGAAACGCTTAGGTGACAAACTTGTAGACGCACTTCCAGGAATATTAGGTTCTGTATTTTCATGGATATTTAATACTGCTTCTAAAGTTGTGGTTTGGGCGTCTGAGCACCTGTGGTCTTTGTTTATAATAATATTACTCTGGTTACTTAAAATAGTAAATCCCAATTAACCCAGCAAACAATAAACCCCCTGTAAGCGCTAGACGTGAAACCCCATGATCAATTACCGGCATTTGCAGTTCCGGCAAGCTTGGTAGGCTTGGCAAACTCGGAAGCGGTGGCGAACTTAAAGGTTCATTATTAGGCCTAGCAGTAAATACCGTATTTGCTGTATTCACTGTATTCGCGGTATTCACTGTATTTATTGTAGGATTGTAGCCTATATGAAACTGAGGGTCAGCAATCACTATATTGTTGTTGTAGTTTGATATAGTTCCTATCCTAAGCTGAAGGTCTGAAGGCAACATATACAGTCCTAAACCTATTACGTAATCTACTTTCGATCTAGCATACTTTAAAGTGTCCTGATATCTTTTAATACTCGCGGGCAAATCTACTGCCGAATTAATAGAATCTTCAATGTTGGCTAGAAACTGCTTTTGTGCATCGAAGCTAGTTCCTTCCCCAATGATATTACTTCGTGTTTCCGCTTGAGACCCCAGAATGCACCACGCATACGTACGAATAGATTCATTCAGCCTTTCCACCCCACTTTGAGTAAATCCGTTTGATGTGTCCAGTATAAAAGTGCTGTATGCTGTACTTTGTTTTTGTCTGATATACAGTAAAGGAACCTGGCTGTTGTGGTTAAATGATGTAAATCCAGGTACGTAAGGCCCCGTGTATAAATTACCTACAGCGTATCTAAATAAAGTTCCCATTCCGTGATTGAGGTCTAGTTTTTGTCTGAAGTCTGTTTTAGTATCAATTCCGAATTCATTGCACAACCTTTGATACGCTTTCTTGTCAAAGCCATTGTTAAAGGGATTAAAGTTTTTATCAGTAGGTAACGGAGCCTGAAGTTCAGACAACACCCGCCTCACTTGATAATACAAATGGAACAGATAAATAGACTTCAACATGGGATCTGGGTGATTAAGGTGATGAACGTAAGAAACTCCGCAACCAGTTGTAGCGCATGACACGGCAAAATTAATTTGATTCTGAAAGAACTGCATACCCCCGTTGTTTAGCCATTGGTTAGCTAAAAAGTCGCTCGTAATGTCTGGGTTGAGGTAATGATCAAAAATATTATGGGGGATAGTTTCGAAATGGACGTTGGCTGCCACAGCTATTGTCAGCTTGGTTAGGTCGACTGCTTTTTCGTAATAATAAGGCCCTGTAGTATACTTTGCAGCTTTGTTATATTTATAAGGCGCGTACATTTTTATTATATTTTAAAAAAATATGTTTGTAACTTTCGAATCTGTAAAATCAGGTGTGCCCATTGAACTTCAGCATCCTATTGACAACAAAAACAGGGACCTTAACGTAATCCTTCACGAAATATTCTACACGGTTAAATGGTTAAATATTAGTCATGATCTAAACAACAACTGGATAATGATTAATAAAAAAAGACACTTTATTCATGCCGGCTATTATGACTTCTGCAGACTTACTGAAGAATTGTTTAAACCTCATTCGATTGAAGCAAAAATGAACCCTGCAAACTTGATAGTAACTTTAACTTTCCATAAAACCCTGCATAAAGACATTACCAGCGTTACACTTGCGCCAAAGCTGGCAGAAATATTAGGTTTCCGTGGCAATGAATTATCTTTATCTGACAGCTCCAGCACTGTCGGCAGTTCTATAAGATTTATTGGATCAAACCCTATGAATTTGTTAATTAATAATAGATTGTTTGTGTACCTTCATCAACTGAAGACATCGGAAAACTTAGTAAACGGAACTCCTAGTACATTGCTAAGGATAATCTCAACTCAGAGAGAATCTTACTGCGATCCAGTTTCATTGAAATTTCTGCCTCAAGAACGCCACTTAAGTCAGGACTATCATACTAGTTTCTGCTTCAAAATAACTAACCAAAACAACGAAATTGTAGACTTTGAAGATCTTACAATTATTCTTGAGATAAAATAAAGTTTAATTTTAAAATACAATGTCAATCGGCCCTCAAATTCCAGTAACCTGTCCTACCATTGAACTGAAAGACTTAGCAGACACAATTGACTTTGATGCGAATGCTATTGTTGGGTCTATTTACGGTTTCGAATTTACACAAAATGGATATTATAAACGAGCGCTAGTGCCGGCAGTGCCTGAAGCGCCGTCAGTGCCGCCGTCAGTATTGCCAGAAAAACCATCTATTGATCAGCTAAAGGACTTTAATGCCGGTAAAGTAGATCCCGATTTTAAGTATGCTATTACTAAACGAGAAAATATCTGGTCTTTAACACCTGTAGACACAGAATTAGATTGGCTTATTAAATTCAAGTGCGAAAGCCCTTACACTTTTATGGGACCAGACAATAAATTTAAGAAAATTATTAACGCCGGGCCTATGTTAGTTAGTCTAGTGCCGGATGAAAACAATCGGGAAACCATAGAAGTCAAAGCCTACAAAAAAAGCAGCTATGTTTTACATAAGCGTGAAACCGCAGGGAAAAATGTCAGAGTTATTCTGCAGCCTCCTTTACAGCTAGGTAGCACAGCTATGATAGTACTGGACATAATTGCTCACAGGCCTACGCAGAGAAATTTTAATGTAATTCCGCAAGTGTCTCTAAGTTGGGTTGATTTAGATGAGGATCCCAGACGAGTTACAGTATTTATGAAGAAAAGAGAAAATGAAATTCAGTTTTCCGTATTTACTTCATCACCCAAGATAACTTTTGTCCCTGTTCCAAATCCTATTGACAGAATAGCGCAAATTAGCCTAGACAACGTAGATCTGTTAGCATTTTATTTCAGCGATCAGATATTTTCTGATAGTCAAATAGAATATTTTGCTAATAAACTAAAATCAAGTTAATTATTGTTAACCCTTTTTTTTTCACACTAAAAATATGACGACAAAATTGTATCCTGCTATAGTAGAAGCAGTAGTGGATGAACAACCAATTGTACAACCCAGTGCTCCAACGTTAGACTTAAGTAATGTTCAAACGTTCAGGCTGGAAGAAATAAGAAAAGTTAGGACTCAAATTGAATCAGATATCCAAAAGTACTCTAGATGCAGACGACGGTATTCCGGCGCTTATAGCGGAATAAATTACGTGTCTACTGGTCTAAATGTTATTAATGCAGCGGAAGCTGCGGTCAGTGTGGGATTATTGGTGACTGGAATTGGTATACCAATTAGTATTGGATTAGGGGTTGCTGCCGGATTATCTTCAGTGATGTCAGTTCTACTTGGCGTAATTAATACTAAAGTATCTAAGAAACTAGAAAAACACGACCTCATTTCTAGCCTGGCGATAGCTAAACTTACTAGCATGAACTTAATAATTTCTAAAGCTCTAGAAGACACTCAGATTACAGACCAAGAGTTTGTAATTATCCAGCGAGATTTTGAAGAATATAAAAAGTTGAAGCACGACATACAATCTAAATCTAGGTCTGCACCTGTTAATGTTGAAGAAATTAAAAAAAATTAATAGAGGAAGGGAGACTACTGGGACGGAAGGAGCAGCTAGATGCTTTGAAGAAAAAGCTTGGCGCTTCAGAATAAATACAGTTAACATTTACTCAAGCCTTCCAGGCCCTCCTTCTTACTCATAGTCGCAGTCATAGTCGTAGTCGTAGTCGCAGTCGCTGTTTCTACCTGTAATTTATAGTGGCCTAGAGCGTATGCGAACTCCTTAGTTACTCTTATTCTCTTTGTGTCATTAGCGCATAATGTTTTTTTGGTCGTCACAGCAGTGGACACTATATGGTTTTTAGACTTTATAGTTGTGTTAGGGTATGGTTTAACTTCTTTCCCATCTAAGGCTTCCAGGTAGTTTTCGTGTCTGATATCTCTGTTTTTTATTGCAGCTTTTTGGGTGCCTTTTGCTTTTGAAGATTCCCCCGATTCGTGTTTAATACTGTACTGCTTAGATCGCAGTCCTGCGTATTCTTCTATTAGTTTCCCGTTCATTTCATCTTTCATCAAACCTATTTTCTTTTGGTTTGCTTTGCTGTACAAAGGGTGAGTATCAGGATAGTCACTAGTATCGTAATGTTGCAGTTCCGATTCTAAGTCTTTATAAATGTCTTCAGTAGGGATGTCTAGTATAAGGGAGTCTGTGTCTGTGTATAAAACTCTGGCCTCCGGGTATTTAGGTTTAAAGTAATCGTAGTAAAATTCGAACATTAGTAATTTAGAAAGGTCAAGAATAGTCATCCCCATAAACACTGGTTTGTCTAGATTAACTTGTGTGGTTTTCATGGTAACTGCATACAGGGAGTCATGAAACTCTTTGTAACCAAGGTATTGAGGCTTAGATGTTAATTTAATTGCTTGATTGGGTGATGTAATTAGCCTGACATCTTTTCGCTTGTATGGGTTCTCCATAGTTTTACCAAAACAGCTGTTATTCAGCAGCTTAAAGAAATCTTTTTCAAACGTAGATTGCGCTTGTTTTCTGAGCTCTGTGTTTTTATTGATGTACCCGGCCAAGACATTCGTTTGTTTAAAGAATAAAAGCTTGTGAATCGCTGTGCACTTCATGCCGTGTCTGATGTAGAACTGCAGGTTTCTGTAGTGGCAGACGTAATTAGATTTATTATAGAGGTTGGGAATAAGTTTAAGTTGCTTGTCTGTGGGTTCGGGCATTAAATAGAATAGACCCAACGTTTCCCGGCGTGTCGTAAGAGGCGACTAACAGGGGTGATGTTAGCACGGCATCACTGGGCGAAAGTCTTCTACACAGAAGTCACCGGCCAGGGCGGAGGAACCTCACGTTACTACAGGTTCAACGACCATGTGCTCAGGGCCAAGGCGAGCCACACTGTATTCGTGGATTTCGGCTGTGGCCAACAGCCTGGAGAGGATTGGGCACCACCAGGTCTTTTTTGCCCAAGACACACTACATGATGACACAATCCACTACTTCCATACCGGATCGGTCGTCGCCCGGGCCGTCACCCGGCACAAGGACCGCGCCTTCCGTTGGCCACCAGGACGGAGGTGTTAAGTATGCTACTGATGGACAATTTAGCAAGATCCGCACGAGAAACAACATCGTCATAGGAACCTGGAACGTCAGGACCCTAACTGCGGAAGGAAAATTAGAAGAACTGGCCCACGAGTTGGACCACTATCGATGGAACGTTCTAGGTATCAGCGAACTGCGATGGAAAGGCCTAGGTGAAACAACGACCGACAAAGGCCACAAGCTCTATTTCAGCGGTAGGGATGACAGGCATGAACACGGCGTTGGATTCTTGGTCCACAAGAACATTCTAGCGACTGTCATGGGTTGCCGCCCAGTCTCCAGTAGACTCATTACCATCCGCCTGAGAGCAGCCCCTTTCAACATCACCATCATCCAGGCCTACGCCCCAACATCAGACTATGACGACAGCGAAGTGGAGGATTTTTATGAAAATCTACAGGCGGTCCTTGACCAAGTGCCGAAGAAGGACATAGTCATAGTGCAAGGCGACTGGAATGCCAAGGTTGGCCAAGATGCGCACCGCAACTGGGGAGACACATGTGGACCCCACTGCAACAACGAGACAAATGACAGGGGTCTGAGACTCTTGGAGTTTGCCAGATACAACAATCTGGTACTGGCAAACACGCTTGGTCTCCACAAAAACTCCAGACGATGGACATGGCACAGTCCTGGCGGGGAGCATCACAACCAAATAGACTACATCATGGTCAAGAAACGCTTCAGATCAAGCATCAACATTGGCAGGACACGTACTTTTCCAGGAGCAGACATCGGAAGTGACCACGATCTCGTGATGATGTCTTTCCGGCTCCACTTGAAGAGAGTAAATACAGCAAAGTGCACTAGACTGAAGTTCGACCTGGACAAACTGCAAGACCCGGAGGTGGCAGAACTATTTCAGGCCACAATTGGAGGGAAATTTGCACCACTGCTCATTTTGGGGGCTGGTGAAGTAGATGTCAACACCATGACCACCACCTTCAACTCAGCTGTGACAGATGCCGCCACTGAGATCCTTGGCAAGCACCGACCAAAGAAGAAGCTGTGGATCACACCTGAACTTTTGGATCTGTGTGATAAACGAAGAGAGATGAAAAAGAAAAAGAACACCTCACAGGGAGCTGATGTCTACCGAAAAATTAACAATGACATCCGAAAAGGCATGCTCACAGCAAAGGAGAACTGGATAGAAGGTCAATGCCAGGAAATAGAGAACAGTCTGAACAAGAACAACAGCAAGAAGGCCTACCAGACTGTGAAGCGACTGACAAGTGTCAAACAGCCCAAAGTCTCCACTATCCAAAGCAAGTCTGGCATATGCCTTACAGAAGAACAAGAAGTCTTGGACAGATGGACAGAGTACTGCTCTGACCTTTACAACCATACACCAAATGGAGACCCATCAGTTCTAGCATGTCCAGAGAACAGAGAAGAAGAAGAAATCCTCCCAATTCTCCGGGAAGAAGTTGAGGCAGCAGTGCAAGCGCTAAAGAAAGGGAAGTCAGCAGGAGTGGACAACATACCCGCGGAAGTGCTACAAGCAGGAGGAGAAGCGATGATTGATGCCCTCACCATTATCTGTAACAAGATCTGGCAGAGTGGGGAGTGGCCTATACCATGGACCCAGTCGCTTGTCATCACTCTTCCCAAAAAAGGTAACCTTCAGGAGTGTGAAAATTACCGCACCATCAGCCTCATCAGCCATCCCAGCAAGGTCCTCTTGAAAATAATACTCAACAGGTTGAAACCCCAAGCTGAACAAATCATAGCTGAAGAACAAGCAGGATTCAGGGCAGGGCGAAGTACCACTGAGCAGATTTTCAACCTCAGAATAATCTGTGAGAAATACCTACAGCACCAACAACATCTATATCATGTGTTCATAGACTTCAAGAAGGCGTTTGACCGAGTCTGGCATGCAGCTCTATGGGCAACAATGAAAGTGTACAACATCAGCCCAAAAATTATTGAAGTCATCAAAAGCCTGTATGACAAGGCTACCAGTGCAGTCCTACACAACAGAGCCATCGGGAATTGGTTCAGAACAACAATCGGTGTGCGTCAAGGATGCCTACTCTCTCCAACACTCTTCAACATCTTCCTAGAGCGCATCATGTCGGATGCTCTTGCAGACCATGAAG
This sequence comes from Oncomelania hupensis, assembly GCA_036898135.1. Classification (NCBI taxonomy): domain Eukaryota; kingdom Metazoa; phylum Mollusca; class Gastropoda; order Littorinimorpha; family Pomatiopsidae; genus Oncomelania; species Oncomelania hupensis. Next base: position 51,259,420 of record CM072526.1, on the reverse strand, counting down.
GCACAGTCAGCATAGGGGGTAGAGCAATCTCCAATCTTCGTTTTGCAGATGACATTGATGGATTGGCTGGAGAGGAACAAGAACTTGAACAGCTGGTACAGAGGCTTGACACCACCTCCAAAGCCTATGGAATGGAAATAAGTGCAGAGAAGACCAAAATGATGACCAACAACACCAATGGCATCAATACGGACATCAAAGTCCAAGGCCAATCCCTCGACACAGTGCATAGCTTCAAATATTTAGGAGCCATTGTATCAGACAATGGGTCCCGACAGGAAGTCCTCTCCAGGATCGCACAAACAACTGCTGCCCTGACAAGGTTGAAGCCCATTTGGAAAGACAGGACCATCAGTCTACATTCCAAAGTAAGACTGCTGCGCTCCCTTGTCATCTCCATCTTCCTATATGCTTGCGAAGCATGGACCCTCACAGCAGATCTCCAACGAAGAATACAAAGCATGGAGATGAGGTGCTACAGAAGACTTCTGGGCATTTCCTATACCCAACACATCACCAACGACGAAGTCCGACAGACCATCACACAAGCTATTGGACAACATGATGACCTGCTAACAGTGGTGAAGAAACGGAAACTTCGGTGGTATGGCCACGTCACCAGATCATCAGGCCTTGCAAAGACTATTCTGCAAGGCACGGTGCAAGGAGGTAGAAGAAAAGGGAGACCGAAAAAGAGGTGGGAGGACAACATTCGAGAATGGACTTGTTTGACACTGAGCGAAGCCATCAGGGCTGCTGAGGACAGAGAAAGATGGAGTATGCTGGTTAAACGATCATCTGTGGTGCCCCTACGACCTTCGGGTTACGGGACAGGATAGGATAGGACCATGCAATCTTTCTGGTGCTAATGGGTAATCATTATGTAGGTCGTGTAAGGCATTGGGGTACTCTAGGTCAACTTCGACAATAAACCCTATAGTATGATCTTTAGGGTGATTTAAAATACTTGTCACGCTACGCAGTTTGCAGTCGCGCGCCTATGTATATAGTTTAATCATCAGCCTGTACATAGAGGTTAAAAGTTACGGTAGTCAAGGGGAGAGAATCAGAATAAATTAATTAGGTTTATAATTAATTAAAGTAGCGAATGATTTGCGCCCGTGCGGAACGCGCTATGTTAGAAAAACAGCTTAGTTGGCTATTTTGTTATTGAGAAGATTAATTGCTGCCATGCGATATTCTATGTGTGAAATGCGTGCTCTAATCGCGAACGGTGCAAGGAATGAATTGTGATTAAAACGAGTAAATTCTAGAAGATTCTTAGCTAATCGTATAAAACCCCTTGCACTGTATATTTTGAGAGGAGCAGTAACAGTTGCATATCGCTTTTGTAGCCAGAATCAACAGATCCAAGTTGGGTCAAGGTGCCAGTTAGTGACTTTGTCTGTGGGTCGTACAGATCAGACCGTCAACGAAAAAGAGCCTATTGTCGGAAGAGGAGGACTGTTTTGGGAACACTTTGGAAGTGTTTGTTTAACTGGAACTTTTCTAAGCTGTTTAGAATACCTACTGTGTATTCTCGGTGAAATCTGAGTTATCTACGTATAACGTCGGGTGACCTGTGACTCCGTCTAGGACTTCTTATGCCTGTGTAATCACCTTGCCTAACCATCTGTGCCTGTGTGTTTGTCCTGTCATTGTGTGTCTTTGTCAACAGGACGGAGGATCCACTGGTAGCCGTAAGTTATTTACCTCAATTTCTCAGTTGGCCATAGCGTTCGGGGGTTTGGGTTATGCATGCAGTGTGAATGAATAGTTAATTATGTTTTCTTAATTCTATTTTTTTGTTTCATATTGGTTGCTGCATAAATACCTAGCAGAGAGAGAGAGAGAGAATTTTCTAAAATGTATTGTAAATTAAGTAATTATAAATTGATATAAAAGAGTTCGCTGTTACGTAGCGAAGAGATGACAGAAAGGAGGTGATTGTGAATGTATATGCGCGATGACAGGGAGGATGAATAAGGATGTTGGAAGGGAGACAACCATTCCGACAGCGGGGTGCTTGTGCAGTATATTGTAATATAATTATTAATGGTTGCGTATTCTTGTATGTATTGTTGTAGATGTACCAACAAGTTCAAACACCAAAACCCTAGAGCAGATCATTGATGGTGTGCTGAAACCTTGCTGGTGTGAAGCTTGTGTGCCTCGGCCTATTACGCCGTGTTTTCCGTGTGTCAACCTCGGTTGCGAAGGTTGTGGTATTCGCCCAAGGAACTTTATTTCGTTTATAAAGCACACGCACACACACTCCACCATACACAACAAATAACTATAACCATTGATAAACAATGGTGAGGAACGATAATTGTTTTACATGTGATAAATTATAAATTACAGCACATTGAGATATATTTAATCTGAATTGACTGATAAACGTTGTTGTGTAATATTGCCTACTAGATTAAGTAACCCTGTGATTGTATAGTTTTGTCTGGGGGAATTATTTCGCCAGATGTTAATTAATTAATAATTTAGATTAATTTCTTACAACTTCTATTCTGCATAAAAGATAAATTTTCTTATTCATTTTATATAATATAAAAGACTTGTTGTATCTATTTGAAGTTTAAGTGGAACAAAGTTTGAATATTTATAAAGATTTAAAGCAGTTGCTTACTATCTATTTACTTCGTTGTCAGTAAGCTGTTCCAGACATCATTATTGGAAATTCTTTTGTACATTTTGTAGTTAGTCATTTTCCATTTTGATTTAAATACCATTATTATTTTGAGCGAATTGTTTATGTATTAGTTTGGGGTTATATTAGGGGGATTGAGGGTTGGTTGGTTGGGAAGTGGGATAAAGGGAGTTAATTTTTAGTGCGAATGAGTGTGTGAAATAAAGAAATTGTCTTGTTACTTCTGGTTTTGTCTTTTAGAGTTTATTTAGGTGTTGGGTTTTTTTCTCGTGTGGAAGTGCACGCAAGTCGAACCACTGTTGAGGCAGTTGGGACGTGACATTTGGTGGCAGCGGTGGGATAGATCTAGGTGGGATAGGGGGAAGTAGTTAGGGTAGATTTATTTGTTATTCGTTATTTGTTTAGATACCAGAAGTCAGTGTTTGTTTCTTTGTCGTCTTGTGTGTCGGATGAGTGGCCAGTGGGCGGTTGGTCGGGAGTGAGGTTGCGCTGCGCAAAAGGGTTCACACCCCGAGCGTGTGTGCACAAACGGGGGGTTGAGGTAAGCAACTTTGTCGTCGAGGCCTAGACGATAAGGGACTTCTCCGGCTCCTGTTGCCGTTTACTTGTCATTTGTTCGACTGTTTGTATATGTGTTAATCGTTATTTGTTTCATTTGTTATTCACCCATTTTTTTTTCCCATTCTTCTTAGTCCGCGACTGTATGCTGACGAGAGCTGCGACTCGGAGAGCAGCTGAGCAGGCGCGAGCGATGGACCAGTACACGGAGGCCGACGCAGCCGCTTCGCGTCGGGAACCGATGGACGAGGAAACCACAGTGAGTACGCCTTTCGCTCATAGTACTCGCATGGCAGCTGATCTTACTCCCACTTCAGTTAAGACCGGTGCAGGAAGAACTAGCGAGGGCATGGAAGTATATCTTAGATACAAGGAACTAGGCGCCAGCATGGGACTGAAGGGAGCAGGTCTAGCCAGTTTCGTGGTAGACGGTGCGAAGAGGGAGCAAGAGGCCGCTAGATTAGCGAGAGAGATAGAACTAGAGCGGGAGGATAGAGCTAAAGAAACAGCCAGGCTCGAGAGGAAGATGGAGCGAGAGGAGAAGAGAAGAGCAGAAGAGTTAGCCCTGATGGAAAGAAGGCTAGAGCAGGAGCATAAAGATAAAGCTAGAGAACTGAAGCTCTTAGAAAAGAAAATAGACTCCGAACGGGGAAACGTTGAGTTGCGGCTGCAAGAAGAGCGTGCAGCTAGAGAGCAGGCCCGGGAAGACGATAGAGAAAGGCTCAGAGCGCAGTTGGAACAAGAGAAAGAACTAGAAGCCCAACGTAGGAGGGATAGAATTCAGGCTGATAGCTACAGGATCAAGGTCCAACCATTTGATGGTAAAGAGGATATCGGAAGCTATCTTCAGCACTTTGAGCAAATAGCTAGAACTCAGAAATGGAGGGAGGAGACGTGGTCAGCTAGGTTGTCACCGTTGTTGTCAGGGGAGGCAAGAGAGACTTATCTGAAGTTAACTCCAGAGCAGATAGTCGATTTCGAAGTGGTCAGGGGGGCTCTTCTGAAACGATTTAGGAGAGATGCCGACTACTACCGCAAACAGTTCAGGGGGAGTAGGAAAGAAGGCACAGAGACTTTTCCGCAGTACTTGAGTAGAGTACAAGTCTTAGTGAAGAGATGGTTTTCTTTGGCTAAGAAGGATATAGATGATGCGGGCGTAGTGCTTGATGTCTTTCTGACTGAACAGTTGTTGTCAGTGATGAACCCTGAGTTAGAGCTGTTTGTGAGGGAGAGGCAGCCTGAGAACGGAGAGCAAGCAGCTGAGATTGCCCAGTTACATGTAGATGCGAAACGGACAGTGAGTAACAGGCCAGTGTTCGGTAGCGTGCCATACAAGGGGGGTAATCGTGCTGTCAGTCAACCTGTAGGGGCAGCGAGGAGTGGTCCCAGTGGCAACAAGGGTGAAGAGGATAAGAGGAGGGAACCTAGTGGGGAGAAACGTCCTGTGAAGTGTTTCAGGTGCGGGAAGCTAGGTCACGTAGCGAAGGAGTGCCGTAGTCCGAAACAGTTGCTACGTATCACTGTCAGCCCGGATTCAGGACCGATTCACTCGGAAATGACCAAGACTAGTTTTAGTACCATTCAGCCGTACAACCCGTGGAGCATGGGAACAGTCAGGGGTCAGCCCGTGAAGATTCTGAGAGATACTGGTGCCGAGGTGGGGGCAGTAGCAGCCAAGTGGGTGCGTCCTGAGGATATGACAGGTAGAGAGATCGAGGTCATGTTCGCTGATCAGGTCAAGTCAGGGAAGTATCCTACAGCGTACGTAGAAGTAGACTCATCTTTCGTGAAGGGTACAGTAGAATTGATCGTCATCGAGCAAGTTGTACCTGATGTGATTCTAGGCAACTGGGTTACCTTCAAGGGAGGCTATCGAAGTCCCGTGGCTGTAGATGGGTTAGAGTGTGCGATAGCCGCCGTTCAGACCAGGGCACAGGCCAAGGCAGAAGGGAAGCAGGAGAAAGCACTGCCGATTCCGAAGCCATTCCAACTCGATGTGACGCCCAATCAGTTGGCCAAGTTGCAGGAAGAAGATCCCACTTTAGCTAGAGCTAGAGAGTGCGAGAAGCAAGGGACGAAACTCAAGTCAGGCAAAGCGATGGTTAGCTTCTGCAAAAAGAAAGGCATTTTGTACAGAGTGCACCACCAGGGAGAGGAGGAGCTAACGCAGCTAGTCGTGCCTAGCAAGCTAAGAGGAGAGGTGATGCGCCTGGCGCACGACCCTCCGATGGCCGGACATTTAGGCGGAAAGAGAACACGTGAGAGGATATGGGGGGTGTTCTATTGGCCAGGAATGTGCGGGGACGTTAGGCGATTCTGCGAATCATGTCCCGAATGCCAGAAAACAGTTCCCAGGGGTAGGGTAGCAAAAGTTCCGCTGCAGAAACTACCTCTAGTTGATGAACCGTTTCAGAGAGTTGCAGTCGATATTGTGGGGCCTATAAAACCTATGTCAGACAGAGGCAACCAATACATCTTAGTCATGGTAGACTATGCGACACGGTATCCTGAGGCCGTAGCACTGAAAGGCATAGAGGCTGAGAGAGTTGCTGAAGCATTGTGGGAGATCTGGACAAGAGTGGGAATTCCCAAAGAGATATTGACAGATCAAGGGACACAATTTATGTCAAACGTGATGACTGAAGTAAATAGACTTCTAGCAATCCATGGGAAAGCAACAACACCATACCATCCAATGTGCGACGGGCTCGTGGAGCGTTTCAATGGTACACTCGTGTCGATGCTCAAAAAGCTGACGAAGGAGCAACCAAAAGCATGGGACAGGTACATACCAGCGCTGCTCTTCGCGTACAGGGAGGTACCTCAAGAGAGCACAGGTTTTTCACCTTTTGAGCTACTGTACGGCAAGACAGTGAGGGGTCCCATGTCGGTCCTGAGAGATCTGTGGACGAAGGACAGTCAAGGAGAAGAAGTGAAGGTGGCTAGTCAGTATGTTGTGGACCTGCGAAATAGAATCGAGGAAACGTGCGCACTAGCGAAGGAAAGTCTGAAGAAGGCAGGCGAGAGGCAGAAAAGACACTTCGACAAGAAAACGAAACCCAGAGCATTTCAGGCGGGAGACAAAGTGTTGCTTTTGTTGCCAACCAAGCACAACAAACTAGAAATGAGCTGGAGGGGGCCATACGAAGTCGTAAGTCGTCGAAACGAGTGCGATTATCAGATTCGCATTGGGAACAAGGTGAGACTGTTTCACGCCAACTTACTGAAACTGTACCATCAGAGAGTACAAATTGCCACAGCTGTAGTAGTTGATGAAACAGACGAATGGGAAGAGGTACCAACAGTCGAGGGCATACCCACCGTAGTGTTGAAACAGTCAGAGACGTTAGATGACGTGCATCTTGATGCAGATAGCCCGGAGATCCATGCAGGAATTAGGAGGCTATTAGTTCGTTACCCTGACATCCTGACTGACTTGCCTTTGCGCACCACGTTGGATGAGTGCGAAATACGACTGGATGACGACCGTCCAGTAAGGACAAAACAGTACCCGTTACCTCATTCAAAGATGGAGACAGTCAAGGCAGAGGTTGAGACGATGCTAGCTATGGGGGTGATCGAGCGAGCAGCTTCACCGTTCAGTTCACCGATCGTTCTAGTAAAGAAGAAGGACGGAGCAGTCAGATTCTGCGTCGATTTCAGGAAACTCAATAGGCAGGTAATTTTCGACGCTGAGCCGATGCCAGACATAGATTATCTATTCAACAAACTCTCAAAGGCCAAGTACTTGAGCAAGATCGATTTGTCTAAGGGGTATTGGCAAATACCTATGAAGAGCGAAGATAAGTGCAAGACAGCTTTCACTACCAACGAGGGTCAATTCCAATGGTGCGTCATGCCCTTCGGACTGAAAACCGCAGGGGCAGTTTTTTCACGTATGATGCGCAAGATGTTGATGCCATTGAAGATGAAAGAAGTCGACAACTTCATGGACGATCTCATGGTAGCCACAGAAACTCTAGAGAGACATTTAGAGTGTTTAGACATCTTGTTTAAACGTCTGAGGGAAGTACAGTTAGCGGCGCGTCCGTCCAAATGCTACCTGGGATTCCGCAAGCTTGAGTATTTGGGACACATCGTGGGAGAGGGCAAAGTGCAGCCGGAACAAGGAAAGATGGACAAGATCCAGAATGCACCACGTCCCACTACCAAGAGACAAGTCAGGTCATTCCTTGGATTAGCAGGGTACTATCGGAAGTTTGTGCCGAATTTTGCTGCAATAGCGGTGCCGCTGACCGACTTAACCAAGGGAGGCAAATCAGGTCCCGTACAGTGGTCCGACGCTTGTGAAGTAGCGTTCCAGACGCTCAAAAACCGCATATGTTCCAAACCTGTATGCTGTATGCCAGACATGGAAAAACCATTAGTGCTACAGACTGACGCATCAGAGATTGGAATAGGGGCGATTCTGTGCCAGGACCAAGGTTTGGGTTTACAGCCAATCACATGTGCCAGCAAGAAGCTAAACCAGGCAGAGAGGAACTATTCCACCATAGAGAAGGAATGCTTAGCATTAGTGTGGGGGGTACAAAAGTTCAAGCAGTACCTGTACGATCGGACAGTCATTGTGCAGACCGATCACAGACCTTTGCAATACCTGCAGCAAGCAAAGACTACAAATTGTAGACTCATGAGATGGGCACTTCAACTCCAACCTTTCGATCTGATAGTGGAGAGTATTCCAGGGAAGGAAAATGTGCCAGCTGATTTCTTGAGCAGAACTGAGTAGCGTGGTTGTTAAGAACTAAAACTGTTAGTTTTCGTCTTGGTGGGGTGCTGTGTCACGCTACGCAGTTTGCAGTCGCGCGCCTATGTATATAGTTTAATCATCAGCCTGTACATAGAGGTTAAAAGTTACGGTAGTCAAGGGGAGAGAATCAGAATAAATTAATTAGGTTTATAATTAATTAAAGTAGCGAATGATTTGCGCCCGTGCGGAACGCGCTATGTTAGAAAAACAGCTTAGTTGGCTATTTTGTTATTGAGAAGATTAATTGCTGCCATGCGATATTCTATGTGTGAAATGCGTGCTCTAATCGCGAACGGTGCAAGGAATGAATTGTGATTAAAACGAGTAAATTCTAGAAGATTCTTAGCTAATCGTATAAAACCCCTTGCACTGTATATTTTGAGAGGAGCAGTAACAGTTGCATATCGCTTTTGTAGCCAGAATCAACAGATCCAAGTTGGGTCAAGGTGCCAGTTAGTGACTTTGTCTGTGGGTCGTACAGATCAGACCGTCAACGAAAAAGAGCCTATTGTCGGAAGAGGAGGACTGTTTTGGGAACACTTTGGAAGTGTTTGTTTAACTGGAACTTTTCTAAGCTGTTTAGAATACCTACTGTGTATTCTCGGTGAAATCTGAGTTATCTACGTATAACGTCGGGTGACCTGTGACTCCGTCTAGGACTTCTTATGCCTGTGTAATCACCTTGCCTAACCATCTGTGCCTGTGTGTTTGTCCTGTCATTGTGTGTCTTTGTCAACAGGACGGAGGATCCACTGGTAGCCGTAAGTTATTTACCTCAATTTCTCAGTTGGCCATAGCGTTCGGGGGTTTGGGTTATGCATGCAGTGTGAATGAATAGTTAATTATGTTTTCTTAATTCTATTTTTTTGTTTCATATTGGTTGCTGCATAAATACCTAGCAGAGAGAGAGAGAGAGAATTTTCTAAAATGTATTGTAAATTAAGTAATTATAAATTGATATAAAAGAGTTCGCTGTTACGTAGCGAAGAGATGACAGAAAGGAGGTGATTGTGAATGTATATGCGCGATGACAGGGAGGATGAATAAGGATGTTGGAAGGGAGACAACCATTCCGACAGCGGGGTGCTTGTGCAGTATATTGTAATATAATTATTAATGGTTGCGTATTCTTGTATGTATTGTTGTAGATGTACCAACAAGTTCAAACACCAAAACCCTAGAGCAGATCATTGATGGTGTGCTGAAACCTTGCTGGTGTGAAGCTTGTGTGCCTCGGCCTATTACGCCGTGTTTTCCGTGTGTCAACCTCGGTTGCGAAGGTTGTGGTATTCGCCCAAGGAACTTTATTTCGTTTATAAAGCACACGCACACACACTCCACCATACACAACAAATAACTATAACCATTGATAAACAATGGTGAGGAACGATAATTGTTTTACATGTGATAAATTATAAATTACAGCACATTGAGATATATTTAATCTGAATTGACTGATAAACGTTGTTGTGTAATATTGCCTACTAGATTAAGTAACCCTGTGATTGTATAGTTTTGTCTGGGGGAATTATTTCGCCAGATGTTAATTAATTAATAATTTAGATTAATTTCTTACAACTTCTATTCTGCATAAAAGATAAATTTTCTTATTCATTTTATATAATATAAAAGACTTGTTGTATCTATTTGAAGTTTAAGTGGAACAAAGTTTGAATATTTATAAAGATTTAAAGCAGTTGCTTACTATCTATTTACTTCGTTGTCAGTAAGCTGTTCCAGACATCATTATTGGAAATTCTTTTGTACATTTTGTAGTTAGTCATTTTCCATTTTGATTTAAATACCATTATTATTTTGAGCGAATTGTTTATGTATTAGTTTGGGGTTATATTAGGGGGATTGAGGGTTGGTTGGTTGGGAAGTGGGATAAAGGGAGTTAATTTTTAGTGCGAATGAGTGTGTGAAATAAAGAAATTGTCTTGTTACTTCTGGTTTTGTCTTTTAGAGTTTATTTAGGTGTTGGGTTTTTTTCTCGTGTGGAAGTGCACGCAAGTCGAACCACTGTTGAGGCAGTTGGGACGTGACAATACTGTTTAACCACGTCAAGTTTGCGGGGTTTGGATTAACATGTAATTTGAAATCTGAAACCGGTAAAAGCTCACTCATTGCCCAACCGTATAAATTGTTGGCGTCAAAGTACATTATATAATTAGATTTCTGCGAGGGGTCATAGTGCTTCAGGTATTTATTGTTGGCTTTGCAATAATTATGAGCTGCCACGCTTATTCCTCCACGAATGCCCGACTCAATCATTGTCATCATTACCTGGTCAGTTATGAGATCGATTTTAGAACCGCTAAGTTTTAAGAAAGCATCCCAACTCATTCCTGGTGAAGAAATGTAATGAGAAGGGTCGAGGGAGTAATGATGTAAACTCGTTTCTCTGTATTTTTCAAACACATCAGCCAACAAACAGACGTCAGCTTTTAAATATATGTCGTGGTAGTCACCAAGGTTTTTACAGCTGAGTGCATTCCAGACGTTGTGTGCATGTTGGTAATCGGTAACAGTTATGAAACTTTTATTGAGTGAAGAATAGAAATTTTCTTTAGGTGGCAATTCCAATTCTTCAAACACTTCCCAAGAATCCATGTATTCATAAGGATACACGCCTTTCCGAATAAGTGTAACGTCTGGAAAATATTTGCTAGTGATAGGATAGCTGGGTAAGTTCTTAGCTAGTGTTTCTAAACTGGAAGACAAATGTTGAAAGCTGTCGTAAAACTTTAATTTATTCAGAGTGAAAGTTTTATATTTTTCTTCTGTCTCGGCAATACATGACACTTTGTATGCTTTCGTCACTGCCTGCATGATTAAATGGGAGTCGTAATTTCGAAGATTGTGAATGAAAATAGGGAGAGAGAAATGTTTGATTCCATATTCCAAGTTGCATTTCTGATGAGCTGCACCTCTAAATGCCCCTGTTATGTGACAATGATCTCTCACTCTTTGGGTCTTTGCGTCCTTCGTGTCCTTCGGGTCAAACTCTTTATTACAAATGTGGCAATGTGTAGCTGCTTTAAAATTATGGGAGTCAGATTCAGTAAATATCATGGGCGCCGGATTATCTAGCTGCAATAAACACAATTTGTATATTTTGTTCATCTCATCTAAGAACTTCCTAGCTGCGTCTGGCCCCCTGTAAATTACCGGCTCTGTATGTTGTCCGTCGGCTCTAACAACTACATACCCGAAACTGCAGACTTCGTGAAGGTGTGTAAGGAATGAATTAGGCGTACAAAATCCTTGTGGGCCTTGATATTTTAAAATCAATGATTCGAAGTCGGCATAAACTATATAAGGCTGCTTGAATTGTTTGTTGATGTTTTTAAAATATACTTGAGAACCTGGCTTCGGTAACACAAGGCGGGTTTGAATATCTGTCATACTTTTGCAAATTTTACTGTGCTTGTCAGCCACTTGGAGATTAGAGACTCTAGTTAAACAGCGTCTGCACAAATATTGTTTGCCATGATGTTTTGAAGTGTGCCCTAATAATCTAGATATGTTTCGTATCAGTGTATAATGTTGCATGCTAGGATCTTGTGGGTCTGTTATTAGTAAAAGATCAACGTGGTGATTAAGGTCTGAAAACGATGGGGCATTAGGAGAGATTCGTAAAGGCATAAGTTTTGATTCAGGGTCCCAAACATATACATTGACTGTTATAGGAGAGTTTTGTGATTCAAATTTGTCAATGGCGTCAAGGCTAACAGGGAAATTAATGTCTTTAAGATTTAAGTTTGTTACTTTATCTTTGTACAGTGCCACCCTTTCGGGATGTTGTTTCGACTGAATAGGATATAATTTAGCCAAAACACACCACATAAAACATTTGTCGTCAGTGTTCTTAATATTCAATACAGCCTTCTTGTCAAGAATTTCTTTGGGAAGAGGGATATAAGATTTTCCTTTGATTGGATTATACTTTGCAATGTTCAGTTCTAATGATTCAAGAGTTCCTTCGGCCCATCCAGACCCTTTCAAAGTTGCACGCTCCATGCTGTCTTGTAACTGGTTGATCAAGATGTTGTTATAAGCATTGTCTAGGTCTGAAGATTTTAACACTTCAATTTGACTTGAAGAAATCCACACAGTCATCGTTTCATCAATACTGCCGGGTTTAATAAAAGTTATTTGAGCGTGAATGCGTATTTTAACAGGGGATTTGAAATTAAAACTGTTGAGTACAAATTCGTAATTATTATAGACAGATTTAATAACATTTTGACTGTCAAAAATTTGAAGTTGTAAAGTTTGAAAGATGTCTTTAAACAAAGGAGATTGTGAAAGACTTTTTGTGTCCGTCATTTTTATACTGACGCAAAACTTTAAATTAAAAATAATTATTTAAAAAAACTGAATGGATAAGAAGTAAATAGCGTTAATGGAATAAGGTTGTAACATTAATGTTTGCGGGAATTCCCGATTGAATAAACTGGGCTTAGGCCAAGAATATTGATTATTTCACACTGCCCCCTAGCAAAGGGAATTCCAGGTTCTGTTTTAATTGGATCACATGCTTAATATAAAACTCTTAAAAGGCCTTTTTAGTACAATATTTGGCTGTTTTGATAGCAATTAAATTAAATTTAAATTAAAAACACTCTGTATAAGGTTGTAACATTAATGTTTGCGGGAATTCCCGATTGAATAAACTGGGCTTAGGCCAAGAATATTGATTATTTCACACTGTTCTAGCAAAGGGAATTCCAGGTTCTGTTTTTAACTGGATCACATGCTTAATATAAATTTCTATTTGCTGTTTTCAACTGGATCACATGCTTAATATAAATTTCTTTTTATATATCTAAGCAAAGGCAAAAAACTTACTAAGGATTTTACATTCACACAGAGAAAGCACACAAATATTCCTGTACACAAATTATTTCCTCTGGTCTAGTAAAGGGGAATTTCCGATTCTGTTTTTCAACTGGATCACATGCTTAATGCATGTTTAAAATACACACAAATTATTTCCCTTGGTTTAACTTACAGCTAGTAAATGGGAAACACATGCTTTAATATAAATTTTTATTTATATATCTATTTGTTACACTTTTTTAAATTAATATGAACAATATGTAATAAAGATTGCTGCACTTAATGGTGTATTATTTAGAATTGTACATTTAGAATAACGAATATTAATGCTGGTTTGTTGTATGTAATTTCTCAAGCCCAATCTTCTTTTATGAGCGATCTGGATGGGGATATAAAGAAAAAAGGAAGTATAGATTTTCGGTGTGGTTAGTCACTTCTGTGGCATGTGTTGAATTTGCTAAGGCATTAAGGCCAAATGTCTGTCCTATTGCAATAATAGACACAGTGTACAAAGTGGCAAGTGGCTTGGATACATGTTAAAAATTGCCATGACAATGGATAAGACTGGAAGGTGCACGCTAACTCTCGATCCCTTCCTACTTAATCCAATTGTCAAGCCTCAGGCAACAAGTAAACAGATATTGAACGCAAGAACGAATGGTTGCATGACATTGGGTAAGACAGGAGGCTGCGCGCTGTATCCTGGGAACCTCCTACTTAATCCAACTGTCCAGCCTTGCAACCAAAGTTCAGTCAGTACACCTCCGTGGGTTTCTCTAATTTCGTCTCGTAGAGATTCCCCATTTGGGGTTTGATGACAGACAACACATGCCACAACGCTTGGGCTCACTTGGTGGAGTGGGAGATGCGTGCAAAAGGTCGAGGGGTCCGTCCCACTCCACCAAGTTAGGGAGAGAGTCCAAGCGGGAAGTGCTACCACCGGTTTTTGTAAAAATTTCCAATTCCAGTAGTAAGGTATTTTTTAAGTTTTCTAAGTAGTAATGTATTTTTTCTAAGTTTTATTTCTAAGTTTTTAAATAAGTTTTGACTAATAACTGGCTATGTTTTGGAGTTCATGGGGAGACCAAAGACGCAAGACTACGAATATATATTATATTTAGCAAATTGCGGATTCCCAGAGTGCTTTGGCACGCCTTTTAAAAAGCTCATAAAACAGCCATAAATTGCAGTAAAAGGGTGTCAGAAAAACAAGGGCGGTCTAAGCCCATATTTACTATCTCTGGAGAGGATTAAGCCCTGCCAGGTCTTTCTTGCACAAAGATAATGAAAAGAACCACACACTCCATACCGTATCGGTCGTCTCCCGGGTCACTAAGGACCTCGCCTTCCGTTGGACACCAGAACGGAGGTGATAAATGTGCAACTGATGGATAACTTAGCAGGGTCCGCGCGAAAGACAATATCATCATAGGAACCTGGAATGTCAGGAACCTAACTGCGGAGGGAAAATTAGAAGAACTGGCCCACCAGCTGGACCATTATCTAGACATTCTAGCCACTGTCGTGGATTGCCGCCCAGTCTCCAGTAGACTCATTACCATCCGTCTGAGAGCAGCCCCTTTGAACATCACCATCATCCAGATCTATGCCCCAACATCAGACTATGACGACAGCGAAGTCGAGGATTTCTATGAACATCTACAGGCTGTCCTTGACCAAGTGCCGAGCAAGGACATAGTCATAGTGCAAGGCGACTGGAATGCCAAGGTTAGCCAAGATACACACCACAACTGAGAAGACAAATATGGACCTCGCTGCAACAACGAGACAAATGACAGGGGTCTGAGACTCTTGGTGTTTGCCAGATACAACAATCTGATACTGGCAAACACGCTTGGTCTCCACAAAAAATCTAGACGATGGACAAGGCACAGTCCCAGCGGGGAGCATCACAATCAGATTGACTACCCCATAGTCAAGGACCAGACATCGGAAGTAACCACGATCTCGTGATGATGTTCTTCCGGCTCCAATTGAAGAGAGCAAACACAGCGAAATGCACAAGACTAAAGTTCAACCTGGACACAGGCGCTCGCGTGTCCAGATACAAGCGCCTGTGAACCTGGATAATCTGCAAGACTCGGAGGTGTCAGAAATATTTCAAGCCACAATTGGAGGGAAATTTTCACCACTGCTCATTTAAGGAGCTTGTGAAGGATATGTCAACATCCTGACTACCACTTTCAACTCAGTTGTAACCAATGCCGCCACTGGGATCCTTGGCCCAAAGAAGAAACTGTGGATCACACCTGAACTTTTGGACCTGTGTGATAAATGAAGAGAGATGAAAAAGGAAAAGAACACCTCACAGGGAGGTGATGACTACCAAAAAATCAACAATAACATCCAAAAGGACAGGCGCACAGCAAAGGAGAACTGGATAGAAGATCAATGCCAGGAAATAGAGAACAGTCTGAACAAGAACAACAGCAAGAAGGCCTACAAGACTGAAGCGGCTGAAAAGTGTTAAACAGCCCAAGGTCTCCACGATCCAAAGCAAATCTGGCATATGCTTTACAGAAGAACAAGAAGTCGTGGATAGATGGACAGAGTATTGCTATGACCTTTACAACCACACATTAAACGGAGACCCATCAGTTCTAGCATGTCCCCAGAACAGAAAAGAGGAAGAAACCCTCCCAATTCTCCGTGAAGTTGAGGCAGCAGTGCAATCACTAAAGAAGGGGAAGTAAGCGGAAGTGGACAACATAACCACGGAATTGCTGCAAACATGAGGAGAAGCGATGATTGACGCCCTCACCATTATTTGTAACAAGATCTGGCAGAGTGGGGAGTGGCCTACACCATGGACGCAGTCGCTTGTCATCACTCTTCCAAAAAAGGGTAACCTTCAGGAGTGTGAAAATTACCGCACCTTCAGCTTCATCAGCCATCCCATCAAGGTCCTCCTGAAAATAATACTCAACAGGTTGAAACCCCACGCGGAAACAAATCATAGCTGAAGAACAAGTAGGATTCAGGGCGTGGCGAAGTACCACTGAACAGATTTTCATCCTCAGAATAATCTGCGAGAAATACCTACAGCACCAACACCATCTATATCATGTGTTTGTAGGCTTCAAGGAAGCGTTTGACCGAGTCTGGCATGCAGTTATGTGGGCAACCATGAGAGTGTGCAACATCAGCCCTACAGTTATTGAAGTCATAAAAAACCAGCAGGACAAGGTTACCAGTTCAGTCCTCAACAACAGCGCCATCGTGAACTGGTTCAGAAGAAAAATCGGTGTGCGTCAAAGATGTGTACTCTCAGTCTCTCCAACACTCTTCAACATCTTCTTCGAGCGCATCATGTCAGACGGCCTTACAGATCACGAAGGCACAGTCAGCATAAGGGGAATAGCAATCTCCAACCTCCGTTTTGCGGATGACATTGATGGATTGGCTGGAGAGGAACAAGAACTTGAACAGCTGGTACAGATGCCTGACACCACCTCCGGAGCTATGAAATGCAAATAAGTGCAGTACAGACCAAAATTATGAACAACAGCACCAAAGGCATCAACTTGGAAATCAAACTTCAAGGCCAATCCATCAACACAGTTCATAGCTTCAAATATTTAGGAGCCATTGTATCAGACGATGAGTACCGAGAGGCAGTCCTCTCCGGGATCGCACAAACAACTGCTGCCCTGACAAGATTGAAGCCCATTTGGAAATACAGGACCATCATTCTACATTCTAAGGAAAGGCTGCTGCGCTCCCTTGTCATCTCCATCTCCCTATACGCTTGCGAAACATGGATCCTCACAGCAGATCTACAATTAAGAATACAAAGCATGGAGATGAGGTGCTACAGAAGACTTTTGGGCATTTCCTATACCTAGCACCTCACCAACAACGAAGCCCAAGACCATCACATAAGCCATTGGACAACACGATGACATGCTCACAGTGGTGAAGAAACGGAAACTCCGATGGTATGGCCACATCACCAGAGCATCAGGCCTTGCAAAGACCATCCTGTAAGGCACGGTACAAGAAGGCAGAAGAAGATGGAGACAGAAAAAGAGGTGGGAGCACAACATTTGAGAATGGACTGGCTTGACACTGAATGAAGCCATGGGGGTTGCTGAGAACAGAGAAAGATGGACTACGCTGGTTAAACGATCATCTGTGGTGCCCCAACAACCTTCGAGTTACAAAATAGGATAGGATAGGGAAAAAATAGGGTCGGTAGGTTGTTTTTTTTTAAAGCCTTTTCCACCTTGGGTGCCCCCTTTTTTTTTTGGTGGCTTTTTAAAATTTCTTTTCCCAGGCGATCCCAAAAAAATGTTTAGGGTTGGGCCCAAAAATTAGGGTTGGTCAGGATACCGTAAACAGAAACTTTTTTTGTGTGCCTAAGATATGTCCATTATAAATACTAGGGCTGGACGGTTTTACCGATACGTAACTGTATTCAGATTCGGAAACGTGACAATACAATATACCGGTGCGGGTGTCCAAGGTCCTGTTTACTGGGAAATCTCGACAACAAATAACGCGACAGTGGGCGACATCTTGTCCGCCCAGAGAGCGAGCATAAAGCCCAAACACGTGGATAGGCAGCTGTTCTTGAAGAAGAACTTATAAGAACAGCAGCTGTAACAAGAGCCCCGTTTACACTGCCTTTGAGCTTTTGCTTGTTTAGTCAGTGTAGACTTAGAAGGTTACTGTTAGTCTAAAGCAGACGACAGAAGTGATCATTCGTAACACAGTTGTAGCTTGATGCAAGCACAGTTGGTGACATCATCGCAGCCTACGATGGAGTTTCGAATTTTACAGCCACTTAGATTTTTCATCCAATGAGAACACAGCTAGGTTAGATAGAACCGGTTCTGGGTGATTCAAGCAAAAAAATAGAACGTCAGTCTTCGTTGAAACTCTGAGCAGTACACAATACACTCAAGCAGAAATCTCCATCCTGAGAAGATTAGACAGCAGTACTTGTTGAATATTCGAATTCAAGCAAGTAGCCACGGCCTGACATTGTCAAACAGGTAAATGAACATACTTCTGTTTCATCATGATGTATTTTATATTATTGTTGAAATTATGTTTGTGGAATTTGCTATGCATAGAATTGAATTGTTAGTCCGACTTTGAATGACCACGTGGAGAATCCGACCACGAGGCAAGCACGACCGGTTTTGACGCCATGTTGTATACCAAACAGAACGACTGTTGTTTAACCTATATGTATGCTTGCAGACCAGTGGCTGTACCCGAGAATAATATTATTATTATTTATAATTTATAATATTTATAATATTATTATTTCTTTATTTGTATAATTAGCCACGATTTATATTTATATATGTATAGGAAATTAGAGGGGAGATTCCAGTGGACCACAGACTTAGCAGAATGTTTGTTGCTTATGTATAGAGATGTGGAGCTATCACTGCGGGCTACTTTGGCCTTCAGTGAGACGCTCTGCACAGACCTATTATACAGGGTTGTGCAGAATTTTGTCTCATATGTTACAGACGAGCAGGCGTTATATCGTGAGCCCAACTCAGCAAAAGACAAAACCAAGTCGACGCTTAAAGTTGGCTGCCGAGGCATCTCCAGCATTGTGCGAAGATAGCCCAACCGACGAACCACAAAGTCAAAGACTCCACGACAACACAGATTGTCCCAGAAGCGACCTCAACGCAGCGCTTCAACCACGCAGTTAAGTGCCACAAGAAACAGTGCACTAAAACTCTGTATAAACAGGACCACAGTGGTCCACTCTTCAAGAACTCTGACCATTAGGGCAGAAAGTATCCAGTGCCCTATGATGAGAAAGTAGCTGCCTAGATTATCAGCGAGCGAACCATTCGCATTGACAATTGAACTTTTAAGTTAGTTTCGTACTTGAAAGCTTAAGATTCTATGGAAATGTGGTTCTTTGAAACTGTTTTGAAGTGTATGACAATCTTTCTTTTGCGTCGGTCACTACTGTCAGTGCCATATCCCATTTGATTGTAACACTTAAAATCGCGGTATACCACCGGTAGGAACTACCGATACGACCTAAAAAATACCGCGGTAACACCGGTACGACTTTGACCCACGGTACCCAGCTCTAATAAATACGTCCATGCAAGCAGCTATCACAGATTATAAACTATCACAGCTCATCAATACATCACACTCATACTACTATATCACAATTCCATAATTATTATACCAGTCATAACAGATATGAACAGCTCTCCGGCATTGGACAGCGCAGTATAATTAGTACCTGAGTGGCGAAATGAATCAGTCTATTTTCAGACATTGGTGCATGTATCATCGATGGGATGAGTTAGTCACGATCGGTGTCATCAACGCTGTTCAAATTGTCCGCGGAAATTTTAAGAAAGTGTATAATGGCTCCTTATGATACGTTTAATACAGCTGACATGACATCACATTACTAACAACGAATTAAAACGTCTGGAAATTCGGTAAATAACAACCGAACACCTCATATAGTCTCTTGTACAACTAATAAGGAACAAGTGCTGAACACTAACACGACTATCATACCGCCGCCTACAAGCCCACTCTCCAACCTGCTATGCAGTGTACTTACACCGAATGAGTCTATGCCAAATTAGACAAGAATTAAACACTGTGCCTTACTGGGTTGTAACATCAAAACAAACCAGCAGCCAGCCATCTGGTTGTTCCTCCCTCTTGACAGATCTAGAACAGTGCTATAGGCCGGACCTCATCCTTTGCTTCGTGACTGTGCGCTGTTCTAAAAAAAAAAATTCTTATAGGCCACCACCATCTCAAATAGCCTGAAGAAAGAAACAATGAACGTGGCGAGATTATTACTGAAGAAGGTGTAAGTGTACACCAAACATTATATAAAACCGTCCGCCCAAATCTGAGAGAATGTGTGGACAGACACACACAGACAGATTTACGGGCACAGTGAGTCCAGTATATTGCCTGTAAACATTTATAGCGGCAGCATAATTAGTACCTGAGTGGCGAAATGGATCAACCTATCCACTGGGCATGGGACGCCCTTCTGGAGGTATCGTAGGATGTCCCCACCCAGAATATACTCCGTTAGAACCAGGAGGTTGCCTGTAGAAACACACAGTAACATCATAGCATTATGTCGGTAGAGACACACAATATAGTATGGTAACATTACTTTGGAAGGAGTGAAGGGGGGAGGGAGTAGGGGGGGGGAGGGGCAGAGAGCTTTGTCAGATGAGGAATGCTGAAACATGCCTGCAATAAAAATAAAGGATAAAAACGAAAACGCAGAAGAAGAACTTATATGAACTAAATAACTCAACAACTGATTAACTCAATGTGAATAAGGGCTAGGCTAAGGAGGTCCGACATTTCTTACCCGCAAAGACAAACTGAGTGCAGGTCCTGAACTTTCAAAGTTTACAAGCTGAAAATGTTGACAAGAGGAATGCTATTTCACAAATAGCAATGTTGCGGTCACCAAATTAAAGCAGATTGTTTGCTGGACTTTTGCCCCACCAATACGATAGCAGACAACCAATCTTTCGGTTTAGAACCGGAAGTATTGCAAGAGTGCTTCCCATTATTAGGGGTAGGGGGAACGAATCCATTTCTCGAAAGATTACCATTAGTAGAGTTAGAATAGTTGTAGTCGTAGTTAAGTAGTTGAGGTCACCGAGGGTTTTCTCCGGGCACTCCGGTTTCCTCCCTCCCTTCAATAATGATACAGGACGCAGTCAATATAAAAATTTCAAAAATAAAAATTCGATTTTCTTTCCGTTTTCTAATAGCGATCTCTCTGCCTTTACACCACCTGTTTGAGTGATGGATGTGTGTTTGGTGTGTGTGAAGGTGGATGAGACAGATGAGGTGTATGTTGGTATAGATCGCCGCGCTTTGAGCCTGAATGATTTGGGGAAAAGCGCGTATAGCATCCTGTATTATTATTATTATTATTATTATTATTATTATTATTATTATTATTATTATTATTATTATTATTATTATTATATTGTGCGAGCGTGTTGTGTGTATGTGTGAAGAGGAGAATAGGGGGTGGAGGGATTCCTATCCTTATCCTATTCTGTCCCGTAACCCGGAGGTCGTAGGGGCACCACAGATGATCGTTTAACCAGCATACTCCATCTTTCTCTGTCCTCAGCAGCCCTGATGGCTTCGCTCAGTGTCAAACCATTCTCGAATGTTGTCATCCCACCTCTTTTTCGGTCTCCCTCTTCTTCTACCTCCTTGCACTGTGCCTTGCAGAATAATCTTTGCAAGGCCTGATGATCTTCGTCGTTGGTGATGTGTTGGGTATAGGAAATGCCCAGAAGTCTTCTGTAGCACCTCATCTCCGTGCTTTATATTCTTCGTTGTAGATCTGCTGTGAAGGTCCATGCTTCGCAAGCATATAGGAAGATAGAGATGACAAGGGAGCGCAGCAGTCTTACTTTGGAATGTAGACTGATGGTCCTGTCTTTCCAAATGGGCTTCAACCTTGTCAGGGCAGCAATTGTTTGTGCGATCCTGGAGAGGACTTCCTGTCGGGGCCCATTGTCTGATACAATAGCTCCTAAATATTTGAAGCTATGCACTGTGTTGAGGGATTGGCTTTGGACTTTGATGTCCGTGTTGATGCCATTGGTGTTGTTGGTCATCATTTTGGTCTTCTCTGCACTTATTTCCATTCCATAAGCTCTGGAGGTGGTGTCAAGCCTCTGTACAAGCTGTTCAAGTTCTTGTTCCTCTCCAGCCAATCCATCAATGTCCTCCGCAAAACGAAGATTGAAGATTGCTCTACCCCCTATGCTGATTGTGCCTTCGTGATCTGCAAGAGCATCTGACATGATGCGCTCTAGGAAGATGTTGAAGAGTTTTGGAGAGAGTAGGCATCCTTGACAGCACACCGATTGTTGTTCTGAACCAGTTCCCGATGGCGCTGTTATGGAGGACTGCACTGGTAGCCTTGTCATACAGGCTTTTGATGACTTCAATAATTTTAGGGCTGATGTTGTACACTTTCATTGTTGCCCATAGAGCTGCATGCCAGACTCGGTCAAACGCCTTCTTGAAGTCTACGAACACATGATATATATGTTTTTGGTGCTGTAGGTGGAGGGATTGTGTTTAGTTAAACACTTCTATACGCTTTGCAAGTGCCTTGTTTTTTTATCACCACGATAAAACGTCGATATCATCCTTTATATAGTTAAGCTACTAGGTGTTTTTTTTGTTTTTTGTTTACCCATGCCAGTTATCTTCAGCTGATGCTGTGCATCTATATAAATAGAACGTTAGATCTGAATGTCGTGCAACAGATAGGGAGATGTGAAAACTTCAACCTTTACCAATATTTCTCGGAGTGTCAAAGGAGTGAGAGCAAAGATATGTATCTGCTATCACTGAACTGAACCTCCGTGCGTATATATATAAAGACAACGATTCATTCAAAATAACTAGCAGTTATTACCCGTGCAAATAAATTTTTGATGACCCAATTGCTGGGCCTGATGTTATATGCCCGTTTCAAAAATTTTCCTGGAAGTGACTTTTTTTGTGCATTCTGCAGCATTTTGTCATTTTATGTTTGTTTTTAATCTGAAGAGGGACAAAGCACGAAAATTCATTTGTCTTGTATTGTTGTATAATTAAAAGTATCTATTATATTTCTTTGTTGTGTTGCTGATTTTATGCCCGTTATAGGTTATCTTTGGGTGTCCAAGCTGTCAGCCACTGAGTGAAGTCAAATTTATTTGAGACTATAATGTTCCATTCTAGCCTACATAGTGTATAGTTTATGTTGTGGTGTTGGTACAATAATTACAAGTAGGAAATATATCAATTGCCTGAAAGTGGAAGAAATTGTAAACACAACAGGAACTGCTAAGTATTTTGAAAGTAAAATACAATTATAAGTTTATCTTTAATCTATGTCTCTTTTTAGTGATTCACCGCTGACAGTGCACTTCAGCCTTCCACTTCCAGAATCATAAACACAACTAAGATATACAGTATATCAAAGATATTTTTTATTAACATTAGCTCGAAAATTAATTCACATTGTATAAAAGTATCTTTGATATAATAATCTTTGTTGTGTTTATGATTCTGGAAGTGGAAGGCTGAAGTGCACTGTCAATGGTGAATCACTAAAAAGAGACATAGATTAAAAATAAACTTATAATTGTAATAAAACACAATAACCATTTATATGAGGAGAACAGCATTACTGATTTATTGCACATGCAGGTGATTAAAACAATAAGGCAATGCTATCACTGCATGCACAGAATTTTTGTCATTATAATTCATACCAATGAAATACCAAATCATAAAAATAAGCACCAAGCCATGTAAATATGGACCTTTAGTCTCTACAGATATTTATTTTGGAACAATTCAGTTTTAATTTATATTCTAAATATTTATTTTTAATGTAAAGTTTGCTGTTAATTTAATCTGTTTTCTGATGAATCGAATGACAATTAATTATGCTATGAAATTTACAATAAAACTATAATGTCATTTTCTAAATGCTTTTTTTTTGTTTGTTTAACAGACCTACCTATACCTAATTTTTAAAAAAAAAGCATAAGATGTTAAGTGTTCTAAGAAGTACATGCATTATGGATAAATGAAAAACAATTTTAATATGAAGCAGTTATTAATACCCGTGCTATGATTTTATTTTTATTTATATATTTATATTTTTTTTCCATTTTACTTGCACCCCGTTTTGTTTTTCATTTGCCTCTCCTCCTCTCTTTTTCTTTATTATCTATATCTCTCTTTTATCTCTCTCCCTCTAGCTCTGTATTATTAAATTTTAAAAAAATTATCCCGAGGGAGATTCGAACCCGGGTCACCTTATTAAAAGTCAAACACTTTATCCATTGATCCACGGGCTGCTATAATTCTACAGCCTTATTTTAGGTCCTATATCATAAAACATGGTGAACCCTCGATTTTATTAGTGTTATAAACTTTAAACTGCATTAAACAACAATATAACGAACGCCGATCGATTAAAAGCGATTTGGAATAAAATACGAAATCCTTGGTAGAAATGGTATCCGGAAATGATGGCAGGGCGAAGGACAAAAATGATTGGTTGGTCTATTCCAAAAATACCGTCTCACACATGTGTTTTGCAGTGTTTTTCCAGGCAGTAAAATGCAAACTAAAGCCGTTTTGCGATCGAAAAATAATGTTAAGTTTCGTTGTATCGGCAGCGCGTGATCGAGCGCGAATGGCAAAACTCGCGTGAAGCAATTATACGGACAGTTCAGCTGTAATCTGCACAAATTCGAGCAAAGTGAAGCTCAAAATGAGCTTCACAACAAAGCCGCTGGTTGGCTAAAACGGCCCCTCGTGATCTAAATCGGCTTGTTGATTAATATATAGAAGAATGTAGCACACGTTATGAATTTGTGCCTTGTTATATTTATGTACAAATTTTAGTCCTACACTGTCTTAGACTTCATCAGGTGAACATACAACACATGTGTTCGACATGTGTATAGAATATAGAGAGATAAAGAGATAGAGAGAGAGAGAGAGAGAGAGAGAGAGAGAGAGAGAGAGAGAGAGAGAGAGACAGAGAGAGAGAGAGAGAGACAGAGAGAGAGAGAGGCCTACACATACTACCACTCTCGCACCCACATATACACTGCTCCCTCTTTCTCTCTCCCAACCCAACATATATGTTACCGATGCCTCACCAGGGTCCCTGTATTCGCCGCAAAACCTGACAATGTTGGGATGTTGTATGCTTGTGGTTAGGACAATTTGTTCCAGAAATGCTTGTTCCCTGGCGCCAGGTGTGATGCATTTTCTTATCACCACATGCTCTTTGCAATCTCTGTCGGTACCTGCATGAAATGCCAATGTATCGTCAAATCATTCGAACAATCAGCCAACTGACCGATCTGTTAATTAATCGTCTTTTTCTTTATACTGCTTTCTTCTAGTAGACTGTATGTTCCCAGAATCTGGAGTGGTCATATTATCCTATCCTATCCCGTAACTCGGAGGTGGTAGGGGCACCACAAATGATCGTTTAACCAGCGCACTCCATCTTCCCTGTCCTCAGCAACCCTCATTGCCTCACTCAGTGTCAAACCAGTCCATTCTCGAATGTTGTCCTCACATCTCTTTTTCGGTCTCCCTCTTCTTCTACCTCCTTGCACAGTGTCTTGGAGGATGGTCTTTGCAAGGCCTGATGATCTGGTGACGTGGCCATACCATCGGACTTTCCGTTTCTTCACAACAGGTCATCATGTTGTCCAATGGCTTGTGTGATGGTCTGTCGGAGTTCGTCGTTGGTGATGTGCTGGGTATAGGAAATGCCCAGAAGTCTTCTGTAGTACATCATCTCCCTGCTTTGTATTCTTAGTTGTAGATCTGCTGTGAGGGTCCATGTTTCGGAAGCGTATTGGAAGATGGAGATGACAAGGGAGCGCAGCAGTCTTACGTTGGAATGTAGTCTGATGGTCCTGTCTTTCCAAATGGGCTTCAACATTGCCAGGGCAGCAGTTGTTTGTGCGATCTTGGAGAGGACTTCATGTCGGGACCCATTGTCTGATACAATGGCTCCTAAATATTTAGAGCTATGCACTATGTTGAGGGATTGGCCTTGGACTTTGTTGTCCGTATTGATGCCATTGGTGTTGTTGGTCATCATTTTGGTCTTCTCTGCACTTATTTCCATTCCATAGGCTCTGGAGGTGGTCTCAAGTTGCTGTACAAACTGTTCAAGTTCTTGTTCCTCTCCAGCCAATCCATCCATGTCATCCGCAAAACGAAGATTGGAGATTGCTCTACCCCTTATGCTGACCGTGCCTTCGTGATCTGCAAGGGCATCTGACATGCTGACATGATGCGCTCTAGGAAGATGTTGAAGAGTGCTGGAGAGAGTAGGCATCCTTGACGCACACCAATTGTTGTTCTGAACTAGTATCCGATGGCGTCGTTGTGGAGGACTGCACTGGTAACCTTGTCATACAAGTTTTTGATGACTTCAATAATTTTAGGGCTGATGTTGTACATATTGACTAGGTATTATCTTATATTAAAAGGTAATTAAGAATAACGTACTATAAAACTAAACAAGATAAAACAGTAAAAAGAGCACAAAACAAGCACAAACGCGATCACGCCCACACTCTCTCAACCCTCAACAACAACAACAAAAACAACAAAAACACACACACACACACACACACACCATAATTGCTCTGCCGCAAAGGTCAAGGCCGCAGAGAACGTTGTTTTGCTAAACACAATTTCTCGATAATGGCTGATCCCAGTTTGCTTATATGTGGTGTCCAGATACTTCAACCTATGGCAATCATTTTGCTTATATGTGGTGTCCAGATACTTCAACCTATGGCAATCATTTTGCTTATATGTGGTGTCCAGATACTTCAACCTATGGCAATCATTTTGCTTATATGTGGTGTCCAGATACTTCAACCTATGACAATCATTTTGCTTATATGTGGTGTCCAGATACTTCAACCTATGGCAATCATTTTGCGTCAGTCCCATTGTCAGTCAGTTGGTCGGTTAGTCAGTCCGTCGCTCCGGTTGTCACTTCTTGCTTAAAACCCATTTTGTTTGGAAATACATTTGAAAGACTTGCCGTCTTGTTTATACTTCACACTCTGTCAATCACACTATGGATATGGACTAAGGTTAAAGTTATACCCACCTAGCCACACCTCACCAAAGCGACCAGTGCCCAGTTTTTTTTTGCAGGTGATACCATGGACATGGGGACTTAGGGCATCCTTTTGCTTCTGCTCAGCTGCCGGCAGCACCCATTCCTCCTTAGTAGGATCCTTGGGCTGGTTAAAAGTCATTTTGTGACGTACATGTAGCTCCCCCTCGCTTGCTCAGCATATAAAAGACCACTTCTGCACGCTTGTCAACATGTTTTCAATCCGCCTACAAGAAATAGTCCATTTAAGCTGCCCTGCGCACTTGAGAAAATAAGGCCTACTCAGTTGAACGCTTCACGGATATATGTCCACAGGTCGTGTGTGTGGGTGTGGGTGGGGGTGGGTGTGTGTGTGTGTGTGCGTGTGTGTGTGTGTGTGTGTGTGTGTGTGTGTGTGTTATTTATTATACTGACTAGTTGGGTTTTTTGCATTATTAATTTTAGGCCCATTTCAATGAAAACTTTAACTTTTTCATTAATGTGGTAAATGAAAATGTGTTGTTGTTGTTGTTGTTTTTGTTGTTGTGGTTGTTTTTGTAGTGATTGTGCCTGTTGATAAATATCGCGGAGTGTGCCTATTAATAACTACAGCTGATTGTGCCCATTGATAAATACCACTGATTGTGGCCTATTGATAATTGTCGCTGATCTAGCGTTTCCAACATATTACATGTATATATAAAAAACATTAGCTCTCAAAAGCAGTCAAAGAGCTCAAAAGTAGTACAATTGCATTCATAAAGCCAGACTTTATTAATGCAGTTGCACTGCTTTTGAGCTCTTTTAGCTCACGAAGAAGCATATGGAATTGAAAGCCACTATGTCGCACTTTGTGCACCTATCTATATAAATGTAGGTGGGTGTGTATGCTTGGAACAAGCATGCAATGGTTACCACATTGCTTTCTTCCTCAGCATATATAATAAATAAGAAATAACTATAGATTTTCGTTAGATAATTATATTATGTTAAGTTTTGCTCATTTTATTTTATTTATTTTAACTGTGTGTTAATCTGTTTATAATTTACTATGTTGTCTAATACCACAGATGTGAACAGACGTTAAATTAAAGAAAGAAAGAAATACATATTATCACCTACCAAAGCCGTGTAAGCAAAATAAAATATGTGAAGTAGGCCTATTGCCTAGTTTAGACTTATATGGCATCAGTATGAATAGAATAATGAGAAACACGCGTGAGCATGAAAAAAGTAGGGTTAGTTTCAACAAAATCAACACAAGACGACAAAATGCAAATGTTCGGGCTCAGCTCTTAAACATCAGTCGGACAACATCGAAGAGACAGCAAAACAATACTTCCCAACTAAACTCCCAAGTATGAGTAGACCTATCATTTGTGGTGCACTCAGATAGGTACAACTCGCTATCAAAATATTCTTCTGCGATGCACAAACTAAAACAAGAAGTCTGATGCTAAACCTCAAGCAGAAACATCGCCTACAACCAGTTTTGACCCGGAACACCTGTTTCGTCTATGACAATTTCTGTTAAGACCGCACCATGCATCAGACATTCGGAAACAAAAGAGGATCTTTTGCATGACCGAAATTAACTTTGTGTATTACATATACAACAAAGCAACACTATAATTATTGAACTAGACTCCGAGCCCCGTATTGAATCTATAATAACTGATACAACTCACCTTCAAACATAGATTATCCTTCACTACATTGCCACGATGGTTTCGTTTCGACGTTATTACGCGTAGACCGTACACAGTCAACACTTAAAATGCTATTTTCTACAGCTGAAAACCTATAATATGATATTTATAACGGCGCTACAAATGTAGTGCATTCATAGACCTACTGCTTTCGATTGGTTTGTTACTTACTTCCTCTATCCAAAAGGCAAGCGTGTGTCAACCAGACATGTTTTGATAATACTCAAGTGTTCTTTTATTTATTTAAGATCCAAATACGGATCCCACGCATGGCAGAACAAACTCTTACAAACTGTGTATGACATGTTCATCAAAGCTTTTAGATATTTAGAATGAAATTTGCCTCTTTGTTTCCTCCTCCAACAGGTTTAGTACAGGTACATTACGAGCAGTGCTTTATTCCGTTGGCTATGCATAGGCCTGAGTGCAAACCTACTGCTTAGCATGTATAAACGCTGATATCGATATGCAAGGGACTATACCTAACAGCAAATAACATCAGCTCTTCCATTCGTTTATAATTGTAGTATATTTTCCTTTCTATTTCCAGACTGTTACGTTTGAGACGCGCACGATAGATCGATCATTTTGTTTTGCAAAGCATGCAATAACAGAGTGTATTTACCTTTGATTTGATTTTGCGTTGTTGCTAGAAGAAGCTTTGTATAATGTTGATAATTTTCGTGGTTCGACATTGTTGACAATTTTCTAGAATTACTTGTTTACTATCGACCGAAGCTTCTAGATAGATCTGGTAATAGCTAAGCGATTTTCCTAAAATAATGACCTAAGACAGTGCATAGTTCCGGTGATGAGTTTTATTTTGATTGGGTGTTATTGCGTCATGCTGGATCACGGAATGTTCGAACTTTTTCTCGATTGCAGAGAGAGTACGTAACGCGCTGTCTGCTTGTAAGATAGATTAATGATGATTGATGATGATTTTTGAGGAGGATGATGATCTTTGAAGTGATTTTCGGATGCAGATGTTGATGTTCGACGAATAAAGTTGGAAAACTTTATACGACGACCCCTGCCTTGTTACTGAGTGAACAGGCTGCGTGGATAAACGAATTCGAGTTACACTTATCAAGATTCAAGCATCGGCGCTGAATCGGTCATTGATAAATAACCACGTGCACCACAGACTTCGTAGAAACATGACCTTAGTTTGTGGCTGGCCTCCTGTGCCATCCTATTTGCTCTCCCACAAAGGCCCTGGAGGCCTTTTTGTTGCTAAACACGTTTTGCTTAATTTCTAAAAAAAAAACAAAAACAAAACAACAACAACAAAAAAGGCTGAAGAGATTTTGCAGGGTTCTGATATACAGGTAAGCCTACTTCAAATCATGGGCCATTCTTCAGTAGCAGTCTGGCCGTCGGTCGGTCCGTCACTCCCTATTTTACATGTTTTGGGTTAAAATCACACTTTGATGTCTTATCTCAAGAATAACCCAACGAAATTCATCATTGATTGATTGATTGATTGATTGATTGATTGTTGCTTTAGGTCCAGCGGACTCTTCCGAGCCAAATCAGGACCGGACAACCCCCGATCCGCATAAAAGATCTGCTGAAACAACCCTAGTGGGAAAATTGAATGCCCTCCACCGGCCAGTCACTTTACAATAAAGACATCCCACGCAGGGGACGGCTGAGGCTTTACCCCAACTACTCGAACCCCCGGTTACAAAAACAAAATAGAATACAAACATCATTATACATTATCAACAAAACATATACATATAAAATGCCTATATTGCTAAATAATACAATCATAGGAAGCCCTAGTGACCACCCGGCAGAAAGCGTCCAACACTCCCAAGCTGATCCAACAGACCTCATACACAAACAAGGAGTCTTGTCCAGGAAGAGTTTTCAAGAAAAAAGGTAGGTCATTGATCTAGCGAAGAGGAAGATAGTATAGCAGAGTGATAGGACAGAGCAGGAATGGGAAAGAGTAAATGAGGAAGACAGCGACAGTGGGAATTTAAAGCACTAAATTTCCATAAAGTGGGGATACTATTTATACTGAAACCCCCGGCACTCCAACGTGGGTACTGTTGCCGCAGTGAATCTGTCTTGCCTACAAAGGAAAGAGGTTTTCAACTGGGGCTTTCACTTTTCCCTTTATAGGTTAGAACAATCTACAGTGGCAAGATTGCTCATGACCACAAGGGGTAACGAAATTCATCATGTGTACGTTGGGAATAGGTCTACTGAAGTACTGACAAGCGCATGAAATTATTTCTATTTGTACTTTCTTAAAGGATTGTGCTTCACCGTTCTCTAAACAAGTTTTTCGCTGTAAGCTTTCCTAAATAATTAGCTGATCCCATTTGGAAAGAAAAAAAAGAAGTTGCTTGCAGAAAGTAAGTTAAGATTGTGACATGTCATTCAATATTGTCCTTTGGCTTTTGTCAGGACAAAGCAGAGTCCTAACTCAGCTAAGAAAATCAACACTTTTGACAATGCGTATTATTCGGCTACGTGTGTCAATGTCTGGAAATACATTTGAATGGCTTGCCGTCTTGTTTTGACGTCAAACAGACTATAGGATATACAGGCGCATTTCTAGTAATACTTTCTTGTGTTGGTTTTTTTGTATGCCTGCGTGCAAGACTACTGCGTAGCATGTATAAATAAACACATTTAAGTATATGTATCCAAGGGCCTAGTTCAAGTTGTTACGACAATAGGCTTGTTCCTATTAAGCTGTATTACGGACATGAAGTCTTGAAAACCTATATTAGCTTTACTTTAAAAAAAATCTCTAATTGCTGATCCTACCACTAGATCCTTTATGTACAGAGTGGCAGAATAATCAAACTTAAAATGCGAGCGCTACACAAAAAGAAGAAGAAAAAAGAAGAAGAAGAAGAAGAAGAAGAAGAAGAACAACAACAACAACAACAACAACAACAACAACAACAACAACAACATTAGCAACAACAACAACAACATTAGCAACAACAACAACATTAGCAACAATAACAACAATATTTTATAGGCCTACACGTCTTGTGCTTCGTACTACTCGCTGTCATAATCTAAGGGCGCGTCCACATGACAAGCTTCGAGCGAAGCTTTGAGCTGCGCTTCAGCTGCGCTGCGAAAAGTCTAACTAGAATTACTGTAGAAGCGTCCACACCACGAGCGGTAGCCGCGCGGCTATTGCTAGCTTCGAGCAGCGGTAATATTCTCGGCATTTATCAACGCTCGAAGCTCAAGCGGTGGTTGTGGGTCCTTGACCTTGATTGGTTTTGTGTCCTTGGCCTTGAATCAGTCTTCTTACCACCCTTCGCTTACGGAATCAGAGAACTACAAAATAAGAGATTGTGGCAGAAAAAACAAAAAGATTTTCGAACAGGGAGGTTTGAGCAAAGCTGTTTCAGGAGGTGCCTAAAATGGCAAGGCACTCACGTTAGTGATTGAGTGAAGATGGTTATAAATTTTATAATAAAATGACCAATTGCTCTTTTCGTATAGTATAGGCCTAATTGACAAAATTGCAGCTTTATCATTTGTGCAGTCGCCATTGAAAAATAATAGTACCCAGTAAGTGCTTTTTTTTCTTTTATTATGTTTTAACACAATTTGTTGCAAATAAAATACAGATCTAGATCTATTAAGCGAATTCACATTTGATGTTTTCACTCAGATTTAGAACCGTGCTTATAGTCCCAAATTCAACCTAGATTTAGATCTGGATTTTATACATAAAAAATAAAAGGGCTACGATGGTAAATTATCAATGAACACTTATGATGTAGGTATTGTTTTTTTGATGCCAGCCAATAAAAGTTTACAAAAATATATAGTTAACGTTTTATCTTGGGTTTATTTCTTTGTAGCTTTGTAGGGGTGGGGGGAAAACAAGAGAGAGAAAAGGGGAAGGCTGAACAGTAAATGACCAACATTTGGGTGGAGTGCATGATTGCAGGTCCATCTTTTTTTAAATCTGCACTCTTTGTTTTATTTTTTTAAAATAGTACATTCCATGTTGATCTTAAAAGTGACCAACTTTAGATTTAAAATCACAAGCTTTGTGACGTATATGAACATTGTGGGAAAACTAAAGTAACGAGTCTCATCCTTCATTATCACTGCCGTCAGTTAGTTCAGCAAAGTTATATTAACTGTAGCTTTCCTGCCAGTTCACTGCACCAACCCTGACAAAATACTCAACCAGCTGTTCTCTTACCCATGCTAAGTATTGTCCAGGACGACCTGAGTAACACCCCATCCGTCTGTTCTGTTCGCCACGGACTTGAGTATCATCCCAGATCTCCGTGTCCTTTTTTATATCAGCGCTTTCATGATGGATGACTGCATTGTGCAAGGCAACAGTGCTAGCACAATGTTGTCAGCAGTGGTCACGTTGTGCAGATTGCTGTTTTCAGCACTTAACATTTTCCAGCAAGCACTACAAACCCGCATTCTACACAACGGCTTGCCATGGCGATAATTGAAGATGATATCGACTGTATTGATGCGTGTTATTAGGTATGGCTTGGGCGATAGGCTGGGTTACCTACCCAAAAAATAGGAAAAGTGAATGTTGGAATTTGGTAGTGGGACATATTTACTGTATTCCCTTCAAGGCAGAGTTTCATCTGAAACCTGGATAATATTCCATCACTCTCTTTCCCGTAGGCTCCAACTTCAACAGAAATAAATTTTAGTTGCGGGTCTGCGATGCCTTGCAAAACCACAGATAATAAACTTCTGAACGACAGCTAGCATCACGCTAGCAGGCAGCTAGCTGTAACAGCTTGTCATGTGGCCACCCAAGCTGTCACCGAGCGTACAGCCAGCATTGCAGCTAGCTTGCCGCTAGCTTTTTGACGCTTTTGGTGTGGCCACCCACCGCTCAAAGCTCAAAGCTCGTCCAACGCTACGCCACCGCTAGCTCAAAGCGCAGCTCGTCATGTGGACGCGCCCTTACTCACATATTTCCACTGCAACAGTTTTTGTGTTCTTATTGTTGTTGCTCTTGCTGTTCTTGCTGCTGCTGCTGCATGTTGTTGTTGTTGTTGTTGTCTTCTTCATGTTCTTCTTGTTCTTCTTCTTTCCTACTTCTTATTTTTTACTAAGAATCTTTGTGCAACTCAACTCACATATATCCTATCCTATTCCGTAACTCGAAGGTCGTGCACCGCAGATGATTGTTTAACTAGCGTACTCCATCTTTCTCTGTCATCAGCAACCCTCATGACTTCGCTCAGTGTCAAGCTAGTCCATTGTTGTTCTCCCATCTCTATTTCTGTCTCCCTCTTCTTCGGGTTCCTTGCACCGTGCCTTGCAGGATGGTCTTTGTCAAGGCCTGATGCTCTGTTGACGCGGCCATACCATCGGAGTTTCCATTTCTTCACCACTGCATGTACTGTGAGCATGTCATCGTGTTGTCCAATGGCTTGTGTGATGGTCCGTCGCACTTACATCTACAGCCCACTGTAATATACTGCTCTTCGTGCAATACACACATTATGCACTGTAAATGTACAGTACACTGCCACAACAGACGCCTTTAAGTCACTGCTATAATAAACCGTATGTAAACTAAACTCCTGACAAAGCGTTGATGACCAAATACATGTATGGGAGAATCTTTTAATCTGCGGTGTTTTGTTTCCTTCAACCTTTCATCTATACGAAGACCAATGCAACTGAGCAAAATTAACACAATGTGTAGAACGACACACACACACACACCTCACCTGGCAAAACAATAGGCCTATATGTAAAACGACGCAATTAGTACCCTCGTCCGTCAAAGCGAAATGTGTAGATCGACACACCCGGTACCCACCCATGCAAAGCGATATGTTTAGCAACACACGCCTCCATACTATCGCTACCATACAGGCAAACACCCCTCCAAGAAATTCCCCCGCGCTTTCCACCCTGTGTGTTTTTTCCCGTTTGGCTAGACTTCCTGCTTGACAACTTGACTACAAATTAAAATAAATACGGGTATTTGCGGTAGCTAAATTTAACACTAAAGGGTGGGGAGGTGTGTACGGAACGAGGGATGGGATGAGGTGATGGCGAAAACAATATAAATTTTTGAAATTAATTAATATATTTAATCGTTCTTATATCGCGCTTTTCCAGCTCAAGAGCTAGCACAAGGCGCTGTGCAGTGCAGGATTTAAAGGATGCTGTCCGAGGAGCCCACTTGAAGCGTTTCGGCGGATAGTTTGACGCCTAGACAACTGAGCACAATCCTGGGAGACCGGGGATGTTGGGGTAAGAGACCTAGTGCTTGCTGGGTGTATTTGTGTAGCCGGCACTCACTCCTTTAGTACATGAGCGTCAGGATCTTTAAAGTCCGTGCTTCGGAATGCGCGCTTCCACGGACTAAACCTCGGTTTATACTCTGGTCTGAAGGATACATGTTATAGTGTCCGTAACTAGTATCCAATACCTGCTATTGGGACATGTCATTTTTGGAAAGGAGCATGAAACATGCATTTAGTAAGACGTATTACGCTGCTGTCTGGCTCTCGTGCACGCGAACCAAAACACGAAGCTTCTTCCTATCCTATCCTATCCTATCCCGTAACTCAAAGGTCGTTGGGGAACCACAGATGATCGTTTAACCAGCGTACTCCATCTCTCTCTGTTCTCATCAATCCTCATGGCTTCGTTCAGTGTCAAACCAGTCCATTCTCGAATGTTGTCCTCCCACCTCTTTTTCTGTCTCCCTCTTCTTCTTCCTCCTTG
Organism: Oncomelania hupensis; assembly: GCA_036898135.1. Taxonomy (NCBI): domain Eukaryota; kingdom Metazoa; phylum Mollusca; class Gastropoda; order Littorinimorpha; family Pomatiopsidae; genus Oncomelania; species Oncomelania hupensis. The sequence goes on along the minus strand of CM072526.1, from coordinate 51,224,456 downwards.
CACCGTGCCTTAGAGGATTTTTTCCCCAAATGTGGTATGCATCGTGGTTAACCTTGGCATTCTAGTCGCCTTGCACTAAGACTATGTCCTTCTTCGGCACTTGGTCAAGGACAGCCTGCAGAATTTCATAGAAATCCTCCAGTTCGCTGTCGTCATAGTCTGATGTTGGGGCATTGGCCTGGATGATGGTGATGTTGAAAGGGGCTGCTCTCAGACGGGTGGTAATGAGTTTACTGGAACTGGGCGGCAACCCATGACAGTGGCTAGAATGTCTTTGTGGACCAGGAATCCAACTCCGTGTTCGTGCCTGTCATCTCTACCGCTGAAATAAAGCTTGTGGCCTTTATCGGTCGTTGTTTCACCTAGGCCTTTCCAGCGCAGCTCGCTGATACCTAAAATGTTCCGTCGATAGTGGTCCAGCTCGTGGCCCAGTTCTTCTAAGTTTCCTTCCACAGTCAGGGTCCTGGCATTCCAGGTTCCTATGCCGATGTTGTCTCTTGTGCGGGTCTTGCTAAGTTGTCCATCAGTAGCACACTTATCACCTCCGTCCTGGTGGCCAACGGAAGGCGCAGTCCTTGGTGACCCGGGCGACGACCGACCCGGTATGGAATGAATGGCTCTTTTTATCATATGGTGTGTCTTGGGCAAGAAAGACCTGGCGGGGCCCAAATCCTCTCCAGGCTGTTGGCCACAGCCGAAATCCACGAGTACAGTGTGGCTCGCCTTGGTCCCGAGCCTATAGTAACGTGAGTTTCCTTCGTCCTTGCCTGTGACTTCTGTGTAGAAGAATTTTGCCCAGTGATGCTGTCACATTCCGTTTGATGGTGGTGTTTTCAACCAGTAGTAGATTCAGCCCCAATGCGTGAATGCTCCTGATGAGTGTAAGCTCGGATTCGATTATCCACGTAACCCGTTCAATCAGCATACAAGTCACTGAGTCTTCGTATGAAATTTTCCACTTTTATTCAGCACACATCAACATCTGCATATAATTCTCAACTCCACTCAACTCAACAACAACACAAAACAGTGCGGCACATATATAGCCTCTTTCTTCTCCCGAACACCCTGGATTAATCGAGTATGACGCAATTTAACCAATCCCTTCTAACTTCGTCATAACTGACTTACGTCATACATCTTTCTATACATTCCAAGAACGTTCTCAAACTTCGACATTTATCAGGAAGTTTCTATCGACTGTAAACACGCGAATCTAGAGAATTCTCCAATAATATCGACTAACAAATATTATCAACGTTATACAAAGCTTCTTCTAACAACAACGCAAACTCAAATCAAAGGTAAATAAACTCTATTATTGAATACTTTGCAAAGCGAAACGATTAGATCTATCGCGCGCGCTTCAGACATACTATTTTTCGCGTTTCAACGTAACATAACCCCCCACTCAGGAAGAAATTTACCTAATTTCTTTCAACAACGTTGAAACGTAATGCACAAACAAAGTCCAGAATCAAAACTTATTTCAGTCCATCTGAATACTGTCAGTGTTCACAGTTCATTCACACAGAGTCAAAGTTTCTCATCTGCAAGAAAACGACGCCCTCGTCAGTTGCGGTTGTCATCGGCGCAGGGTCAAAGACGATGATCACGTGGGCTTTCCTGGAGTCAGCGCATCCTCCGTTGTCTCCTTCTTCCGTCGGATGTCCGACGCAGTCGACGTTGTCAGCTCCCAGAATGCACTTACTGGGTCTCACGGTCAGGTTAGCTTCTGTTAGACGGTGAAACAGCTCCCTCAAGGTCTGAAGATGCTCTTCTCAGGTGTGGGTGTGGACTAGCAGGTCGTCCCAGTAGCACACGACGTTGCCCATCCCTTTGAGCACCTTCCTCATTCCTCTCTTCAGGGTAGCTCCGCTGTTGACCATGCCAAAGCGCATCCTTAGGCACTCGTACGTCCCATCAGGAGTTATAAAAGCAGTCTTTGGTATGTCCTGTTGACGCACGGGGACTTGCCAATAACCCTTGGTGAGGTCAATCTTTGAGAAGATTCTACTCCCCGATAATTGGCGGAAGAGGTCTGCTACGGTAGGCATCGGCTCAGGGTCGAAGACGGTGATCTTATTAACCTTCCTGTAGTCGATGCATACTCTGTTGCTCCCGTCCTTCTTCTTCACGACCACGACAGGGGACGCGTAGGGGGAACTGGACTCCCTGATGATGCCCATATTCAGCATTTCATCGATGTCTTCCTTCAATGATTCACGGGCCTTGAAAGGGATCGGGAAGGGTTTTGATCGAACGGGAATATTTGAAGTGAGGTGGACTTCATGTTCGACCAAAGTCGTAGAGCCTGGGACATCGCTGAAGCTATGGGGAAACTCACCCATAAGGTCCTTGAGCTCCATCTTTTGACCTTCCGTCAAGCGTGGTCCTAGCTTAACATCATTGACGCCTTCTTTGCTATGGAAGTCTCCCAGTCCCAACAGTTCCTCGCTGTCAAAGCTGTTGTCGATCTCAGCTGCTGTTGCTGCGTGTACAGTCTCTGATGGCCTTTCCACGTACAGCTTAAGGAGGTTGGTGTGGTATATCTTGGAATGCTGGCCGACCTTCACCTTGTAGTCGTTGATTCCCACCACGGTCTCCACTTCGTACGGGCCTTTCCACTGCATCAGCAACTTATTATGATCAGTAGGTAGCAGCACCAGCACTTTGTTGCCAGGTTTGAACTTCTTGTTCACGGCCCTACGATCGTAGTAGTGCTTTCCACAGTCTTGGGACTTCTTCAGGTTTCCTCTGGCTATCTCGAGAGTCTGCTCCAGCTTCTCCCGTAGCTCAAACACGTACTGGTAGCTGTTCTTCACCTCTGTGGTCTCTACTTCTTTCGTCCAAAGTTCTTTTAGGATGTGCATCGGCCCTCGGATGGTTCTTCCGTACAGCAGCTCGAACGGAGAGAAGCCGGTGGACTACTGCGGTACTTCTCTGTAGGCGAAAAGTAGGGCGTTGATGTAGCGATGCCACTGTCTGGGCTGCTCGCTGCACAGTTTCTTCAGGGTGGACTTCAGCGTAGCATTGAGCTTCTCGACGAGCCCGTTGCACATCGGATGGTAGGGTGTCGTAGTGTGTCACGCTACGCAGTTTGCAGTCGCGCGCCTATGTATATAGTTTAATCATCAGCCTGTACATAGAGGTTAAAAGTTACGGTAGTCAAGGGGAGAGAATCAGAATAAATTAATTAAGTTTATAATTAATAAAAGTAGCGAATGATTTGCGCCCGTGCGGAACGCACTATGTTAGAAAACAGCATAGTTGGCTATTTTGTTATTGAGAAGATTAATTGCTGCCATGCGATATTCTATGTGTGAAATGCGTGCTCTAATCGCGAACGGTGTAGGGAATGAATTATAATTAGAACGAGTATATTCTAGAAGATTCTTAGCTAATCGTATAAAACCCCATGCACTGTATATTTTGAGGAGCAGTAACATTTTCATATCGCTTTTGTAGCCAGAATCAACAGATCCGAGTTGGGTCAAGGTGCCAGTTAGTGACTTTGTCTGTGGGTCGTACTGATCAGACCGTCAACGAAAAAGAGCCTAATTATCGGAAGAGGAGGACTGTTTTGGGAACACTTTGGAAGTGTTTGTTTAACTGGAACTGTTCTAAGCTGTTTAGAATACCAGCTGTGTATTCTCGGTGAAATCTGAGTTATCTACGTATAACGTCGGGTGACCTGTGACTCCGTCTAGGACTTCTTCTGCCTGTATATCACCTTGCCTAACCATCTGTGCCTGTGTGTTTGTCCCGTCGTTTGTGTGTCTTTGTCAACAGGCCGGAGGATCCACTGGTAGCCGTAAGTTATTTACCTCAATTTCTCAGTTGGCCATAGCGTTCGGGGGTTTGGGTTATGCATGCAGTGTGAATGGATAGTTAATTATGTTTTCTTAATTCTATTTTATGTTTCATATTGTTTGCTGCATAAATACCTAGCAATAGAGAGAGAGAGAATTTTCTAAAATGTATTATAAATTAAATAATTATAAATTGATATAAAAGAATTCGCTGTTATGTAGCGAAGAGATGACAGAAAGGAGGTGTTTGTGAATGTATATGCGCGATGACAGGGAGGATGAGTAAGGATGTTGAAAGGGAGACAACCATTCCGACAGCGGGGTGCTTGTGCAGTATATTGTAATATAATTATTAATGGTTGCGTATTTTTGTATGTATTGTTGTAGATGTACCAAAAACCAAAACCTTAGAGCAGATCGTTGATGGTGTGCTGAAACCTTGCTGGTGTGAAGCTGGTGTGCCTCGGCCTATTACGCCGGTGTTACCGTGGGTCAACCTCGGTTGCGAAGGTTGTGGTATTCAACCAGGGAACCTTATTTCGTTTATAAAGCACACACACGCACACTCCACCATTCACAACAAATAACTATAACCATTGATAAACAGTTGTGAGGAACAATAATTGTTTTACATGTGATAGATTATAAATTACAGCACATTGAAATATATTTAATCTGAATTGATTGATAAACGTTGTTGAGTAATATTACCTACTAGATTAAGTAGCCCTGTGATTGTATAGTTTTGTCTGGGGGAATTAATTCGCCAGATATTAATTAATTAATAATTTAGATTAATTTCTTACAAATTCTATTTTGCATAAAGGATAAATTTTCTTTATTCATTTTTTATAATATAAAAGACTTGTTGTATCTGTTCGAAATTTAAGTGGAACAAAGTTTGAATATTTATAAAGATTTAAAGCAGTTGCTTACTGTATATTTACTTTGTTGTCAGTAAGCTGTTTCAGCCATAATTATTATAAATCTCTTGTACATTCGTAGTTAGTCATTGTCCATTTTGATTTAATTATCATTATTATTTTGAGCGAATTGTTTGTGTATTAGTTTCGGGTTGTTCTTAGGGGGATTGAGGGTTGGAAGGTTGGGAGGGGGAAAAAGGGAGTTAATTTTTAGTGCGAATGAGTGAGTGAAATAAAGAAATTGTCTTGTTACTTCTGGTTTTGTCTTTTAGAGTTTATTTAGGTGTTGGGTTTTTTTCTCGTGTGAAAGAGCACACATGTCGAACCTCTGTTGAGGCAGTTGGGACGTGACATTTGGTGGCAGCGGTGGGATAGATCTAGGAAGGGATAGGGGGAAGTAGTGAGGGTAGATTTATTTTTTGATTGTTTAGATACCAGAAGTCAGTGTTTGTTTCTTTGTCGTCTTGTGTGTCGGATGAGTGGCCAGTGGGTGGTTGGTCGGGAGTGAGGTTGCGCTGCGCAAAAGGGTTCACACCCCGAGCGTGTGTGCACAAACGGGGGGTTGAGGTAGGCAACTTTGTCGTCGAGGCCTAGACGATAAGGGACTTCTCCGGCTCCTGTTACCGTTTACTTGTCATTTGTTCGACTGTTTGTATATGTGTTAATCGTTATTTGTTTCATTTGTTATTCACCCATTTTTTTCCCATTTTCATTCTTAGTCCGCGACTGTATGCTGACGAGGGCTGCGACTCGTAGAGCAGCTGAGCAGGCGCGAGCGATGGACCAGTACACGGAGGCCGACGCAGCCGCTTCGCGTCAGGCACCGATGGACGAGGAAACCACAGTGAGTACGCCTTTCGCTCATAGTACTCGCATGGCAGCTGATCTTACTCCTACTGCAGTTAAGGCCGGTGCAGGAAAAAGTAGCGTTGGCATGGATGTATATCTTAGATACAAGGAGCTAGGCGCTAGCATGGGGCTGAAGGGAGCAGGTCTAGCCAGTTTTGTAGTAGACGGGGCGAAGAGGGAGCAAGAAGCTGCTAGATTAGCGGAGGAGTCTGCCAGACTAGCGAGAGAGATGGAATTAGAGCGGAAAGATAGAGCGAAAGAAACAGCTAGGCTCGAGAGGAGGATGGAACGCGAAGAGAAGAAAAGAGCAGAAGAGCGTAAAGAAAGAGCAGAAGAGTTGGCCCTAGCAGAGAAGAGAAGAGCAGAAGAGTTAGCTTTGGCAGAGAAGAAGATGGAACGAGAGCGTAAGGAAAGAGCAGAGGAGTTAGCCCTGATGGAAAGGAGGCTAGAGCAAGAGCGCAAAGATAAAGCTAGAGAACTGAAGCTCTTAGAGAAGAAGATAGAATCTGAACGGGGTAATGTCGAGTTGCGACTGCAAGAAGAGCGCGCAGCTAGAGAGCAGGCCCGGGAAGACGATAGAGAAAGGCTTAGGGTGCAGTTAGAGCAAGAGAAAGAGCTAGAAGCCCAACGTAGGAGGGATAGAATTCAGTCTGATAGCTACAAGATCAAGGTCCAACCATTTGATGGTAAAGAGGATATTGAAAGCTATCTTCAGCACTTTGAACAAATAGCTAGAACGCAGAAATGGAAGGAAGAGACGTGGTCGGCTAGGTTGTCACCGTTGTTGTCAGGGGAGGCAAGAGAGACTTATCTGAAGTTAACTCCAGAGCAGATAGTCGATTTCGAAGTGGTCAGGGGGGCTCTTCTGAAACGTTTTAGGAGAGATGCTGACTACTACCGCAAGCAGTTCAGGGGGAGTAGGAAAGAAGGCACAGAGACTTTTCCGCAGTACTTGAGTAGAGTACAAGTCTTAGTGAAGAGATGGTTTTCTTTGGCTAAGAAGGATATAGATGATGCGGGCGTAGTGCTTGATGTCTTTCTGACTGAACAGTTGTTGTCAGTAATGAACCCTGAGTTAGAGCTGTTTGTGAGGGAGAGGCAGCCTGAGAACGGAGAGCAAGCAGCTGAGATTGCCCAGTTACATGTAGATGCGAAACGGACAGTGAGTAACAGGCCAGTGTTCGGTAGCGTGCCATACAAGGGGGGTAATCGTGCTGTCAGTCAACCTGTAGGGGCAGCGAGGAGTGGTCCCAGTGGCAACAAGGGTGAAGAGGATAAGAGGAGGGAACCTAGTGGGGAGAAACGTCCTGTGAAGTGTTTCAGGTGCGGGAAGCTAGGTCACGTAGCGAAGGAGTGCCGTAGTCCGAAACAGTTGCTACGTATCACTGTCAGTCCGGATTCAGGACCGATTCACTCGGAAATCGCTAAGACTAGCTTTAGTACCATTCAGCCGTACAACCCGTGGAGTATGGGAACAGTCAGGGGTCAGCCTGTGAAGATTCTGAGAGATACTGGTGCCGAGGTGGGGGCAGTAGCAGCCAAGTGGGTGCGTCCTGAGGATATGACCGGTAGAGAGATCGAGGTCATGTTCGCTGATCAGGTCAAGTCAGGGAAGTATCCTACAGCGTACGTAGAAGTAGACTCAGCTTTTGTGAAGGGTACAGTAGAATTGATCGTCATCGAGCAAGTTGTACCTGATGTGATTCTAGGCAACTGGGTTACCTTCAAGGGAGGCTATCGTAGTCCAGTGGCTGTAGATGGGTTAGAGTGTGCGATAGCCGCCGTTCAGACCAGGGCACAGGCCAAAGCAGAAGGGAAGCAGGAGAAAGCACTGCCGATTCCGAAGCCATTCCAACTCGATGTGACGCCCGATCAGTTGGCCAAGTTGCAGGAAGAAGATTCCACTTTAGCTAGAGCTAGAGAGTGCGAGAAGCAAGGGACGAAACTCAAGTCAGGCAAAGCGATGGTTAGTTTCTGCAAAAAGAAGGGCATTTTGTACAGAGTACACCATCAGGGGGAAGAGGAGCTAACGCAGCTAGTCGTGCCTAGCAAGCTAAGAGGAGAGGTGATGCGCCTGGCGCACGACCCTCCGATGGCCGGACACTTAGGTGGAAAGAGGACACGTGAGAGGATATGGGGGGTGTTCTATTGGCCAGGAATGTGCGGGGATGTTAGGCGATTCTGCGAATCATGTCCCGAATGCCAGAAAACAGTTCCTAGGGGTAGGGTAGCAAAAGTTCCGCTGCAGAAACTACCTCTAGTCGACGAACCATTTCAGAGAGTTGCAGTTGATGTTGTGGGGCCTATAAAACCTTTGCCTCATTCGAAGGTGGAAACTATCAGGGCAGAGATTGGGATGATGTTGATCATGGGAGCGATCGAGCGGGCAGTTCCACCAGCCAGTTCGCCGATTGTGGCAGTAAAGAAGAAAGACGAAGCAGTCAGATTTCGATTTGGTGGTAGGAAGCGTTCCAGGCGCAAGCTTGAGTATTTGGGACACATAGTGGGAAAAGGCAAAGTGCAGCCAGAACAAGGAAAGATGGACAAGATCCAGAATGCACCACGTCCCACTAACAAGAAACAGGTCAGGTCATTCCTTGGATTAGCAGGGTACTATCGGAAGATTGTGCCGAATTTTGCTGCGATAGCGGTGCCGCTGACCGACTTAACCAAGGGAGGCAAATCAGGTCCCGTACAGTGGTCCGACGCTTGCGAAGTAGCGTTCCAGACGCTCAAAAACCGTATATGTTCCAAACCTGTATGCTGTATGCCAGACATGGAAAAACCATTAGTGCTACAGACTGACGCATCAGAGATTGGAATAAGGGCGATTCTATGCCAGGACCAAGGTTTGGGTTTACAGCCAATCACATGTGCCAGCAAGAAGCTAAACCAGGCAGAAAGGAACTATTCCACCATAGAGAAGGAATGCTTGGCATTGGTGTGGGGGGTACAAAAGTTCAAGCAGTACCTGTATGATCGGACAGTCATTGTGCAGACCGACCACAGACCTTTGCAATACCTGCAGCAAGCAAAGACTACGAATTGTAGACTCATGAGGTGGGCACTTCAACTCCAACCTTTCGATCTGATAGTGGAGAGTATTCCAGGGAAGGAAAATGTACCAGCTGATTTCTTGAGCAGAACTGAGTAGCGTGGTTGTTAAGAACTAAAACTGTTAGTTTTCGTCTTGGTGGGGTGCTGTTTCACGCTACGCAGTTTGCAGTCGCGCGCCTATGTATATAGTTTAATCATCAGCCTGTACATAGAGGTTAAAAGTTACGGTAGTCAAGGGGAGAGAATCAGAATAAATTAATTAAGTTTATAATTAATAAAAGTAGCGAATGATTTGCGCCCGTGCGGAACGCACTATGTTAGAAAACAGCATAGTTGGCTATTTTGTTATTGAGAAGATTAATTGCTGCCATGCGATATTCTATGTGTGAAATGCGTGCTCTAATCGCGAACGGTGTAGGGAATGAATTATAATTAGAACGAGTATATTCTAGAAGATTCTTAGCTAATCGTATAAAACCCCATGCACTGTATATTTTGAGGAGCAGTAACATTTTCATATCGCTTTTGTAGCCAGAATCAACAGATCCGAGTTGGGTCAAGGTGCCAGTTAGTGACTTTGTCTGTGGGTCGTACTGATCAGACCGTCAACGAAAAAGAGCCTAATTATCGGAAGAGGAGGACTGTTTTGGGAACACTTTGGAAGTGTTTGTTTAACTGGAACTGTTCTAAGCTGTTTAGAATACCAGCTGTGTATTCTCGGTGAAATCTGAGTTATCTACGTATAACGTCGGGTGACCTGTGACTCCGTCTAGGACTTCTTCTGCCTGTATATCACCTTGCCTAACCATCTGTGCCTGTGTGTTTGTCCCGTCGTTTGTGTGTCTTTGTCAACAGGCCGGAGGATCCACTGGTAGCCGTAAGTTATTTACCTCAATTTCTCAGTTGGCCATAGCGTTCGGGGGTTTGGGTTATGCATGCAGTGTGAATGGATAGTTAATTATGTTTTCTTAATTCTATTTTATGTTTCATATTGTTTGCTGCATAAATACCTAGCAATAGAGAGAGAGAAAATTTTCTAAAATGTATTATAAATTAAATAATTATAAATTGATATAAAAGAATTCGCTGTTATGTAGCGAAGAGATGACAGAAAGGAGGTGTTTGTGAATGTATATGCGCGATGACAGGGAGGATGAGTAAGGATGTTGAAAGGGAGACAACCATTCCGACAGCGGGGTGCTTGTGCAGTATATTGTAATATAATTATTAATGGTTGCGTATTTTTGTATATATTGTTGTAGATGTACCAAAAACCAAAACCTTAGAGCAGATCGTTGATGGTGTGCTGAAACCTTGCTGGTGTGAAGCTGGTGTGCCTCGGCCTATTACGCCGGTGTTACCGTGGGTCAACCTCGGTTGCGAAGGTTGTGGTATTCAACCAGGGAACCTTATTTCGTTTATAAAGCACACACACGCACACTCCACCATTCACAACAAATAACTATAACCATTGATAAACAGTTGTGAGGAACAATAATTGTTTTACATGTGATAGATTATAAATTACAGCACATTGAAATATATTTAATCTGAATTGATTGATAAACGTTGTTGAGTAATATTACCTACTAGATTAAGTAGCCCTGTGATTGTATAGTTTTGTCTGGGGGAATTAATTCGCCAGATATTAATTAATTAATAATTTAGATTAATTTCTTACAAATTCTATTTTGCATAAAGGATACATTTTCTTTATTCATTTTTTATAATATAAAAGACTTGTTGTATCTGTTCGAAATTTAAGTGGAACAAAGTTTGAATATTTATAAAGATTTAAAGCAGTTGCTTACTGTATATTTACTTTGTTGTCAGTAAGCTGTTTCAGCCATAATTATTATAAATCTCTTGTACATTCGTAGTTAGTCATTGTCCATTTTGATTTAATTATCATTATTATTTTGAGCGAATTGTTTGTGTATTAGTTTCGGGTTGTTCTTAGGGGGATTGAGGGTTGGGAGGGGGAAAAAGGGAGTTAATTTTTAGTGCGAATGAGTGAGTGAAATAAAGAAATTGTCTTGTTACTTCTGGTTTTGTCTTTTAGAGTTTATTTAGGTGTTGGGTTTTTTTCTCGTGTGAAAGAGCACACATGTCGAACCTCTGTTGAGGCAGTTGGGACGTGACATAGTCAAATGCCGGATGCTCAGCAGTCTGTTGACCTAGACGAACTGCGTCCCGAGGTCTGTCAGAATTTCTTCAGGTACTCCAAGTCTGCTGAACATGTCCACCAGCGCCTCTGCAACAGTTTCAGTGTCAATCTTCTTTAGAGACACTGCTTCTGGGTACCGAGTCGCATAGTCCACTAAGGTCAGTACCCATCGATGACCTTCTTCACTCGGAGGTCTTATTTCGCCGATTAAGTCTAAGGCCACCCTCTTCTGGCAAATGTCACACGATCGGCAGAAACGGCTGACGTCCGCATGAAGTCCTGGCCAGTAGAACACCGCCTGGATTCTGTCTGACGTCTTCTTGATGCCTAGGTGACCTCCCATGATTGAGTCATGTGCTACTTCCATCACTTGGCGCCTTAGAGGTAACGGTACCAAGACTTGACGTAGTGGTTTCCCTCCGTTGACCCTCGGGTGCTGGAAGGTTCGGTACAGGATCTTGACCTTCACCTCGAAATAGATCGTACCACTGCCTTTGGTCACGTGGTCTTGGCGGTTCCTGTACTTGTTTAAAGTGCTATCAGCTTCCTGGAGCTGGATCAGTTTATCTCTGTCCACGATGGCAGCTTTTGAGTTGTCGGCGACCTTCAGTGGCGTAGTCGTCTTGTCTCTCTTGGCCTGGGCCCTGGTAGTAACAGCACCGACGATCTCTGGTCGGCAGGGCTGAACCGGAGTAGCCACATTGTCCCGTAGCAGCTCTGAAAGGTCTCCATCGGGAAATGGCAATGGATCCTCCTCCACAACTTCGACACGTTGGGTTGAGGCAGGACTCCATTCTGAATCGGGGTCGTCGGGTCGTCTCGCGCCGTCGATATTCCCGATCATCAAATCATACAGCGGCTTCTTCAGGCAAACCGCTTCGACTTCGCCTATGTAGAAAGGGGTGCTGACTTGAATCTTCGCAACTGGCGCTTTCACACATTTGCTGTCGGCCATAAGTGTCCATTTTGAATCGCCAGTGAACTGTTCTTTAGCGATTAGGTCTTCTCTGACGATGACCCCACTGCAGCCAGAGTCTCTTAGAACAGTCACTACGTGATTTCCGACGCGTCCCTTGGAAACAGGCATGTTCTGAACAGTCACAGCTGCGCTGGCGACGACGGGGATGGATTTCCCGTTGGCAAGGAGAAGTTGGCCATCAGTCATGCACTCTTGCACATCCGCAGGAGTAGCTGTGTGCTCGGTCTCACTCGGAAGAATGACGCTCCCGCCGCACACTTGATGGTCAGATCTATTGGTTTGCCGTTGATAGGAGAATCGCCTCTGCTGGTTGCCCGCCGCTGCACTGTCCGTACTGCTCCGCTGCCCGCTACTTTTGTTTTGAGGACAGTTAGCCGCTCTGTGGTCTGTAGCGTTGCAGATAAAACAGCCTCTTGATAAATAATAATAATAATGTTCGTCATTTGCAGCTCTTGAATGCCCTTCCCTGGAAGGTGGCGTGGAATCCGTCTGTCTCTGGCTCGTCTGACTTCCCTGGATCTGGTTCCCATGGTTTCCAGTCTTCTGAAAGTGTTTCGTCGCGCTGGGTGGCCCCAGGGTTTTCCCATGAGCGATGAGATATCTTTCAGCAGCCTCAGTCACATCTTTAAGCGTCTGCAGCTTTTGTAATTCTAAGTGGGTCGCTAGGTCCTTGTGACAGGCATTGAGAAATTGTTCCTTCACGATCAGGTCATGGAGACTGTCGTAAGACTTCCTTTTGCCTGATAATTCCACCCACTTGTGTAGATATGATGACAGGCGCTCCACAAACTGCTTTGGCGTCTCGTCTGACTTAGGCCGGCATTCACGGAAGCGTTTACGGTATCCCTTCTCTGTAAAGTTGTAGCACTGCAATAGGGCCTCTTTCAAGACGTCGTAGTCTTTAGCGTCAGTGTTCGACAATCTGGTGTAGACGTCGAGTGCTTGCCCCGTCAGAAGTGCACTTAGTCGAATCGCCCAGTCTTGAGGTTGCCAGTTAGAGCTTTCGGCAAACCTTTCAAATCTCGCCAGATAGCTGTCAATCTGGTCCTTCTCGTCGACAAACGCTGGCAATTTTGGAGCTTTGTTGTCACTGATAACTTGTGGCGCGTTCTGCTGTTGCTGGATGCGCGCCAACTCTAGCTGGTACTGACGCTCGCCTTCAAGACGCTTCAGCTCGAACTCTCTTTCTTCTCGGCGTCGCTGCTCCTCTATTTCTCTTTCTTCACGACGTCGTTGCTCTTCTTTTTCTTGCCGCTGCTGTTCAATTTCTAGACGCTTCTGTCCTAGTTCTATTTCTTTTTCTAGACGCTTCTCTTCCAATTCTCTTTCTTCGCGGCGACGCTGCTCTTCTAATTCTCGTTCTTGTATTCTCTCCTGGGATTTGACGTACTCCGTCAGCTGTTTGCCTTTTAGATTCAGTTCAATCCCTCTCTGCCAGAAGTCAGCCATCTTGATGCTTCTGGAAAGTTCTTTTCTGGAAAGTTCTTGACTGTGCTGTACCTTTCTAGACTGTTCTAGAACAGCACGCTTTCTGCAGTAGCGCTGATGCTTGCCACCAGTCGCTTTCGCTGACGCAGGCCCCGCTGTCCTCGTCGTATGCGACGCTGCACCACGCTGGTGTTGATGTATACACTCCTGTGCTGAAGTAGACGCGACGTCCGCTCGTCGCTCCCTGTAAAACTGGCGATGTAGCTCCGAGACTGTCCCTCGACGTAGTCTTGCGGCAGCCACGTAGTCCCGATCTGTTGTTCGCTCACGAAGCAACTCTTCAGCGATTACACGCCCTTGCAGTCAACCCTAATCTATCGGTGATGTAGTCCCAGTATGTTGGCCTCTCCCGACGGAACGTTGGCGGATACCCTCGATGACTGCCTCTCGTAACGTTGACTCGCTTGTTGTAGCAGTTGAACCCTTGGCTATGACGTGGATCGACGACTTGGCCCCCAAAAATGTTACACTCCGTTTGATGGTGGTGTTTTCAATCAGTAGTAGATTCAGCCCCAATGCGTGAATGCTCCTGATGAGTGTAAGCTCGGATTCGATTATTCACGTAACCCGTTCAATCAGAATACAAGTCACTGAGTCTTCGTATGAAATTTTCCACTTTTATTCAGCACACATCAACATCTGCATACAATTCTCAACTCCACTCAACTCAACAACAACACAAAACAGTGCGGCACATATATAGCCTCTTTCTTCTCCCGAACACCCTGGATTAATCGAGTATGACGCAATTTAACCAATCGCTTCTAACTTCGTCATCACTGACTTACGTCATACATCTTTCTATACATTCCAAGAACGTTCTCAAACTTCGACATTTATCAGGAAGTTTCTATCGACAGTAAACACGCGAATCTAGAGAATTCTCCAATAATATTGACTAACAAAAATTATCAACGTTATACAAAGCTTCTTCTAACAACAACGCAAACTCAAATCAAAGGTAAATACAATCTATTATTGAATTACTTTGCAAAGCGAAACGATTAGATGTATCGCGCGCGCTTCAGACATACTATCCTTCGCGTTTCAACGTAACAGATGCCGTACCGTGGTGACATCACCTCTGTTAGTCGCCTCTTACGAAACGCCGGGAAACCGTTGGGTCTATTCTATTCAGTGACCGCACCCATTGTTGTTTTTTTTTAATATGAATAAATTCAGTAGGTTTTGTGGCTATTATTAGCAACAGTCGTTGGTTAGCCACCCAACATCCTGGAGCTAAAAATAGCAGCTACCAAAGAAGGTAAGACGCAGCCCCATAAAAGCAATTGCTCGTAAGGGTTTTCGTTTTAGGCTGATAAAAAAGACTTTACTCTACCCCCATACACCAAAGATGCACACTTCAAGCCGCGTGGTTTACTCAGAAATAGGGTCAAAGGTCACAGGGCTGTCCCGTTAAAAAAATAAGGGGTGGGGGCTGAGGGGGGGGGAGAAATAACTCCCTGTCAGAACTCAAATGGAAAATTCAAGCGTTAGGGGTTGGTTTGAGCACCAAAAGCCATCTTTATCATCGTTTAATGTAAACACAATGCCAATGTCAGGGTAAACCTTTTTTTTTTTCTCCAAAAGTTATAAAAGCCTTCGAATTCTCAACTAAGGAGGCACGGTGGCCTAATGGTAGAGCTTTGGCTGGCGGATCTGAAGGTCACGGGTTCGAACCCTGGCCATGGCATTGTGTTGTTTTCTTGGGAAAGACACTTAACTCTCGTTTCCTAGTACTTCGGATGAGAGTATAAACCGAGGTCTAGTCTGTGTCGTATACATTCCATCATAACGGACTTTAAAGATCCTGACGCTCATGTCCTAGACGGGTGAGTGCCGGTGACAAGAATACACCCAGCATGCACCTAGGTCCTTCTCCCCCATCCCTGGCTGCCCAGGATTGTGCTCAACGACCTTGTTACGATGCGCCCAAAGGCTGCAAGTTGGCGCCTCGGGCGGCTTGAGTTAGATCCTGTAACGGCCAGCGCCTTAAGTCGCCAAGTACGGCGAAATAAGTGCGCTATACAAATCAAATTATAAAATACAACTACAATTATAAAATACAAATAATAATTAATATTATTGTTGTTTTTTATTTTATTGTAATATTATGTCATATGTGTTGTAATGATAGGATGTACAATGGATGAATGCGAGTGGGTGCGCAATGAGTCACAATGTGAGATTTGCGCGATATAAGTACCATTCATTATTATTATTATTATTATTAAATCCTCAATAATAATTGGGGCCTTTAAATGTAAGGTATCTGTCCAGTACTATAGCGCACAGTTTGTCACAATAATTTGAAGCCCTCACGTTGCAAAGGTTGTTATTTCTCAAAAGTCGAAGTGAAAATGCAGTCATACATTGGGTGCTATAGTGCATTAGTACAACCGTACGTTACAATATTTGTTTCAGATGTCGAAGGGTGAGGAAGTGAATTGAACCGTGGATCAAAGTCCTCTTTTGTTGTTGTTTAATGTGGTGTGTTATCAGCTCAAAGACTGAATCAGTGAGGAAGTTGGCTATTGAATTGGTCAGCCTTATTTTTGGAATTAAGAGATAATGGTTGCATTGTCAAAGTGTCATTGAAATACTTAACTCATTTGTGACAGGACAGAATTTGGTAATTTTCTATCTGTTTGACATGTCTGTGCGACTGTCTGTCTTGCTGTCTGTTTGGCGGCATTGTATTTCTGATATGACTTTCTTAATTTTTCATCCTTCTTCCTTCGGCTTTAAGACCCTTCTCCTTCTTCAACTCTTTGTACTTTATAAGTTTATTATTATTTTTGGATGGTGGCGGTTTACTTTCTTTGTATTTAAAAAAAAAAAAGGTGGCCCGATGTGTCTGTGTCACGTGGGGTTTATGGGCTCTGCACAATGGAATTATGGACCCTCACGTTTATTCGGTGGGAACTGCTAGTAAGTCACCCTATGAATTACTTTAATAAATTTATTTGTTTAGCTCGTTCTGTGTTAAGGTTGGGGTACAGAGATAGATAGATAACATGGTAAAAGATTACTGTCACACTAGCTTTCACACGGCTATGAATCATATGTAGTCCAGCCACTTGATAACAGTTAAAATCACACATTTATTTCTTCTACTCTATACAAGATTCTCTAAGTACTAATCTAACTTAAAAAGTCTCAATCACTGCTAATAGTTCGATCGCTGATAGTCTAGGCAGCTGTTATATCTTCCTCGGGCACTTGCTATCATATTTCATGTAGATTTGGACTACTGTGGTCCGTTTTACAGTTTCTGAAGAGTTGGACTACTGTGGTCCGTTTTCGATCGGTTTAAGTGCACCTTTAGTGTTACACTTAACTGCTAGATGGTGCGTGCGAAGTCCTTCTGTGAGGTAGCTTCTGGTACACCTTTGTCGTTGTGTAGTTGGGTTCCTTTGCCACGCTGTGGGGTCTGACAGGGTGTTTTTCCGGGTAGCTCTTTCCGACTTGTGCGGTAGAGGCTCCGCAACCAACTCGTCGTTTCTGTGGAGTGGGACGCACAGGATAGCTCGCCTGCTCGTCTGTAATATAAGAGACGAAATTCTGCACAACCCTGAATAATCGGTTTGGGCAGAGCGTCTCACTGAAAGCCAAAGTAGCCCTCAGTGATAGCTCCACATCTCTATACATAAGCGACGAACATTCTGCTACTTCCGGGGTCCACTGGAATCTCACTCTAAATTCCTATACATACATAAATATCAATCGTGGCTAACTATACACATACAGGATTAATAATAATATAAACATTCAGTGGACAGCCACTGGTCTGCAAACATACATATAAGTTAAACAACAGTGGTTCCGTACGGGATACAACATGGCGGCGCAACCGGTCGTGTTTCGCCACGTGTTCGGCTTTTCCACATGGTCACGCAAATTCGGATTAATAATTCACATTTATGCATAGCAAATTCCACAAACATAATTTCAACAATAATATAAATATATCACGATGAAACAGAAGTGTGTTCATTTACCTGTTTGACAAGTTCAGGCCCGTGATGACTTGAGAGAATTCTAAGATTCTTCAGTCCTGCTTCCTGGTCTATGAGTGAAGATAGTTCTCTGCTAGCTAAGGAGATGTTACTTCTTCCTCGTCTCACACACGACTGACCAAAACTGTGTGTAGGTTTTGACCCATCAGAACCGGCTCTACCCGCTTAGCCTGATGGTCATTGGTTAAACGGTCCGATTCAAAGCTCAAGTGCTGACTCACTGCGATGTGGGTGGCTCGCTCGCCGTGTGTGGTCTGCTGTGTAATACACTCCTCTCTCTAATGTTACAATTACTACACAAGGCTGAATAGTAATAGGCAGAGTTAAAACTAGCCAGTTCATGACAGGCTCCCTCAACTGAAAAAAGGCGATGACTACTGGATTCGACCTTTTTCTACTACAGAGCCTAGTTTAACACTGCGCTATCCTAGGGTCCTATTTACAAACTAATTAGGTTGCTCTACCTGAGCTGCAATGCTGTGCCAGGTAGCTATGGACACTAGTGACAGGGTTTTATTGGGCGGGGACGAATTCTGGTGCTGTGGCCCTTAGTTGTGTTGGGTGGGCGACAGCTGCTGTGTCCTCTACGAGATGGCGACTGAGGTAGTCGGCTCCGTGGTTCTCTTTGCCGGGTATGTACTCGATTTGGAATGAGTATGCCTGAAGGGTGAGTGCCCATCGCATCAGGCGAGAGTTCAAAGACTTGGAGGCTGCCAGGAACGATAGGGGTTGGTGGTCCACCTGAACTGTGAAGTGGGTCCCATACAGGTAGAGTTGGAACTTCTGTATGGCCCAGACTAGTCCAAGACATTCTTTCTCCGACGTGGCGTAGTGGGTCTCGGCGGGTCTCAATTTTCTGCTGGCGTAGGCGACAGGGAATAGCGTCTCTGCATTCTTGGGGTCGCGCTGTAGCAGTACTGCTCCGAGGCCTAAGTCGCTTGCGTCGGTGCGAAGAACGAATGGCTGAGTCAAATCGGGTAGGTGGAGTACTGGCGCCGATGTCATTCTGTCCTTGAGTGTTTGGAATGCTGTCTCGCATTCGGCTGTCCATACTACTTTGTCCGGGGCGATTTTCCGGGTTCCATTTGTCAGTGGCACGGCGATGCTGTTGTAGTTGGGGATGAACTTCTGGTAGAAGCCGCAGAGTCCTAGAAACGACTGTACTTCCTTTTTGGTCTTGGGCCTAGGAGCGTCGAGTAGGCGCGTTTCACGGTCTTTTCTACCGGTCGCAGGCTTCCTTGATTTATGGTGTGTCCCAGAAATTCTAGCTCGGTGAATCCAATCTGACATTTGGTGGGTCTTGCCGTCAATCCCGTGTCTCTGAGGCGGGCGAGTAGTTGTTGTAGGAGCGTGACATGTTCCTCCCACGTAGGCGTTGCGATGAGGATGTCGTCCATAAACGAGTGTAGGTGCTCGCTGCTCAGGGGTGCCAGGAGTTTTCGCATCATGGCGCTGAAGATGCTGGGTGCGTTGTGGAGTCCGAATGGAAGCACGTTGAATTCGAAGTGTCCTTCCATAGTGCTGAAAGCTAGGTACTTTCGGACTTGTGGTTGTACTGGTATCTGATAGTATCCTTTGCTGAGGTCGATGCGTGAGAAGTACTTAGCGCGCTGTAGCTTGGCAAATAGGTCTGTCTGGTCCGGGAGTGGCTCTTGCTGGAACTGCGTTACGGCATTCAACAGTCTGAAGTCGATGCACAGTCGATGCTCTCCGTTGGGTTTTCGCAACAATACCGTGCCTGCGCTGTAGGGTGAAGTAGACTCTGAGATGATTCCGGCTGCCAGTAAGGTGTCTATCTCTTCCTTGATGGCTCGCTGCTGAGACAGTGGCATCGGGTAGAGCTTCTGGCGGACGGGTGTTGGGTCGGTCACCGTTAAGGTTACTTCGACGAGGTCTGTCCTCCCTGGTCGGTCTGTGAGCACAGTCTGATGTTGGCGAATGACCTGTCGTACTTGCTGTTGCTGTTTAGCGGCTAGGTCTCCGTTGAGTATCACGTCTTTGTAGGTTTCTTTGGAGTGCAGGGGATACTCTACTGCATTGGTCTCCATGCTTTCTCCTTCTTCCGCGATGGCGATGGCTAACAAGTTGTGAGTGCTGGGGGTCGCTGGTCGGTCCGTGTATTTCTTGAGGAGATTGATGTGGTGGTATCGGGCTCTCCCGTTCACCTCTACTTGGTAGACTGTCTTGGATTTCTTGGCAGTCACCCGGTACGGTCCTCTCCAAGCGATGTCCAGCTTGTTGGTTCCACTTGGAAGTAAGAGTAGCACTTGATCGCCGACTTGCAGTTCTCTGTCCTTCGCGTGGCGGTTGTAGTACTTCGCCTGACGGGCTCTTGCCTTCTTCAGTGCTTCACCAGCTTTCTTCCACGTTGCTTTGAGGGTTTCCTGCAGGTCTGCGACGTACTTGGTGGCACCTCTTGGTGTGTCGTCTATCTTGGCTTCCGTCCAACTTCTGCGTAGGGCTTCTAGCGGTCCTGCTAGAGGTCTGCCGAATAGCAATGTTGACGGGGTGTAGCCTGTGGCTGCATGGGGCGTTTCTCTGTATGCGAACAGTGCCGCATTCACGTAGGTGTCCCACGCTTCTGGATTGTCGTCGGCGACTTTCCTGAGTATGGTGAGAAGGGTTCCATTCAGTCTTTCTACTTGTCCGTTGCTGGCTGGGTGGTATGGTGGTGTGCGAATGTGATGAACTTGTATCAACTCGAACACGTCTTGCATCAGGCGGCCGGTGAACTGAGATCCGTTGTCCGTTCTAATGCTGTCCGGGAATCCGACTCTGGTAAAGATGGCGATGAGTGCATCTGCAATCTTCTTGGTGTCGATCGCTGGCAACGGGACTGCTTCGCACCACATCGTACATGCGTCGACGAGTGTGAGTAGAAATCTGTTCCGCTTCTTGGTCATGGGCAGTGGTCCTACTATGTCTACTGAGACTTGCTGGAATGGCACGCCGACTACTACTGATGGTCCTAAGGTAACTGGTACGGTGTGATGTCGCGGGGAATATCGTTGACATTGGTGGCAAGATTTCACGTAGCGCTTGACATCCTCCGTGATTCCTGGCCAATAGTAGTGTGCGCTGATTCTCTGCACTGTGGCTCCAATTCCCATGTGTCCGCTGAGTGGCATGCTGTGGCCTAGTTCTAGTACTTGGGCTCGAAGGGTGGCTGGTAGTACTAGTTGGGTGTGATCTCCATCTCCTTGTCGATGTAGAACTCCCTCTTCCATGTAGAAGTCTCCCTTGTGCGGGGGTGTGTGCGCTTGGGTAGCTTCTGGAAGCACTTCGCTATCGAGGTGTCTTCTTTCTGTGCTGTTTTGATCTCTTTGAGTCCTGGATTCGGAGCGAACTCGGGCTGGGGTGGTTGGGTTTTAGCTTGGGCCCTGGTTTGCACTGCAGCTATCTCTACAGTTTTAGGGGGCGTGCCTAAGAACACATACCTACAACCTAGCACTAGATCATACAGGGGTTTCTGTAAAACAGCTGCTTGGATTCGTCCTGTGACGTACCTACTCTCTACTTCTATCCATGCTATTGGGCAAGTAGTCGTCGGTTTCGTCAAGTCTGCTCCTTGTAGTTCGACTGTCTTGTCCGTCAAGTCCGCGCGCGATACAAGAGATTCGCTAACTATCGCGTCGTATGATAGACCTGTGTCATACAGACAGTTCGCTTCTTTACCGTTGACCTTGACCGTGTCTGTCACCGATGGGTGATCTCCGATCGTGTGTGGCTTGTTACCGCTGCTTTGAGTTAGAACTCTGTGCGCTGGCCGGCTTTCGCGCTCTTCCCTACGTTGTGCGGCCAACTTGAAACATTCTGCGGTGGAGTGATTGTTTCTGTTGCAGAACGAACAATACCGTCTTTGTTCTGCAGGACCTCTTTTCCCGAATTCCGTGTTGGGTCCTTTATTCTGCCCAGGTCTGGGGTTATTCGGCTTATTCGCGGTGCGCTCTTCCCGGTTAGGGCTTCTCTTCTGTGCCTCTTTCCCGTTAGGCTTTAGGTCTCGCCTGAAGCTCTTGGCTTCTCCGTGTGCGGCCACGTACCTATCTGCGACCTTGACCAGATCTTCCAGTCTTTCTGCGCCCTGCTCTACTGAGAATGTTCTCAGCTCGGGGGTCATGGTTTCCCGTAGCTGTTCCCATACTAACAGTTCTGTCAGTCCATCATACGTCTTAGCCGTGGCTGACTGGCTAATCCACTTATCCAGCGTTGTGGACAACCGATCCGCGAACTGCGCATAGCTCTCTCCTTTCACTCTCCGATTGGTGCGGAATTTTTGCCGGTAGCATTCTCCTGTTAGTTCGAATCCCGTTAGGAGTGCCTCTTTTACTTTGTGATAGTCAGTCACTCTGTCAGTTGGTAGCTTACTGTAGATGTCATAAGCCTTTCCTCTAAGCCCTTGACTAAGCTTAAAAGACCAGTGAGTGGGATCTAGTTTATACTCTGTTGCTAGACGCTCAAACCTAGTCAGATAGAGATCTAGACCTTCTTCTCTTTCGTTGAATATTCCCAGTGGAAATGACATTCCTTGTACAGGGTTGGATGCTACCTCTAGCTGATCTGAGTGGGGAGGGGTTGAGGAAGAACTTGAAGCTCCTGATCCCAATCTTCTTAGCTCTAACTCATGCTGTCTTTCTTTTTCCTTTTCTGCCCTCTCTTTTTCTTTTTCTGCCCGCTCATACTCCCATCTCCTAACTTCTGCTTCTCTCTCTGCTGCTAATGCTGCCTTCTTCTGTTCTACTTCTAATTCTAATTTCTTCTGTTCTCTTGCTGCTTCTAACTCTGCTTTCTTTTGCTCTGCTTCTAATGCTAGTTTCTTCTGCTCTGCTTCTAATGCTAGTTTCTTCTGCTCTGCTTCTAGTTCTGCTTTTCTCTGTTCTGCTTCTATTTTCTTCGCCTCTCTTTCTGCTGCTCTCTCTGCCTTAGCCTCCTGTTTCTCTACCTCTGCATTGATATACGCAATAAGATCTCCCCCTGCTAAGTGTAAAGCTTCTCCCAATTCCTTGAAGCGCAATCTCAAGGCCACTGGGTCCGACATTGTCAAACGTGTCTATGAACAACCTCTGAATCAAGTGGAATACAAAAACACTAGCAATACTGCAAGTCAATAACAACAATGCAAAGACCAGAAAATTCGTAATCAATAATAGAATAAAACAAGAGTCAAATGGCATACAACAGTTATTTAAGCAAAACCTGCAAAAGAACAATGCACCATACAGGCACAAAAATAATTGAAGCAAAAAAGGTTTTAACTAAAGAATAGTGCACCAAAACTGATCAGTGTTATACCCTTACACTATTCTAAGTTATTCTACATCTACTGTTATCTAATTTTATTGTACTTAGATCCGGTTATACCCAATTCCTATTATACACAGATCCTGGCTAGGCTCGCCAATTAAAGTGTCACGTGGGGTTTATGGGCTCTGCACAATGGAATTATGGACCCTCACGTTTATTCGGTGGGAACTGCTAGTAAGTCACCCTATGAATTACTTTAATAAATTTATTTGTTTAGCTCGTTCTGTGTTAAGGTTGGGGTACAGAGATAGATAGATAACATGGTAAAAGATTACTGTCACACTAGCTTTCACACGGCTATGAATCATATGTAGTCCAGCCACTTGATAACAGTTAAAATCACACATTTATTTCTTCTACTCTATACAAGTGTCGCAAACCTGGGTGTTGCTGGGTGATCACTACTGATGAAGGACTTCCTTGACTTTCATGACTTACCCCAGAACATTGTTTTATTTCAATAAAAAAAACTAAGGTACACCATTTACTTCCAACACTTCACAAACACATAACACGTTTTTCCAAGTTCGATTATTTTATTATATTCCGTTGGTTTTTCTTCGAAATCGGAACGATATTTAGGCGATACTTCCCGTCGTGGTTACCGAAAATGTTCTTGCTTTCAATTATTTTTTTACTTAGCTCAAAGCTTCGTCCTCGTTGAAATCGTTGATGAATGAAGAAACCAGTCTTTAGATGAGTTGGTGGTAAAGTTCGTAAGAGCTGGAACTTGACGTCGATGTCGCCGTTAGATCTAAAGGCTGTCCATGACCCACCAGTGACTTCTGTAGCCCTCGTTAACGTACAGTTCCATCTTAGAATCAGTCACTCCGATCATAAGCCAGACGTCATCGAAGAATCCAGTGCCAGTCTCAAAGATGACATCGTCACGTAGATCCAAGACGATTCATACCACAGAATAAAAACACCCTATGGTGCCAGAATTTCAGCTAAAGCTGATCAAACGTCGAGGAACAACTATCTTCCCGGCCCAACCACATCTGACATCATTCAGCCTCCAGCTAAACTGTCGTTGGCACCCCACAGAATAAGTTGCCTCGGAGCTTGGGTAGAATCCTCCTTGTCCAGTCTAGATCTCTTTCCCAACTGATTGACAGTTTTCCTAACCGATTTCTCCTCTGTTTCATTTTACTAAGGTTACCATACTTTTATCATTAAAACAACCAATGAAAATTTCCCAACGCAAACAAATGACCTATCACCTCAAATATTATATTTTATAAAATTAATAGTTCACAACCTCTTTTCTTTCCCTAAAAATTTATTATTGGCATTAATCACAAACTTTCACACAAAAGAATCATCGATAAAAATCGTCCATTTTATTCTTTTCCAGGAATACACAAAATGGCGATTGACACGCAGCAAAATTGACGTCATATTTCTAAATCTAGCACAGGCACTCTATAAAACAATTTGCACTTGGAAAAATAAAAATACTCGCGAGCGTTTCGTTTCGCGACAACAAGATTCTCTAAGTACTAATCTAACTTAAAAAGTCTCAATCACTGCTAATAGTTCGATCGCTGATAGTCTAGGCAGCTGTTATATCTTCCTCGGGCACTTGCTATCATATTTCATGTAGATTTGGACTACTGTGGTCCGTTTTACAGTTTCTGAAGAGTTGGACTACTGTGGTCCGTTTTCGATCGGTTTAAGTGCACCTTTAGTGTTACACTTAACTGCTAGATGGTGCGTGCGAAGTCCTTCTGTGAGGTAGCTTCTGGTACACCTTTGTCGTTGTGTAGTTGGGTTCCCTTGCCACGCTGTGGGGTCTGACAGGGTGTTTTTCCGGGTAGCTCTTTCCGACTTGTGCGGTAGAGGCTCCGCAACCAACTCGTCGTTTCTGTGGAGTGGGACGCACAGGATAGCTCGCCTGCTCGTCTGTAATATAAGAGACGAAATTCTGCACAACCCTGAATAATCGGTTTGGGCAGAGCGTCTCACTGAAAGCCAAAGTAGCCCTCAGTGATAGCTCCACATCTCTATACATAAGCGACGAACATTCTGCTACTTCCGGGGTCCACTGGAATCTCACTCTAAATTCCTATACATACATAAATATCAATCGTGGCTAACTATACACATACAGGATTAATAATAATATAAACATTCAGTGGTACAGCCACTGGTCTGCAAACATACATATAAGTTAAACAACAGTGGTTCCGTACGGGATACAACATGGCGGCGCAACCGGTCGTGTTTCGCCACGTGTTCGGCTTTTCCACATGGTCACGCAAATTCGGATTAATAATTCACATTTATGCATAGCAAATTCCACAAACATAATTTCAACAATAATATAAATATATCACGATGAAACAGAAGTGTGTTCATTTACCTGTTTGACAAGTTCAGGCCCGTGATGACTTGAGAGAATTCTAAGATTCTTCAGTCCTGCTTCCTGGTCTATGAGTGAAGATAGTTCTCTGCTAGCTAAGGAGATGTTACTTCTTCCTCGTCTCACACACGACTGACCAAAACTGTGTGTAGGTTTTGACCCATCAGAACCGGCTCTACCCGCTTAGCCTGATGGTCATTGGTTAAACGGTCCGATTCAAAGCTCAAGTGCTGACTCACTGCGATGTGGGTGGCTCGCTCGCCGTGTGTGGTCTGCTGTGTAATACACTCCTCTCTCTAATGTTACAATTACTACACAAGGCTGAATAGTAATAGGCAGAGTTAAAACTAGCCAGTTCATGACAGTCTGGCAACTGCTTGTCTTACAGAACAGTTCCTCTTATCATCGTCTTATCTCTTATTGTGTTTGTGTTATCTACTTGTACACCAGTTTTATCTTTTATTGTGCTGCTGCATTGACCGCAGTGTATTCCTTGTGTATTATTCCCTTTGCAATATAGATGTTTGTATCCTTGTATATTTATATAGGAGACCCTATGGGCGAAATTCGCGTTACCTTCTCAACTAATTGCTCAACACTGTGCACAGCTTTAAATATTTAGGAGTAATTGTATCAGACAGTGGGTCTCAACAGGATGTCCTCTCCAGGACAGCATAAACAACTGCTGCCCTGGCAAGGTTGAAGCCCATTTGGAAAGACGGGACCATCAGCCTACATTCCAAGGTAAGGCTGCTGCGCTCCCTTGTCATCTCCATCTTCCTATACGCTTGCGAAACATGGACCCTCACAGCAGATCTCCAACGAAGAATACAAAGCATGGAGATGAGGTGCTACAGAAGGCTTCTGGGCATTTCCTGTGCCCAGCACATCACCAACGACGAAATCCGA
Organism: Oncomelania hupensis; assembly: GCA_036898135.1. Taxonomy (NCBI): domain Eukaryota; kingdom Metazoa; phylum Mollusca; class Gastropoda; order Littorinimorpha; family Pomatiopsidae; genus Oncomelania; species Oncomelania hupensis. The sequence goes on along the minus strand of CM072526.1, from coordinate 51,198,587 downwards.
CAGACCATCACACAAGCCATTGCACAGCACGATGACATGATCACAGTGTTGAAGAAATGAAAAATCCGATAGTATGAACACGTCACCAGAACTTCAGTCCTTGCAAATACCATCCTGCAAGGAGGCGAAGAAGAAGAGGGAGACAGAAAAAGAGGTGGGAAGATAACATTCGAGAATGGACTGGATGAAGCCATAAGGACTGCTGAGGACAAAGAAAGATGGAGTACGCTGGTTAAACGATCATCTGTGGTGCCCCAACAACTTTCGAGTTACAGTATATGATAGCATAGAATAGGGTAGGATTCTTAACTGGTTGCAGGGTGTGTTTTGTATCGGACACTCACCCATGCATTTAATTAAGACATGAGCGTCAGGATCTTTAAACTTGAATTAATTAAGGGCCGTCCGATAGAACGAATGCGAGCACAGACTGATTATATTTAGGTTTCTGTTGTTTCTCATCTTATTTTTCTGCTCCTCCAACACTGCCTCCTCTTCTCCTTATTCTCCTCCTCTTTCTTCTTATCCTACTCCTCCTCCTTCTTTTTGGTCTTCTTCTCTTCTTCTTGTGAGCAATAGTAGTTAAGGTTGAGTAAAACACCTACATTTAACATTTAATTTTTACCATTAAAAAATACCAGGAGATTAAGCAGAAAAGAGTTAACATATGGCGAATAGCGCCCAGAACACGCTACAAATCTAGACGCTATCTGTGCATTTCTTCCAATCGATCGTCTTGATGTTGTTATTATACATCCTTAGTACTGCGACTATCTAGCTGTCACTGTGTGGCCATACTGCTCAGCCAGTCCGTAAAATACTGATCAGCGCAGTGTGGGTTTGTAAAGATTAGTTCTTAATTTTTCGTTCTTCCTTAGCTCTAGCTTGCGTTCGTTCGTGCGTTCGTTCGTGCGATCGTTCTTTCTTTCTTTCTGCAGTATCAGGATTTTGGATCACAGGCGCTATAACGCCTTTTCTTTCGTCTATATAAACTCGTAGGCCTCTTACATAGGAATGTCGTATGTATAATTTTCATTTGCACATAGAGTAGCTAATTATTGGAATTCTTTACCAACAAATATTAAATGTGCACCATCTGTAAATAGTTTTAAAAAAACACATAGACACTGATTCCAAATTTCAAGAATTATTCTATCAATACGACTAGAAAAGATTATTTCAAATTATTGCATGCAAATCATAATGTAAACTAATACCACAAACAATGAGGGGACGTTTTTATAAGCCGCGAGGCTTTAGGCAGCGATGCCGGGCCTGTCCTAATCTACTACTACTACTACTACTACTACTACTACTACTACTACTACTGGTGTGTACTACTACTACTACTACTACTACTACTACTACTACTACTACTACTACTACTATACTATATATATATATATATATATATATATATATATATATATATATATATATATATATATATATATATATATATATATATATATATATATATATATATATATAGAATGTAATTGAGTTCTACGCTATGGGGCCGGGTAGCTCAGTTGGTAAGAGCGTCTTGCTAGTAACCGAAAGGTCGCTGGTTCGAATCCCGGTGTCACATCCTTCAAGTTCCGGGTCTCCTAGTTTATCCGAGCGCATTTGCGCATGCGCCAGGTCATGTCGTGCCGGCTTTTTCACGAAGTTCTTAGGTGTCATAACCCTAACCCTAACCCAAACCCTAACCCTAACCCTAAACTCTTAACTCTAACCCAAACTTTAACCCTAAACCTTACGAAGACTATGATAGCACTGTGCGCATGCGTCGAATTTTGTAACGCGTCGACCAATCAGAATGCTCCCATTCGCTCCCAGCCCAGCTAAGATACTAGGAACTGTGAGGATGTCACACCGGATTGGTCAACGTGTGATCATATTATTTTCCCCTTTACCAACAACTGGCCCGCTGGTGTCAGTATAAATCGGTCCAGTAGTCACCTATATGCGAAAGTGTCGTGTGACTATAATCTACAAACAACAACAACAACAACAACGAGGTCTACGCAAGACGAGACTTCACAGCTTGAGGTTCATTCATCCATTCTTTTTTTTTTTTTTTTTTTCTGATTATTTCAAATTATTGCATGCAAATCATAATGTAAACTATATATACCACAAACAATGAGGGGACGTTTTTATAAGCCGCGAGGCTTTAGGCAGCGATGCCTGTCCTAATCTACTACTACTACTACTACTACTACTACTACTACTACTACTACTACTACTACTACTACTACTACTACTACTACTACTACTACTACTACTACTACTATACTATATATATAGAATGTAATTGAGGTCTACGCAAGACGAGACTTCACAGCTTGCGGTTCATTCATCCATTCTTTTTTTTTCTTTTGTTTTTCTCTGTCCTTCTTGAACTAGTTCTGGTTGCTCATGATTACTGTTGTTGTTTTTGTTGCTGTTAATTCCATTTTTTCCTCCTGTAATGAGATGTAAATTTATTTCCTCACGATTTATTTCCCTTGTTCAAAATGGCGTCTATTTGGAGATAAACTTTGAAAGGTGTGCATCACAGACGAAAATGGAATAAGGTTCAGGTAAACTAAAATATATTTAGATGCGAATTGTTGATAAAGAAAACATGACTAATATCAGCAATGACAAATCTGCGATCAACAGTGTACTGTCTCGATTTTTCTATGTTAAGTACTCTTCTTAGTCAACTTTCCCTTTCTTTGTTTGACTTTAGTTTTACTTAGTTCTGCTTGAATGAATGCTTCTTGTTTCGGGGATTTTGCCTACTGCTACTGCAGATTAAGCTTGTAATTTATGGTTATGGTGTTCTTTTTTAAAATACAAAATTAATATTTTTCTTAAGCCTGAAGTTCTGCAAAGTAAAAAACTAAAGACTTGAAGTTGAAGTAAAAGAGTGTCACTGTCGCTCAACTCTTTGCACTTTATGTTGATGTTGGCATGCAGGTTTATCCGTAGCCTTGTCCCAGGCTGGAATGAAAGATCAGGTGCTGAGACATAAGCTATGGCATTTCATGGTGGAGGAGACCAGCCAAATCTGCGATTGAAAGGTTTGAGTTTCTGATTGATATGATTATGATAATGCACACTTACATTCTCTCTCTCTCTCTCTCTCTCTCTCTCTCTCTCTCTCTCTCTCTCTCTCTCTCTCTCTCTCTCTTTCATGTTTTGACTTAGTGTGGATCATGTCAGTCTCTATTGCAATTTATATATAGAACACTATTGTGCTAGCAGAGTTTAATGTATATTTCAAAGTGTTGAATATTTCTGCTGCCGAGCATCATATACAGTTCTATTTTATGTTAATATTTTTAAACTGAATTCTTTTTGAATTTATAACTTTTTGTTTCTAGGTTTGACGCTTTCTCCTGACTCAGATGATCCACCGCTGTCGCCTAACACAGAGGCAAGGTTCAGCTTGCTGCTGTCTGACGTGAAATCTGGCAAGGGTAAGTTTTTGAGGTGATGAGGATGAGGATGATATAATTAGGATGGTGATAATAGTGTTGATCATGATGAAGATGTTACCTTTTCTAATATTGTAACATGTGTATATTACATAATTATATTTATAGTGGCTTTTTCTTGTATCAATATATTTTGTTTTTTTATTTATGTATTTTGAATCAATTTGCATCAGTTGGTTATTACATTTTTTTAATGTATTTGTAAACTATAACTGTATTATCTTCAATGCTGTAATGGTTTACCCAGAGGAAGCCTTTTAGACTAAATGCGCTGCCATACATGCCCATTGTGCCCGAATTGTATGGCCCATTCAAACCCACCTGCTATCGGATGACGGCGTTCACATCCGCCCAGTCCGAATCAGCTCAGAATCTTGTGACTAGAGCCTGCTGTATACTGTTGCGAGAAATCACCCTGATTCTAAGATTTACCATGCGGAAGGAACGACTTTTCCAGCTCAACCACAGTTGAATCCACCACCTTCGTTGCCGATGTTTCACCTTTTTGTTCCAATTATGCAAAACTGCTGCCAGTGCAAGCAAATATCACTGTAGTCAAAACTAGAAGCATGTTGAACAACAGGAAGATGTGAGCGACCGTGACCTACCGGTTCAAAGAGGTCAGCTTGATGGGGAACATGTGGCAGTGGTCACGATTTTGCAGTCCGACTTGATCACACTCAAATTAAAATGGTTCTGGAAACTGCTCTAGAATCGGCCTCAAAACTGGTATATGTGGCGGAACCTTAAAGGCTAGAGTGTGGAAAATGGTATACGACCTGTTTGGTGTTTATTTTCCCTTTCTTCGGCTATTTATTATTTTGTATGATTTAGCAGTTTATAGATATAAGGTAAATTCTGATGGTAGTTTCAATCAATACCAGTGTGTAATTATACTTTTTTTTCAGCTCAACTTAAACTAGACAAAGAAGGCAACGTGCAGGTGCATTATACAACTGAGAAGTAAGTCATTCATTATATAAGTTAAGTGAATTGAGTCTTAAGACAAAACAAAATTTTATTCATCCCAAAATTTACATTGACAACATTATTTTATGAACGTAAGCTGTGGATAGTACTGATTGATTTTTACCGATTCCCAAATTCAGAATGTTTTAACAATGGCAATGGCACAGATTAACCCTACTTACCTCAGGTGTAGTCAAAGCAAGTTTTTGCTGCTATATGCAGGTCACAGGAATCGATGATTGGGGTTGAACATAATTTTTTTTAAACAAAACTTGGTGCTCAGAATTATAACAAATATATAAACCTGTACAGAGTATTATTATTGGCAAATTTATTTTCCTTTAAAAAAAATACAATAACATTTTTATGTGTTCTAAAAGTTAAGTTTTATATGCCTATTATCACCAGACATTAAATTAAAGATTGATTTGATTGATGAAAATGCATTTTAAGCATTTAATTTGTAGTTTTATTGCATCCAAACAAAAGACATTTGTTTTATTTCGTTTTGTTGCTGTTTAAACAGAAGCATAACTTTAAGCCATGTTGACCAATCCAAGGCCCTCTCCATACAAGAAGGCAAGGACAACAAGGACATAGAAATGAGGGTCAACGTCTGCTTAGAAATGATTGAAGCGATCAAGCAGAAGAGGGCGCCATCTGGAGTTGTGTTGGACAAGTCAGCTGTACGTATAATAATGCTTCTGTTTGTTTGTGCATATGGGGTTTTTGATTACTTAAACTTGACTTTCTTCCTTTCTTCAAATACTCATTTATCATCGTAATTTTCTTCCTAAAAATGTGTTACTTGTGTAACCAAACTCCTACGGATGAGAGTATAAGCCAAGGTCTAGTCTGTGAACAATGCCTTCCATCACACGGACTTTAAAGATCCTGACACTCATGCCCTAGATGGGTGAGTGCCAGCTTACACGTTCACCCAGCACACACTAGGTCCCTACTCCCCATCCCTGATAGCCCAGGACTGTGCTCAGTGGTGTGGGTATCAGGCTATGCGCCCAAAAGTTTCAAGTTGGTGCCTCGGACAGCTTTGAGTTAGATCCTGTATTGTCTAATACCTTGAGCAGCTCCTGAGCTGGGAATGCGCTATAGGCACGCTAAAATAAATAAATAAATAGTTTAACTCTTTCCCTGCCAATCGACGATATATCGTCGATCTGAGCCGCCATGTTTGTGCCAATCGACGATATATCGTCGATTTCAGTATTCCGTTTCGTTCCGTTTTTTTGCGCAGTCCAATCCAAGTTTTATTTTAACCAAAGAGAGATAACTCTTTCGTTCTCGATCGACACGCGCGTGGTTTCTTCAAATTGATTTGTTTTTAGAGTGTTTTTTGTGCATTTTACAAAGCATTGTGATGGGCACAATCGACAGTGTGTCAAACTCTGCTAATAATCAATATAATTTCAAACTGTAAAGTGTATTTTGATCCTAAAGAAATTTTCTTTCTGGTGTGTGAAGCTGATTCAGTGATTGGAATTATTCCTCCAGATTTTTTTTATCACTGTGGTATGTAGAAATATTTTTATTTTATTTTATCATTTCAAAAAGATCAACATGCTTTCAAAACACATATTTCAATAACATAAACAAATTAACATTTTTGTGGGTTTTTTCTTATTCTTCACTCTTTTACCTTTAATTTGATATGAAATATGTCTATTTAACAACTATTATTAAAAGAACAGTAGCTTAAATGCCTAAGGTACTGAACTTTCTTTCTGGTACCAGAGAAATGTCTGGCACAAACGTGGAAACATGCTTGGCAGGGAAAGAGTTAAATTGCCTTCATTTCCTTCTACCAATCCACCATTTATCATCATCGTTGCGTTCAGTATTCACCAGTACCATTGCCATGATTGTTGATGTTAGCTTTATATTTGTTATGGCTGTTGTCTGTTCATCGTGGTTATTGTTCCTGTTATCATCTTCGTTTTGTTTTAAAATTTAATAAATACAAAATAAACTGGAGTCGCTCAATCTGTGGATTGACCCATGAGTATTTCCATTTCATTGAAATTTAAAAGCAGAATTTTAGTTATGTATAGATAAAGGTAGACAAGTGGAAGTGGAAAAGATTGTACCTAAAAAGTGTGTTGTATTACATCAAAACTGTCTTCCCGACACACCAGTGGTCTGGGTTTTGTGTGTACAAATAGAGATAAAGTGAAGTTTTCAGGTAAAGGGAGACCATAAAAAAGCGTATTTCAAACTCAGAAAGTAGTCATCTCCCTTGAAGAGATGGAACTAGAGTTGAATGACAGCACCTTGGATATAATTTATCTCCCCCTTTTCCTGCTGCCACGTTTCAGGTAAAAGTTGGGCCTATGGGGACCTACCAGGCAGACCAACAGTTCCACTACTTGGCAGAATACCTTGGAAAAGGGAACTGTGCTGGAGGCATTTCTGTTGGCCTGGACAACACTACGCAAGTTCGACATGGAGTCAAAAAGGTATGCTTGATAATGAAACAAAATTGAGGCAAGAACTGTTTCATATCACTGAGGCGCTAGGCAAAATTTGTTTGCCAACATTTGTATTTGATCATCAGTCAATGTGTCACAATAGTGTGTGTGGTTCTTAGCATGTGTGGTTCATAGCATGTGTACTCCATAGCATGTGTACTCCATAGCATGTGTGGCTTATTGCATATGTGGTTCATAACATGTGTGGTTCATAGCATGTGTAGTCCATAGCATGTGTATGTGTAGTCTGTAGTATGTGTAGTTTGTAGCATGTGTACTCCATAGTATGTGTAGTCTATAGCATGTGTAGTACTTAGTATGTGTATGTGTAGTTCATAGCATGAGCATGTGTAGAGAGTAGCATGTAGAGTCCATTACATGTGTAGTACATAGCATGTGTGCATGCCTATGAGGCATGTGTGACCAATATGTAATTAGATAAGTTTTGAAACTAATATGGGCTATTGATCTAGAGAGAGAGTCTTTGTTATTTGTGATATCATGTACTTTCTTAGTGTGTAAAGTGTCCTTCGTTTATCTGTCCTCCTTTTCCTCCCCACTGCATGTTGCTTCTTCTTTCTATCGTTTTCTTTTGTTTGGTTTTATTGAATTTGACTGACAAGACGTATCATCACCTCATTGGCCAACCCGACGCATCTTTTTGGTTTTATGACTGGACTGTTTATTTATATCCTTTCATTTGTTTTTGGTGCCTGTCTTTCTTACCCCTCTAACTGTGTTTCTTGTGATTCTTCTCTTTGTGATTGTCGTGTTTCCCCTTCTTCCCCTCTCTCTCTCTCACCCTCTCTCCGGATCTATTGCTCTCTCAAGTCAGTGGCAAATGCGTGCAGAGTTTTGATATGAGTTTGAATATTATTGGTGAACTGTGTTTCGTTTATCAATATTGTTTGCGTATTTTTTCTCATGAGATCGAGATATGACGCAAGACTGGTTTTGGTAGTAACGCATATATAAGTTTGTGTCAACTCTTTTCTGGTTAGTTAGATTGCTGGGTCTGAGAGAAGGTTGCGTCGTTTTTAGTTTATATGATATAAAAATTGTGCTCACCTGTTTAGAAAGATAGAGTTTAAATGTGATGTTCACGATTTGGAGAGTTTTGTGAAAAGCATTTATTTTACCTGCCTTTGGTACCAGACGTTGTTGTCGCCTTTTGGATCTGTGTGGTTTCCAAACGTCTTACAGCGGTCATAAGTATTTTACCACACACATCGTCTAGCACAAGAAGCAGTTCATAGTCACATATACAGAAATTAGTTGTCCCCATACTGATATGTACACACACACATACGTATTATTATATGAGACGTTGACATCTTTCGTGAATGTTCTTTGATTACGAATAAATGAACTCTATGCTACTTCTGTGTTTCGTGTGCGTCATTACTTGACCAGGCCCTAAATTAATACGAGGCGTTTGACGAGCGAATGGAAATAACCTTATCTAAATGGCGGCGATTATAGCATGTGTAGTCCATATCATGTGTAATCCATCACATGTGTAGTTCATAGCATGAGCATGTGTAGTGAGTAGCATGTAAAGTCCATTACATGTGTAGTCCATAGCATGTGTAATCCATCACATGTGTAGTTCATAACATGTGCAGGTGTCGACTGTAGCATGTGTAGTCCATAGAATGTGTTTAAAACATGTCTTTTTAAAGTAGTCCATTTAATCTGGGGCCTGGTCAAAAGGGTGCGTATATCATTGTATGAAACACAGAGGGGTACTGAAAGCCACTGACTGGGCTAGCAACCCAGCCAAACCAGAGCCCGCCATAATATTCAAAGCCCCCTAACATTCATGCAACAATGAAACTGTCTGCACATGACAAGAGACCCTGCATGACTCCATGAAACTTGATGAACATAGCAGCAGCCATGAAAAGGGGTGGAGAAAGCCTAAGGGAAAGAAATGGTCCTCTGTTGGGTCAGAGAACTGCAAGTTTAGGTCGTTTGAGCGTAATTTTACTGGCATGTGATGAAGACGAGACAGAATAAAAAACCAAATGAGATAAAACGCAGCAGATTAAAAGGTTCTCGAGACATAAATTTTGCTAACACCTTCTTCAGTGTTTACAAGAAAACTGTGCCCGTTATTTCAGCACCCCCTAACTTACTGAGAGTTTTGTGTTGTTGTACCAATTTTTATTCATCAGATTAACATAAGTTGTACTGATATACTCACTACTGAGGGAAAGAACTGGATCTACACCATTCCTGCCTTTAAAAGATCCTACTGTTGTTCTTTCAGATTGTGATTGGCGATTTTCGAACGGACGAGGTGAGGGCTTGGTGCAAGCTGAACGACTCAGACTCGTTTCCCACCCTATACCTCTTTCGCCTGGAGGGCAGCAAGGTGGTCATGCATATGGAAGAAATCAAACATGGTGAGGGCCACATTCGCATGTAATAATAACAATAATAATAATAATAATAATAATAAGAATATGAAGAAGAATAAATATAATAATAATAATAATAATAATAATAATAATAATAATAATAATAATAACAGACCTGCCTACTGTTACGATTTTCCGTATTTTGTCCCGGAAATTAGAGGAAAATGTCAGTCGTTCCGGAAAATACGCAAAATGCGCGAGCGCTATGGAAAAATGGGTGAAGTAAAAAAAAAAAATTAAAAGATTAATAAATACAGTCAGGCGCCTGTATGTAACTTCCCATAGCATGCAATCCTTTGCAAAGCTCAAGCTGATTGGACAGAAATCGCCCATAGTTTGCAAAGCTAAAGCTGATTGGACAGAAATCACCGCGTATGCGCAATCGAACATTACTACTGTACTCATTCAGCCATTTTCTCTCCAATGGCGAAGCGGAAAGCGGACACAGTTGTGGCTGATGAAGAAGTAGACAGGGAAAAGACTCCACCAAAAAGCCGAATAAAGAAGCAGAAAAGACAGCAGTCATTTCGGGATGAATACAGCTGTAAGTTTCCAACGCTGAGAGCTGGGAAAAAACATACAAGTTCGTGCTTCTGCACTGTTTGTGATTGTGAGTTTTCCATTGCACATGGGGGTGCGGATGACTGCAGGCGGCACACTGAATCAAAAAAACACCAAGACAGTGAAAAGAAAGACATCGAGACGAGAAAGTGTGCGAAGATATCAGGATTTTTCGTTCCATCGGCATCCACTTCATCAAAAACTGACAAAAAATATGACCACGATGTGATACGTGCGGAAGTCATGCTTGTAGATTTGGTCACTGACCTAAACCTACCGATTGCCTCCCTGGACAAGTTCAATAACGCCTTACCAGTGATGTTTTCCGACTCCAAAATTGCAAAAGGAATGCAGTGTCACTGAAAGAGAAGGGTGGAAAACAGTAATGTTTTGCATTTGTAAAGAAAGAAAATGACTTGAAAGAACAATTGTGACTGCTGGTGAGATTACATTTATTAAAGAAAACAACAGGGAAGTAAAAGAAAATATAAAGTACAGAAAGAAAATATGTGAAAATACACAAACACATGGCTTTTATTTCTTCGTTGGTAAATATTTCGGCTATCACGTTGTTCAGTACATGGAATAACGTTGACATTTGAACTGTGCTGCAGACGGAACCTACATCCTTTGACAATAGCACAGTAAGGAATACCGCTGGTATTGGTTACTGTAAATGTCTGCGTGTTACTGATTTTGGGGGTTGGTGTTACTGATTCTCACATCTGAGGGTAGGCAGGTCTGTAGTAATAATAATAATAATAATAATAATAATAATAATAATAATAATAATAATAATAATAATAATATTAATAATAATAATATTAATAATAATAATAATAATAATAATAATAATAATAATAATAATAATAATAGCCTGATATTCAGATTAGGGTCGGCATTGCTTCTGGGCCAACTGCTTAGTAACAGCAAGATACTATAGTGGCGAAGATGTATTCTCATGCATTCATACTCACACACCAAACATAATGGGTGGATGGAAATAACCCCCCCCCCCCCCCCCCCACCCCCCCCCCTTCTCTCTCTCTCTCTCTCTCTCTCTCTCTCTCTCTCTCTCTCTCTTTTTTTTTCTCTCTCTCTCTCTCTCTCTCTCTCTCTCTCTCTCTCTCTCTCTCTCTCTCTCTCTCTCTCTCTCTCTCTCTCTCTCTCTCTCTCTCTCTCTCTCTCTCTCTCTCTCTCTTACATGATTATCATTGGTTGGATCAGCCCCAATGCTTGAATCTTGTGTAACACAAATTCGTTTATCCACACAGCCTGTTCACTCAGCAACAAGGCAGGAGTCGTCGTATAAAGTTTCCATACTTTATTCACCCAACACAAACAGCTGCATACAAAATTGCTTTCTAAAAATCACTTTTTGCAAGCAGACAGTGCATTACTTGTATAGTCTCTGAACAATCCAGAGAAGCTTAGAACATTCCAGAATGATGCAGTAACACCCGATAGAAATAGAAGTCCTCAGAGGAACTACACACTGTCTTACGTTATAGAACATTCCAGAATGATGCAGTAACACCCGATAGAAATAGAAGTCCTCACAGGAACTACGCACTGTCTTACGTTATAGAACATTCCACAGATTAGAAGCTATCACCAGAATATTTGATTGACAATAAACAAGTTATCCCAGAAAGTTCTTAATGCTAATACAACAATATTGATCGATGAACACTATCAACATTATACAAATCTTTTTCTAGCAACAGCGCAGAATCAAATCGGGTAAATACACACTATTATTGCACGCTTTGCAAAACAAAATGTTCACAACTATTGTGAGCATCTCAATCGTAACACACACACACTCTCTCTCTCTCTCACTCTCTCTCTCACACTAAAAAAGTTTTTTTAAAAACGTTTCAAGTTTCTCTCTTTCTCTCTGTCAGTGTCTTTCTCACTTTTTAATTTTATGTTATGTGACTGGCTTAACAATCGTTTCTTTGTTTGTACATGCATATTATTCTCCTTTTGAATTTATTGTTTGCCCATGGTTTTGTACGCTCGCGAAGTGACTTTTGCTTGGAGTTTAATTGTGGCTTTTAAAATAGAGTGTGGTTCACAGGCGTCACGCTGGAAAAAATCATCAATGAGCATATGGCCACCTTGTGGAACTCATCCCCACATCTGGTGCGACCTTTCTCCTTGTGCATGTTTCATGACCTGCTCAGTGTGGTCAAGGAGATGCATGACAGGAACTGGGCTCACTGCGACCTTCATGGTGAGATTTCCATGGCTTTGGAAAAAGTGTTGTATCCATTTGTCAAAAGCCTATCATTTGCTTATAATGAAATAAAGTTTACTCATCTCTTTTTATTGATTGATTTATTAATGTATTTATTTATTCATTCATTATTTTATTATTTATTTATTTATTTTGAAGGAGGAAATGTCATGTTAACGAAGGACACAATGGCGGTGAAGGTTTTGGACTTCGGGCTTGCCAAGCAGCTGAACGATGGATTGGAATTCCACCACGACGCTTTGAAGAACGACATTTTGAATGCTGTGCGCCTGTTTTGTGGTGTATACATCGGCTGCGATTTTGAAAACAACTTTATCTTGGAAAAGAAGATCACGAGTGGAATGTTACAACAGGTACACAGCAGCGAGAGAGAGAGAGAAGGCAAGAGAGAGAGAGAGAGAGAGAGAGAGAGAGAGAGAGAGAGAGAGAGAGAGAGAGAGAGAGAGAGAGAGAGAGTGAGAGAGAGAGAGAGAGAGAGAGAGAGAGAGCATGTTGCATAGGATGTGTGTGAGCATGAGGGTGGGGGAGAGGGTTGGCAGAACTTGAAACCCTTCCTACCTCCCACAACCTTCCTTGTTGAGGTGAGAAGTGGAGTTATTGGTGCAGGGAGATGTGAGACCTCCTAAATGATCAGTGAATGAATGACTTCACTTCAAGGTCAGGGTCACAGGGTCAACAAATGTTAGTTAAAAAATGACAATTTTTCACAAAATTTCACATCTTTTCTAAGTATTAGTATTGAACTTATGATTCTTGGATGCATGATAGATATCCTGAGACACACTTACCCTTCAAATTTGGTCAACCTCACTCCAAGGCCGAGGTCACTGGAGTTGCCAAAGTCGTTTAGTATAGGTACTTAGAAGTGACCTTGATCCTAAACTATGAGAAGTATAAAGTCCAAACGTGTTGTATTTAGAGATGATAGATTGATCTTGTATTTAGAGATGATAGATTGATCTTGTAGTTAGAGATGATAGATTGATCTTGTATAAATTGATCTTGTATTTTGAGATGATAGATTGATATTGTAGTTAGAGATGATAGATTGATCTTGTATAGATTGATCTTGTATTTAGAGATGATAGATTGATCTTGTATTTAGAGATGATAGATTGATCTTGTAGTTAGAGATGATAGATTGATCTTGTATAGATTGATCTTGTAGTTAGAGATGATAGATTGATCTTTCATATTTGCTCCGTTTTTGCGTTAATCTTGAAGGTCGACGTTATTTTAGGCCTTGCAAAAACATTTTTAAAATAGGTAATCGTACAGTGGAATGGCTTTATTTAACCCATAGTATACAACAAATCCTATCCTATCCTATCCTGTCCCGTAACCCGGAGGTCGAAGGGGCACCACAGATGATCGTTTAACCAGCATATGCCATTTTTCTCTGTCCTCAGCAGCCCTGATGGCTTCGCTCAGTGTCAAACCAGTCCATTCTCGAATGTTGTCCTCCCACCTCTTTTTCGGTCTCCCTCTTCTTCTACCTCCTTGCACTGTGCCTTGCAGAATAGTCTTTGCAAGGCCTGATGATCTGGTGACGTGGCCATACCATCAGAGTTTCCGTTTCTTCACCACTGTGAGCAGGTCATCGTGTTGTCCAATGGATTGTGTGATGGTCTGTCGGACTTTGTCGTTGGTGATGTGTTGGCTATAGGAAATGCCCAGAAGTCTTCTGTAGCACCTCATCTCCATGCTTTGTATTCTTCGTTGAAGATCTGCTGTGAGGGTCCATGCTTCGTAAGCATATAGGAAGATGGAGATGACAAGAGAGCGCAGCAGTCTTTGGAATGTAGACTGATGGTCCTGCCTTTCCAAATGGGCTTCAACCTTGTCAGGGCAGCAGTTGTTTGTGCAATCTTGTAGAGGACTTCCTGTCGGGATCCATTGTCTGATAGAATGGCTCCTAAATATTTGAAGCTATGCACTGTGTTGAGGGATTGGCCTTGGACTTTGATGTCCGTGTTGATGCCATTGGTGTTGTTGGTCATCATTTTGGTCTTCTCTGCACTTATTTCCATTCCATAAGCTCTGGAGGTGGTGTCAAGCCTCTGTACCAACTGTTCAAGTTCTTGTTCCTCTCCAGCCAATCCATCAATGTCATCCACAAAACGAAGATTGGAGATTGCTCTACCGCCTATGCTGACTGTGCCTTCATGATCTGCAAGAGCATCTGACATGATGCGCTCTAGGAAGAAGTATGTTGATGTCATTGGCTGCATGCAGGCATGCCAGCTAATTTAGTCAGGTTTGTGTTTTGTATCCGCTAAAAGTATCACACACACACACACCAAATTAACGATAAATGTAAAGACGGCAGTACAAGGTCATTGTGATTTCCAGGTTTTGTGTGAAACATCTGGACTGAGTGAGGCACATAAAGAAGAACTGTTACAGCTGATCACCATGACGTACCAAGTGACCCACAACAGTCGTCAAGCAGGGTACGGCGACACAAGCAACGTTATGGAACGCATCGAAGATACTGTTTACAAAGATTACCAAAGTAAGTGCTGAATGAACAACTTTAATGATTATTTTAATGCCTGGAATGGAAAGGGGTGCCTGAGCTGATCGGCTGCTCAATCAATGTATGATTGCTTCACCCATAGATACATACTGATCGTGAGTGACAGATGTGATCACAACAGTCTTGCTCACATATTAATAATACAACTCTGTAACAAAAGGCCAATTTCCAATAAACAGGCGACGTTGATGCTGTCTGAGTGTCGGAGATCTATCAAGCATAGGCTGTGTGTAGGTGTCTGCTCTCCACAGTCTCAGACGCTCACATTGTGGCCAGCATGATTATCAGGCCAACTGCCTATAGAAGCTCTATATGGATAGCAGCCCAATAGTGGCAAGAAGTCTCTTCTTTTTCTTTGGCCCCTCTCTTCTTCTTCTGTTCTTCACTTTTCTCTTTTTCTTCTTTTTATCATCATCATTATTATTATTATTATTATTATTATTATTATTATTATTATTATTATTTTATCATCATCATTACTTGTTGGGCGTTACAGAGAGTGTGACAGAAGTGATGAGAACTGCGGCTGCCTTCCTGTTTCCAGATTTTTACTACGGTGACCGTGACCTACACTTTCAAGTCAGTACGCTTATTCAGAGGTTGATTTCTCCAAGAATGCTTTTACCCATTAGCCATGCCAAAATATGTCCCGAGTTCTTACAGTTACATCAAAAGCAACATTTAGTCATGTGTATAGCTTCGCGACAAAGTGAGTTGTATTATACCAGATGTTAAAAAATATTGAAATATTAATGTCTCAAGGTCAAAAACAATTTTAGTTGAGATGTATTGCGATACAGTTTGTCATGGACTGACACATATTACTCGAATACACACACAAATCAGTGAAGAAAGGAGATAGAGAGAAAGACTCCATTATGTATTGCAAATGGCTTTACTAATGTTGGTTTTATATGTATTTGTATCCTGTATCTGCTGTTGATTGTGGACAGGAACAGGGAGAAGAAGTGGTCGATGGCATGGCGTCGATGGAAGACGCAAGAACAGATTTTGCTGGCTTTGATGTCGATGCTGCAGCTGCTGCGGTACCAGACGATTTTCTTGACAGCCTTCGCCTCCGCATTTGAAATTGTGCAAATGATACTCTCAGTTCCGTCTGCCTTACATTGTCAAGAAGATTGTTAACACACTTTCATTGCCTTCAACTGCTAAAAAATAAGGTTTGCTTTAGGCCTTCATATAAACCACAAATGTCCATGCTTATTATTATTATAGCATGCTCAGTGCACTGGATAGTCATTGTTTATTAACCTTTGGGAGCGTTTTACCGGACCAGTGGGAATTCCTACAGGCAACATTAGCTGTTGCTGGGCCTTTGTTTTTACCCATATGGATCCTGTGTGGTGGTTTTGAAGAGATTTGGGTTTAGGCGTTGTTTTATTTGAGACTATCATCTGTGCCTTTTGGGTGGGCTCTTTCGCGTGCCACTGAGGTGATACAAGTGAAATGCCATCTCCAAAGGAAGTGGAATCCTGCGGGCAAAATTTTCTATGCGACTTTTGGATGGATTGGAGCCAGGATCCATCAGCATATAAGATGTACAGCTTTACGCATGGTGTTGCCAATACAGCATTGTGATGCTCACTGTTAGTCATGCAGCAATCTAAATCACAATCTGAGAATCTGAATAGAAATCACAATGTGGGTATTGAGAATCTGAATAGAAATCACAATGTGAGTATTGAGAATCTGAATAGAAATCACAATGTGGGTATTGAGAATCTGAATAGAAATCACAATGTGAGTATTGAGAATCTGAATAGAAATCACAATGTGAGTACTGAGAATCTGAATAGAAATCACAATATGGGTATTGAGAATCTGAATAGAAATCACAATGTGGGTATTGAGAATCTGAATAGAAATCACAATATGGGTATTGAGAATCTGAATAGAAATCACAATGTGAGTATTGAGAATCTGAATAGAAATCACAATATGGGTATTGAGAATCTGAATAGAAATCACAATGTGGGTATTGAGAATCTGAATAGAAATCACAATGTGAGTATTGAGAATCTGAATAGAAATCACAATGTGGGTATTCACAATCAAGTTAGGAATCACAATATGGGTATTCAGAATTGGAGTAAAAATCAGAATTTGAGTATTCAGGATAGAAATCAGAATTTGAGTATTCAGGATAGGAATTTGATTGTGGGTGGTCAGAATAGGAATCACAGTGTGTATTCAGATTCAGAATATAGGAACCAGAGCGGTGGTTATTAGGTTACGATAGGAACCAGAATGCAGCTTATTAGAATATGAAAACCTCTTCTGTACAACCTGGGTGTTCGTCCACATTTGTTGTTGTTGTTGGTATCCCTTAATCAATTTCCCCTCTTCCTGTTGACTCATTTTCCTAGTCATTGTTTACTTTATGTTGTCATTTATTCTGAGTTATGATTGGTTGGTGGGTTCTTACATGGTGTCATAAAGTTGTGCTGATTGGTTCGCGTGCTACCCTAGACAATGTAGCTATGTTTGTATTGTTTTGAGCTAATGAGTTCATGTTGTATTACTGCACTGTCTCATTGTTGTTGTAATATAGTCAGATACTGTAGTACCATTTCCAGATGGACCCCCGTTGGGGTGCCGGGGGTTTCAGTATAAATAGTACCCCCACTTTCTGGAAATTTAGTGCTTTAAATTCCCACTGTCGCTGTCTTTCTCATTTGCTCTTTCTCATTTCTGCTCTGTTCAATCAATCTGCTATACTATCTTCTTCTTCGCTAGACCAGTCATCTACCTGTTTTCTTGAAAACTCTTCCGGGACATGTATATGAGGTCTGTTGGATCAGCTTGGGAATATTGGACGCTTTCTGCCAGGTGGTCACTAGGGCTTCCTATGATGTTATTATTTAGCAATGTAGGCATTTTATATGTATGTGTTTTGTTGATAATTTATAATGATGTTTGTATTCTATCTTGTTTTTGGAAACGGGGGTTCGATAAATTAGAGTACAGCCTCAGCGTCCCCTGCGTGGGATGTCTTTATTGTAAAGTGACTGGCTGGTGGAGAGCTTTCAGTTTTACCACTAGGGTTGTTTCAGCAGATCTTTTATGCGGATCAGGGGTTGTCCGGTCCTGATTTGGCTCGGAAGAGTCCGCTGGACCTAAAGCAATAATCATGTAATGCAATTTCCAGATGGTTATTTGTTGATTTGTTCAGCTTTTTAACCATTTCATTGTTTAATTATTGACATATTCATTGTATTAATTTTTTTTTTAATGTTGAGTGCTTTAGTTCTTCCTAATTTTAAAGTTTGTGTTGTTGTGTTTGGTGCAAATTACCAAAACTATGAGAATAAAAAAACAAACATTACAATTACAGTTTTGGGGGAGGAGGAGGGGGATGGGAATGAAGGGGTGTAGGAGAGACGGGAGGGGAGGGAGGGAAGGGGAGGGAGGTGGAGGTAGGGTCGTTATTTTTGTGTGTGTTTTTTAACATGAAGCCAAAGATATTTTCCTTCATGAATTCTAAATAACTCATAATTATTGTATTTTACTGTTATGTTTGTTTGGGTTTTGTTTGTGGATTGCATTTACACATTGCTATTCAATTGGTCTTTATTGTATTTACTAAATATTGGTGTGTAATTATGTCCTATCCTATCCCATAACTCTGAGGTCGTTGAGGCACCACAGATGATCGTTTAACCAGCGTACTCCATCTTTCTCTGTCCTCAACAACCCTGTTTGCTCCGCTCAATGTCAATTATGTAGTTTTACTTAATTTGGATTGTGGATAAGGGTTTTTTATTTTAAGAAGTTTTGCGCTGTTCATTGTGGTGACTGTTTTGGCTTTTTACTGTAACATTTTAAAGTTTTATATTTTTGAGATCACGTGGAAGATTTTCAAACATTTTGTAGTTGAAAATAAAAACACATCTATCAAGGTTTTAAATCTTTGTAATAATAACTGCAAATTGCATTGTAAAATTAGTTATGATTAGGTTGAAAAAAAAAGTCTGTTTATGGTAACGGGGTAAAAAAAGAGTCAGTAGGTTGGCCCTTATTTGTAAAAAAAAAAGTTATTACAATTTTTTTTTACTTCGGGTGCTATTTTTTTTCCAAACGATTTCCCAAAAAGTTTAGGGTAGGGCCAAAAAATTGGGGTTGATTGGGATACCATAAACAGACTTTTTTTTCCCTTAGAAATTACATTGTAAAATTAGTTGTTCTGAAATAATTGTAATACTGTTGATTTATTTATTTTTGTAGGGATTTAAGGAGGCAATATATTTCACATACTGTTTATAAAATTTAAATGCTTTTTCCTGAATTTGTGGTGTTTGAATTGCGTTTTTTGCTTTGTGTGTTGCCAATGATCAGCATGCTGGAAATATAGTTTTGTTACTATTTTCTTATGTTTTTATTTTGTGTTCATTTTATTTTCAACAATTTATTTTCAACAATTTATTTTCAAAACTTATTTAATCATGTGTGTGTATGAATGTGCAATATAATCTTACTTAAACTGTGAGATAATTTTTTTATTATCACAAAGTGCTAAATGTTATTATGGCAAACCTTGTTTCCTTGCTAATAAAATTGAGCAATTATATGGTGGTACCGTTCTGTGTGCGGTGTTGACATAACTAAACTCTTATTATGTATAAGATATTTACTGTGCACAGCATTACTATTTTTAAGCATTTTTTTGGGAGTGTTCATTTTCACCACTTATGAAATAACCTACTGATGTGCAATTTTTCCAAGGATTGTTTGTTAAACAAATTTTTTAACTGTGCCTTGTATAAAATGTTATGTTTAGTAACCAAATCCTCGACATGACATCATTTTATATATAACAATTGCGTAAAAAGTCAAACCAAAAATATTTTTGTAAAAAGTCAATTTTTACAATTTGTGTAAAATTTCAGTGGTATTAATTTGCGGTTTTTAAAAAATTGTACCTGATAACCTTTTTCTCCAGACTGGCATTATAATTGTGTAACATGACATTTTCAAACTTTGAAATTTCATTTTGATGAAGAGTTTTTATAAACATGACATTTATGTAGAAAGAAAATGGCTGTTTTTTGTGTTTGTGTGTGTGTGTTTGTTTCGCTCAATGGAACGCTTGCTAGAAAATCTTTGGTACAGAGCACAGCAGGTACAGAGATGAAGGAAGTATATAAAAAGTCTTCATTACGAATAACCATTTTAATAGGAAATTAAATTGTTTGCGAAACAGACCCAAGAGTACAACAGCGACCATGAAAGGACATTAACCCTTTTACCGCCATAGGCGACATTAGTTTACTATGTGGTATGTCGCCATCGTGCTTTTACCACCATAGTCGACATTAGTTGACTACTATGTGGTATGTCACCATCACAAGGCCATGTCAAATGATAAACGTTCATGGCAGTTGGAACTTGATTTATTTCCATTTGACATGATCCGTTTGACTACTTTTTACTACTTTTACTACTATAACTACTTCTACTACTACTACTTCTACCCCCATGGGGGTGTCGTGGATTTCAGTATAAATAGTATCCCCACTTTCTGGAAATTTAGTGCTTTAAATTCCCACTGTTGCTGTCTTTCTCATTTGTTCTTTCTCATTCCTACTCTGTTCTATCAATCTACATGTACTATACTGTCTTCTTCTTCGCTAGACCAGTCACCTACCTTTTTTCTTGAAAACTCTTCTGAGACAAAACTCCTCATTTGTGTGTGAGGTCTGTTGGATCAGCTTGGGAATATTGGACGCTTTCTGCAAAATCATGGTCACTGGGGCTTCCTATGATGTTATTATTTAGCAATGTAGGCATTTTATATGTATGTGTTTTGTTGATAATTTATAATGATGTTTGTATTCTATTTTGTTTTTGTAAACGGGGGTTCGATAAGTTGGGGTGAAGCCTCAGCCGTCCCCTGCGTGGGATGTCTTTATTGTAAAGTGACTGGCTGGTGGAGAGCTTTCAGTTTTACCACTAGGGTTGTTTCAGCAGATCTTTTATCAGGATCGGGGGTTGTCCGGTCCTGATTTGGCTCGGAAGAGTCCGCTGGACCTAAAGCAATAATAATGTAATGTAATGTGTTCTTTTTTGTTTTTGTAAACGGGGGTTCGATAAATTAGAGTATAGCCTCAGCGTCCCCTGCGTGGGATGTCTTTATTGTAAAGTGACCGGCTGGTGGAATGCCTTCAGTGTTACCACTAGGGTTGTTTCGGCAGATCTTTTATGCGAATCGGAGGTGAGTCCACTTTCAGCGAAGTTGTGGTCTTGATTTTGTGGTCCTGATTCTGCTTTTTGCAGTCCACTGGACACTGTAAGCAATGAACAACTAACTAATACTTCTACCACTATTATTATTATTAGTATTAGTAGTAGTAGTAGTAGTAGTAGTAGTAGTAGTAGTAGTAGTATTACACTCAAATAAGAAATGATTCTCATTAATTGGTTGCTGGCATATATACAAGTAATGCCTTTTACATATTTTTTAAATTCACGAATCCAAGCGCATTTTATATATGTTTTGAAATATTTATTGAACAGGACATAATATTTTGCTTATTTACTAATTTGTGAAAATGTCTGTCCACTAATGAAATGAGTTTGTGACTAACATAATATCTACGGTTAATTTAAGGTTATATATTATTTTAATGAATAAAAGACAATTTGCTGGTGTGCTTGCTTGCTTGTCAGATATTGCTAGACCTTTTTCCTTCTCGTTTCGGCACGTTCGTACGTCATCGTGAAAAATTAACAGTGAGGACTCCTCTTCACACCCATCCTCTCATTCCCCCCCTCCTTTCCCTCACCCAAGGCCCTCTATCCTCTCTTCCTCACACTCCCTTTCCCCACCCTGTCTGACCAAACGATTGGAGCTCATGAGCACAATATGATCTTCTGTCGCGAAAGTGCAAACTTTTCTTCTCCATGTTGACTTCTCTTTGGTGCTGTAGGTTGTTACCTCCCTTCTCTGACAAATTGTTTCCTTATAGCATGAGGCTTGCTTCCCTTGGACTACTACTCCAGTTGTTAATTAGTAATGGTGTGAACTAAGTGCCTTCTTTATAGATTTTAGTTCAATCTTGTGCCTGTGTTAGTGTTTCGTCCTTAAAAGTTATCTTCTAATTCATAGTTTCGTAACGTATATTATTCTAATTCTATACACACATTAAAAAAAAGAGTTCTCTGCTGCTTTGAAGACTTCGAGGAAGAAGAAGAATCCTTTGAAACATTGATTTTCGCAAATGAAATGTGAGATCAGATATTAAAGATACAGCTTTAACAACAACAAGAAGAAAAACAAACAACGCACACAACACACACACCCACACACACAAACACACACACAGATGTGTTTCCAGGTTTACCTGAATTTACCTGAGTGGCCACTGAGCGCGGCCGACGGGGTAGGAAGTTTGAGAACTTATTTTAACCCCCATTAACTGTCTCTTTATCATAGTATAGTATAGTATAGTAGTATAGTATAGTGGCATCGGCGTAGCGTTAGGCTTCTGTGGCCTGTCGCCGAGTCTGTTGTCAATATTTCTCTAACTAGGTCAGCAAACCCGGTCTTTTGACCGGGGCCTAAACTAAAAACTTTTTGTTTGTGCGGAGGCTACTGATCTTTTGATCAGATCTAACAACTGTGGGAGGCTCTTCTAAACTATGAATGTGTTCGTGCATATGTTCATCTAGTCTATTTTTGAAGGCGTTCACTGTCGGTGCTTCCACAACGCCTGCAGGCAGATTGTTCCATCTCTCGATCACTCGTTGTGAGAAGAAGGTTTGCCTCAGTTTCGAGTTACATCTGGGCTTCACAAGTTTAAAGCTGTGACCTCTGGTGTGGCTATCCTTGTCTAGAGTGAACATGCTGGCTGTGGTCTTATACAGGTCATGTGTGTGCTTATACGTTTCAATTAGATCTCCTCTCACTCTTCTGTACGCCATACTTGGTATTTTCATTTTAGCTAGTCTCTGCTCATAAGGCAAATCTTTCAGACCACTGACAACTTTAGTCGCTCTTCTCTGCACGCCTTCTATCAGTTTTATATCCTTTTGAAGATGTGGGTGCCATACAACATTACTGAACTCGAGGTGAGGACGAACCAAGGCCGTGAACAGCGTTCTCATCGATCCACAGTCCAAATACTCAAACGACCTCCGGATAAGGCCCAGGATCTGATTCGCCTTATTCACTTGGATTTCTACGTGTCGTGAGAACTTCAGCTCGCTATCTATGTGCACCCCCAGGTCCCTTTCAAGATCAGATGACTTGAGCACTATCCTCTCCCCACTGCCATGCTTACGCATCTCATAGCTCCTGGGTTGTTTATTCTTCCCACGGTTGTCCGGTCCTGATTTGGCTCGGAAGAGTCCGCTGGACCTAAAGCAACAATAAATCAATCAATCAATCAATCATATTCTTCCCACCCAAGTGGAGTACACAACATTTCTCTGCGTTAAATCGGAGCTGCCAGGTGTCTGCCCAGTCCACTAGTCTATCGAGGTCATCTTGGAGAGCTGTACAATCCTGTGCACTATCCATCCTGGAGTAAACCTTGGTATCGTCAGCAAACATCTGACACATGTTTTTGACTGCATCAGGAAGATCGTTGATGAACATTACGAATAGAATCGGGCCCAAAACACTTCCCTGCGGGACTCCGCTCTTAACTGATGCCCAGCCTGACAAGTGCCCATTCACACAAACTCTTTGTTTTCTACCTACTAGGAAGTCCTTGATCCATGACAGTCCTTTTCCCTGGATGCCCAGTGTCTCTATCTTATGCAAGAGCCTCATGTGAGGCACAGAATCAAACGCCTTTGCCAGATCTAAGTACACCGCATCAACCTCAGCCCCCTCGTCCAGAGCCCGTGTCCAGTCCTCCAAACAAGCCAGCAGATTCGTAGAGCATGATCTACCTGAGACAAAACCGTGTTGGCAATCTGACAAAAGTTTATTCTTGTCCAAGTGTTCAACGACCTTATCCCTGATAATAGCCTCTAGCACCTTGCAAACTATGCTGGTAAGACTCAGTGGTCTGTAGTTACTGGGTTCACTTTTTTCACCCTTTTTGAACAGAGGTGTCACTTGTGCTTCTTTCCAAACTTGTGGTAACTTGCCATCCCCAACAGATTTTTCAAATATTACTTTTAATGGACCGGCCAGTATTTCTGCTGTTTCCTTTAACAACCTAGGATGAAAGCCATCCGGACCAGGTGATTTGCTAGGATTTAGGTTTTTTAGTTTCTTGCATACTTCCGCCTCGGTTATTTTATCTCATCAAGACTGGAGGTCAGCACTGGTTTGTCACACGCAGGCATATGAGATAAATCTTCATCCGTAAAAACACTACTAAAAAAGCTGTTGAGGACTTGCGCTTTATTCTCGTCTGATAACACTTTCATAGTTCCGTCATTTAGGTCTGATACACCAACTCTTGTTTTCATTTTGGTCCTGGCGTAAGCGTAGAATGCTTTCGGGTTGTTTTTGGCTTCCAAGGCGATGGATTTCTCAAAGTTCTTTTTGGCAGCCTTACATGCACTCTTGGCCTGATTTCTAGCCCTAGTGAACTTCAGGTAGTCTGCACCCTCTCTAGTCTGCATATACCTAGCATAAGCCTCTTTTTTCATTTTCACTTTCGACAGCGCCTTT
The DNA here is from genome assembly GCA_036898135.1 of Oncomelania hupensis. Lineage (NCBI taxonomy): Eukaryota > Metazoa > Mollusca > Gastropoda > Littorinimorpha > Pomatiopsidae > Oncomelania > Oncomelania hupensis. Next base: position 51,174,206 of record CM072526.1, on the reverse strand, counting down.
TCGTTTAGCCACAGGGGTTTCCGCCTTTTAGTACTAGGTTTCACTGTTGGAATGCAATCTTTCACAATCCGACTTACACAATCACTGAGAATATTCCAAGCTTCTATTACATCGAGGTCCCTGATCTTATCAACCAGATGCTCGTTCTCAAGCTGTTGTCTCACTTTTGAATAGTCTCCCTTTGCGAACACAAACCTCCCCTCCCTGGTTTCTGGTCTACCTGTATAGCATCTGTATCCAAACAACAAGCAATGATGGTGACTCTTACCCAAGGGCGCCACATGTTGCACTCTATCTATCATAGCTTCCTCACTGGTAAAAATCAAGTCTAAAACGTTTGGTTTTTGCTCCCCCCTGTAGTGGGTGGGTTTCTTTACATGTTGTACAAGAAATGAGTCCCTAACATAGTCCATAAACCTGGATGCTGGGTGATTTGCATCACTAGGTGTTAGCTCTTCAGTCCAATCTAACTCTGGGTAGTTGAAATCTCCACAAATCAAAACGTGAGATCTATCGACAGACATCCGACTGACAAGCTTATTAATCAAGTTATTGTTCTCTTCCCTACTATTTGGTGATCTATACACACAGCCAACAAGCAGTCTATCTCCACCACAGACCAATGGAACTTCACACCACGACGACTCCCTCGCCAACTCTCCGTCCAACAGCACGGGCTGGGCCCGCAATGTCCTGCTTGTCCACACCGCCACTCCCCTATAACACTGACCCCCCCCCCCCCCCCCCCAAGATTTGAAAAGCAATCATATCCATCAAAGTCTAGTTCAACAGGTTGTATAGAGCCAGCATTGTTCTTTGGTAAAACTTCAGTCATACACACAACATCAGGTTTCTCACTCTCTAGCACAGCTAAAAATTCATTACGTTTATTCAACAATGAGTCACAATTTGTATAAAAACATTTTAAAATACCACCACCATTAAAATGCTTAAAAGAGGATCTGACCTCAGGATCATTCTTCGCTTTCTGTCCACCCCTCACCTCTCTCCCTCCGCTCTGCTCCTTCTTGTCAGATTTGTGACTTTTCCATTTCTGATCACCCAATTTTCGTCCCCCCCCCTTTGACTTTGACTCTTCCCTCTTCTGATCTCTCACTAGGACCAGCTTCTTCATCTCCGCCCTTTCTAAAGGGGTGGAGTCCTTCTTAACAAAAACATCCTTGAGACTCTCACATTCTCTGAGCTTCCTAGCTTCCTTCAATATCTGTCCCACCTGCAAAGGATCTTTCACCGTGACTAGCAGTGGTCTCCTTGCCTTACTATCCTTGCTTTGGTTTGATCTTAGCCGCCTGCAGGAAGTAACTTCCAGCTGAATGTCCAGGGTGGTGCTACAAACATCTTTCAGAAATGCTATATCATCAGCCATCTTGTCTTTAACCTCAGACTTTTCACTCTCAGGCACCCCGAACCAGACAAGATTTCTCTTCCTTCTATCTCTGTCTGAAATTTCGTTCAGATTTGCTTGTCTTTCCTCCTCAACAATTTCCTTGAAGCTGGCAACTGTCTTAGTGCTATCAACCTCCTGTAACTTCGACTGAGATACCGTCTGTTTCAGGGTATTCAGCTCAGCTCTCATATCTTTAATTTGGGAACTAAACTCATCCTCCAATTTCTGCCTGAAATCCGCAAAAAGTGCAGAACATTTTTCCTCAATCAAACGGTCCTCCTTGACAGCCGTCAAGGCAGATTTTTCGCACCCCTCACAAAACCAATGGAGATGAGCAGACTTTTGCAGGACCGAGTACTCAGACTCGCTAATGTCTGTGCATTCTACGCAGACAAATTCATCACATCTTTCACAAATTAACATAGCATCTGTATTATCTTTGAAAACTCTTTCACATATTTTGCATGTGTGCGTGTCAGCTAAGCCTGGATGTTTCTGTTTAGAATTGATATCACCTGCATTCTTGTTCACTCTTCCACCATCTTGCCCGGCGCCTTTCCCCCTTCGACCTCCACGCTTCATCTTTGACGGCTGCAATAGTATAAGTTTCTTCAGCTAAAACTTCCGATCTGTTGTAAAAACGCAGATAAATAACTTTCAACTTTTCGCCTCACACTTGTGGATAAAATTCAAGATTAAAGGATGTTTATCGCTATAAAATACCAGGAGCGTAAATTCGAGCCTCCCACAGTCTAAGCAACCGGAACAGGAATGGCGGTTCTTGAACTGGTTGACAGTTTCAGCTTTAACAATTGATTGTTTCAGTGCATTCCATGGGTTCACAACTCTTCGCGAAAAAACGTCCATTCTGAGATCCAGTCTAAACCTGTCTTTGAACAGTTTGCTGCTGTGACCTCTATCATAATGTGGAGGTTCTGCAAAATGTGTTCACAAAATCTGCTCTCTTGATGCCATCTGGAAGACCATTCCACCAGACCCGTGCAGTAATTCTGAAAGACCTCTAGCCTTAACTCTTAGTCTAATCAAAGACACATTCACAGTCTTTGGTATTGTATTAGTTGTATGTTAGTATTGCTTACTGTAGCGTAGATAAAACCCTGAATACTTGTTGTATAGTGTTTGAAAGGCCTGGCAGAGTTCTGTACGCTATATGCAAGAGTTATTGTCGCTTTTATGTAAGCAAAATCCATTCAGCGGAGAAGTGCACGGCAGGTGTCCGTAAAGACCAAGCCATGGAAGCCCTTAAGTGTTAAATGAAGCAGTGCATTTGTTGAGAGAAGATCCACAGCTAGGGGTCAGTACTTCAAAAGGCTGTTCATGACCTGAGAGAGACAGAGACAGAGAGAGGGGTGGGGAGGGACAGAGAGGCAGAGAGAGATAGACAGACACAGAGACAGAGAGCTATTCCTGCAACTACTACTGCTGCTTCTGCTGCTACTACTACTTCTATTAGAACAGAAAACGATGCTTAACGTCCTATTGCATCAGCGTTAAGGACAATATAGGGTGAAGTACCATGTACTATCAGGGAAATTAGTATGTCATATCCTGTCCTATTCTGTAACTCGAAAGTCGCGTTGGGGCACCACGGATGATCATTTAAGCAGCGTACTCCATCTTTCGCTGTTCTCAGCAGGACTCATGACATCGCTCAGTGTCAAGCCAGTCCATTCTCGAATGTTGTCCTCCCACCTCTTCTTCTGCCTCTTTGAACTCTGATGGTCTTTGAAAGACCTGATTTTATTTTTAAAAAAGTACTATCAGTGTAAATAGTATGTACTATCAGTGTAAGTAGTATGTAATATCAGTGTAAATAGCATGCTTATGGTTGGTGAAGGTCTGTTAGAGTTCTCCTCGTACTCGTTTAGTGTGTGAGATAAGATGTCTTTCAACGTTTCCGAAACGCATGCAGTCATTACCACAACATTCACCTTCCAATGTTGGCTCGCCATAACGTTCAACTTTCAGTTTCTAGTTCATTGCCATTACTCCATCTTCAATCAAATTCCAAAGACCATAACACACACACAACACACACATACACACAATTTTATTTATTTATTTATTTTTTAACCACAAACAATATTTAAATGAACATTGAGAATCTCCAACCTCCGTTTTGCGGATGACATTGATGGATTGGCTGGAGAAGAACAAGAACTTGAACAGCTGGTACAGAGGCTTACCATTTACTCTTTCCCATTCCTGCTCTGTCCTATCACTCTGCTATACTATCTTCTTCGCTAGATCAATGACCTACCTTTTTTCTTGAAAACTCTTCCTGGACAAGACCCCTTGTTTGTGTATGAGGTCTGTTGGATCGGCTTGGGAGTGTTGGACGCTTTCTGCTGGGTGGTCACTGGGGCTTCCTATGATGTTAGTATTTAGCAATATAGGCATTTTATATGTATATGTTTTGTTGATGATTTGTAATGATGGTTGTATTCTATTTTGTTTTTGTAACCGGGGGTTCGCGTAGTTGAGGTAAACCCTCAGCCGTCCCCTGCGTGGGATGTCTTTATTGTAAAGTGACTGGCCGGTGGAGGGCATTCAATTTTCCCACTAGGGTTGTTTCAGCAGATCTTTTATGCGGATCGGGGGTTGTCCGGTCCTCATTTGGCTCGGAAGAGTCCGCTGGACCTAAAGCAACAATAAATCAATCAATCAAAACAAACAGAGGCTTACACCACCTCCAGTGCAGAGAAGACCACAATGATGACCAACAACACCAATGGCATCAACACGGTCCAAGGCCAATCTCTCAACACAGTGCATAGCTTCAATTATTTAGGAGCCATTCTATCAGACAATGGGTCCCGACAGGAAGTCCTCTCCAGGATCGCACAAACAACTGCTGCCCTGACAAGGTTGAAGCCTATTTGGAAAGACAGAACCATCAATCTACATTCCAAAATAAGGCTCCTGCGCTCCCTTGTCATCTCCATCTTCCTATATGCTTGCGAAACATGGATTCTCACAGCAGATCTACAACGAAGAATACAAAGCATTGAGAAGATACGCTACAGATTTCTGGGCATTTCCTATACACAGCACATCACCAACGACGAAGTTCAACAGACCATCACACGAGCCATTGGACAACAAGATGACATGCTCACAGTGATGAAGAAACGGAAACTCCGATGGTATGTCCACGTCACCAGGGCATCAGACCTTGCAAAGATCATCCTGCAAGGCACGGTGCAAGGATGCAGATGAAGAGGGAGACCAAAAACACGAGATGGGAGGACAACATTCGAGAATGGACTGGCTTGACCTTGAGCGAAGCCATGAGGGTTGCTGAGGACAGAGAAAGATGGAGTACGCTGGTTAAACGATCATCTGTGGTTCCCCAACGACCTTCGAGTTACGGGATAGGATAGGATAGGATAAGAGGTTGAACGTCTACATCCACCATTGGCGATATGGCAGACGGGGATAATCATCCCAGGGAACAAGGGGTAGGGCCTTAAATAAACACTGAACCACTATAGCAATCATACTGGGTCATCGCTGTGCCAGACGAACGCTTTGCTACTTGAGGTACGGTGAGTCCCACCGCGAAGCTGGAGTGGTAAAGCGTTCGCCTAGGCACACCGCTGACAAACAATATTTATTACTGGCACGGCTAGCTTCGCTATGGAAATGGGGTTCACTTAAGTGTTTATCAATAACCTACCCATGCACTGACCCTACCCTACCTGGCATACCCTACGAGGCAAAGTTGAAGCCCATTTGGAAAGACAGGACCATCAATCTACACTCCAAGGTAAGATTGTTGCGCTCCCTTGTCATCTCCATCTTCCTATACGCTTGCGAAACATGGACCCTCACAGTGGACCTAAACCGAAGAATACAAAACATGGAGATGAGGTGCTACAGAAGACTTCTGAGCATTTCCTGTACCACGCACATCACCAACAACAAAGTCCGAAAGACAATCTCACAAACCATTGGACGACTTGCTCACAGTGGTGAAAAAACGAAAACTCCGATGGAGCATCAGGCCCTGCAAAGAAAGACCATCCTTCAAGGCACGGTGCAAGGAGGCAGAAGAAGAGGGAGACAGAAAAAGAGGTAGGAAGACAGTATTCGTGAATGGGCTTGCTTGACACTGAGCGAAGCCATGAGGGCTGATGAGGACAGAGAAAGACGAAGTACACTGTTAAACTGTGGTTCTCCAACGACTTCCGAGTTACGGGAAATGATAGGATAGGATAGGACCTGACCCATGCACCAATGGGACAGGAAGACAAACAACAACGATCATAATAAACAACATTATATATATTTTTCAAACAACCAGTGTACAGCTGTCGACAAACTAATATTTCGTTTAAGGCTGACATACTAGGTTTCACATCGCCCCTATATATACATAACTTGTGTTCAAACAAGCTAACAACACCGGATAAAACAGATCAGTTTTACAAACACCCGCTGTGAACTCAGCGGCACTGTTTAAAACAGCGATTGGGGTCTATCGAATGTCGTCTGCTTTGAAAAGCGAGAGAAGCTGTGCTCCGGTCATGCATTACCTGCCTTTGTTTTTAAATGTGCTAATTTGTGCTAAAATCAGTTATTGAAAGATCCGCCGTTTCTTTGCACCTGTAATAAGACAACGATCGGCTTTGAATAGGGTTCATTCAGTTTTCGTGCTTTTGACCTGTTGAATAGATTATCAGTGGTCTGTTTAATGTTCATAACGTATGGCGCGAATCATACTATGCAGGATAGGCTTGTTTTACGAAGGCTGTGAAACAGTCAGGGTTTTATTTGAGAGACACTCTTCTTCTTGTTATTCACTACCGCCTTCATCTTTGTGACGAGTCTGTAGACTTTAAAGGGTTTCGCGTTATGGCGTATGCTGCTGGAATTGCTAGTCTCTACCCGGGTAAACAGCTTACTTTGATCGGTGGCGGAGAGGAATGAGAGAATGAACAATGAAGTTTAACCTCTACAGCCACCATTGGCGATATGGCAGACGGGCGGAGAGGACCTCTGTTACTCCTTATGTGACAAATCCTTTAACGCCTCCGTACAGATCCCGAGGTAGCGCATTGAACGACATGCCATCCATCAAGGGGAAATAATCAAACAGCACAAAGAGTGTACATTTAAGCGCCATGACGTCAAATGCACGGAGACCATTGGTGCAATCAGTGAACGGAGCAACTTCCCAACCCAAGTCGTCCTGAAGCCGATTCTGGAAGGCTTCAAATCCCAGTTTTACAATCCGAGACGATGTTCTTCCACGAATGAAATTGAAGTATGCCACATACTGTATATAACCCATCCCCACCCCTAAACTCCATGCTACTTCTTCTCTCAGTTCACCCCTCACCTTCCCGTCACTTCAATTCCCTCCCTTGTTTTGGCTAATCATCTGGGCAGCATTGGTTCAAAGGATTTTGTTTCTGAGGGCAAGCTTCCTTACAGTGTGTTTGCAGAATCGTCAAAATACTGAAGCGCCATGGAAAGAATAACAACCAATACACATCCATCACTCAAACATGTGGGGTAAAGGCAGGGAGATCGCTATCAGGAGACGGAAATTAACATAGGATATTGGAACTTAGATTGGCTGCATCCAGCAGACCTATCGTTTATACTGGAGGTACGAAAAAGCGAAACTTGGCGAAAACATGTTGAACTAAGAAATAATGGAGACAAAGCAGGAGCGTGTACAGTGTCACGCCGACATTAAAATGATTAAATTGGTGGGCAGTGTTTAAGATACAGAGCAGTCAAATATAGTTTATATGACTAGTCACAGAAGCCAAAGATAGCCTATATATGACCAGTCAAAGACAGTGTATATGACTAGTTTCCCAGTGGGGGTACCGGGGGTTTCTGTATAAATAGTAGCCCCACTGTCTGGAAATCTAGTGATTTAAATTCCCAATGTCGCTGTCTGTCTCCTTTGTTCTTTTTCATTCCTACTGTGTTCTGTCAATCTCTACATGAATCTTCTTCGCTAGACCAGTCACCTATCTTTTTTCTTGAAAACTCTCCCACAACTCCTCATTTGTGTATAGTGTCTTTTCTGTCAGCTTGGAGAATTTGGACGCTTTCTTCCAAATGGTCAATATGGCTTTTTATGGTATTATTGTTTAGGAATGTGGGCATTTTATATGTACTTGTTTAGTTATTATTTTATAATGATGTTTAAATTCTAATTTGTTTTTTGTAAAAGGGGTTCGATAAATTAGAGAAAAGCCTCAGCGTCCCCTGCTGATGCCTTTATTGTAACGTGACCGCTGGTGGAATGCCTTCAGTGTTACCGTTAGAGTTGTTTCAGCAGATCTTTTATACGAATCAGGGCTGAGTCCTCTTTCAACCAAGTCATGGTCCTGATACGGCTCTTTGCAGTCCGCTGGACCCTATAAACAATGAATAACTAATAGGACTAGTCAAAGACAGTCTATATGACTACTTAAATATAATGTATATGACTAGTCAAGGATAGTCTACATGACTAGTAAAAAATAGTGTATGGCTAATCTAATCTAGTTGACAAGTGAAGGCGTCTTCCAGTGTTTTCACCTTTACACTGGATTTAAAAGAGCGAACATGTCAATGTCAGATCAGAAGCGCCAACTTTGTATTTGATCACGGAGGGCGTCCCGCTGTTGTCACAGTAATTAAATGCCCCTGCGTTTTGTCTTTCCAGTTTGTACAGTGGGCATTCATCAATATATATGGAGCTGCACACACACACACACACACCCACAATACCCTTCAGCAGCTCTTTGGACTTGTATATGTGCTTTGTAAGAACGAGACGTTTCCCGTATGCTTTCGCATGGAACTGAAAGGCAATTAATTAAAAGAATCGCTTTCTTGAGCAAACAAAACAATTCGCTTCAATACAATTTTGCTGCCTTTTCCCGATAGTCGCTTGGGGAGTGCTCCCAATCCAGTTTATTATGGTGTGATTTGCACTGTACTTCCCAACATAAAGATTATTAGTGTTATTGTTAGATGGCGCTATAAAAACTATATATTTCTATTCTGCGTCCAGTTAGAAAATGTATGAGCATAACTAACTGTAAAATGATTTTAAAATTTTTAAAATAATATTTAATTTAATTTAAAGTCTATTTGTGATATTAGACCTCCTAATTATTAAATTATAAACAAAGTTCACTAACTTTAAGACGACTACAATCAAAGTGAAAATGAACCAGCATTATAATTAGGTACCTATGTGGTTAAGGTCACCGAATAGCAATGTTTCACTGTATTTCGTGTATTCCTCTTATTCATAACAGTATTGAATTCTGACGTTTTCTTCAAACCACAGCCCAATGACTATCTCGTCGCTCTTTCTCTGTAGGCTATCAAACTGGCAGCCACTTAACACTGTCAATAGCTTGTTAGCACAGAAGACAATGTCTCCACTCTTCGCCAACCTTGTTTCGCTTAAGTCAACTTCGTTTTACCTTATGATTAATGACCAGCGTGTTCTAATGAATGCAATATTTGACGAGTGATAGAATGTTTTTAATAAGCACTTTGGAATCAAGGAAAGTTTATGTAAACAATTTTCAAAAAGATATTTCTAAGAGGTGCGACTCTATTTTTGTACAACTGTTTTATTTAATAATGTACAATTTGCTATTTAAACATACACTCAAAAAAATATTGAAATGAAGGGAAAATGTTTTATGTTTGTGTAAATCGTGTTTAACAAAATGTTGTACAACTATTTTATTTCATAATGTACATTTAGCTGTACATTTATCTGTGCTATAGAAAGCTATTAACCGAATATATTACAATCAAGCGAGAATGTATGCATTGGTATGAATATTGATTTAAACGTTATTTCGTGAAATTCTGTCAAATTCAACACGCACTTTGCTCGAATAATTTGCAGTTTAAATAACGCACGAAGATACCTTCAAACCTTCAAACTGCTTGCAGTAGAGCACGCGTTTATATAAACATTTTGTTTAAAAAAAATGTTATTTCTAAAGAGTGTAAGACAATCAATTTCAGGACGACATAATTTAAAAAAAAAATCGTATAATTTACAATTAGTGTAACTGATCCTATGAAAACCCCTACGATATGCATATTTTGAAATTAGGCAACGTTCCTACGTTTGTATTAAGCGTTATTTAAATAGAACATTTGCCTGTTACCCGTTAAACTTAATGTTAAAGACAGATTTCGTATTTGTACCTAAAGTCTGAATTTTCAGTCTACTATCGGTTTTAGCTTACAGTCTACTGCAAGTTTATTTCTGAATTAAAACATTCTCCACTATTGAATAACAATTATTTTATTTGAAGTGTTATTTTTTTACCAGGAGTACTTAGACCCATTTAATTTATCTAACATACAATTTACAACACACACAAAAAAAACAAACAAAAACCAAACAAAAAAACCCAACAATTATCAGAATTTTATTAAACATTTTGTTTTAAGATTTAATGTCCAAAAGTTTCTGTTTATAATCAGTTTTCGGCAACAAGCAGTGAAACTTAAGTTTATGAAAACAAATTTTGTTTTATAATCTGAAATGTTAAGTTTACGATCAATATTCGCATTATATTGACATTTGCAAATCGTCTTCTGCGTTTGTACAAATTTATTTAAATAAAATTAAATTTTATATATATTTTAACAGGCGACTTTAACTTCAAATCAGTCTTATGAGAAAGTTTCATCATTTTATAATTTGCGATTTAAAATTTATTTTACCACATTCTAAATATATTAACTCAGGAGAAAGTTTAAATCGATGTGTGTAAACATTGCTTACTATTATTGTAGGATCTCATCTTTGATATGATGATGATAATCATTGTTGTCAGGGTGGCGACGTGGTGATCGTCCTTAACGCTGATGCAATAGGACGTTAAGCTTCGTTGTTCCTCCTCCTGCTTACTATTGTGGCAATTATATTTTCTAGGTGAGCTCAGAGAAGCTTGTGACCTGTGTCGGATTTGTTTATCTACAGTCCTCAATTCACCACGCTACTACCCCCACTGTGACCTAGCATGTAATTCTTTCGGTCGTATCAGATTTCTGTTAGACAGTGTAAGTCAACTGTTTGATTTATGAGGCGACACACTATTTCTATTGAAGTCATACACTCTCCCAGTCAATTGAACTCATTGGCTTTTGTCGTCATAAATCGGCATGACGTAGTTAATGACGTAGGTAATGATCAAATTACACGCTGAATAGTGAAGCACCACGCTTTGTACGAAGTGACTGCCGTTCTCACTCTCTTCGTATTTATAACTTTTAACTTCGGTACACAAGTTGTTTGGACTATTTACCGGTTAATATTACGTCGTTCAGTGTTAACTGAGAAATATTCGCAGTCTCTAAATAAACAACTGGTGTTCCATTGACAGTAGGTATGCGTGTGTCTGACGTCTGAACGAAAGAACGAACAGTGAAGTTTAACGTCCGCACTCACGATTAGCGATAGGATAGACCGGAGATTACCCTCAAACTGAAGATGGGGAGTTGGAACTTAAATCTTCACTGAACCACCAGAGCAATCGTACTAAGACGGACAGTGAAAAATGCTTGTAATTATGTTGCCCGCCACGGGATTCGAACCTAGGTCATCGATGTGCCAGGCAAACGCTATACCACTGGGCCACGGCGGTGGGCGAAAACGTGGCGCAGTGGATTAGTCGCCGGTTTCCTATGCCGAAGGTCGCGGGTTCGTTTCCCGCAAGGGGCGGACGTATGTGACTTAGGTACGAGACTATTGAGGTCACCGAGGGTTTTCTCCTGGCACTCCGGTTTCCTCCCTCCCTTCAATAATGGTACTTAGACGCAGTCAATATAAAAATTTCAAAAAATAAAAATTCCATTTTCTTTCCGTCTTCCAATAGCGATCTCCCTGCCTTCACACCACCTGTTCGAGTGATGGATGTGTATTTGTTGTGTGTGAGGGTGGATGCGGCAGGTAAGCGTCTATGTTGGTACAGATCGCCGCGCTTTGAGCCTGATTGATTTGGGGAAAGGCGCGTATATAGCATCCAGTATTATTATTATTATTATCATTATTATTATTATTATTATTATTATTATTATTATTATTATTATTATTATTATTATTATTATTCCTATACTATCCTATCCCGTAACTCGGAGGTCGTAGGGGCACCACAGATGATCGTCGAACTAGCGCACTGTGACGGTGGGTCTATTGTTGCTGGGATCTGCACAAGGGAATGCTATTACCCACTCGTCTTTCGTCTGTGGAGATCGCTAGTTAATCTCCCGGTGACTAATCTTAATACATTCATACGTTTAGCTCGGTCTGTGTTAGGCTGGGGTTACAGAGATAGAGAGAAAATGGTAAGAGATTAACTGACACACTAGCTCTCACACGGCTATGAAACATAGGTAGTCCAGTGGGTAGAGCTGCTAACTAGTAACCGAAAGATACTTGTTTCAAATCCCGGATTGGCCAACGTGTGACCATATTATTTTTCCCTTACCATCAACTGGTTCGCTGGTGCCAGAATAATGTGACCAGTAGTCGCCTATACGCTCCGGTGTCGTGTGACTATAATCTACAGTTACTCTACGCGTGCATTTTCTCCAATCGAATTCATAGGACGGTGATCTACAGATATCGACGTTGAATGTACTCCTTCCGATGAGAATGTAAACCTAGACCTAAATTAATGCTCATGTCCTAGACGGGTGAGTGCCGGCTACACTAATACACCCAGCACGCACTAGGTCCCTTTTCCCCATCTCCTGTAGCCCAGGATTGTGGTCAGTGGTCTGGGCGTCAGACTATGCGCCCAAAGGCTGCATGTGGGCGCATCGGGCGGCTTGAGTTAGATCCTGTATCGGCCAGCGCCTTGAGCAGCTCTTGAGCTGGTAAAGCGCTATATAAAAGCGATTGCTTAAATAAATAAATGAACAGCCCTTACCGGAAAATCAAACAAGAAACGTCATTGGATACACTCGCACACTCAAGGTTCCCGTCACCCGCACCAAGACATACGGCCAACGTGCATTCGCTTACTCCGCACCTAAGCAGTGGAACTCCCTTCCCTCCCATATCCGCAACATACAATCAACACAAGCATTCAAAAAGGCCCTCAAAACCCACCTCTTCAAACTTCACTATTCAGAATGATCTGTATCCCGCTGCCATTCTCTCCTCTTTGTCTCTGTCTGATCCGTAAGTGCATACACGGCTGTACATATTTTATTGTTTTTCCTCCTGGGCCTAACCGGGCATATAAATAGCTGTGAATATGTTTTTGCTATTCTATTTGTCTTTTCTGTCATTTGTGTACATAGTTGTAAATTGTAATTTGTGTACATAAGTGTAAATAATTTGTACCCTTACTGTTCTGTCTTTTGGTGTATTGTAGCGAAAGCGATGTTTTATCGAGTGCATGTACTTATATGTAATGACTATGTAAAGCGTGGTGAGTCTGGTCATAGGCTGGAGTATCCGCTATATAAAAAATCCGTTATTATTATATTATTATACGCGCGCGATGCTAGCTGATGTCACCCTTATTGTTACACTGTTGTTGTTGCGCGCAGAGTATCCAGTACATTACATTACATAACTGTTGCTTTAGGTCCAGCGGACTCTTCCGAGCCAAATCAGGACCGGACAACCCCCAATCCGCATAAAAGATCTGCCGAAACAACCCTAGTGGGAAAACTGAATGCCCTCCACCAGCCAGTCACTTTACAATAAAGACATCCCACGCAGGGGACGGCTGAGGCTTCACCCCAACTTATCGAATCCCTGTTTACAAAAACAAAATAGAATACAAACATCATTATAAATTATCAACAAAACACATACATATAAAATGCCTACATTGCTAAATAATAACATCATAGGAAGCCCTAGTGACCACCTGGCAGAAAGCGTCCAATATTCCCAAGATGATCCAACAGACCTCATACACAAACAAGGAGTCTTGTCCCGGAAGAGTTTTCAAGAAAAAAGGTAGGAGACTGGTCTAGCGAAGAAGACGATAGTATAGCAAATTGATAGAACAGAGCAGGAATGAGAAAGAGCAAATGAGAAAGACAGCGACAGTGGGAATTTAAAGCACTAAATTTCCAGAAAGTGGGGATACTATTTATACTGAAACCCCCGGCACCCCAACGGGGGTAGTATCCAGTATTAGTATCCTATATTAGCATATTTTTATTAGTATCCATTATTTTTATTTGTTTAAGATTTATTTCAATTTTTTTAAAAACACAAAATAAACGATGCATGCATGCTTTAGTCATAACTGAGCGCGCATGACTTACCTTTCCAAAAGCGAGCAGCAAGCCTACTGCAAAAACAAAATTGATCAAGTTTCAGTTTGTGTAATTGGAGTTCCGCCTCAGAGGGTACTTTTTATTCTAGATTATAGTCACACGACACCAAAGCGTACCAGCGACTGGTCACATTATTCTGACACCAGCGGACGATGGTAAGGGAGGGGGAGGGGAAGGATTGGGGGTGGAATAGAGGTGGGTGAGGAGATAATTTGGTCACACGTTGGCCAGTCCGAGATTCGAACCAGGGACCTTTCGGTTACTAGTAAACCGCTCTGCCAACTGAGCTACCCGGTCCTTCACCTTTTCGTATTGTCTTGGCACCGCTTACATACGAAACGGAACCTCCTGCCTTAACTCAAGCAGTGAACCCCGTCATCGCACCGTTAGCTAGTTTTTAATGGTTGTCTCTGCCTAAGCCAATGAAATGATAGTTTAGAGTTATAGAAAACTGGCTGAACCAATGAAAGGAGATCTTTCACTGATAGGGCACTGCAGACATCCAAAACCAGTTTCGTACATTCGTGTGCCTCATTGACAGTTTCGTATTTCGACAACTGAGGAAGTGGTGTATAGCGATATGAGTGAATTTTTTGGCGTTTGAAAGGTAGGTTATTTTATTGTTATTTTTATGATTTTTTTTTTAATTATTTTATCTTATTGTAATTTATTTTATTTAACTTTTGGTATACTTTATTTTAATTTTATTTCTTTATTATTTTATTTAACTTTTTGTTTTATTTGTACAAATGTCAATTTATGTTATTATTAATGTTCTTTTCTGTAATGTAATGTTATGTCATTCAATACTCTTTTAATGCATTTCACTTTACTTTGTTTAATATTGTTTTTTTAAAGGTTTTCATTAATTTTGTCTTATTTATTAAAATTTTATGTTTTAATTTCTTTTTTTTTTTAATGTTATATTATTCAGTGTTATGTTATGTTATGCTATATTATTCGTAATCAATTGATTTCATTAACGTTTTTTTTTTTTTTAAATTAAAGCTTTACGAAGTACAAAGAACACTAACACTAAATGGTTTTATAGTCTTTATTCTTCATATACCTACAGTTTGGATTGATCTTTCCTATAGATTCCTTTAATCCCCCCGCTCCCTCCCCTCCCCCCCCCCCACACACACACACCTTCCACGGAGGACTGCATGAAATAAGGATTGAATCCACGGTGCTGTTATTTGACTCCAGTCCTACTTCCTTAGGCGAAGCAACGACTGCCTGTGTTCTACGCAACAGTTCGATGAAGTTGACGGCGATGTCTTTGTACAGCGCGATTCTCAACGTCGTAAGACATGCTTATTGAGCTTGCAGTAGTGGGTGGGAGGGAGGGGGAGGGGAGTGATCCAAAAAAGAAAGTGAAGCAGTCATCCGATGTTTAACAAGAACAGACAAGTACTGATAAGAAATATACATGATGTGTGTAGGCCTATATACAGTTGTTAGATTCTTGACAATGTATTAGAACAGATGAGATTTCAGTGACCTCTAGAACGAGGCCAAGCTGTCATTCTGTTTCAACAGAAGAGGAAGGGCGTTCCACAGATTGGGGGGGGGGGGGGGGGGCAGAATGAGTTTTAGTTGGTTAGGACAAATGAGCTCTTGCAGGTATTGTGGACCAGAATTATGTAAGCAGCTGTATGTCAAAGGCAGTAGCTTGTGTTTGATTCTGCTTTCCACAGGAACCCAATGTAGGTCTCTTAATACTGTGATATCTCTTTTGTGTGCCTCTCTAATGTCTTCAGTCTTGCTATGTATTTAATCTGCGCTTTGATGTGGATGTTTTGTGTGACAAGCATTTCCATTTTCATCCGCTTGTTTACACCACAAAATCTCTGTGGAGTGTATAATGCACCCAGACACTCAACCACCAAATATATTGTGTTGAGTCGGACAGATAAGTCTGTGATCGCCTTGATCAATAGGTTATTACGTTCACTTATCAATGTGTTACACGTTCACTTAAACCCTTTCAACATCCTTAAGAGTAGGACCAAAGTTTAAAGTGCGCCTGAGGTTAACATTTATAACTTTTTACATTAAATTGAATCCTTTTAGAAGGGTCTAACGATCCCAATTATTGTGGTGAAAGCTTTCTCAAAACAGTAATAATGATGTGCCTTTCTGACCTTACGTTATGATTAACAGCAATCGCTCCGGAAAGATCCGACGCGGTGATGACGCGTCGAAATGGTACCGATGAGTTTGCGCTTGTTAGACAATTTACTGTTACCGCTTGATCACGATTACTGACGTGGCCAAAGTGTGCTCTCTGTAGCATGCTGACCCAGAGAGGTCAGAGCTGTATGCTGCTAAACTTCTCTCAAAATGTTGCATTAGGGGCACGTAACCCTGCCAAAGCTTTGATTTCAAAACGACGTCTTCTGCAGGTTAGGCCAGAGACACGATATTTAGAGTCAATTGTGCACATACCAGACACAAAATACGTATGAATAAATAAGGAAACCTTTTAGCGTCATTTAGGTATTTTATAAGGGGTTTCTTTTTTTTTTTAAGGCATTTTGATCATGTTCTCAAGCATTTTTTAATCAAACTCCCGAGATTTCGATGTTTTTCCCCTTTCAAAATATGAATCCCTTCTTTAACGAAACTCCCGAGATTTTGATTTTTGTTCCCTTTCAGAATGTAAATCCATTGTTTAACGAAACTCCCGAAATTTCTATTTTTTCCCCTTTCAAAATGTCAATCCATTCTTTAAGAAACTCCCGAGGTTTTGATTTTTTTTCCCTTTCAAAATGTCAATCCATTCTTTAACGAAACTCCGGAGATTTTGATTTTTTTTCCCCTTTCAGAATGTAAATCCATTCTTTAACGAAACTCCCGAAATTTCTATATTTTTCCCTTTCAAAATGTGAAGCCATTCTTTAAGAAACTCCCGAGATTTCGATTTTTTTCCCTTTCAAAATGTAAATTCATTCTTTAACGAAACTCCAGAAATTTCGATTTTTCCCCCCCTTTCAAAATGTGAATCCATTCTTTAACGAAACTACCGAAATTTCCATTCCCCCCCCCCCCCCCCTCCTTTCAAAATGTGAATCCCTGAATAAAGGGTCTCACACAAAAGTTGTTTTCCTTGGAGAAAAATCTCCCGCCATCCTCGAGATGCGAACCAGAGTCTCTCGCGCCGCCCGCAACCCTTTACCACTGAGCCACAGTGCCACACCCTTGTGATGTTGTAAAGTTTATTAGTCTGACGAATCCTTTCATTTAACACACTTATGTCTTGTTATTTCCCTGGTAGAAATAACCACGTTATAAAATTGATGTTGGTGATGTGTTTAATCACTCAGTCTTTTATTTACTGCCTGTTCACACATGTTAGATATTAGACAGTTAACATGAAACTTTTAGAACACGTTAACTATCAACAAAAATTGCAATCCTGTTAATCTATAAAAGTCTACCAACAGGAGATTTAGCAATGACTTTACTACACCTGTAACATTTGTATGAGGCAGATCCTCGTCTACAGAATGTCCATATTCAGTAATGTTACGTCTTCTTTTTTTTTTTTGTCAAACAGGTCTTTAAAAAAAGGGGGAGAGAGGGTAACAAGAGGGGGAAGGGGGCATTCAAATAATATGGGATGTACTGATAGGTTTGTATGACAAATACATTGAACGTCTACGGAGTATTTAGTACTCCGTGAGTTCTATTATACATGTAAGTTGAAAACTGGAGTAAAAGACACCTTTTCGGAAACGAACTCATCATCATGATCTCGAACGCTTCAAGAAATTCGTCGAGTCGTACAGATAGGACTAGCGTCCGATCATGTTTTTGTGGGCCAAGACCTCAAGCACTTAGTTAGGAATTACGCCCAAAGTGAAATGAACTTCAAAAGACTGTCTGTTATAATATTCAAAGCTGGAAAGAAACATTTTTAGTAAAACCCAACACTTATGTGTTGGACGGAAAGATTGTGAAATCGCGTCTATCATGAGGCGTTTACGTTAACTTAATGCATAATGCAATAATAAATGTACAACCGCTTAAACTAATACATGTAATTATAAGCTAAGGTATTATGACACAAGATATATAAACGTCATTAGACTGTCAGTGTGTTTTAAAACTGCAATGAAGGTCTAACAAGAAAAGAAAGAGATTACTCTTACATAGCGCACTTACAAGCTCAGAGAGCTTCTCAAAGCGCTGGCCACTACTATCCAGCAATCACAAAATAGTTTGCTGAAGTCAGGATTCGAACCCACATCGCCCGAGAGGCACGTACGCAAGTCGTGCGCTCTGACGACTGAGCTATCAAAGTCCCAAGTCGAAGGCTTTGTTTACTGTTAGTGAAAACGGGTTTACCTTAAAATTCGCATTGTTACTACATCAACCAATGATGACGCGGGCTTACCTTGCTCAAATCAACCGCTAATATTTGAATTTTCCATTTCGGTTCTGACTGGGAGTCATTTCCCTTGTTTTAACGGTACATCGATCCCAAAGCCGTGCGACCTTTGACACTATTTGTGAGTGAAGCACGCGGCTTTAAGAATTCGTCTTTGGTGTGTGGGGTAGGGCAATGTCTATGTTATCAACCTAAAACAAAAATCTTTACGAGCAATTTTTTTTACGGGTTCTGTCTCTTACCGGCTTTGGTAGATGCTATTTTTAGCTCCAGAATGTTGGCTGGTTAGAACACGGCTGATGCTATT
>CM072526.1:51140777-51153277 GCA_036898135.1 Oncomelania hupensis | reverse complement strand
AGAAGAAGAAGAAGAAGAAGAAGAAGAAGAAGAAGAAGAAGAAGAAGAAGAAGAAGAAGAAGAAGAAGAAGAAGAGAAGAAGAAGAAGAAGAAGAAGAAAGAAGAAGAAGAAGAAGAAGAAGAAGAAGAAGAAGAGAAGAAGAAGAAGAAGAAGAAGAAGAAGAGAAGAAGAAGAAGAAGAAGAAGAAGAAGAAGAAGAAGAAGAAGAAGAAGAAGAAGAAGAAGAGAAGAAGAAGAAGAAGAAGAAGAAGAAGAAGAAGAAGAAGAAGAAGAAGAAGAAGAAGAAAGAAGAAGAAGAAGAAGAAGAAGAAGAAGAAGAAGAGAAGAAGAAGAAGAAGAAGAAGAAAGAAGAAGAAGAAGAAGAAGAAGAAGAAGAAGAAGAGCAACTACACAACATCTTAAGATCTTCACTCAGTTGTTCCAGATCCATTGACCCCTATCAATTGTTAAATACCCTCAGTAGGAGAAGGAGATGGAGGAGGAGGAAGAAGAAGAAGAAGAAGAAGAAGAAGAAGAAGAAGAAGAAGAAGAAGAAGAAGAAGAAGAAGAAGAGAAGAAGAAGAAGAAGAAGAAGAAGAAGAAGAAGAAGAAGAGAAGAAGAAGAAGAAGAAGAAGAAGAAGAAGAAGAAGAAGAAGAAGAGCAACTACACAACATCTTAAGATCTTCACTCAGTTGTTCCAGATCCATTGACCCCTATCAATTGTTAAATACCCTCAGTAGGAGAAGGAGATGGAGGAGGAGGAGGAAGAAGAAGAAGAGAAGAAGAAGAAGAAGAAGAAGAAGAAGAAGAAGAAGAAGAGCAACTACACAACATCTTAAGATCTTCACTCAGTTGTTCCAGATCCATTGACCCCTATCAATTGTTAAATACCCTCAGTAGGAGAAGGAGATGGAGGAGGAGGAGGAAGAAGAAGAAGAGAAGAAGAAGAAGAAGAAGAAGAAGAAGAAGAAGAAGAAGAAGAGCAACTACACAACATCTTAAGATCTTCACTCAGTTGTTCCAGATCCATTGACCCCTATCAATTGTTAAATACCCTCAGTAGGAGAAGGAGATGGAGGAGGAGGAGGAAGAAGAAGAAGAAGAAGAAGAAGAAGAAGAAGAAGAGCAACTACACAACATCTTAAGATCTTCACTCAGTTGTTCCAGATCCATTGACCCCTATCAATTGTTAAATACCCTCAGTAGGAGAAGGAGATGGAGGAAGAAGAAGAAGAAGAAGAAGAAGAAGAAGAAGAAGAAGAGCAAAAACACAACATCTTAAGATCTTCACTCAGTTGTTCCAGATCCATTGACCCCTATCAAAATCAATAAAACGAATTGTCGTTAAATACCCTCAAGAGCGCTGCTCAAAGCGCTGGTCGAAATCAACATCTAACTCAAGTCGCGCGCCCAAGACGCTCACCTGCTGCACCAAGCGCACAGCATGCACCATTTACAGAAATATAATAATTTGGTAAAGCAACTTTAAAGCACACTGATAAAAAGAAACCACACAAGCGTGGTAGGAGCGACAGAAGTACGCCTAGCGGTATTAATTTATTAATTGTAACCCCCGAGTCCATAGTTTAGTACTAGCGGGTGAAGTGAAAGTGGCACAAGCGGCCTAATAATAATAATATGACAATCACATGACCTTTATCAGGCTTTATTGCTGCATGGCAACCTGGCCATGCTTTAAGTATGTATATGCTATGTATGTATATGTATATGCTATGTAATACAACAGCCCTGAGCTGGGGTATCGCGCTATATAAGCCTACTTTATTATTATTATTATTATTATTATTATTATTATTATTATTATTATTATTATTATTATTATTATTATTATTATTATTATTATTATTATTATTATTATTATTATTATTATTATTATTATACAGCAGTCGGAGCATACACGTCTCTTAGGTCGAGTAAGGAGCGGCGATGATCAGCTTTTTCAACGACGACGTGCGTTGTGCTGCCAGCAAATCAACATAATGTAGAGGATGCTTGCAAATATAGTGTAGGGTATAAGTAAAGCGGGCAGAGAGAGAGAGAGAGAGAGAGAGAGAGAGAGAGAGAGAGAGAGAGAGAGAGAGAAAGAGAGAAGTCGAAGTCGAAACCTTTAATAGGATAATAGCATTAGGTCCTATGGACCTGTCTTACAGCTAGTCCTTAATAAAATTGTAAAATAACAGAAATATAAAATTCAGAACAAAATAAATAACATAAAATTGATTTGAAACTAACACAAACCTTAACAATGGTAATAATAAAAAGAAAATACTAAGAAAATTAATGTACCGAAATACACACACTCTCTCCCTCCATCCCCCTCCAATACCCCTTCCCTACTACTACTCTCCCCTCCCCCACCACCACAACCACACACATACACAAGCTAAATACACAAGCTAAGAGAAAGAGTTAGAGAGAGAGAGAGTCAGAGAGAGAAAGAGATTAAAAAACCCAAAACAAACTCATTAAAAAAGGAAAGAAAAAACACAGCAGATTAATAGGTTTTCTATACATGCATGTCGCTAAAGGCTTCTTCAGCAGTTGGTCCTAATTTGGCTCCGCTGGACCTAAAGCAATAACCATGTAATTTAATGTAATGTAAAGCAGTTACAAGGCAATCGAAATACCAATCCAAACATTTAGGTATAGACAGTGCCCCAAAAAGAAACATGTAGATATTTATCAAATCAAATCAATCTTTCATGTAATGTCTGTTATTGTGTTATGTGTATTAGACAATTAAAATTAAACTTTTAGAACACTTGAACTATTTAAAACAAAATTTCAATCAGTCTATAAAAGTCTATCAACAGGAGATTTAGCAACAACTTTCATTTGAATAATACAAAATCGCGTCTACAGAATGTCCCTATTCAATTATAATAATTATGTCTATTTAGTTCAAAATTTTCTTTTAAAACTGAACATTCAAATAGAAGGTGGTGTACTAATAGAACTGTTTAACACACACCATGTATACCACCCCCACCCACCCACACACACCCCAATGTAGATATAGATGAATCTAGACAGTAGACTTGTAGATATAGATGAGTCTAGGCGGTAGACATGTAGATATAGATGAGTCTAGGCGGTAGACATGTAGATATAGATGAGTCTAGGCGGTAGACATGTAGATATAGATGAGTCTAGGCGGTAGACATGTAGATATAGATGAGTCTAGGCGGTAGACATGTAGATATAGATGAGACTAGGCGGTAGACATGTAGATATAGATGAGTCTAGGCGGTAGACATGTAGATATAGATGAGACTAGGCGGTAGACATGTAGATATAGATGAGTCTAGGCGGTAGACATGTAGATATAGATGAGTCTAGGCGGTAGACATGTAGATATAGATGAGTCTAGACGGTAGACATGTAGATATAGATGAGACTAGGCGGTAGACATGTAGATATAGATGAGACTAGGCGGTAGACATGTAGATATAGATGAGTCTAGGCGGTAGACATGTAGATATAGATGAGACTAGGCGGTAGACATGTAGATATAGATGAGACTAGGCGGTAGACATGTAGATATAGATGAGTCTAGGCGGTAGACATGTAGATATAGATGAGTCTAGGCGGTAGACATGTAGATATAGATGAGTCTAGGCGGTAGACATGTAGATATAGATGAGACTAGGCGGTAGACATGTAGATATAGATGAGTCTAGACGGTAGACATGTAGATATAGATGAGACTAGGCGGTAGACATGTAGATATAGATGAGTCTAGGCGGTAGACATGTAGATATAGATGAGTCTAGGCGGTAGACATGTAGATATAGATGAGTCTAGACGGTAGACATGTAGATATAGATGAGACTAGACGGTAGACATGTAGATATAGATGAGTCTAGACGGTAGACATGTAGATATAGATGAGACTAGACGGTAGACATGTAGATATAGATGAGACTAGACGGTAGACATGTAGATATAGATGAGTCTAGACGGTAGACATGTAGATATAGATGAGACTAGGCGGTAGACATGTAGATATAGATGAGTCTAGACGGTAGACATGTAGATATAGATGAGACTAGGCGGTAGACATGTAGATATAATGATAAATAATAATAATAATGTTCGTCATTTGTAAGGCGCCTTAGCCTAAGGATCAAGGCGTGCAAGGGCTTGGGGGAATGGGAAGACAAGACAGACAAAACTGGACAAAAAATACATAATATACATATGTACAAAATAATACAGTTGAACAACTATGAAAAACACAAGCACGCACACCTGCGTACACTCTCTTGTAAATGATTAATTGAAATATTCCATAAAAAGGTATGTTTTTAGATATAGAAGACTGTATACAGTAGACATGTAGATATAGATGACTCTATACAGTAGACATGTATATATAGATGATTATAGACAATAGACATAGATATAGATGACTCTATGCAGTAGACATGTAGATACAGATATACAGATGACTCAAGACAGTAGGAATGTAAATATAAATGACTAGACAGTAGACATGTAGATATACATGACTAGACAGTAGACATGTAGAAACAGATGATACAGTGTACTGTCTAGACTCATGCAGATATAGACAATTCTAGACAGTCAACACGTAGATATAAGATGATTCTAGACATTAAACATGTAGATATTGATGACTGTAGACAGTAAACATGTAGATAAAGGATGATTCTAGGCAGTAGTACACATATGAAGGCCTCAATAATGATTACTGTAAACGTGTGTTTTATTCGGGCGCTTATTATACGGAGATGACATAACACAATATTGGGCCACAGTGTTCTTAAATGAAGCTGTCCTATCCTATCAATCCTATCCTGTCCCGTAACTCGGAGGTCGTAAGGGCACCACAGATGATCGTTTAACCAGCGTACTCCATCTTTCTCTGTCCTCAGCAACCCTCATGGCTTCTCTCAGTGTCAAGCCAGTCCATTCTCGAATGTTGTCCTCCCACCTCTATTTCGGTCTCCCTCTTCTTCTTATTCTTCTACAGTGAAGCTGTAATAGCAGGTTAAAATTACAACATTAAATATTTCTTATCATGTTTGTTCTTATCTGTTGATATGACCCTGCACCCACTCTCCACCCTTCCGTATCCAACTTCCTCTTCTTTATCCTCTCCCCACGCACCGGCCCTCTCTATCCCCCCCTCCCCCCTCTAATCCCTTCCGCATTTACCACCACCACCCCTTTCCCTCTCCCTATCTCCCCACCCACACACACAAAATTCCCCCACCTTCGAACATCTTATGACTGGCACACCGGGGAGTTGTATACAACTTTGTAGATTTGTACATGTACACGACGGCCTACACGTATTAACTAATCAGTCAAGGAACTTTGCTTTTTGTCTATAAATGTATGAATGATTAAGCTCATAAGCTTATCAATCTCTAGATATTGTCAATCAATCATTCAATCTTCCATCTCTCTCTCTCTCTCTTGTTCTCTCTCTCTTGTTCTCTCTCTCTTGTTCTCTCTCCCTCTCTCTCTCTCTCCCCCCTCTCTCTCTAACTGTAAGACAGGTCCATAGGCCCTAATGCTATTCTTCAATTAAAGGTTTTGACTTCTCTCCGAAATAAATGAATCTATTACACAGCCATTGGATCGTTATTATATTTAATGCTTGGGGAGAAATGTTTGTCGTTTTAGAAGATGTAGTTCTTTTGGTTAAAATGTTGATTATGTGTTGCAGTATGTCTAATAATGTTTTTTTTCTTCTCCCCCTCCTCACAATAACAAAACCAACAACAATATGGGATGTGTACATCAAAGGAGAATGTTGAAAGATTTGCTGCCAGCAATTAATTTTTAGACGTAGTTGTTGTTGTTGTTGGTGGTGTTGATGTTGTTATTGTCACTATTATAAACTGTTTCGTTGGCAGCAAACCGCATAAAGTGTGCAGCATCGTCGTGACCAAAGAAAGAAGCTTTGAAACCCCACTCATGGCGAAATGGGCATATCGTGCCCACTGTCGCAGAAGGTTGTTGCTGTCGCTGATGTACACCATCATCGCCGTCGCTGTTGTCTTCCCTTCTGTTCAGGCTGATGCGGTAAGAGGCAGGTTGCGGTGTGGGAAGAGGGGTGGAGGTGGGAGAGAGAGAGAGAGAGAGAGAGAGAGAGAGAGAGAGAGAGATGTGTGTGTGTGTGTGTATTATTTTCAGTACCAATGTTAGGTTATCCTCAGTATGTTATAATAGAGTACAATACATTATTTGTTTGTATTGTAACATTATCATCTTCTGCAGGCTCCTCTTCATTATCCTTATCATTGTGTAGAATTATGCTGTAAACATCATCATCATCGTCATCACCATCTCCATTTTCATCATCATCATCATCATCATCATCACCATCATCGTCTGTGCGGCTTGCACAAAAATAAATAAGACTGTCAATTCTTCTTCTGTTGCTGATGTTGATTTTGATTCTGATCTTTCTGATTATGTCCTTTTTACAGCCGGTGTTTCAGAAAGCTCCATACGTGAGAACACTAAGTGAGACCACCAAGGTCGCCACCACAATAGTGACGTCATTCAACTGCAGTGACGCAGACGGTCCTTACGCACATCCTGTCGTTAGCCTGGTGGGAGTTACTCCATCATCACCTTGCGGCGCGTGCTTTAACGTTTATCCAACAGACAACACAAATAGTGGTACCGAAAGCTTGTTGTTGTTGTTGTTGTGGTTGTTGTTGTTGTTTTTGTTGTTGTTTTTGTTATTGTTGTTGTTATTGTTGTTGTTTTTTTTGTTTTTTTGTTTTGTTTTTTTACTTTTATGTTTATTATAGCGTGTAGATATGTGAGAGCGGAATATGCAAGGAAAGATTGTAAGATTAGGCTAATAGCCTGCAATCTCCATTCCATCCTTGTTAGAAATAAAATATTTGAGTCTTCATCTTTCTTTCTTTCTATCTTCTCTTTAGCACTCGCGACTGTATCGCAAGTTAGGCACCGTCCAGTGCGTTTAGCACTTGGATGGGTGACCGCAAAACGTGAAGCGACAAATTACAACGCCCCGAGTTGACTCAACTGTGACTGAGTACCTACTCTCTTAAGGGTGGGGAAAGTAAAGCAGCGAGGGAGAGAGATGGGCATCACCCTAATTACGCTGGCCCAAGATAAGTGGGATCTCCAACATCACGCTCCCTTACGGCTACAAGGCTATGGGACTACCTTTACCCTTACCCTTACCCTATCTTATCTTTATTTCATCTAACCTTCGTTCTGTCTGCCTTTCTGACTTTTCTCTTTCTTTTATTACGTCTTCTCTTTCTTTCTTTCCTTCTTTCTTTTGTGTAATGTGCTACTTGATTTGATGCGTCTCAAAAGGTATGTGTAATTGTATCACTTGATTATTTATATAGACTGGGTGGTTTGTTATATATTGTATTATTGCAAAATTGGTATATATAGTATAAATGCAACACCAGTCATACTGTATATCTTTTTGTATCCGGCGTAATAGTTCTTATAGTTATTTGTTTTGTCGGGTTTTCTCCGGGCATTCCGGTTTCCTCCCTCCCTTCAATAATGGTACTGGACGCAGTCAATATACAATTTCAAAAATAAAAATTCGATTTTCTTTCTGTCTTCCAATAGCGATCTCCCTGCCTTTACACCACCTGTTCGAGTGATGGATGTATATTTGTGGTGTGTGTGAGAGAGGGTGGATGATACAGGTGAGAGTGTATGTTGGTACAGATCGCCGCCCTTTGAGCCTGACTGATTTGGGGAAAGGCGCGTATATAGCATCCAGTATTATTATTATTATTATTATTATTATTATTATTATTATTATTATTATTATTATTATTATTATTATTATTATTATTATTATTATTGTTATTGTTATTATTATTATTATTATTATTATTATTATTATTATTATTATTATTATTATTATTATTTATTATTATTATTATTATTATTATTATTATTATTATTATTATTATTATTATTATTATTATTATTATTATTATTATTATTATTATTAGTCTTGTCGTTGGCATATTTGACTGAAGTCGCAGAACGTGAGAGTGATTGATACGAGGAACCATTGTAAGATTAGGTTCCCGCCACAGGCGCTTGTATATGGTCCAGATGCAAGCGCCTGTGGTTCCCGCCTAACATCTGTATCCTTGTTGTGAATAACATGTCTCAGTCTCTTTTCCTTCTTCTTCTGTTTGTCTTTCCTTCTTTTTTTTAATGTCTTCTCTTTCTTTGTTTCCTTCTTTGTTTGTGTCTTTTTTTCTTTCTTTTTAAAATTTTATATGCAGATGGACACTGCATATTGTATATTTTGGGGAGACTATAGAGGATTGTGAATTCTATATAAATAAAGAATGAAATCGATATTGGAATGGGATGGTTTCAGATGCGCATTGTCCATCGCATACTGGCAACAAATATTATTTTAAAAGAAATGGATGTGTATGACAATGTAATGTGTACGGTGCGTAAAGCAGAGAAAGAGAGTATCACACTTTTTGGGGGGGGGGGGGGGGGGGGGGAATTGTGATTGTGTTAGATGCTTCTAGAATTTTTTTAAACGTTGGATTTACCAGGAAATCGTTAGAGTGGCCCTGTTTCCTTTTGGGTGGCTACCCACTTGTAGTGGTTTTACAGACGTTCTTTTTCTTCTTTTTGTCTCTCGCCCTTTCAGACTATTACTTGAGGTTTTCACCTGTAGAGTCTTTGGACTACAACAAAGCGTCGACATACACTGTCAACGTCAAGTGTTTCGACGGCAACCAGACGGTGACCAGCACAGTGGACATACGACTGGTCAAGAATACGCCTCCCAGGTTTGACCCCTCTGGCTCTGCCGGTAAGTGGACCACTGTGTTTGTGTGTGTGTGTGTGGGTGTGAACGTGTGAAGTAGCACGAATGGGGAAGGAAATTTACCTTTTCTCGCACCAAATGGGGTAATTTCGTCTTTACCCATTTGTCTCCCGTTCCCCATTTGTCGCTAAATGTGACGGAGTGCTCTTTTAGTGCATAGGAGTGCAGTTGTAGTGCATGAGAGTGTTTTAAGTACAGAGGAGTGCACTATCCGGGACAGAAAAAATACAGTGAATTTTTGGAAAATTACGAAGCAAAACTCGACCTATTTCGTCGCCTATAGGAGACGAACTAGGTCAACCTTTTAGACGGAAAGAGCGAATTTTGACTTAGATTCTTACATTTCTAGAAGAAATTTGCGTTCTTTCCGTCCAAAAAAAGTGCTTTCCGACTCCTACATTCTAAAATTACCCCATTTGTGACCTATACAAGAATGTGTGTGTGTGTGTGTGTGTGTGTGGAAAGAAGGGGGGGAGAGAGGGAGGAATGGGGGCATTGTTAGCTGCTATTTTTAGCTCCAGAATGTGGACTGTTGCTATTAATAGGCACACCAACTACGGAATGGATTGGTTTTTAAAAAAAACAACTATACTTTCCAAATAATTATTTGTTTGTCGTAAGCTTATTTTGTTCAATGGGGATAGCACTCACTGTGATTGCTAAAAGAATCTGTGGAAGGGGCAATGGTCAAAGTGGGTCCATGTAAGCAAAGGTCTCCCACACTTGGAATGGGGTCAGCGTCGCTTTCGGTCCGACTGCCCATAGAACCTTAGTGAAAATCCAATAGCGTCAACAGGTATAGGGCCTATTGCACTGCCAAACTCGCACTTTAAGTTTCCGTACCGCGCTATTAGTTTGAGGATCCTCTATAGCGCAGAGGTATATAGCACATGGAGGAATCAACCGCGTTACATTACATTACATAATTGTTGCTTTAGGTCCAGCGGACTCTTCCGAGCCAAATCAGGACCGGACAACCCCCAATCCGCATTAAAGATCTGCCGAAACAACCCTAGTGGGAAAACTGAATACCCTCCACCAGCCAGTCACTTTACAATAAAGACATCCCACGCTGGGGACGGCTGAGGCTTCACCCCAACTTATCGAGCCCCCCGTTTACAAAAACAAAATAGAATACAAACATCATTATAAATTCACAGGCGGCGGAAGCTGCTCAGGATTGGGGGGGGGGGGGGCACACACACATTTTATTCACTGACATCAGGGCCGGACCTGGGAAAAGTCGAGGGGTGTGTGGGGGTGGGGGGGGTGGGGGGGGGGGTTACAGATTCAGCGAAGGCGCGAAGCGCCGAGCCTTCTAGGGGGGTCCGGGGGCATGCTCCCCCGGAATTTTTTTTTTCAAGGATGCAAAATGGTGCAATCTGGTGCAATCTGAACCTTGAAAAAGCCATTTGTGATGGTCCGGGACTTTGAGCTTTTTGAACAATTGAACTAACAAACTCTGGGGTACAAAAATTATCCTCTGCCCCTCCCTTAAAAACACACACACACACAAAAACCCAAACACACAAACATTTATTTATCAGCAGAGATGTTTTGTATACTATTATTAGTCACTTTTTTTTGTTGTTTACCTTGTAGTTTATGAACATCACCGCCCTGCTTTCACTTAATTCAGTCTTGCTGCACTAGGTTCCTTGGCATTTGTACTATTTGTGAATTGTATCTTCTGGCAAAACAGTTCACTGCCTCTTTGAAGTAATATCAACATCCCTGTGCACTGTCAGTAAAGCAAGTCCATTGAGTCTCTGTTGCCCCATTGTAGAGCGCAGGTAGTTTTTCAGGTTGCGCAACTGACTGTTTGAACGCTCACACTCGGCAGTAGTGACAGGCAGGGTGCAAAGGTTCTTTAGCATGATGAACAGGTTAGGATAAAAATCCCTGTCACAATGTTTCAGTGCTTCTGATGCCGTGGATGGGATGATAGCTGTCGCATTCTCAGCAGCACTTCGCCATTTGCAAACACACCGTTGGTATTCTGCATCAAGGGTAGCGTTGTCTGGTAGGTCAGATTCCCACAACATTGCCAGTGTCTTCACCCCTTCTGGAACATGCATGAAACCATCCTGGTTGTCTATTAAAGTGCTTGGCACCAGACAGAGACCATCAACTGCTAGGCCAGCATTTTTGAACCTCGAGTCCAATTCGGTTGACAGGTGTTCCAAGAAAGGAATGACAATGCTAATCTTGAAATATTCTTCTGGAGTGGGCGCATTTTGGTTGTCACGGAGAGTCTGTCGGGATGCTTGACGAGGAATAATAACACCAGTTGTCAAAGCATTTGCCATTTTGCTGACTTCACCAAACCAGGCAACGAACGCTGTGTCGACATCTCTTCTAATAGAAGACATGCAGTTACTGACCTCTTTGATTTCCCTGTAGGCATCGACAACATCTTTTGTCCTTTTCTGCAGCTTCACTATCAAGGGTTTCCATTTCAACGATGTTTTTGGACGATTCAGCGATGGTCGTTTCAGTGGATGTTCGTTACAACGAATTGTCATAATTATCAACTTAGCATCTTAATTAATATTTCTAAAAAGTCGTTTTGGGTGGATTAGGGCAGTATCAAGGTGAAGGTGCTGGAAGAGGCTTGCGGTCAGAACAAGAAATTATGTCTGTATTTACTAATTTAGGCTTAGGGGTTGGGTTATTTGGTCGTTTCAACGGGAAAACGCTTTGGACGTTTCAACGGATCCCTTGAAAAGGATTTCCGTTGAATTGACTATAAAAAACTCTGTACTTTGGACCAAAAGTAACTAAAACCTGCAATGTTTTAAAAACAATTTTTTTAACAATTGAAACTTTTTGCATTAAAAAAATTCAATTTTTTTTAACATTTGGAGGAGGGTTCTGGAACCCAGGTAACCCCCCTCCCCTCCCCATCCCCCCGGGTCCGGCCTTGGACATTTACTCCAAATAATTGGAACTATTTTCATAGACACTATGTGAGAGAGAGAAAAAAGATATTTCATATATTTCTACAACTGTGCATATAAAAGAGAGAGAGAGAGAGAGAGAGAGAGAGAGAGGAGGGAGGTAGGGGGTGGGGGGAGGGTAGAGAGAAAGGAAGAGAAACTGACCTGACAATGTTGATCCATCACAGTAACAAAAACAGCAGTCATGCATGTCATTTGGCATGGGAAATTACACCGTTAATTTTCCAAAGTATGCCTGACGGCGTTCATTTCTATTGATAAATTCGTAAGCAGTTTGCTCTAGGTCTAGTTGATCTACTTTGTCTTTGAACACATGCATTATAAGACAATTATTTAGACGCTCCTGCGTCATCGTTGTCCAAAGGTATGTTTTTACCCGCTTTAGGGCTGAAAAACTGCGTTCAGCCGTTGCAGTTATGGTTGGGATGGTGAAGTACAGTTTGAGAAGTTTATCCACTTCACTCAGCATCCGTCGCACAGTGTCAGAAGCTCTCAGTTCATCCGGCAGTGCTTGGAAGATGGTGATCCTAGAGTTAGCCGCCTTCCTGGTGTCACCCAGTGCATGTGGGAGGAGTTCTAGCTGAGTTTTGAGTCTGTCCAAGTCGATGTCAGCGGAATATGTATCTTTGATTTCTTGAGGAATTTCTGGTCTCTTCCCTGCTGCTCCATCACTTAGAAGAACTTCAATTT
>CM072526.1:51075777-51135777 GCA_036898135.1 Oncomelania hupensis | reverse complement strand
GAAATCAACGGTGAGACGCGCGTTGTTGTTGTTGTTGTTGTTGTTGTTGTTGTTGTTGTTGTTGTTGCTCTTCTTCTTCTTCTTCTTCTTCTTCTTCTTCTTCTTCTTCTTCTTCTTCTTCTTCTGTGAATTATCTATGAAATGATGTCTATTGAATGACAAAAGTAATCAGTGCGACATAGCAAGTCAAGTTCCTCGTCTGTTGTTGCTGTTGTTCTTGTTGTGGATGTTGTTGTGGATGTTGTTTTTGTTTGTTGTTGTTGACCATGCTGCTGCTGCTGCTGCTGCTGATGATGATGATGATGATTTCACAGATGCCACCCGCGAAATTCGCGTGAAGGCTGGCTTGGACTACGAAACCCTTTCCAGAAGGACCACCAACTTGACGGTCGTGGCCAGTGACGGTTATTGTACGTCATCACCACACTATCTTTACGTCACAGTCACGGACGTCAACGAGCCCCCACAAATCCAACCACAGAATGCCGCTTACTCTGTCTATGAAGGATCGGTAAAAAAATACATTAATTAATAATAATTAATAATAACTAAATAAATGCGACCACAATAAATACATTAAAATAGCTCAGCCAATCAGCATGCGCCTTACAAAATATGTTTGTTGAGATCTCAAAAGAAGCCGGATCGATTGGATTTAGTAATAAGTGGATAATCGAGATTAAGCAAAAGCGCATTAACCGAAAGTAAGATAAGTAATACTGTCTTAAATAGCGCAGTTGCGAACTCCAAGATCGATCTGCCCAGATCGGCTCTCTGTGAATGCCATCTTAATTGTACATAACCTTTTTTTCATTGTTTTATTAATTTCTATTTTCCTCTATTGTATGCAAATGAAAACAAATTTGAACAGATAGAGTGGTTGTAATTGCTAGGCATTTTGACTATTAGTGTTATATGTTACTAATATTAATATGTTGTTTTTATTATTGTATTGATTGTTATTCTTTTAATTGTCATTTAAAATGTATCCATGTGCCCCTAGTGTGTGTGTATGTGCGTGTGTGAATGTGTGTGTTTGTGTATGTGGGCGTGTATAGACATATGGGGTGCTAAACTTGCCTTTTTATGAGCGCCCCACTTTTTTTTAAGTACATCGAGTGCTTTATTAGTACATGGGAGTGCTCTTGTAGTGCATGGAGCTGTTTTACGTACACGGGAGTGCTCTATCTGGGACGGGCTGTTTTCTGAACAAATTTGAAGTAAAAGGGTTAGGTTAAGAGTTAGGGTTAAAAGACAAAATATGTCAACTTTTTGACGTAAAAAGCCATTTTAAAAATCTAATTCTTACATTTTTAGATTAATTTTGCGCTCTTTCCGTTTAAAAAAAAACGCTTTCCGATGACTAAATTTTGTCCAAAAAAACCAATTTGTGTGTGTGTGTGTGCGTATGTGTGTGTGTGTGGGGGGGAGGGTGTGTGGGTGTGTGTGTGTGTGAGTGGGAAAGTGGATGTTCTGCGACATAAAATAATCTCCAGAACTGAAGCCAGCAGTACACTATATTTATCTCCGGATGTGACCTGGGCAAGTCCGGTCGATCCCCGGTCGATCCGCAACCAATGATGTGCAATCGGGCGCTGACCCGGGTGATGAACTGGGCTACCCTAGGCTGGCCAGAGCCAAACTGTTGGGCTCAAAGAGGGCAAGATGGTGGAAGACCCATCAACCAACAGCTGGTGATCCGCGTCGCACTTGCTTATGGATATGGCCTGATCACGTGGCGGCTTAGCCCGCAGAAATAGCACACAAGCGCACACAAGTCTCCTGTACGGCAGGCCAACATTTACTGAGCTCTTGGGCTACCCGTTGTGAACAATAATGTTCTATGTTTCATTTCTGTGGCTAGGATCTGGACACACAGCTAAGCATTAGCTGGAGCATCACTGACGAAGACTTCATCGATACCCAAACCTACACCATTATTGGCGGCAACACCAAGAATCTGTTCAGGTATCACCATTAGCAAAGGACATAATATAGACCTAATCAGCATACAGATCCTCACCGATGATCGTGGCCTTGATCAATGTTTGATTAGGGACCTGTGCTCGCAGCTAACTCTGTACGACTGGTCGATCATCGCTGAACATGTGTCATTCACCGCCTCGTTTTCATTTCAACGCTGACTTTGACTCCTGTTGGACCTTGATCCCGAGTAAAAATTACACCCCTGTATGACCTTGACCTCTATTAAGCGCATAGAACTGTTAAATATGTATTTCTATATTAAATGGCCTGTAATAAACATGTGCATGTGTAACGATGATCATAGCTTTCAACATGACCATTGGTTTTTGACCTTTGACCCTTGTTTTTATCACTAGGATTGATCCACACACTGGCCAGCTGAGCGTGAACGGCGACTACGACACGGACAACTTCGCCATGCCGCTGAACCAGACGCTGCTCATCCAGGTCGCCGACAAAGGAGGACTGACCGCCAACACCACCGTCATCCTCAACTTTAAAGTACGGCCCAGAGATATGTGATACATGTACCGGTCCTTAAAGAAAGACAATAACAGTTGTACTCAGTTATATATAAAATGATGTTTTGGTTTACTACTACTACTACTACTACTACTACTACTACTACTACTACTACTACTACTACTACTACTACTACTACTACTACTACTACTACTACTACTACTACTACTACTTTAGTTTGTAAAGCGCACATATCAGCCATTATATGTGGTCCTGATTCGGCTCTTTGCAGTCCGATGGATCCTGTAAGCAATGAATAACTAACTATCCAATATATCTGCTCAAAGAGCATAAAACATCGAGACAAACGATGCACATAAAGGCTACCATAAATAATAACAATCCCAATCAATGGAATAAAACATAAAAATGCACTCGCATAGACTCAGAGTTAGACCCAGACTTCTTATTGGGTTAGTCTGTGCATCACGGTAACGAGTCCTTGCTGAACCTAAACATCCTGGTTGATTTCTTCTTTACCTAAAGTAGTCCATAGTATTGAGAGGCGAGGCTGTACGTCTACACGGCCTATGATTGATAGGTCTCTGATACTCAGACATCGTCAAGGCGGTCCCTTTAGTGCAAACCGGCCTATTTCTGGAGAGATGCCCATTATAAATGAATTTTTATCATCATCATCATCATCATCATCATCATCATCATCATCATCATCATCATCATCATCATCATCATCATCATCATCATCATCATCATCATCATCGTCGTCGTCGTCGTCGTCATCGTCGACATCGTTATTGTCATTATCATTAACATCATCGTTGTTTTCATCAACAACATCGTCATCAGCTTCATTATTAAATTCCTGTTGCCTTTTCTCAGTCGCGTTGTAGCGCCAACCAGCCGCGTGTGATTGTTTGAGTGTGTGTGGGTGTGTGTGTTTGTGTGTACTGGAACCCAATAACTACATCTAATCCTAGCTATACCCCCAGTGCTTGCATGCACACAGCGTCGCTGAGACTTTCCTAGCCCGGCTGACCAGTGAGAGAAGCCAAAGTAAGCTTTGGCTAGTGTCGACTAGGCAGTGTGACTTGCGGGGCGTGTTTCTGAAATAGTCGGTGGGAGTCAGAACGAGCCAAATGGTGTGTCGGTCGGTCCCTCCGTCCGTTGGAAACAATATCTCAAAAACCATTGAACGGATTTAGGCCAAACTTCATAGAAACATTACTTACGTTAGTAGCCAGGCTCCCGTGCTCAGTCGCAAAGGTCAATGTCACTGGAGTGTAATTGTCGCTTAAAACACCTTTCTCAATATCTTTAAAAAAAAAAAGACTAAAGCGATTGTGTTGAGGTTTGGTATACAGCCTGTACATCAAATCGTGGTCCATCCTTCAATAGACATCCAGTTCATCGTTCAGTCCGTCGCTAGAAATTTTACATTTGTAAATTTTTTTTAGCAAAACATATTTTTTACCTTATGCCGACAATAATTGAACAGACATTATTTGGTTAGGTAGTATGCACAATTCGGAAATACGCTTTATGCTCCACCTGCACATGGAGTGGAATCCTGAAAGATTCAAAATACTGGGTATATGGTTCACACTTGACCTTAAGAATTGTGTAAAGATTAATTTTCGAGAAAAGTTTTTAGAAATTAAGAATATGTTTAAAGACAGGTTAAAGCGTCAGTTTACGCCTTTGGTGCGTGTGGCTGTTCTAAAATCACTTATTTTGTCGAAACTTGTTCATCTTTGGTTGCTGTTGCCAAATCCACCAGATGATATTGTAAATGAATTACAAAAATGTGTTTATTGCTTTGTTTGGGGAAGAAAAAATGATAAAATAAGTAGAAAAGTTTCTGTAAAACGTATTGATTATGGGGGAGTTGGAATTCCAGATGTGAGGAGGTTTATGAGTGCTCTTAAGGTAACGTGGCTAAGGAAATTACAATTGAGTAATTATAAATGGACAAACATTGTTAAAAAAAACATCAAATAAATTTGAACTCCTTGATAAACTGGGTACTATAATAGATATGGATAGAAAGGTAAATCAGTACTGGTTAGATGTAGCGAAAGCGTATAAAGAGTTAGGAACAAATATAAAAATTAAGACAAATGAGGAACATAGAGGAGAACCTATTTTTTGTAACATTAATATTTTGATTGGAGGGGAGACTTTTTTTTCCAAATTGGATAGAGAAAGGGGTTTACAATATTGGTCATTTCTTAAAGGAGAATGGGTTGTTTCTAGATTTACAAACATTTAGTGAGAAATATAGAATTGCGGTAAATTTTCTCACTTACTATGGGTGTGTAAACGCTATTAAAAAATACATACGTACAACAGATATCGATGTGGCCGGTGAGCATTTGCAAGGGTATGAACATAGTAAAGTACTCAGACTTGTTTTGTCAGTGCCCAAAGGGGCAGCAACGTTCTATGACATTTTGGTACAAAATGAACATGAGCCAAATTGTTGCAAAAATTGGGAGCAGCGAGTAAATATACAGATGTCATGGAAAAAATATTTAAAAGGATAAAGCAAATAAAAGACACTAAACTTAAATGGTTTCAAATCAGAGTAGTTCATAGAATATTAGGTACAAATACAATTTTACATAGTATGGGATTAGAAAATAGTAATAACTGTACCTTCTGTGGGATGGCAAAAGAAAATATCCAGCATCTTCTTTGGTCATGTAATTCGGTGCAACAATTTTGGAACAGTTTCCAAAATGCATTAGTTAACAAATGCTCACATGTCACATCACTTAGGTTCAATGAACATTTAATTATTTTTGGTTGCGACAAGGCGACAGTAACCGACGATGTGATGGATTTGATGATTTTGTTAGCAAAAACATACATTTACAGGTGTAAAATGAATAAAGAATTGCCTGTCTATGAAGCTTTTTTATTCACTCTGAGAAACCGATATGAAACGGAAAGGTACATTGCTAGCACACAGATGAGTCTAAATGTTTTCCGTACAATGTGGCAGCTGTACTTGCCTCTTTTTAATAATCTGTAATAATATTTTTGTACACTTTTTCTTATCCTGTGTACATGTACTCATGTATATTTTTGTTTAGGCTTTGCTTGCGGATGCTCATGTACATGTAATATAAAACTCTGTGCATCTTCTCTCTCATTTCCTCTCTTTTTCTTCTTCTTCTTCTTCCTTATAAATATTTATTTTAGTATTCTTCTAAAGTATATCTCTTGTATGTCTATCTATATAAAAAAGCCTTATATTTGCTTGTATGATAACATAAGTATGAATATCTATGAAAAATTGTGGTTGTTATACATGCATGTATTGGGTGAATAAAAATTTCTTTAAAAAAAATGAACAGAAATTCATCTTTTTACCTTTGTGGACAGTCTACCTTAACTACTGCTATGTTGGATAATGCGAACAGTTTACTTGAACTCCTGCTATGTTGGATAATGCGGACAGTCTACCTTAACTACTGCTATGTTGGATAATGCGGACAGTCTACTTTAACTACTGCTATGTTGGATAATGCGGACAGTCTACTTTAACTACTGCTGACTATGTTGGATAATTCATATTTGTACTTTCTCAAGGTCAAGGTCTTTGTACTTCACCATTTTCTCAACACGTTTGCACTGTATCCAAAAATTGGTCAGCCGATTTTGATATATTTTAGCTTGCAGATAGTACCAATAGTGACCTGTCATTCTGTTTTCACTTGGCTTCGCTAGGATAAAGAGGAGTCACAACCCCGACAAGAAAATTAACACTTTTAGTAGTAGTAGTAGTAGTAGTAGTAGTAGTAGTAGTAGTAGTAGCAGTAGCAGTAGTAGTAGTAGTAGTAGTAGTAGTAGTAGTAGTAGTAGTAGCGTGGGGGCAAAACAGGCTGTGAAGCCATTCTAAACGCTTCTTCCTTAACTTGGCAACAACTCAGTGGGTCTGACTTTCCTGTGCCTTTCATTTATCATAGCAATAAAACATACTCTGGGAATATATCTAATTGGTTTTTAAAGGTATTTATGCTAGGTGTATTCTTAAGTGAGACAGGTAGATTATTCCAGTTAGTAGCAACTACGTTAGAAAAGGAAAACTTCTTTATACATGTATTAGTTTTGGAGTGCTGAATAAATACTTTCCCTTCGGACATGCGTGTAATATTGCAATGAGGCGAACAAAGAAATCAGACCACTTTAAATCATCCAGTCTATTGTGCATTATGTATGCTTGTATCAAATCCCATCTAATTCTACGGCCATACAATGAATGCAGTCCTAGGTACTTTAATTTTTTATGATAGGACCAATCTCTACAGGCTTTCACAAGTTTTGAAGCTCTCCTCTGCACTCTTTCAATTACAGTAGACAGTCTTTTTAACATAGGATAGCATACTGTATGATGAGGCCTAACAATTGACTTGTACAATTTACATAAAATTTCTTCATCTACGAAGCTGAAAGTCCTTTTAATAACCCCTATCATTTTGTCAGCTTTAGTGACACAATTCTGTATATGTGCATCAAATGAGAGGGTTTTGTCGAATGTCACACCCAAATCTTTTTCTTCATCACATGTCATAGGTGGTCTATTATCACTGCGAACTTTGAGGATTACACTTACCAACATGCAACACTTTACATTTCAACATTAAAGTATAAATTCCACAAGTTTGACCAGTCTTGTAAGCTGTCAAGATCCTGCTGTCATATAACACCATTGCTAGTAAGGTCATATAGTTTTGTGTCGTCCACAAATATTGTGCAAGTGCTCTGTTAACATTCTAATAAGCCGTTTATACAAATTGTAAATATTATTGGGCCTAAAATGCTACCTTGGGGAAAAAAATGTTATTTGAATATGCTTATTTTCCAGCTATGTGTTTGAGAGTCTGGAGATACATATGAATGGCTTGCCATCTTGTTCTCTATTGGCGTGAGAATGCCTGAGAGTTTGCACCTTGAGCTGAGGCTTTTCGTAAAGAAGCGCTATTTAAATACCTTCTATTTTTTAAATTTTAAATCTGTGTGTTGTGCAGGATCGGAACGACAACACGCCGGTGATCACGGCAGGGGATTACTCGTTCTCTGTTTGTGATCAAAACCGTCGTGTGGGATCTACCCTGGGTACCCTGACCTGTACTGATCTAGACACCGCCTTCCAAGGCAACAACCAGACCTACTTCTCGTGAGAATTTTCAGTTAAGCTTACACCCATTTTAGTTCTGTGCCTTACATTGAACTTTATTAAATATTGTTATTTATTTGTTGTTGTTGCTATTGTTGTTGTTGCTGTTGTTGTTGTTGTTGTTCTTCTTCTTCTTCTTTTTCTTCTTCTTCTTCTTCTTCTTCTTCTTCTTCTTTTTCTTCTTCTTCTTCTTCTTCTTCTTCTTCTTCTTCTTCTTCTTCTTCTTCTTCTTCTTCTTCTTCTTCTTCTTCTTCTTCTTCTTCTTCTTCTTCTTTAATCGACTGTTCTATGATATCCAGAAAACGTGTTAGAATTGTTGTGAATGCATAATTATTAGGCGACAGATATAATTATGTGTATTCTATGCTGTTTTCAACTTATTATTATTATTATTATTATTATTATTATTATTATTATTATTATTATTATTATTATTATTATTATTTATTTATTTATTTATTTATTTATTTATTTATGTATTTATTTATGTATTTATTTAAATTGTGTTTGTGTGTCCTATATTACTACGGTGAAGACATTAAATTTAGAAAGACATATTTTCTTCTTATTTAATTAACAAGAAATTTATGACCGAACTGCCAATTTTTAAAATTTCTTTAATTCTTTTATATTAAATTTTATCTCTGACCATTTTGAACATGTTTGCACCCCCCTCCTCCTATCCTCTCTCCCCACTAACACACCCTTCTTTCCATCTCTGTCACTGGCACAGTAAGCAAGTAAGTCGGTATGCATTTGACATTGTGACACTGGCTGAGTTTGAGTGCTTTCCATCTCTGTCACTGGCACAGTAAGCAAGTAAGTCGGTATGCATTTGACATTGTGACACTGGCTGAGTTTGAGTGCTTTCCATCTCTGTCACTGGCACAGTAAGCAAGTAAGTCGGTATGCATTTGACATTGTGATACCGGCTGAGTTTGAGTGTGTGTTGTTGTTTTTAAAAAAATGTAAAGTTCAAGAGGCTACCTTTTATGCAGTTACACAGCCCAACAATGAGACTGAATAAGCGCTGTTTAGAAGTACCGTTGTGATCCTAACCTATCCTATCCTATCCTATTCTAACCCGTATCTCGAAAGTCGTTAGGGCACCACAGATGACCAACGTACGCTATGTCTCTGTCCTCAGCAACCCTCATGACTTCGCTCAGTGTCAAGCTAGTCCATTAACGACTGATGTGTTGTCCCCTACCCTACCCGCCCACCCCCTCCGACCTCTTTTTCTGTCTCCCTCTTCTACTGGCTCCTTGGATCGTACCTTGCAGGATGGTCTTAAGGCTGTGATGTCGTTTGTTAACAAACTAAGTGACTGCTGGCGAGTTCTGTGTGATGTCGTAGCACCTTCTACTTTCTGTTTGTACTATGGGAGCCTGCGCCCGCCCTGAAAGGCATTCTTCAGTTTAGAAGTAAGGAAGAGAGCTAGGCAAGACGTCACGTCCGGCAGCAGTTTAAATTTTTTGTTGTTGGTTACATTATATATAATCCACGTTCAGTTTGAATCATAACACAATGAGAAACACTCACAAGGTGCTGTATCAACTGTACCGAGCACGCAAGGAAACATAAACATAATACAAAGATGTAACTAGTTCGAAAAAAGGGAGACAACAAGGTTGACTCTCCTTACCTTGTTGTCTCCCTTTTTTCGAGGAGAGTCAACGATGCCTACTTTATGTGTTTCGCACATACCAGTTTTGTCTTCCCTCGTGATGTATCCGTTTTCTCTGTCTCTATCCATGTAGGGGAGGCGGCAGCGGCATTACTGTGCTGGAGAGTGGTCAGATCATCATGAGCATCAGGCCGTCCGCCGGTCAGACCTTCAGTACCACGGCTTACTGCCACGACAGAGGCACCTGGCCTCGTCCCTTGACCAGTTCATCACCCATGCCCATCTCCATCACTGGCACGGTCAGTCTGCCTAGCTTGATTGATTGATTGATTGATTGATTGATTGATTGTTGCTTTAGGTCCAGCGGACTCTTCCGAGCCAAATCAGGACCGGACAACCCCCGATCCGCATAAAAGATCTGCCGAAACAACCCTAGTGGGAAAATTGAATGCCCTCCACCGGCCAGTCACTTTACAATAAAGACATCCCACGCAGGGGACGGCTGAGGCTTGTCTGCCTAGCTATCCCACAGCGTAGCTGAGACTCGTGTGAAGGCCAGCGTAAGTTTCCGCGAGTCTCAGAAACGAAATGGTGCCTAGCTGTCTGTGTATCACGCACTAATAATAATAATAATAATAATAATAATAATAATAATAATAATAATAATAATAATAATAATAATAATAATAATATGACAGAATCCAAATTATGGTTTTAATACAATGTTAGAAGTGTACCACAGTTGTTGGAATTGATGTAACGTTTTAACAAATTTGAGAAGCGTATTACAGTTTCTGGAAATGCTTAGCTCTGATCTAAAGAAGTCTGTGTTAGTGTTGATAATAAGAGGTTATACAAACGAAAACGTCATTAGCGGCGAAATTATCCAAACCTTAAGGAAGCGGAAGATAAATGAATTGTTGAGATAGATGATTAAAAGGGGTAGTGGAAATGTCAGAAATTGTTTTGGGTTTTGTGAAATTAAAACAAGAAACAGGAAATAAGAAGTAAAACAAGAAATATGTTTGTTGATTATGGGAGTGGGTTATAAAGGAAATTTGTGAAGCATGAATATAAATGAAGATATTGATAGGTTTGGTTATTCAGCAATATAGAGTTATTGTATAATACATTTGTAAAATTAATTTTAAATTGATAATGATTAGAAATAGGTAGTATTATATATGTTAAATTACTTTACTTTGTAATGTATTAAGAGATTATAAAGAGTTCTTTTTTTAAGCCTTCTTGAATTTATTTTTGTATATGGCAATTAGTTACATTTTGCCTATATGCTCTTTCATATTTTTTAATAACTGTAAGGCATTTAAAAAAAATGTGTATATGTTTTTTTGTTGATTTTGCATGCTAAGTGTATCCATTTTTTTTAAATTCTTGAACGGTATTATCAGTTGTCCGTGCGTCAGACCATGCGCCCAAAGGCTGCGGGTGGGCGTCTCGGGCAGCTTGAGTTAGATCCTGTATCGGCCAGCGCCTTGAGCAGCTCTTGGGCTGGAAAAGCGCTATATAAGAACGATAAAAAAAAAGAAAAGAACGATCGCTTTACAACACACACACAATCAAATATAATATCTGAGACATTTTTGATACGTAGAGCGCTTTTAATTGCTCCGTGACGTTTGTATATTTTTTCTGTGGATGTCTTCTCACGTTGAGTGACTTTTGAAGTCCTCCGTGCTATATTTGGTCGATTCCCAGTGTCCCATGTCGTTTACGCGTTGAGTTGCTTTCGCAAAAACTCCGTGATATTTTGTTTTGCATAACCGCTAATGGTTATTTACATTGGGTTACCGGTCGAATCTCTTCTTTGATTTGTTGGTTCATGCATGTATTGGTCTTTGTGTAGACTATTATTCATTTTATACTTGGTGTTGTCACGCTATTTTATTGTCATGTATCGTTGTTTTTTTTAGCATAGTCTCTTACATTGTCTTCACCTACATTGTTATGATTTTTCGTGCGTTTTTTTTTTTCAATGTGCTTCAATTGTATCATTGTACTTTTTATGTTTTCGGAGAGTGGACTCTCCTTTTCCGGACCAGGGGCATATGTGACAGAGTCCAAATTATGGTTTTAATACAGTGTTAGAAGTGTACCACAGTTGTTGGAATTGATGTTACGTTTTAACAAATTTGAGAAGCGTATTACAGTTGCTGGAAATGCTTAGCTCTGATATAAAGAAGTCTGTGTTAGTGTTGATAATAAGAGGTTATACAAACGAAAACGTCATTAGCGCTGAAATTATCCAAACCTTAAGGAAGCGGAAGATAAATGAATTGTTGAGATAGATGATTAAAAGGGGTAGTGGAAATGTCAGAAATTGTTGTGGGTTTTGTGAAATTAAAACAAGAAACAGGAAATAAGAAGTAAAACAAGAAATATGTTTGTTGATTATGAGAGTGGGTTATAAAGGAAATTTGTGAAGCATGAATATAAATGAAGACATTGATAGGTTTGGTTATTCAGCAATATAAAGTTAATGTATATTACATTTGTAAATATTAAGAGATGTGGAGGTGATTAGAAGTATAGATGCAATATTAGTAATTTAGAAATAATGGTTTAGAGGTAAGGTGATTGTTTAAAAGTGATAAGGTAGGTATTGAAGAGATGTCTTGGTGTGGGAAAGTAATTTTTAAATAAAGTTAGAGGAAAGACGTGGAGTGTGGTTAACGTAATTCTGTTTCACCTTTAACATTGCGTAGCCGGTTAGGTGGCGAATGAAACTCCACAGAATGGTGTAATGATGATAAGAGATAAACTGGCTGGTGGAGAGCTTTCAGTTTTACCACTAGGGTTGTTTCGGCAGATCTTTTATGCAGATCAGGGGTTGTCCGGTCCTGATTTGGCTCAGAAGAGTCAAAAGCAATAATCATGTAATGTAATGTAATAAGAGATAATGAGACGGTTTTGGAAAGTTTCTGGAAATTAATATTAATAAGAGAAAGAACACATGTCCATATAGGTGTTGTTATAAATATTCATAATTGCACAGTTGACCAATCATTATTAAGTTGGGAGGCGAAATGTTGAGGCTGAATACCCATTTTGATATATAAGATGATGCACGAGTGAAAGGAGCAAGCCACCGCTCTCTGTCTCAGCTCTCAGTTTCTTTGTTCTCTGCCTCCACATTAAGTGATGGAATTATACTAAAAAGGTAGGATGTAGATTTTGTATTTCGATATTTTGATATGTGTTGTCCAAT
The DNA here is from genome assembly GCA_036898135.1 of Oncomelania hupensis. Classification (NCBI taxonomy): domain Eukaryota; kingdom Metazoa; phylum Mollusca; class Gastropoda; order Littorinimorpha; family Pomatiopsidae; genus Oncomelania; species Oncomelania hupensis. Next base: position 51,123,270 of record CM072526.1, on the reverse strand, counting down.
AAATAAATAGTTAGGAAAACAAAATGAAAGAGTTGTGGTTTAGCAAATAAAATCTCTCAAAAACTGTTTCTCCAGCTGTCTGTGTGAAATGTTGACTCCGTAGAATGCTATAGTTGATCCCCGGACGTGAGGGCGATGAGCTGACCACGTCATAATAATAATAATAATAATAATAATAATAATAATAATAATAATAATAATAATAATAATAATAATAATAATAATAATAATACAGGATAGTATCAAGCGCTTTTTCTCCATTCAAAATCAAAAGCGCGGCGATCTGAAGAGATCGATATTACAGAAATCTGAACTGGATTTGAACCCGAGACCTTCGGCATAGTTAACCAGCTCACTATCAAGGAAGATAGCAGGTCACTCCATTAAGCCACTGAAATCAAACTACGCAAGTCAGCCTTCAATAGAGATAGGGGGTGGAACCCCGCAAGTCATCCTTCAATGGAGATAAGGGATGGGACTACGCAAGTCAGCCTTCAATAGAGATAGGGGATGGGACCCCGCAAGTCATCCTTCAATGGAGATAAGGGATGGGACTACGCAAGTCAGCCTTCAATGGAGATAAGGGATGGGACTACGCAAGTCAGCCTTCAATGGAGATAAGGGATGGGACTACGCAAGTCAGCCTTCAATGGAGATAGAGGGTGGAACCACGCAAGTCATCCTTCAATGGAGATAGGGGGTGGAACCACGCAAGTCATCCTTCAATGGAGATAAGGGATGGGACTACGCAAGTCAGCCTTCAATGGAGATAGAGGGTGGAACCACGCAAGTCATCCTTCAATGGAGATAGGGGGTGGAACCACGCAAGTCATCCTTCAATGGAGATAGGGGGTGGAACCACGCAAGTCATCCTTCAATGGAGATAATGGATGGAACTACGCACGTCATCCTTCAATGGAGATAGGGGGTGGAACCACGCACGTCATCCTTCAATGGAGATAGGGGGTGGAACCACGCACGTCATCCTTCAATGGAGATAGGGGGGTGGAACCACGCACGTCATCCTTCAGTAGAGATAGGGAGATGGAACCACGCACGTCATCCTTCAGTAGAGATAGGGGGATGGAACCACGCACGTCATCCTTCAGTAGAGATAGGGGGATGGAACCACGCACGTCATCCTTCAGTAGAGATAGGGGGGTGGAACCACGCACGTCATCCTTCAGTAGAGGTAGGGGGGTGGAACCACGCACGTCATCCTTCAGTAGAGGTAGGGGGATGGAACTACGCAAGTCATCCTTCAGTAGAGGTAGGGGGATGGAACTACGCAAGTCATCCTTCACTAGAGGTAGGGGGATGGAACTACCAGCTACATGTACCTAGGGTTCCATCCTGATCATCTCACCGACAGTTGTCGTGCAGCTCAATGTTAAGTTCCCTCCTCCTTCTCCGTTCCCCCTTCCCCATTCCCCACTCATTTGCACTAACGAAGACATGGAGATCCTACACAAAGCTTTTCTTTTTGTGTGTAAGTTATTGTTTCCGAGTCAAGGTTAGATTCAGCCCCGATGCTTGAGTCAAATCTTTGATCAGTGAAATAAACATTTTGTAAGCCCCGTCCAGGAAATTAAGATAAAATAGAAACTAACCCCTATAAGTACAGGCCTTGCACCTCAACACAATAATGCGACTCAAGCTAACACCGAGTCGTAATGAATCCAGAATCGGAACCCATCTTTTCCTAAATTAGGAAAATATTTTTTTACAATTTTGCTTTTACCCAGAGTGTGTTCCTTTCCCACAGACATGCACAACGAACGCCGTTACCCGTGTGCCAACCACCACTGCTGCCAAAACCACCACGACGACGACCACCACCACACCAGCGCCGACGACTACCCTTGACTACTCCAACGATCGGGACTGGGTGGATGAGAATTTACCATGGATCATCATCGCTGCGCTTCTGGCGACGGCGTTGCTGGGGCTGCTGGCCTACATGATCTATGTCTACTGCGTCCGATACTGCGTACAGCTGTGCCGGCGACCGTGCTGTCCTAGGTACTGATGATGATGATGATGATTGTGATGGCGGTGATGTTGTTGTTGGTGTTGATGATGACGATGATGATGATGACGACGATGATAACTACGACGACGACAACGTCGAAGATAAGGACGACAACGACGGCGATAACGACGACGAAGAAGAAGAAGAGGACGACGACAACGATGATGATGATGATAATGTTAATGATGATGATAATGATGATAATGGTGATGATGATAACTACGACGACGACAATGACGATGATAACGACGACGAAGAAGAAGAAGAGGACGACGACAACAATGATGGTGTTGACGATGATAATGTTTATGAAGATGTTGATAATGTTGATGATGATGATGAAGATGATGAGGTTGATGATGATGATGATAATGATGATGATAATGATGATGATGATGATGATGATGATGATGATGATGATAACTACGATGACGACAACGACGATGATAACGACGAAGTAGAAAAAGAAGAGGACTACGACAATGATGATGATGATGATGATGATGATGATGATGATGATGATGATGATGATGATGATGATGATGACGATGACGGCGACAATTTGCAGGAGGCCTCCGCCGCGCCCTCAGCGACTAAAACCATTAACTCCCCCGAAGAAAGTCACGCCTGTGGAGAAGGCTCCAACACCACCACCCACCCCTCCGCCCGCCATGTAAGTACACGCGTTCACAGTGAATAGCTGAAACCAGCCCAGGCCTCCGTTCGTCTCTCCTAGGCTGGACTACCCAGTTTGATGACTATGCGTTCTAACGCTAACAGAGTGTGCGAAATCTGTCTAATCATGGGCTGGCCTGGTGGTGCAATGGAATAGTCGCGGGTTTCAAAAGCCGAAGGTCGCGGGTTCTTCTGCTGACACTCGCACACTCAAGGTTCCCGTCACCCGCACTAAGACATACGGCCAACGTGCATTCGCTTACTCCGCACCCAAGCAGTGGAATTCCCTTCCCTCCCATATCCGCAACATACAATCAACACAAGCATTCAAAAAGGCCCTCAAAACCCACCTCTTCAAACTGCATTATTCAGATTGATTTGTATCCCGCTGCCATTCTCTCATCTTTTGTCTATGTCTGATCCGTAAGTGTATAAACGGCTGTAAACATTTATACTGTTTTTCTTCCTGGGCCTAACCGGGCATATAAATAGCTGTGAATAGGTTTTTGCTATTCTATTTTCTGTCTTTTTTGTCATTTGTGTACATAGTTGTAAATAGTATATTTTTGTCTGTTTTGTAATTTATGTACATAGTTGTAAATAGTCTGTACCTTTATTGTCCCGTCTTTTGGTGTATTGTAGCAAAAGTGATGTTTCATCGAGTGCATGTATTTATATGTAATGACTATGTAAAGCGTGGTGAGTCTGGTCATAGGCTGGAGTACCCGCTATATAAAAATCCGTTATTATTATTATTATTATTATTATTCCCGCAAGGGGCGAACTTATGGAAATTAGGTACGAGACTATTCAGGTCACCGAGGGTTTTTCTTCGGGTACTCCGGTTTATTTCCTCTATTTAATACTAATATTGGATTCAGTCAATCGAAACGTTCAACAAAACAAAAGAAAAATCGATTTCATTTCCGTCTTCTAATGGCGATCTCCCTGCCTTTACACCCCACAAGTTTGAGTGATAGATGTGTGTTTGTGAGAGTGAAATATGTTGGAGTGTATGTTGGTACAGATCGCCGCGTTTTCAGCCAGATTATTTGTGGAAAAGGCCGTGTATAGCATCCATAAGCTATTAGGTAATAATAGAGTCAACGTTTTCCCGTAACCTTGCGATCCTTGGAGAGAAAGACGTCAGTTAGCCTATAGGACCTCGACCTTTCTATTTGCCAACTGCTTTTAATTACTATTTCGGATGAGAGTATAAACCGAGGTCTTATATGTGTACGTAGATCTATACATTCCACTGTGTGGATGCTAAGAGACTCCTTCGGATGAGAGTATAAACCGAGGTCTAGTCTGTATCGCATACATTCCATCATAACGGACTTTAAAGATCCTGACGCTCATGTCCTAGACGGGTGAGTGCCGGTGACAAGAACACACCCAGCATGCACCTAGGTCCTTCTCCCCCATCCCTGGCTGCCCAGGATTGTGCTCAGTTGTCCGGGCGTCAGACCATGCGCCCAAAGGCTGCGGGTGGGCGTCTCGGGCGGCTTGAGTTAGATCCTGTATCGGCCAGCGCCTTGAGCAGCTCTTGAGCTGGAAAAGCGCTATATAAGAACGATTAAATAAATAAATAATAAATAAATAAGAGACCCGACGCAAGCTCCGAACTTACATGACTTACACAAGAGGCTATTCAGGTCACCGAATGTTTCCTCTCTCCCTTCAATGATGGTATTGGATACAACCGATCTTAAATTCAAAAACAATTCACGAATGAAATTAGGTCTCCATTCTGTCTTCCAATAGCAATATCGCTTCCTTTACATCACACGTGTGTGTTGTGTGTGTGAGAGAGAGAGAGCGGGCGAAATATGTGAATGTGTATATTGGTACTGATCGCCGCGCTTTGGTGATTTGTTGATTTGGGGGAGAGCGCGTATTTAACATGAAATATTATAGTAGGCTTAGTTGTAGTAGTAGTAGTAGTAGTAGTAGTAGTAGTAGTAGTAGTAGTAGTAGTAGTAGAAGCAGTAGTAGTAGTAGTAGTAGTTGTAGTAGTAGTAGTAGTAGTAGTAGTAGTAGTAGTAGTAGTAGTAGTAGTAGACCTACTCTTGTCCCAGACGGTGATGTCAGAAACGAAAAAGACAACCTGCAAGCAGAGACCGTTAATCATAGATCTAAGCTGTCAGTACTACCCTTATTGGTGGGATTGAGTCAAGACTAGGATCTGATGGGATTATTAGATTGTTTTCACGATTTAAATATTTTTTGCAATATATAAGAAGAAATTAAATGTTGAGGGAGAACAAACTGAAGTGTCACCCACCCACCCACCCACCCCCTAATACATTTTTATCGTTCTTTTATAGCGCTTTTCCAGCTCAAGAGCTGCTCAAGGCTCTCGCCAACCCAATGTATGATCTAACTCAAGCCCCCCCCCCCCCCCCCTCCCCGAAGCGCCCACAGATTCTAACCTATGATATTTTAAAGAAAATATAGATTCTTTACAAACTCCGGTGGTATGGCCACGTCACCAGAGCGTCAGTCCTTGCAAAGACCATCCTGCAACGCAGGGTTCAAGGAGGCAGAAGAAGAGGGAGACAGAAAAAGAAGTGGGAGGAACACATTTGAGAATAAACTGGCTTGACACTGAGCGAAGCCATGAGGGTTGCTGAGGACCGAGAAAGATGGAGTACGCTGGTTAAACGATCATCTGTGCTACCCCCCAACGACCTTCGAGTTACGGGATAGGATAGGATATTCTTTACGTGTTCCAAATTGTTCATCTCACTTTTTGTCTCTCTAGCGTGGGAGATCCCAATGGATACATCTACGACTTCTGGAAGGAGAGGTATCCAGACGACGACTATGGGAAACAACCCAACCGTTCCGCTAACCCACGACCGGTGACGCCTATCGCACAAAATTCCTCCCCAGGACAAACACTGTCAGGCGCTAAAGGTGGTCCAGCTTCAGCAACCAAGAACAAATTTTGTACCATTTTATAAAGAAAGATATGTGGAAAAATCCGTTTTAACTGTCCGCGTCAAACAGTCCGCAATGGTTCTGAGACAGACGTTATGATTAGATGTATTTGTGTCTGAACTGGTATGATATTGTCTGAACTGGTATGACATTGTCTGAACTGGTATGACATTGTCTGACCTGTTGTGACATTGTCTGAACTGGTATGACATTGTCTGAACTGCTATGACATTGTCTGACCTGTTGTGACATTGTCTGAACTGTTATAACATTGTCTGAACTGTTGTGACATTGATATAACGATAATGTTAAAATACAAGACAAAAGACGTGCAGTTTAATTCTGTGAAGATTCAAAAAAACTATGTACAATAGCATTTGTCCATGTCTGCCGTGATTGGTACAGATATGTTGGTTATTTGTTCCTAAACTTTATGTGATTATATATAAGCCTAAATAAAGGAACAGTACACTTTTGTGAAACATTATCGAGAAAGTTTTAAGTGTATCTGTCTATGTCTGCAAATTACTGGTATTGAAGTTTTCATTATTGCATTAGTATGTGTCTAAACTTCTGTTATGATGATGAGCAACCGTTTTTCAATATTGTGTAAAACTGTAAGGATAATGTTTGTAACGTAATATATAGAATATTGTATAAGGATTTGTCCCTGTCTACAGACTTTATTCTTGAAGTTTGGATGTTTCATACCTAGATTAACTCGGATAATGATACTACAGGATAAAATAACTTAAGAAATTGATATATATAGCTTATATTTGTGCGTGTATGTGGAAAAAGTGTGTCAGCAAATGTGGGAGTGTAATATCTGTGGGCATTTTTTGTTTGTGCAAATTTGAGATGAAATTTATTGAAATAAATTGGTGGTGATTACTTTTACGTCTCAAGATCACTGTGATAATATTGAAGATATCATTCTGCATTTGTCGTGGAAAACATTGGAGTAGAAACATTTGTCATATTGTTTAATTACCGTCCATATGAAATTATATTTTGCAATTTATGAAATAATTAGATAAAATGTTATTGCAATTTTGTGATAAATGTCTGTTCTATCAAGCATCCGCTCCTTCCACTTTGTGCTTGTAGAAAGAAATGTTATGAAACACTTACCGAACAAGACAGAAATCGCGTACACTCCGAATATTGGACGATGACGTCAGAAAGAGGGGATGTGTAGAGAACAAAGCGGACGGGACCCAACACCGATAATGGTTTATACTATAATTATCCAATGTTTAAGGTACATTTTGACTTTGAAAAATATGTGCATATTCTACCAACAAACCTTGAAATATCTTTTCGACACTTAACTACAAAATGCCAATGCAGAGAGGCAGATATTTTAACATTCCTAAACAGGATCGTGTACGTCGGAAATGTAATAGTGACGATCTCGGCGACGAGTTTCATTATTTATTTTTGTGTTCACATTTGTGTCATTAAAGAAGAAAATTATTAAAATCATATTATTATAAACATCCCAATGCCATTGAAATTAATTTTGAAACAATTTCAACGTTTATTTTCATATTACAACTTCATCTAGTTGGAAAGCCAAGTAGGAGATTTCTGAAGGAGGTTTTTGATTGATTGATTGATTTATTGTTGCTTTAGGTCCAGCGGACTCTTCCGAGCCAAATCAGGACCGGACAACCCCCGATCCGCATAAAAGATCTGTTGAAACAACCCCAGTGGGAAAATTGAATGCCCTCCACCGGCCAGTCACTTTACAATAAAGACATCCCACGCGAGGGACGGCTGAGGGTTGACCTCAACTACGCGAACCCCCGGTTACAAAAACAAAATAGAATACAAACATCATTATAAATCATCAACAAAACGCATACATATAAAATGCCTATAGTGCTAAATAGTACAATCATAGGAAGCCCTAGTGACCACCCGGCAGAAAGCATCCAACACTCCCAAGCTGATCCAACAGACCTCATACACAAACAAGGAGTCTTGTCCAGGAAGAGTTTTCAAGAAAAAAGGTAGGTCATTGATCTAGCGAAGAAGAAGATAGTATAGCAGAGTGAAGGACAGAGCAGGAATAGGAAAGAGTAAATGAGGAAGACAGCGACAGTGGGAATTTAAAGCACTAAATTTCCATAAAGTGGGGATACTATTTATACTGAAAACCACCGGCACTCCAACGGGGGTACTGTTGCGGCAGTGAATCTGTCTTGCCTATAAAGGAAAGACAGGTTTTCAACTGTGGCTTTCACTTTTCCCTTTATAGGTTTGAACAATCTACAGTGGCAAGATTGCTCATGACCCCAAGGGGTCTCTGAAGGAGGTAAAACACAGCAGACTACAGTCTCTCTATATGTGTATTTTGGCAAAAAGCTTCGTCAGGAGCACTGAGCAGAAGTAATTTTAATTATAAAATACTCGTCAAACAACCACGAACGTGAATACTGTTAATAAAAGTTATCATGTCCAACATACACCCAAATAAACTACATGTCCAAAGCACGCAATACACCCTCACGCAGTGAGCCAAACACACACACACACACGCACACACACACAAGCACACAAACATCTTAAAAAAAACTTGTTAGCATCCGATTGCCTATTAGTTAATATTATAAAATACCAGGTGTACCCCTGTTCATACACATTTTATTCTTCGAATAATGGTAAGCACTTCACTTAACATTATCCTGAAATTTGCATGTTCAGCGTTTATTGGCTACAAAAATTCTCAACATTAAGTGATGAAAATGTTATCCCTGAAAGCAAAGTACAGCGAACGTTAAATATCACGGACTTAGTCAATCACTCACTCACTCAATCAATCAATAAATCAATCAATCAGTCATCCAATCTAACCTCAATAATTTTAGCGCCAATCTGGAGTTACTGTATACGAAAGTTCATGAGCGATTTTGTAAAAGTCAATTGCCTGTAGACATAAAAGAACAGAACATAAAGTTGAATTTTTAGCTCACACAAGATAGTGTAACAAGGTTTCAAAGTCAGTCAACTGTCTGTAGACAATACGTCACAATAATGACCGGTATTGGATCACATGATGACACGCTAGATACTGTAACAAGGTTTCAAAGTCGGTCAACTGTCTGTAGACAATAATAACAGGTGTTGGATCACATGATGACTTGTGGGGCCGGGTAGCTCAGTTGGTAAGAGCGTCTTGCTAGTAACCGAAAGGTCGCTGGTTCGAATCCCTGATTGGTCAACGTGTGATCATATTATTTTCCCCTTTACCAACAACTGGCCCGCTGGTGTCAGTATAAATCGGTCCAGTAGTCACCTATATGCGAAAGTGTCGTGTGACTATAATCTACAAACAAACAAACAAACACATGATGACACACTACATACTGTAACAAGGTTTCAAAGTCAGTCAACTTTCTGTAGACAATAGTGACAGGTGTTGGATCACATGATGACACAGCAACCCCCGCGAGCCTTTCTTTTCCCATATTCATTAGATACCCCTACACGACCTGTGTGAAAGTTGTCATGGAGACTGAGGGAGCCATCACTGCCCTTTTTCTGTAGTTTGCTGCCTCCCAGCTTGCCCCCACCCCTCAGCGGGTTTCTCTGGTCCAGTCTTTCCACCACCAGCCTATCCGTAAGGTCCTCGAAGGCCTGCTGTATTCCTTGCCCTGACTTGGCGCTGCACTCGTGCCACCCCACGATGCCAAGAGCGGACAGCCATTCCTCGTCCTCCTCGTCTTTGTGACCCTCTGACTGCTTGAAATATTCCTGGAAAATAGATAGAGGTCACCCAGGTCAAAGGTTATTTAGTCTGAAGATCAGGTCGAGGTCATTTCAATTAGTGCGTAGTAAAGCTACAGGTTTGACCCCGCTTGAAATGTGAACTAAAAGACTACAAACCCCATAAGCAAATAGAAAATGTGATTTCCAATGGAAGTGCGCCATTCTAATATTCCAAAGGTCAAGGTCATGCAAGAAAGGCAAGCGATAACAAGTCTTGTATATCATGGGTGGTTTTACACATTAATAATTTTTAACGATGCGAACTAGCACCTTTAAATCAGGATGAAGGAAACAAAAAAGGGTCAAGGACATTCAACGACACTTAAACTATGTTCGGCTATGTCTGATACAATTATGATTAAGTTAAAAGTTAAAGTCAGTCCACGCTTTAACAAATGCTGCTTCGATCGTAATAAACTATATTATATTTATCTGTTTATATTTAATTGACCAAATCGAAGTAAGTTTAAAGACCAGTCAAGATCGTCAGATTGAACAAAGGCACCATGTAAGCCATTATATATTACACACAAGGTAAACAACAAAGGCATTAAAACGATATATAAATGCTTTCAGTGTGCAAGAAATAAAATTTTAAAAAATCAACGTTTCATATCGATTGATTTATTACACTTTTGTATAAGGTAAAACCCCCTATCTCAAAGGTCAAATTCACTGTCATTGACAATAGCCTTGACCTGACACACACACACATAAATACAAACACACACATAATACACACTCTCACACACCCACACACACCCACACACACCCACACACACACCCCACACACAATTCCAGTCTGACCATGCCATATAATGGAGACGCGCCATCCCATGCGTCCATCTTGTTAGCGATGACGACGATCTTTACGTCATCGTTGCAATATCTCTCTATCTCTTGGAGCCATTTTTTCACGTTGTTTAAGGTGGTAGCATCAGTGACGTCATAGACGAGGACGACACCCATGGCACCCCGGTAATAGCTGGTAGTGATGGTACGATACCTCTCTTGGCCTGCCGTGTCCCAGATCTAAACAACACAAACATAAACGAAACCACACGACTTACAAACAGGAGTTGAAGTTTAGATTCAGATTTGGAATTATAGTCGTCACCCGTGCAGGCGAAATTCGGCTTGCTATGTCATCTGGGAAAGTGCGGCAATCCCAGAGCAGCGTCAACCAACCAAGACAAGAAATAGGACGTAGTGTTTGTTGGGCTTGTTGGTGTATCCGGCACTTATTCACCCGTTTAGAAACATGAGCACCAGAATGGTCAAAGCAACCTGTAAATTCCGTAAGAGGAAATGCATGCGTGTACGGATTAAACCTCGGTTTGCACTATTGTCCGAAAGAGTGGTGTTAAGCAACTGTTGCTGTAGTGATGCTACTTGCTACTGCTGTTGGTATTGATGTTGTTGCTGTTGTTGGGCTGTGTTACGTTTCAGACGCGCACGATAGATCCCATCGTTTTGTTTTGCAAAGCATGCAGTAACAGAGTGTATTTACCTTTGATTTGATTTTGCGTGGTTGTTAGAAGAAGCTTTGTATAATGTTCATAATTTTCGTTGGTCGATATTATTGGAGAATTTTCTAGAGTGGCTTGTTTACTGTCGATCGAAGCATGTAGATAAATCTAGTGGTAGCTAAGAGATTCTTCTAACCTAAATAAAATTATATGACGTAAGACAGTGCATAGTTCCGGTGACGAACTTTATTCTGATTGGACCTTATTGCGTCACGCTGGAATGTTCGAACATTCTTTCGATTGTAGAGGGACTATATAGGTGATGCACTGTGTCTGGAAAGTGAGTAAAAAGATAGGAAAACAGTGGAAAAAGCGATTGCGCGATCTTGTATGCAGTTGTTGATGTATGCTGAATAAAGTTGAAAAACTTCATACGACGACTCCTGCCTTGTTGCTGAGTGAACAGGTTGCGTGGATAAACGAATCTGCGTTACACTTATCAAGATTCAAGCATCGGGGTTGAATCAACCATTGATAAAAACAACAACAGTGCTGTTTTATTATATTACCTGACTAGTGACGTACCTGTAACTTGATTTCATCGCCGTTAGAAAGACTGACTGTTTTGATGTCAAAGTCGACGCCGATGGTCAAAATTGGTTCTTCTCTGAAAGTGTTTGTTGTGTACCGCTTTACCTGCACACAACGCAAATCACTCACTCACTCAATCAATCAATCAATCAATTATCAAAACCACTCTCTCATAATCCATATATCTACACTTTAAACTACATTGGCATACAATATATAAAAAAAGAACACGTTCTCACTCCCTCTTCTCCCCTCCCCCCAAAAAAAAAAATAAATAAAAGAGAGAGAGAAAAAAAGAAAGATAGAATAAAACAAAGAAAAATGACACCTCGTAAGAACGCACATGTGATTTTACTTTAAATCAAAACGATATATGTCTATGATAGGTAAACCAAATCTAGGTCTTCCCAGTTATAGGACAGTAGTTTTCAATGCAAAGGAAGATATTATAGGTTCGTTGGTACTCGGTTTGGGAATAAAGCGTTTCCGCAGCCGATTCGTTTCGCCACAGACCCCGAGTGATCCCACCCACCTTTCTATCTATGCATAAATGGCCATACGCTACTACTGCTATGCTATACGCTACTCCTGCTATGCTATCTATGCAAAATGGGCTGCACGCTACTACTGCTATGCTATCTATCTAGGGAGGTACGATGGCCTAATGGTAGAGCTTTGGCTTACGGATCTGAAGGTCCCGGGTTCGAGCCCAGGCCGGGGCATTGTGTTGTGTCCTTGGGAAAGACACTTTACTCCCGTTTCCTACTCCTTCGGATGAGAGTATAAACCGAGGTCTAGTCTTTGTCGCATACATTCCATCATAACGGACTTTAAAGATCCTGACGCTCATGTCCTAGACGGGTGAGTGCCGGTGACAAGAACACACCCAGCATGCACCTAGGTCCTTCTCCCCCATCCCTGGCTGCCCAGGATTGTGCTCAGTTGTACGGGCGTCAGACCATGCGCCCAAAGGCTGCGGGTGGGCGTCTCGGGCGGCTTGAGTTAGATCCTGTATCGGCCAGCGCCTTGAGCAGCTCTTGAGCTGGAAAAGCGCTATATAAGAACGATTAAATAAGAACGATTAAATAAAATCTATGCATAATGGGCTATACGCTACTACTGCTATGTACTACTGCTATGATATCTATGCATAATGGGCTATACGCTACTACTGCTATGTACTACTGCTATGTTATCTATGCATAATAGGCTACACGCTGTTATTGCTATGCTATCTATGCATAATGGGTATACGCTACTACTGCTATGTTATCTATGGATAATGGACTATACGCTACTACTGCTATGCTATCTATGCATAATGGGCTATACGCTACTACTGCTATGCTATCTATGCATAATGGGTATACGCTACTACTGCTGTGCTATCTATGCATAATGGGCTATACGCTACTACTGCTATGCTATCTATGAATAATGGGCTATAGGCTACTACTGCTATGCTTTCTATGAATAATGGGCTATAGGCTACTACTGCTATGCTATCTATGAATAATGGGCTATACGCTACTACTGCAATGCTATCTATGAATAATAGTAATAATAATAATAATAATAATAATAATAATAATAATAATAATAATAATAATAATAATAATAATAATAATGCATGCTATATGCGCGCCTTTCCCCAAATCAATCAGGCTTAAAGCGCGGCGATCTCTACCAACATACACGCTCACCTGTCTCATTCACTCTCACACACACACACACACAGCAAATACACATCCATCACTCAAACAGGTGGTGTAAAGGCGGGGAGATCGCTATTGGTAGACGGAAAGAAAATCGAATTTTTATTTTGGCATTTTTTATCTTGACTGCCTCCAGTACCACTATGCTATCTATGAATAATGGGCTATACGCTACTATTGCTATGCTATCTATGAATAATGGGCAATACGCTACTATTGCTATGCTATCTATGAATAATGGGCTATACGCTACTATTGCTATGCTATCTATGAGCCATGGGCTATACTCTACTAGGCCTACTGCTATGCTATCGAAGATCCACTTTATTTTTGCAATCGCGGATCCATTCTACTTGGTAAGTGCCCGTGCCCCTGTGGTTCCAACAATGCATTGGCTGCCTCCAACGCCAAACAATGGAGTTCTTCTTTTTCTTGGGTTCAGCAGCCACAATCAATACTTTGTTGATTTGATTGACTTGACTGATTGATTTGCTACTGTTTGCTGCTACTAATAAATTAAGCTACATAACAAAACTGACCACAGCGGTCTTGCCGCTTCCCGAGTCGCCGATGACGATGTACTTGAAGAGATGAGCGTAGCCCTTGGAGGGAGGTTTGGATGTGGTGATTGCTGCTGTCGCTGATGGGGTCGTAGTGGTGCTGCCGCTCACCTCTGAACCCTGCACCTCTGCGGTAGGGTTCACCATCCTCGCTTCTGAATGGTGAGTGAATAAATGAATAGGTATGTCAATCAATGCAATACAATAAAACAAACCCAGTCACCGTTTATTTACTAACCATAATTATTGTGCCTAGGTTCTCGCTCCCAGGGGCATCTGATTTCATTAGGGCTGCTACTACAAAGCTATCGAGAGAGGGGCCGGGTAGCTCAGTTGGTAAGAGCGTCTTGCTAGTAACCGAAAGGTCGCTGGTTCGAATCCCGGATTGGTCAACGTGTGATCATATTATTTTCCCCTTTACCAACAACTGGCCCGCTGGTGTCAGTATAAATCGGTCCAGTAGTCACCTATATGCGAAAGTGTCGTGTGACTATAATCTACATACAAACAAGCTATCGAGAATCCATTCTACTTCGTGAATGCCCACGTGGTTCGCTTCCCAAACGGCAACTACGATACAGAAAGGGATATTACTCCGTCACTAAGTTACTTCACTCGCTGAGCGGACATACACTATGGGCGATTTTCAGCGGTCAACCAAAGTCTAGTCTGGAAGATCAACTGCGCATGTCACGTTTGTTTGTTCGCTGAAAGACGTTTTGGTCAAACTCTAGTCTATTACATCCGGGAAATGGCTATCCCCAGTTTGCTTGCATTAGAATGTCTGCTTTCGATTAGGTGTAAAGGTTCTGAACGCTACGTAAACTGTAATTTAAACTGATAACAGTGTGATCAACATAGTTTGTTTCTTTTTCCACATTTTTGCGTTGTTTATGCTAAATAAATTATCTGTAACTCTCCAACAAAGAAAACATTGTGCAACGCGCCTTAACTTTCACTTCGACTGTCGGCCATTTTGAACGATTCAAACCCGGGTCAAACCCGCGACGGGGTGAAGGTCGGTCTAGTCTAGAGAATGTCAACTGACGTCATCGGGTTGGTCTAGATCATCTTTCAGCGGTGCAACTAGAGTCTAGGGTAACCGCTGAAAGTCGGCCAGTTCGAGTGAAAAGTACTCGAATTGTATTCGAATTATCGCAACAATTTCGTTATATTATTCTGGATTGAAATAGCTAATCCAGTGACTTAATATCACAGGTCCTTGTATCTGGACGCACGAGCGCCTATGCCTGTGACGCGCCTCCCTTTGGTTATCTATAGATACAAGCGCCTGTGTTTAAGACATACGGCAAAAGACATTAGACATGACATTGAATGTATAGAGTAGTGTGTATGTGTGTGTGTGTGTGCGTGTGTGTGTGTGCATGCGTGTGCTTGCGTGAGTGTGTTTTTTAAGTAGGTTATGAGTATGAGTACGAGTATGAGTGAATATCTAAATGTTTTGTAATAAATGACAAGACTTTAAATAAAAGAACTGTGACTTCAAGGTTTGACGATTAATCAATTGAGGGGTAAGTTGGGAGGCGCGGGGGATGTGGGGGGGAGGGTGTGTGTGTGTGGGTGTGTGTGTGTGTGTGTGTGTGAGCACAACACCATCATATTAGGCCTAAGTCGAACTATCGAACTACACATGCCATACCAAATTTTACCTTGAATGTGCCTGTGGCGGATAAAGTACCCGACAAATCAATTGTAAGTAGCACCAGGAATGTGATCGATAGTTAGGGTACAGGGTATTATCCTACATGTTGCTGTCTTTAGTCTGATATATAAAATCTACATAGTCTCAGCTATGTCGTTATAGATAGCAACCTAAGGCAACATCTTTCTAGAAAAAAAAACGGTACCACTACCATTCACTCCTTCCACCTGAAGTTTCCAGATCAGACGAATGTTCGACGGTCTTCAAGCTCACAGCTAAAACGACCTCCGTTGTTTATAAATAATAATATTTACTATAGTCAAAGTGTTACACTCCGTTCGATGTTGGTGTTTTCTATCAGTATTTGATTCAGCCCCAATGCTGAATTCCTGATAGGGTGTAACTCAGATTCGTTTATTCACACAGCCTGCTCAAACAGCATACAAGTCACAAAGTCGACGTATGAAGTTTTCCACTTTTATTCAGCACACATCAACAACTGCATACAATTCTCAATTCAACTCAACAACTTTCACAGCAACTTTCCAAATCACTATCAACAACTTTACTCTCTCCCAACAACAACTCGGCACACGATTAAATAACCTCTCTCTTTTCTCGAACAATTCGGTACATGGTAGAAATGACGCACTGCCACCAATCGAACTAAAGATCGTCATCACTGACTTACGTCATTCACATTTTCTCTACTTCCGGGAACATTCACGACCTTCGATATCCATCCGGAAATTTCTATCAAGAGTAAACACGCAGATCCAGAATATTCTACATCAATATCGACCAACAAAAATTATCAACGTTATACAAAACCTCTCCAAACAACAATGCAAACTCAAATCAAAGGTAAATAAACTCCATTATTGAATACTTTGCAAAACGAAACGATTAGATCTATCGTACACGCTTTCGACATACTTTCGTACGCGTTTCAACGTAACACAAAGCTTGAACTGTGAAGTACGCACAAGACCTTCAACATAAATGGAATTGTTCCAGACAAATCTACCACTAAAATGTCAAACTTGACATTCGCACAAACTTGACCGACACTTCGAAAATGCAAGTCGCAAATCAAACCCAGTTATAGCTTACAAAGTTTTCATTCAGCAATAAGCACACAAACAAAATAAGAAAATACCGTTCTACATAATTATTAACAGAACTTCACAGTCACAGAATATAACGTGGCGAAAATTGCACGACCCGGCTGGCCGATTCCAGTTACTAGCCTAACACGCTCCAATAGTTTGATCGAAACTATTTTTAGTATATTACGTGCCCGTGGACAGTCGTTCCTCATTTATTCGGAATGTAATATCTGGTTGATGACAAACTCGACACTTAAAACGTCAGAGTTCACATTTTTTAAAAATATATAAAAAAATTAAGGGATCCTCATTTCTAGCAAGAAATAGGTTAATAAAGAGTGTATTTCTTTCTTTATGTATTTGAAAACAAGAACTCTCTCTCTCTCTCTCTCTCACTCTCTCTCACTCAAAACGGTTATCCAAAAAAGACTATGAAAACAGCATTCATCCGAGTCGATTAGGCACAGCCAGACTTGGATGTAATATCAAATATGCAATCAAACCACAAGACAGTACAAGTCATAATCATCAAATGTTGAACAATGAAAAGCCACCGCTCCTCCAAACGCCACAGACTTCTTCATCACGGTTGTCACCTGGGTACTGGTCCCCCAGTCGCACTATTTCTCACAATGAAGATAGTCAAATGACACAAAAGCCAATGATGAATGCTATAAACAACCGTCATCAAATTTCACATGGTGGAAATACGCAATACCAATATCCCAACTATCAGACTCTTCCTACAGGGATTCAGAGGCCCTATTTTGAATGTGAGCCTCGTGTTACAAATAATAATCAAATTTATAGGCCAGGGTTTTCTCATGAAATGCATAACAAGCAAATGCTTGTCCGCTTGTTTGAATCGTTTGTACGATCAGTATGTTGATACTAACAGCTGTATGACTGTATTCAATGATGAGTTGACTTTAGGGACTGACTTTTGCAGCTTTGTCTATAAATTTATCTCTGTAAACACTACAAGATATTATTACTTCTAATAGTGATTGCCGCCCTTTATTAAATGAGATACTTGTTTTGTTGATTTAATAAGAAGAGACTGCACAAACCTGTATGTAATTAATAGTTCACTGCTCTACTTCGAAAAAGATTAATTTAAATCGCGTACTCACGCATTTGTTGTGGTTAATTTGTTTCACTATTGTTGTTGTTATTATTATTATTATTATTATTATTATTATTATTATTATTATTATTATTATTATTATTATTATTATTATTATTATTATTATTATTATTATTATTATTATTATTATTATTATTATTATTATTATTATTATTATTATATTATCGTTCTTAATTTTTAAATGTGAAATATTTATCATTAGCTATACATTATATAAGTATGGCATCAAATTTAAATCCGCCTTTAAATGCTTATAAAACTACTGAAATTCGCGTTGGTCATGTTAATATTAATTCTTTATACAATAAGCTGATCGATGTGAATATGCTTCTTAATGAACAGCCATTTCTACACTTGCTAGGCATTAGTAAAACTCGATTAAACGAAGACCACAGTGACATATCTATTAGTATAGCATCCTACACACTCCTTAGAAAAGATTCACAAATGTTGGGACAAACTGGAATGGCAGTATATATACATACATCTATTGCTTCATATATTACAAGGAGATCTGATTGTGAACCTGCTGATATTTAATGCATTTGGTTAGAATTTCGTCCGACTGTGGCTCAACCTGTCATGATTGGTTATATATACAGAAATCCTAAAGCAACTCAAACATGGTTCAAAACGTTTGTTCATATGATGGACAACATTACAAAGTCGCACCCTAATGTATTGCTACTGGGAGACTTTAATATTGATTTGCTTTAACGCAAACTGCTTGGTCGGACTATGTTCAATTATTTGGCCTAACTCAAATTATAAATACACCAACGAGAGTTACTAAAACCACAAAAACCTTAATAGATCACATATATACAAATATGTCCAACAGAGTTTCAAATGCACATATTTCTCAAATTTCAATGAGTGACCATAATCCTATAGTATGCACTTTATCGTGCAAAATTCTAAAACATAAACTTAATGCACATACAATAATTCAATTTAGGTCATTTAAATCTTTTAACAAGGATGCATTCCTGTATGATCTACATTTTACTAACTTCAATACTATATATTTGTGTAATGATCCTAATAAAGCCTTAAGTGTGTGGTATGAAAGGTTTTGTATAATCTTGAATAAACATGCACCGATTAGAGAGAAAAGAGTCAAACAAAGTGCATTTCCTAAATGGCTGACATCAGATATTATTGATGCAATGAAAAACCGTGACACATTTAAAAAACAAAAAAGATTTGCGGAATACACTGTGGTCTAATGGTAGTGCTTTGGCTTGCGGATCGGAAGGTCCCGGGTTCGAGCCCTGACCGGGCCATTGTGTTGTGTCCCTGGGAAAGACACTTTACTCCTGTTTTCCTACTCCTTCGGATGAGAGTATAAACCGAGGTCTAGTCTGTGTCGCATACATTCCATCATAACGGACTTTAAAGATCCTGACGCTCATGTCCTAGACGGGTGAGTGCCGGTGACAAGAACACACCCAGCATGCACCTAGGTCCTTCTCCCCCATCCCTGGCTGCCCAGGATTGTGCTCAGTTCTCCGGGCGACAGACCATGCGCCCAAAGGCTGCGGGTGGGCGTCTCGGGCGGCTTGAGTTAGATCCCGTATCGGCCAGCGCCTTGAGCAGCTCTTGAGCTGGAAAAGCGCTATATAAGAACGATTAAATAAATAAATAAATAAATAAATACAAGAAACAAATAAATAGAGTCTCCACTATGATTCGAGACTAAAAAAAAGTATATTAATTCATTAATAATGAATGACCATGATACAAAATCACTTTGGGAAGCAATGAATGAGATAACAGGAAAGTCTAAATGTACAAAACACACAGCTGTTATTACTCCATCAGCTGAAACTTTTAATAATACCTTTTTATCTATAACTGATAATATCATTAAATCCACTTGTCATAAACCTGCGTACAGTCTTACAGCATTACTTGATAATTTTTGTAAAGACAGACTAACTCCGAATACTACATGTTTCATCCCCCTCTTAAATACTCATGACGTATCCAAATATATAACAAGTCTAAAAAACAAAAAGTCTTGCGGTTTTGATAACATTACTTCTTTGATTTTAAAACTTGCACTGCCCTACATCATTGAACCATTAACTTTTATCTATAATTTGTGTATTAAAACTGAAATATTTCCTGATGGTTGGAAAATGGCTAAAGTTGTCCCAATTCCAAAAGCAAATGACACTTCTGATCCAAATAACTTTAGACCTATTTCATTATTAAATGTTCTATCTAAACCACTTGAACAACATATGTATAAACATGTAAATACTTTCGTGGAGAAAGATGCTCTTTTTCATCCATTCCAATCTGGTTTTCGTAAAAATCATTCGTGCCATACTGCGTTGGTTAGATTGTGTGATACTTGGCTCTCTGCAATTAATAAGAATGAAATTACTGGTGCCGTTTTTCTAGACTTTACAAAAGCTTTTGATATGGTTAATCATTCCGTATTGATCAGTAAATTATCAGTGTATCTGAACAATTCTGCAACTGTCAATTTTTTCCAATCTTACTTAAGTGATAGAGAGCAGACAGTGTTAGTAAATGGCCATTACTCAGCAAAAGGTACAGTAAAACAGTCTACTATAATATCTTCTTCTTCGCTAGACCAGTCACCTACCTTTTATCTTGAAAACTCTTCCGGGACAATACTCCTCATTTGTGTATGAGGTCTGTTGGATCAGCTTGGGAATATTGGACGCTTTCTGCCAAATGGTCACTGGGGCTTCCTATGATGTTATTATTTAGCAATGTAGGCATTTTATATGTATGTGTTTTGTTGATATTGTATAATGATGTTTGTATTCTATTTTGTTTTTGTAAACAGGGGTTCGATAAATTGGAGTATAGCCTCAGCGTCCCCTGCGTGGGATGTCTTTATTGTAAAGTGACCGGCTGGTGGAGTGCCTTCAGTGTTACCACTAAGGTTATTTCGACAGATCTTTTATGCGGATCAGGGGTGAGTCCTCTTTCACTTCTCTGGTCCTGATTTGGCTCGGAAGAGTCCGCTGGACCTAAAGCAATAACCATGTAATGTAATGTGGTGAGCACACACTGGTGTAACTGCTGTTGAGGCAGTGGATGTGACACTCTGCTGCTGTGACGTATTACAATGTAATATATTTGATATTGGTATGCAATTTCTGCGTAGAGATTCATATGAATAGCAAACAAACAAAAAGTGTGTGAGAAAGAGAGAGAGAGTCAGTTAGTTAGTTATGCATTGCTTACAGGGTCCAGCGGATTGCAAAGTGCCGAATCAAGACCACAAAATCACGACCACAACTTGGTTGAAAGAGGATTCGCCCCTGATCCGTGTGAAAGCTCTGTTAAAACAACCATAGTGGTAATACTGAAGGCACTCCACCAGCCGGTCACTTATCAATAAAAGCATCCCACACAAGGGACGCTGAGGCTATGCTCTAATTTATCGAATCCCTGTTTACAAAAACAAAATAGAATACAGACATTATAAATTAACAAAGCACATACGTATAAAATGCCTACATTGCTAAATAATAATGTCATAGGACGCCCTAGGAACCACTTAGCAGAAAGCGTCCAATATTCCCAAGCTGACCCAACAGACCTCATTCTCAAATGAGGAGATTTGGAAGAGTTTTCAAGACAAACGGTAGGTGACTGGTCTAGCGAAGAGGAAAATAGTATAGTAGATTGATAGAGATGAGTAGGAATGAGAAAGAACAAATGAGAAAGACAGCAACCGTGGGAATTTAAAAGCACTAAATTTCCAGAAAGTGGGGACAGGGGGCAGGGGAGGGGGAGGGAGAAGAGAGAGAGAGAGAGAGAGAGAGAGAGAGAGAGAGAGAGAGAGAGAGAGAGAGAGAGAGAGAGAGAGAGAGAGAGAGAGAGCTATTCATAATTTTTTAATATATTATTATGACCGGATTTTAGGTCACACACTGTGAACAGTCACAAAGAAACCCTCTCTCTTGAATAAGTCAACATCGATATTAGACTTGTTTATGTTTGCGAGTCCCCATGACCACTTGCACTACAGTGGAACGCGCGCACCCCTATGGTTAGGGGACGTAACCACTTTTCGCTGCCAACTAGCGCACAGTTATTTCCCTTCTTGCACTGGAACCTCTTGCCAATAAACTCGCAGGCACCCGTACCTCGACAGTGTGAAAAGCATATCCTATAATTATGCGTATTTCACAATTGATATAATTATGTGTACGGTAATCTATTCAGTTTGTATTAATACACGTGTAAGGGCGCCTGTGTATGTGGTGTAAGCTCGCATTGTACGTTAATTGTGCCCGTTTGAGAAGTTTCCAATAGCTTTTATCGAAAGTTATTTCCCGTGTAGTGCTGTGCAATTGACAAGATTATAAGCAACGTATGGACCCTAACTGGATGACACCGGTGACTTGCCTATTTAAAAGCGAAGATCGCTTTTGGGTGTGTCAATGCGTTTTAGTTCCAGAATAATTGCATGTTACGCTGCAAGCACTGGGGTGTGTATGTCGTCATGTGGTTGAAAAGTCCCCCACTACTGAAAATTGGGTATCACGTTTGCAAACGATGCTGCATTGACGTGAAACAAAATGTTCTGTGATCCGTGCAGTGGTAGAATTGGGTTGCTGAACTTTGATTTCATCTCACGGTGACGAGAACGACCAGCTCATAAGGGTCCATCGCTTGACACCTGGTCGTATGTCATTCCATGTCGTACGTCAGGCGACCTCGATCATGCAGGTAACGGGTTCATTGGGCTGCGATTCATTACTGTGCGTGAAAATGGGAGACCAGCTTTTAACGTCTACCACTGCATGGACCACAATACCTTTTGTTTCATGCTAATGCAGTACTACTTACAACCGTTATAAGGAATGTTTACTAGGGAGTTGATTTTCAAGCACCCAGTATACGCTTTCATCATGTTGTCGATCGAACCCTCCAAATAATAAATATTAGATTATGTTCTAAAAAAAATAGGCACGGTTTTTCCGTTAGATGGATCGACGACTACTTGAAAATACATTTTTGAATTAAATATTTATGCGCTTCGACTTCAAGACACTTGCAGTGGATATTTGAAACTATAGGCACGGTTGTGCTGTTAGATGGACCGATGACTACTTGAAAATACATCTTGGAATTCAATATTTATGCGCTTCGACTTCAAGACACTGGCAGTGGATTTTGAAAAAAAAACAAAAACGATCATAACAATGTTGGATCTTTATAGGAAGTTTCGATCAGTTTCCGTGTACCATTGATCATTGATCTGCTGGGCCATTTATCCACCGCAGGCACAATCAAGGTAAGATTCCACTTTTCGTGTGTGACTTTCTCGTGTTGACTCACCATTGTGGTGGTTTTTCCCCGTTGGATTAGACTTCAAGTCTTTTGACAAGTTTAATTGGCAGGTTCAATTCCCGCAAGGGCTAGGGACGAACTCAGGTGACTTAGGTAGGCTACGAGACTATTCAGGTCACCGAGGGTTTTCTCCGTGTACTCCGGTTTCCTCCCTCCCTTCAGTAATGGTACGGGACGCAGTCTGTCTAAAATGTCAAAACTAAACTTATACCTACTTTCCGTCTTGTCATTGCGACTGGCCTTTTACACCACAATGTTTGATTGGATGAGTGTGTGTTTGTGGCCTATGCAGGGGATTTCTGTAACATGTGACATGTATGTTGGTTACAGATCGCCGCTCTTTGGGTGTGATTTAGGAATCAAGCGCGTATATCCACTATTATTATTATTATTATTATTATTATTATTATTATTATTATTATTATTATTATTATTATTATTATTATTGATTTGTTTACTGGATTTCTGGAATCATCATTGGTCTGTTCATTAATTCACTCATCAGCACAGAGGATGGTAAATCCTAACGCAGAGGTTAGCGGCAACGGTAACAGCCAGCAAGTTGCCGCCACCACCGCGGCCACC
This sequence comes from Oncomelania hupensis, assembly GCA_036898135.1. Lineage (NCBI taxonomy): Eukaryota > Metazoa > Mollusca > Gastropoda > Littorinimorpha > Pomatiopsidae > Oncomelania > Oncomelania hupensis. The sequence goes on along the minus strand of CM072526.1, from coordinate 51,099,652 downwards.
ACCGCGACATCGCCATCAGCGACAGCTGCAGCAATTGCATCTGCCCCTCCTACTACACAGCACAAAGGCTACGCTCACCTCTTCAAGTACATCGTCGTCGGAGACTCTGGCAGCGGCAAGACCGCATTGGTCAGTTCTGCTGCCTTCTTCTTATTTTGCTGTTCCATAATTATAAAAAAAGAAAAGAAAAAACAAATGAATATAATATAACTTCCTTTTTAAACTTCCTTGTGACCGTGAAGAAGACATGTCGCCTGTCGGGGCATCGTATACAGCCCAGAGAAGTAAGCAGAATCCTTGGCACCGGGTTTTGGGGAGCAGCGACCTATGGCTTGCTGCAGGTTTATTTGTGTAGCTGGTACTCACCTGCCTAGGACATGAGCGTCAGGATCTTTAAAGTCCGTGCATTGGAATGCGTGCGACTAGACCTCGGTTTATACTCTCATCCTGCGCTGTTATTGGGTCGGCGCAGCAGACCGTCATCCAGCTTCCAATCACTGCCTGCAATGTCATCACTGAACATTCAAAGCTTCATTTGTTTTGACGATGCGGGCACCTGCGCCTGATTGTGTGCCTATCAAATACTTTTGTTGATAGACGCATGTTTTGAAGATTTGGATGATTATTGATGGTCGGTTGCATGTAAATTGAAGGTCGGTTGCATGTAGATTGATATTGTGTTGTGCTGTTGAATGTAGGTACGACGATACGCGAGAGACGCGTTTATCGAAGAACGGATATATACCATCGGCGTCGACTTCGACATCAAAACCGTCAGTCTCCCCAACGGCGATGACGTCAAGTTACAGGTGCGTCACCAGTCAGGTCACAATGAAACCAGTACCAGCTACCACAGCAACAGTTGTATCGTCATCGTCATCATCATCATCATCATCATCATCATCATCATCATCATCATCATCATCATCAGCAGCAGCAGCAGCAGCAGCAGCAGCACACTAACCAGCAGCGCCAACCTCAGCATAACAGTTGCAGTAACATCAACATCAACAGCAACTGCAGCAGTAACAGCAGTAACAACTGCAACATCAAGAAGATCAGGAAGAGCAGTAACAACAATTGTAGCCACAAAACACAAACAAAAAACAACAACAACAAAACAGCAACAACAACAACAACAACAACAAGGAATATATAGACACGCTCCACCGCCACCCCCTCCATCATCACCTTGTGTACACGTATTTGTAAAGAATGAGTCATGTTTACATCCACTCTTTTGCCACATTTAACATCGTAACATTAGAGTTTTGTTAATGATGATGATGAGGAGGAGAATGATGACGATGATGGTGATGATGACGAGGACGACAATAATGATGATGATGATGATTGAATGGGACAATAATGATGATGATGATTGAATGATTAAATGGGTCATGATGATGATGATGATGATGATGATGATGATGATGATGATGATGATGATGATGATGATGATGATGAAGTAGTCTTGCTGAGTACAACTTTCTGTGTGAACATGCTTTGTGCGCTTGCAGAGAACAGAAAAGGGGTCGCGATGATGTTATTTCTAAATTGTAGGTAATTGTTCTTTCTGAATATAGTTTTGATTACGCTTTTTTAGATTTGGGACACGGCGGGTCAGGAACGATTCCGTACCATTACATCCAGCTACTACCGAGGTGCCACCGGTGTCATCATCGTCTATGACATCACTGACATTGCTACCTTCAACAACGTCAAACAATGGCTCCAAGAGATACAGCGCTATTGCAAAGAGGACGTAAAGACCGTTGTCATCGCCAACAAGGTGGACTTATGGGACGGACTGTCTCCGTTGTATGGCAAGGTCAGAGTACAAAATATATATATAATTTAATAGGCCGGTTTGTACTAGACGGGCGACCTTGATGGTGGCTAAGCGTCCGAGATCTGTCAAGCATAGACTGTGTGTAGGCGCTTTTTTGTTGTTGACTTCAGTAGCCCCTGACATTGGTTTAAACAATGGTTTATTCAGGTAAATTTCTGATCTGACAAATACATAAATACAGTACCAGGAATACACAAAAGGCAAATAGTCAGGAGGCCGAACTCAGATATATGCAACTTGTTAAATTTTGCGTGATAGAAGCATCCATCCAGTCTAGATAGTATGTATAGATACAGACTAATGTAACCTGGGTGGATGGACATTCTGAATTTGCCTTATTTGGCCGCCATGACAGTTTTCAAAATGGCTGCGCGTATTTGATAAAAACAACCTATCTCGGGTGTTTTTTGAGATAAATTAGATTTCATTTTTGCTACTTATACATTTTTGAGTACGCAGAAATCAAAAATGCATGCTAAAATGTGATAAGATTAGTGCTCATATGATCTTTTGTTAGTAAATGCGAAAAACATTAAAAACTTCATCAGCGCCGTTATGTTGCTTAATCTAACAAGGAATCTGTTAACAACTATGCTTTAACTTTTACACACACTCGAATTAGCATTACTTTTAACCTCAAGACAATGAATAAAAGCTAGACACACAATCAAATGGTCTTAATAGTTTGTTGCAGGACTAGGAGATGCAAGTTGCTACTAAACTGTTTCCTACTGGCACTAGAGGCCGTGGGGATGGAGATGACTTTGACTGGGAGGAGTGTTGCTTTTGTCAAGACCCTCAAAATACCACTAAGTCTAACCCAAGGCGAAAAGCAACAAGTGCTGGCCTCAAAACTGTTGTTGAAAGTGCAAAGGAGAGACAAAAATACAATGACGAAAAATATGCTAACATTCTCGAAAGGTTGCAATGTACTGCTGAGTGTGAACTTTTGCAGAAACTTCAGTGGCACAAATCATGTTTTTGTGACTTCACTCACAAAAAAACATTGCAACGATTGAAGTTGCGCATAAAGACACAAGCTGCACGTAATGACGAGCAGGAACCCTCCACATCTAAGTCTTCTGCAGTTGCCTCTGAACCAAAAACACTCAGGTCTTCCCAAAGTGCTGTGGATTGGTCCACATGCCTATTCTGCCAGAAGAACATTCCAGGCAAGAAGCTTACTAGCGTGGAATTTGAAAAAACCATCAACCAAGATGCTTGCGCTTGCTCAGCTTGATCCGACCATGCGTTGTCGGCTAGCTGGAGTATCAGATATGATGGCCGCTGAGGGAAAATACCATCTCTATTGTTACGTATGTTTCTGCAGGAAGTATGAACAAAAAGATGGGAAAGGTCAGTTTAAAACACCAGAATGTATCTGCTTTGAAAATGTCTTGACCCAACTTGACAAGGAGATGGCGGACGGACACATTTTCACTTTGAAGGCGGTTTGGGATCACTATGCAAAGCTACTGTCTCAAGATTTTGGTGTTGATGCTGGTGTGTACAGGAGTAACATATTCAAAAAAAGGGTGGAGGAATTTCTTGGCAAGGAGAAAGTAACATTTGTACAGCCTTTGGACGTAAAGAACCCCCTTCTGATAGTACCATCTGTTTTCACCAATGAGGCAGTGAGAACTGTCTTGAAGGACATGTCAGAAGAAGAAACTACTGATGAAGAGAATGAACCTCTTGCAGAAGAACACATGCACAGCCTGATACATCATGAGGATGAGATTTTCATCTGGGTGTATCGAGTGACAGTGAAGATCCACAATGACATAAAACACACTCCAAGACATGAAATTGTCGGTGGACTAACCCAAGACAATGCAAAGAAAGTCGTTCCAGAAAGTCTTTACTTGTTAATCAACCTTCTTTGCGCAGGAGAAAACAATGAAGAGCTAGTTGACAATGATGATGATGATGAGGAAACTGTAGTCAGAAACAGAGTTCTCAGCATATGTCAAGATATTGTCTTCACAACGTCAAGAGGAAGAAAATTGACCCCAAAACATCTCGGTATTGGTCTTGCTGTACACCAAGCCACGTGTTCGAAAGACCTTGTCACACTTCTCCATGCTGCTGGACTGTGGGAAAATGAAAATGAAACAAGACCAATAGCACGAGCAAAAACTCGTCAACTTGTTGGAAAAATTCAACCCATTTTCACAAACATCATCTGACTTGACTTCTCTCACAACTGGTGATGTTGCCAGTGATGTGGTGACACACGATCTGCTCACAGCCGAAGAAAGTGGAAAGAATGTCATTGGGGCGTTCGTGCACGACAGACGTGTGGAAAAGACAACAAAGTTTCATGACCGGCTGAAAACCAAACATCTTAAAACCTTTGAGTCAATGTACACTCTAGCAATCAACATTGGAAAGGAGAAAACGGTTGCCTTGAAAGCAGACAGGGACTTGTTCAGGCGAGTCATTACGGCTATGGAAGCTGGAAGAGATGTTGACATCAACAAGTTGTTGGAGAAAGAACTTTGCCCAGTGCCTCTTTCACTAGCAACTGCTGAGTCGATGGGATGGCGATGATACAAACCTTGGGAAATCGGATGGGGGCAAAAACACTCGGGGAATGGAGTGACAATTTTGCAGAGCAAGTTACCAAGCTCTTCTCCAATTCCTGCACAAGGGTTGACCTGGTCTTTGACCGGTACAACAAGTTGACAAAAAAGAAATGAAGGGAGGAAGGCCATCAAGAGAAACGTGCAGTCAAGAAGTCAAGCAATTGAAAAATGGGATAGATTCATCTCTCTGGATGAAAACAAAGCCAGTTTGACCGACTTTATCTGTACAGACCTGGCAAGCAAGTTCGAGAACGAACAAGGAAGAGAACTAGTTCTCAGTGGTGGATTCGCAGATGCAGCCAAGGTCTGGACCTCAACAGGGAGAGACGTCACACAGCTGTCCTCTCATGAACACGAAGAAGCAGATTCAAGGATGCTGCTTCACGCAAGAGAAGCCAGCGAGCAATGCTACATTCAGACAGTTGTTGTCAGTCGTGATACTGATGTCCTTGTACTGCTTACTGCTCATCAGCCCCAACTTAGCTTTTTCATGTGGATGCAAACAGGAACACCGAGGAAGAACCACTTCGTACCTGTTCATCTCATCAACATCACTGATCAACAGAGAAACTCTCTTTTGGCGTTTCATGCCATCACAGGGTCCGACAGTACCAGCCAGTTTGCTGGCATTGGGAAAAAGTCTGCCTGGAACGTCTTTCTCAGCAATCCACAACTTCTCGAGAACCTCGGAACTGAAGATTTCCCTGACGACAAGGTGCTGACAGATGTTGAATTATTCGTCTGTAAACTCTACTGTCCAAACACGAACTTCACCTCTACTCAGCAGCTGAGGTGCGATCTCTTTCACAGTGTGAAGAAAACAATCGAAAACCTGCCTCCCACTGGGGAGGCACTGCAATTGCACATCAAGCGATCCCACTACCAAACACTTGTGTTGCGTAAAGCACTTGAGTCTCATCCTCAGCTACCTTCAGTTGTTGACAGTGGCTGGAAGTGTGTGATGACAGAGACTGGAACAGAAGTTCTTGAGCCCATGTTACTGACCCAGGAGCTATCAAGAATGCTTTGTCTGGAGCTAACAACATGTGGCTGTGCATCTTGTGCAACAAAACGTTGCAAGTGTGCATCCAATAATCTGGGTTGCACAAAAGCATGCCTATGCAAAAACTGTCGAAATCCAAGGACACCTACTTTTGTCGACTAAATGTGTGTTCTTTCAGTTTGATCAGAAATACTGTTTAAGCATTCCTGCAAAATGGTAATATAACTACCAAACTACTGAAGACATTACTTATGTTTAACTTGATACCAAGATACTAAGTCATTACTTTGTGTTAAGTTTTATTTCAGTCCATAATATTTGACAAACCATGACTACAAAGCATTAATTTTGACTTTTGTTCAAGATTTGTTAATGTTATTCTGTGTTAAAGTGTTAAAAGTGTTGGGAATCAAACTTACAAAATTGCTCTTTAATTTGGAGTTAGATTTTTTTTATCTGATAGAAACTGATTATTTCTTGATATTCCCCTTTTTCTGTTTTATATGTTCTTGTTAAACAAAAAATGCAAAGGTGTATTATTTGCTAAAACAATGCCAAAATCGGTTCATATTGCTTTATTTCATTCTTTAATGGTCTCTTGTTTTCCCATTATCTGATTTTTAACCATCTTTGTAATCCTGCATAACATTGCCAACAAATTAAAAAAAATCGCACCACAAACCATCTTCAACGTGTCCTTTTTTAACACCTGCAATTTAAAACACCACAACACACCTATCAAAAGTTAATTTAGTTTGCATATTTCGATTCTGCATGCCAAAAAACATGGGAAAAGCTACTTGGTTTGTCAATTTGCTGCTAAAAATAGGTGAAATGGGACTTATCAGATAGATTTCGGTAGCCATTTTTAAAACTGTCATGGCGGCCATACTAACCATTTCTGAAATGTCCATCCACCTAGGTTATCTTACCATGTGTCCAGACTGTCGATCTATACCAGTTGGATGCTTCTATCACGAAATATTTAACAGAGCATTTTTTTTAACAGCTACAGATTTCGGCCCCCTGACTATAATGAAGTGGGACTACAGGATCATCTCTTGACAAAAATCTTTTCAAACTACTGACATTCACTTTCGGCCCGACTGCATCTATAACCCTAATAACAGTCCGATAGGGGTAAAAGACCTATTGTATGAAAGGCGAGATATAGCAAACGCTCGAGCATTTGCACGAGCAAATGCGCGAACCCCGCGCACTTGCTCGCGCATTTGCTCCTGCAAGTGTTCGAGCAAATGCGCGAGCAAGTGCGCGATCATTTGCTCGAGCGGTTGATACGCCGGTTGCTATAAGGGTTTTGCTAAAAACTGTCAACGGAAAGGAACTGAAAATGAACACATGATTTTTTTTTAGATCTCCGACATACCGTATTATAACATCTGCTGACTGATTCCCAGACAGTAATAAATTGGCACAATGCGTCATTTTCCAACGAACTTCTAAAAGAAACTGCTCTTCTAAGTCTTCGGTAGCCATTATGAATTGTGAATCATGGTAAGAAAAAGTAGTTCTGAATCGTCCTTAATGGTTTAATAAGGTTATTTCATGAATGATATTAAGTTTAGTAGTGCTAGTTTTCACTAATTATTATTAATATTATTACTAATAAATGCAAGAAATATTTAATTTGTGCACGTCTCAAATTTCGGGTATAATTTTTACGTTTATGGAGCGGAATATAGCAAACGCACGCGCATTTGCTCGAACTCTTGCTGGAGCAAATGCGCGAGCAAGTGCGCGGGGTTCGCGCATTTGCTCGTGCAAATGCTCGAGCGTTTGCTATATCTCGCCTCCCATACTATTGTTTTGTATGTTTGAACAAATGTTGATTTTTAAATGAAGTAAATGGATAAATTTAGATTTGTATATATGAAGTAAATGTACAAAATGTTGTTTTTTATATGAAGTAAACGAACAAACGTTGAGTTCTATATGAAGTAAATTGACATTGCACGCCATTCTCCTTGTGAATGTTTATGACGACAACAAAGGATTATGTATTCTGTATTCTGTTTGTGTATTTTAGTCAGGTCAAGGTCGTTGTCGCCTACGGTCGTTGCCAGTGGCAACAAGATTAATTTTGGAGTATTCAGATATATTAATTTTTCTGGATCATCAAGCAATCATTTTACACAGAATGCGTGCCACGTGGTTCCATCATATCCCAACCGCATTACAACCGGAAAATTAGTTAGCTAGACCACAGTATAAATCGCATAAGCTTGACCTGGAGCCCTGTTGGTTAACCTTTGACCTTGCTGACCTCTCTTATCTTCTTTTTTTTTGCAGGACTATTTCAAGCGGTCATTGGGTTTCGAAGACGAGAAGGACGATGGGTGGTTATCGGGTCTGAGCATTGTGGGATGGCACGAGTGCAGCGCTAAGTCAGGACAGGGGGTACAGCAGGCCTTCGAGGACCTGACGCACCAGCTGGTGGCAGAGAGACTGGACAAGAAAAACCCGCTGAGGGGTGGGGGCAAGGTGGGAGGCAGCAAGCTACAGAAAAAAGGCAGTGATGGCTCCCTCAGTCTCCATGACAACTTTCACACAGGTCGTGTTGGAGGGTCTAATGCTAAGACGAGCAAGGCTAGCTCAGGATGCTGCGTCATCGTGTGACACAAACACCTGTCACAATGCAGACAAGACGTTGACTGTATATTATACACTGAAACCCTATTTTCCTTTGGCTCTGAAAGCTTGAGTTTAGACCCTGTACCGACCAGCGCCTTGAGCAGCTCTTGAACTAGAGAAGCGCTATTTAAGAACAATTACATACATTAACTCATTGAAGTCATGCCGCAAACGGTGCTACGGCACTAGCGGTGCCGCACAGGAGCGTGCCGCCGCTATGTTTACGTCGCGTGTTCACAATTTTTTTTATAACAGAAAATGAGTACCAAGGGAACTAAGCAATACCCATACTTGAAAGGAGTCTTTTTAGAGCAGATTGCTTCCCTTTGACCATATTTTTGGCAAAGTTTCTTCTGGGGTTTTTCCGATTTTTATGAAGGTAGCAACGCAGTGTTTACAAAATGGCTTCCCGTTTTGAACGCCGATTGTTGGGAAAATTTTGTTTTAGTTATGTGACAAATGCCTCTTCAGATTGTGCTTTCATGCATGATTATTTGTGTGTAAAATTCAATTCTACTGTGTTTTTACTTCATATAAACAAGAGAATCAAATATTTTCATATAAAAAATGGGTGCAACATATAGGTATTGTGCTTCTTATAAAAAAAGTGTTTTTTTTGCAAAAGTGATGTGTTTTTGGTGCAAAATATTTTTTTCCTGGAGAATTATAGCAGATTGGTGGTAAGTGAAATTAAAGAAACATACTTTAAGCTTTCATTTGCAATTTATTTTATGTTTCTATGTTGTCTAGCACATTTGGTGTGATTTTGTAAAAATAGCCTAAAATCCTGCGACTCTGGAATGATGCCGAGTCTGGCACTCTGCGACTTCAATGAGTTAACATAATGCAAAACAGGTACCACACTTTTTCTGCTCTTACACAGACGATTCACTTTTACATAATAGCTATAAACTTATGCATGGCGGAGATACATTTCGGGACCAGCTCGCACAGAGGTGGGGATAATTAGGAGGGATTGAAACAGCAAGAGTGAGGGGGGAGGGGGGGAGGTGAGAACGGTGGGGGTAAACGATTCGGGGTTGGAATGCCTTCCCTCTAGAGATGGTGTCTGCTACGTCTCGAGGGTGTCCAAGCTTCAATGACAGATCCACTGCAGTGTCGCCCTCCACCCCACACCCAAACCTTCCCCTCCATGACACTCAGTGCGGCGTCACCCTCCCCCTCTCCTTTACCCCCTCCACCTCGTGCCTTCCCCCCTACCCCCTGCACATTTATTAACACGTTTCCTGCATTTCTCTATCTTACCACTTCACTTTCCACCTCACCGCCATCCTCCCACCTCACACGTTTTAACCCGAAAGGCAACATGATGAATTGAGCAGTGCCGGTCGGGGCTCAGCCCTAGGGACAGCCACGGTAGCCCGATTGCCTCACCCTGATGCTTTACTAAGGTTAAAATTGTACAACTAACAAAAAGTTGATTTTTTAAAAATTCTCCCCGACAGCCACATCCAAGATCTCGACGAAACCCCCAATAGATACTACTCAAAATAATTGAAAGGCCACTCTCATATTTCATTTAATTTAATTATTTTTTGCTGCTATCAATAATATCGCTTATATTGCTTATTTCAAAACTTATCCTGTACAGTAACATTCAAGACAATCTTATTCTGACAAGTAATCACATGTGTGAGTTTTGAACTTTCTGCACTGAGTTGAAAAACAAATCCAATTTTTACCCAAAAAAAATGACCCTAATTTACTGTTGTCTTGTTAATAAAGCAAAATTTTCAACATTAAAAAGTGATTTGCACGCGAAAGGCTTGCATTTTCTTAGATCAGTTCAACAATCGGCGCTTTTTTTTTGCGTATAAATGGCAGCGCTTTTGCTTCTTTTCTAACCATGAATCTGATTTAAAGAGAGACCCATATGTCCAAGTGGCCCTTGTATTATTTTGAGTAGTATATATCAGCAACGATCAACGAATTGATCCTGGATATTATTGGAAGTAGAAGAGCTACTATAGAAAAATGACGGCGATGGCTACATGACTACATGTACTTTCCTGATTTGGTTTTAACAAAAAATAAAAATATTATTTACTGTTACATTTTTGTTGTGATCACTTACTTGTCTGGGCTGGGTCTCTCATTCTAAGGATATCTAGTTTTGACAGTGAAGATGCATCTCATCAGGTTTATTCTCTGACAGAAATAATGTGAATAATAATTTATTTTTTAAAAATAATTACGGTGAGACACTGCGCCCTCTACTCCTCGGGATGAGAGTATAAACGGAGGTCTAGCCTGTGCACGCACGCATTTCATAGCACGGATTTTAAAGATCCTGACCTGTGAGTGCCGGCTAAATAGGTCCCTTTCTCCCCATCTTAAGCTCCGGTCTTGTGCTCAGTCGTGTGGGCGTCAGACTAAGCGCCCAAAAGTTGCAGTTGGGCGCCTCTGGAGGCTTAAGCTAAATACTGCCAGCCTCTTGAGCAGCCCGTGTTGTGCTGGAAAGCGCTATATAAGGGCGTTATAAGGTGGAAACAGAGGTAAATCTCTCTCTGTCTCTCTCTCTCTCTGTCTCTCTGTCTCTCTCTCTCTCTGTCTCTCTCTCTCTCTCTCTCTCTCTCTCTCTCTCTCTCTCTCTCTCTCTCTCTCTCTCTCTCTCTCTCTCTCTCTCTCTCTCTTTTGCGTATGTTTAATTATTACTCCGTTGACGTTTTTCTAAAACTTTTTGATGCACAAGTGCAGCCTGTTATGAGTTATGGTTGTAAGATATGGGGCTTGGATAAAGCGGTACAGCATTGTAAAAAAGTTCATTTGTTTGCTCTTAAGATATTCTTACATGTGGAAATGCGCACACCTAACGATTTGGTATACAGAGAGCTGAATAGATACCCAACCACCATTATTTTTGCTGTGAAATGTATTCGTTATTGGTTAAAAGTTGTGCAGATGGATGAAGAGAGATTACCCAAGAAAGCATATTTAATGTTGCATAATTTGGATTGTAGGGGTAAAATACATTGGGTGTCAAATGTTGGCATATACTTTTGTATCGTTATGGATTTGGTTTGGTTTGGTTAAACCAAGGAGTTGGTGGAGTGAATGAATTTTTGCGAGCGTTCAAGACTCGGTTGATTGACTGTTGATGGCAAGAGTGGAATGATCATATTGAGAATAGTGACAGATTTAGTGTGTATAGAAGGTTTTGTAGCCCTACTGCGATACGATGCATACCTACTTACTTACGAATTAATATGGATAACCATTTGAGATAATTATTTGATGACTAAATTTCGCTTTGGAATTTCTTATTTGTTTGTACATTTCTATACATATAGGAATCATGAACCTCGCAATTTGTTATGTACATTGTGTAAAGATTTTGTAGAAAACGAAATTCATTTTTTGCTATGTTGTTCTTTCTTTGAAGATCTACGAAAACAATTTATTCCGCAGAAATATTGTAGAACACCCAACATGTCTCGTTTTTCTGTGTTGATGGCGTCGAGTAATGAAGAGTGCGTTAGAAAAGTATGCATATTCCTGTATAAAGCATTCAAAGCGCGAGAAACTGGAATGGAATGAACATGTTTTGGTTTGTTTTTATTTTGTTCTCTGACATCACGTTGAACATTTGCATTGATATGTACCTTTGTATACCAGGGGCATAGGCCTTATATTTGAATAAATTCTTGAAATCTTGAAATCTCTCTTCCTGGCTAGTTTCTCTCCCCCCCCCCCCCCTCCCTTAATATATAAAAATAAAAACACATTTGTTGCATGCCTAGGAATATAGCTCAATTAGACCACTGTCTAATTATACACGATCGCTCTAATTCAAAATAAATAAATAATTAAATAAATAAATAAATAAATAAATAAATATCATATTCAGCGCAGATCTCCACAATAAAAATACATACCCATTACAAGCTCCCCTGCTGCCCTCCCTTGTCATCTCCATCTTCCTATAATTATGCTTGCGAAACGTGGACCCTCACAGCAGATCTCCAACTAAGAATACAAAGCATGGAGATGAGGTGTTACAGAAGACTTCTGGGCATTTCCTATACCCAGCACATTACCAACGACGAAGTCCGACAGACCATCACATAAGCCATTGGACAACACGATGACCTGCTCACAGTGGTGAAAAAACGTCACCAGATCATCAGGTCTTGCAAAGACCATCCTGCAAAGCACAGTGCAAGGAGGTAGAAGAAGAGGGAGACCGAAAAAGAGGTAGGAGGACAACATTCGAGAATGGACTGGTTTGACACTGAGCGAAACAATCAGGGTTGCTGAGGACAGGGAAAGATGGAGTACGCTGGTTAAACGATCATCTGTGGTGCCCCTACGACCTCCGAGTTACGGGATAGGATAGGATAGGATAGGATAGTGTCCATTACAAGAAGGGGATGGATAAAAGAAGGGATGGGTGAAGGGTGGTGGGGGGAACTTTTTTGCAGAACTTTGTCAGAACTTTGCGAATTTTGTTGTTCGGTGGAACGTTATGAATAAGATCTCGATTTTACGATGATTGCTCCCGTGTAACAGGCAGGTAATCTTTCTTATGCTAGCCGCAATATTGAATTAGTCCTGTGCTGGTTCTGCAACCGCAGCACCCTCACCCTTCTCTTCCCCTACCCCACCCTCTCCCCCCCCCCCCCGACACTCCCCAACCTAGTAAGACTAACCACATCGACCCCCTCCCCCCCCCCCCCTTTACCTTTCACTTCACACCCCCACACCCCATTTTTTTATTTAAAGGGAGGTAAATCTTCACTTGTCGTGCCCACGCAAGGACTCATATTTCCACGCTCGTTATCTCCCTTACCATGTTCTCTATGATCAAGTAACTAACACGGGACCCGAAATTGAATTAGATAGGGTTGTGGTTCCTGTATGGATGTATCGATCTGATGCTCTCTGCACGGGTTGATGGGCTCCCGCTCGCGTGATGAAATAATGATATTACCCTATTTAAAATGATGATATTATCGCTTTAATAAAGGATGGCAATATTAGACTATGAAAACTGATGATATGTTGCACGATACATAATGTAATAGAACATTAATTTATAAATGCTTCTTCCTCTTCATAATAATAATAATAATAATAATAATAATAATAATAATAATAATAATAATAATAATAATAATAATAATAATAATAATAATACTGGATGATATACGCGCCTAACTCAGACTAAAGCGCGGCGATCTGTAACCAACATACACGCTCACATGACACTCCTACATACACAACAAACACACATTCATCACTCAAACCTGTGGTGTAAGTCGCTATTAGAAGACGGAAAGGAAATCGAATTTTTATTTGTGAAATTTTTAGATTGACTGCCTCCAATGCCATTATTGAAGGGAGGGAGGAAACCAGAGTACCCGGAGAAAACCCTCGGTGACCTGAATAGTCTCGTACACATAAGTTCACCCCTTGCGGGAATCGAACCCGCGACCTTCGGCATAGGAAACCGGCGACTATACCACTGCGCCATTTCTTCTACTATCACTACTATAATTACTACTACTACTTCTTCTACTATCACTACTATAACTACTAATATTTCTTCTACTCTTACTACTATAACTACTACTACTTCTTGTACTATCACCACTATAACTACTACTATTACTACTATAACTACTACTACTGCTTCTACTATTACTACTATAATCCCTACTATTACTTTTTCTAATATTACTGCTATAACTACTACTTTTACTACTATAACTACTACTTTTTCTTCCACTATTACTACTATAATTACTACTACTTCCTCTTCTATTAATACTATTACTACTTCTTCTACTACTACTACTATAATTACTACTACTTCTTCTATTACTACTATAACTACTACTACTACTTCTTCTACTATTACTACCATAACTACTGCTACTACTTCTTCTTCTACTATTACTACTATAGCTACTACTACTTCTACTATTACGATTATATCTGCTACTACTTCTTCTTCTACTATTACTACTATACCTACTACTACTTCTTCTACGATTACTACTATAACTACTACTACTTCTTCTTCTACTATTACTACTATAACTATTACTACTACTTCTTCTACAATTACTACTATAACTACTACTACTACTTCTACTATCACTACTATCACTACTATAACTACTACTACTTTTTTCTACTATTACTACTATAACCTTTTTTTTTTGGTAACGCTTTATTGTCCCTTTTTATCGGGAAATTCTGGGTCGCCTCCCTTGGGGAAGGCGTAATCGCAGCCCGTGGCGCGCCCAAGCCCAACCTTCCTAACATTATTTATGTTTTGGAAATTTTTGCTTGGGAAGCAAACCGGAGTACCCGGAGAAAACCTCCGAAACATTGCCCAAGTAAATAATATTCGGAGAAACATAAGGCCCAGATGCTGGATCGAACCCACACCTGTCAGGCGCCATTGGTTTCTGGCTTGTGGACAAGGCAAGTTAGTCCCGCCTTTAGCCCACTTGGCCACAACGCTCGCTATTACTACTACTTCTTCTACTATTACTACTATAACTACTACTTCTTCTACTATCACTACAATAACTACTAGTACTTCTTCTACTATTAGGCCTACGACAATAACTATTACTACTACTTTACTACTACTACAATAACTACTATTACTTCTTCTTCTACTATTACTACTATAACTACTACTTCTTCTACGATCACTGCTATAACTACTATTACTTCTTCTACTATTACTACTATAACTACTACTTCTTCTACGATCACTGCTATAACTACTATTACTTCTTCTTCTACTATTACTACTATAACTATTACTACTACTTCCACTATTACTACAATAACCACTAGTACTTCTTCTACTATTACTACAATAACTACTAGTACTTCTTCTTCTACTATTTAGTCTTCTCCTATTACTAGTACAACTTTTGTTAATCTTATGACTAAACATTGATACAATAACAAATCTTCTATTACTACTATAACTACTACTACTTCTTCTACTATTACTATAACTACTACTACTTCTTCTACTATTACTACTACTACTTTTTCTACTTTACTACTACAACTACTACTACTTCTTCTTCTCCTTCGAACTGCCTTCTATATCTCCATTCTGAAGTGAACGAAAGGTTAACAGCGGAGGTGTAGTTTTGGGGAACAGAATGAAGGCACTCGTACACTAATTTATCGTTGCCGTTGCCACCGCGTGTGCAAGCAAATATACGCAAGAGCGCGCGCCAACAGGCAAGTCGCGCGCGCACGTACACACACACACACGTACACACACACACACCCACATACACACACTCACACACACACCTTAACCATGCACAATCACGCACAGCCGCGTGCACTCACACATACACATGAGCACCCTCTCCATCCCGTACAAAAACATTTTCTTCTTCCCTTTTCTTCCACTACTTTCCTCTCTCCTTCCATTTTTCCTTCCCTCTCACTCCACACCTCTCTTCTTTCTTTTAACGATCCTCTTTCTTCCTCTTCCGTCCCTCCAAAGCAATATGGTGCTCCCACTTGTCTTTTCTCTGTGGTTTTACCTGGAAAATCCCAGCCTCACCTGGTAGAGAGTACAGGTGTGAAAGCCGGGGGTAACATACAGTGTAAAGGTAATGGGCCCAGACCTCGCTTATACCTGCTGTCTTGCATCAGCAGTCTGCCTGCCAGGCAGCTTTTCTTAGTTCAGTACTTCGTCCTCCGCAACTGATCAGTGGCTTGGTGTTACTCTCGTTCAATGTTGGTGTTTTTCTATCAGTAGTTGATTCAGCCCCAATGCTTGAATTCTCCTGATAGGTGTAAACTCGGATTCGTTTATCCACGCAACCCGTTCAATCAGCATACAAGTCACAGAGTCGACGTATGAAGTTTTCCACTTTTATTCAGCACACATCAACAAATGCATACAATCACCTTTTCACTCTCTCTACCCACACACAGAGCATCCATTTTATAATTTTTCTCTCGTTCGAGATAACGTCAGAATGTTCCCGATGACGCTTTACCACCAATCAAAATAAAGTTCGTCATCACTGACTTACGTCATACATCTTTCTACACATTCCAAGAATGTTCTCAAATATATACATTTATCGGGAATCTTCGATCGACCGTAAACACGCAAATCTAGAGAATTCTCCAATAATATCGACTAATGAAAATTATCAACGTTATACAAAGCCTCTCCTAACAACAATGCTAACTCAAATCAAAGGTAAATACACTCTATTATTGAATACTTTGCAAAGCGAAACGATTAGATCTATCGTGCGCGTTTCAGACATACTATCCTTCGCGTTTCAACGTAACACTTGGCTAGTTCCAGCACAATGCTCGAGGAACTGGATGTTAACTCTCACTCTGATGTCGTGATATCTCTTCAAATTCTGTTTACTTCTATTCTCTTCTCTTGTTGTTGTTGTTGTCATTTTTTTTTCATTTGAAGTATATTCACATAGTGATCTTTGACCACCAGCACCACCTCCTCCCTCACCACCTTCACCAACTACTACTAGAACTATAACAACCACAAGTGGTTAGAAGAAAAAGAAATACTAGCAATTTGATCAGCTCAAACTCCTACTAAAAATTTACAAAATACGTCAACATCAAGCATTTTCTCACTTACATCTGAATATACTCTCAAAATATATTAAAAAAAAGAGGAGGAGGAAGAAGAAGAAGAAGAAGAAGAAGAAGAAGAAGAAGAAGAAGAAGAAGAAGAAAGAATGAAAGTTTAAATTGCTGTTGTTGTTGTTGTTGTTGTTTTTGTTGTTGTTGTTGTTGTTGTTGTTTTTGTTACTTCTTCTTCTTCTTCTTCTTCTTTCTTTCTTTCTTTCTTTTTTCTTGTGTTCCCTTGTTTCTTTCTTTTGTTTGTATCTTTCTTCTTTTTACTTTTTTTGCTTTAGCTATCAAATCTAGCCAGAGAATATCCTGGTGGCGCTTGAACCTCTTACAGGGAAGATGGCCAAGACAAGAAGTTGACCCAAGAATATAAGGATGAGCAAGAAGAAAGACGAGAGAACTGATACGGCCTCCGTGTTAACATCATCTGAGGAGAGAGTGGAAGCCGTTAGAAATCAGGATGCTGGCACCAGCACAACGGAGGGAAGGGCAAGAGATGCACCCACCTCCAACAACACCACAATCATTCATTTTCTTTCGGAACGGGTAAAAGTGAAAGTGATTGTGTGTTCGTTTCGTCCAACGAGAGGCACGCCGGGAGATTCTTACGCCGCGTTACGAAACGAAACGAACGTGTTTCTGTGCGCTTTCGATTCCAGCACCTAGTTTCGTTGTGATTTTATTGAGCACACACAGGGCAGGCCCAGAGGCAGAGCACTATTATGCCTACGTAAGGCTTCTTCTAACAAATCATGATTTGACACGAATGTAACGATTAGGTTGAACTTTAAAGATGGATTAGTGCTCTAACATTGAAGATATTTTACATTCTAGCTTCGAGTTTCATTTTTGTCACATAAAACAGTTTTTGGACTGCTGATTGGTGATACAGAATAGATAGATTCTAGACAGCCATGACGGCTTTTCAGTAGCTCGTTTGAAAATACGTTTTAAGTCTGAGACCGAGTTTAGATCCCCATTATTCCTTCTAAAATGGTTGAGTAATGTACCATATACAAATTCAAATCATTTTTGGACATTTTACAAACGATTTAATAACCAAAATGTACTCACTAACATTAGTTCGTGGAAATCAGGTTTTCCACGAAGTTTTATTCCTTGTGGTAGGCAGACTTCGTGACCTTTCACCACGGGAAGTTAAAGCGTCACATAAATTGCTGACGTCACAACAATAAGTAGTCCCGATTCACATTCACTTTCACTTTCACCCGCTTTCGAAAGATCCCTACATGTGATTTTGGAGTTAAGGCATCTCGTAACATCGCTTTGCTCTCCAATGACCGTGTTAGAAAAGTTGCTGGCGGGGTCGAAGCAGAGGACGCATGCGGTACCGGGCAATGAGAACAATCGGATCTATGCAGAAATTCTGAAGTCGTCGTCAGCTGGTTCTGGCGAAACTTTTATCAAAGCGTCTTCGACGCCAACTCCGAAATCCGCTTCAGATTACGAAAAATCAAGATCAAAGCTAAATCTTCGCAGTCCAAGAAATGACGCGTAACCATTTGGGTCATCATCGCATGACGTAACATCTGAGGACGTAAAAGGAAAGGAATGCGGAAGTAATATTGTTATTCTGCATGATAAGTGTTGTATGGTATGCGTGAAAAAAGGCTGGAACAATCGTATGGATTTCAAGCAGTCAAAAATAACGTCTTCACTATCAACGACCTTGAGCTCAGCAAGGAGTAAAATTCCATCCAAAACCGTTGTTATTCATTAGGGCATAAACAACCTGAAGAAGCAAGACCCAAGATCCACAAGCAAGCAGTTTGTTCAATCAGTGAAGAACATCTCCTCCAGCTGCCCTACATCGAAAGTTATCATCAGCAAGCTTTCAGCAATATCTGACCCCAAGCTCCAACAAAAGAAAGACTTGTTTAATGCCATAGTATTCTCCGAGCTGGTGGAAGAACCGCAAGTGTCGTTCATCATCAATGACAACGTACCACTACACGTCATGAGAGACAATGTTGACCCAAACAAACGGGGCCCTAGTATTCTTGCCGGGAACATCGGCCGCCATGTCCATACGATTGTGTGGGAGAAGCCACGAAGACCTGCTCGGCGTCTTAACCGTGCAGACCGCTTTCCTGGTTATTATGACTGGAAAGGCAACTTCTACCCTCACTCTCCCATTCACTTCCCAACTAAGTGGTATTAACAACCATGCAGCATTGGGACAGTTTGTTTCTTATTCATCAAGCGTAGGCAACAGAAGTGTTGATTATAAAATAAATTGTTATATCTTTTCATACCCTTTTAATTAAACAGTTTCATGAGTACATTGTTATATGAAAAGTGAAAAATGATCTGTTTTCCAATGGAACTGCAGATCCATTTCTGCTCACGTACAGTATTTACAGCAATATTTAACTGAGAAAGATCATCATGTTTTAGTGAATTTATTCAGACTTTATATACCTACTGTTGTTGTGTAGTATAAATGGTGTATGAATGTGTCAAGCGCGGAGAGCACAGCCACTTGTGGCTGTGATGCGGCGCTATATAAATCTACATTTATTATTATTATTATTATTATTATTATTATTATTATTATTATTATTATTATTATTATTATTATTATTATTATTATTATTTATTATGCTTACAATCATTACATGTAAACAAGAAAAAATTACCTAAACTTAAGGGATTTTATTATCCATCAGTGACAGATTTTAATAGCAACAAAGTTCAAACTGCTGTATACAACAATAATGACTTTGACTATTATGTAACTTCATCGCCAGTTCAAGAGAACTTGATAGGCGTGTTTTCTGCTGCAGCTAAAATAAAAGTGAATCAATATTTTGTTGTTAATATTTTATCTATATATTATCCAAAAAGTACGGACCAAATTAACAGTGAGTGGCTACGTTCTTTTGACACTTTTGATCAGTGGTTAATATGTGATGATTTTAATTCACATTCGCCTATATGGGATAAAAGTTGCTATAATGTTACTAATAACTGTGTTACATTCGAGACGCGCACGATAATACGTGTGAGACGCGCACGATAATACGTGTGAGACGCGCACGATAATACGTGTGAGACGCGCACGATAGATCCGATCGTTTTGTTTTGCAAAGCATGCAATAACAGAGTGTATTTACCTTGGAGTTGATTTTGCATTGTTGTTAGAAGAAGCTTGGTATAATGTTGATAATTTTCGTTGGTAGATATTATTGAAGAATTTTCTAGGGTTACTTTTTTACTATCGATCGAAGCATCTAGATAGATCTACTAGTAGCTGAGAGATTCTTTTAGGATGAAGAATGTTGTATGACGTAAGTCAGTGCATAGTTTTGATGACGAATTTTAATGTGATTGGCTGTAATTGCGTCACGCTGGAATGTTCGAACGTTCTCTGGAGTATAGAGAGACTATATAAGTGCCGCACTATTTCAGAGTTTGGAAAAACCGAAGTCTCCTCTCTGAAAATCCTTAACGGGAAGAGAGGGGACTATAAACTGATTTAAAAAAAAAAAAAAAGAGTTTGGAAGTTGAAAAAGTTGAGAGTTGAGAAAGTGGACAAAGCGATTGAACGATTGTATGCAGTTGTTGATGTACGCTGAATAAAGATGGAAAACTTCATACGACGACCCCTGCCTTGTTGCTGAGTGAACAGGTTGCGTGGATAAACGAATCTGATTTACACTTATCAGGATTCAAGCATCGGGGCTGAATCAATTACTGATTTAAAAAAAAACCAACAACAACCAACAACGAGTGTAACAAACTGCTTCGGTGAAAATGTAATAGATGCAGATTTAATCTTGCCTAATGATGGCAGGGTCACTCGCATTCCAGACATACCTGCTCACCTTCCTTCAGCCGTTGATTTGACTTTAGTTACACCGTATCCGCCTGTCGACTGGGTCTGGAATGTGGAAAGTGACTCTTGGAAGTGACCATCTACCGATTACAGTAACTCTGCATAACTAGTCGATATTCTGATAGAAGATGATATTGTTCCTAAGTATATTTATAGTCGTGCAGATTGGGACATGTTTCAAAATCTGTTATTGTTTTGTGATGCTAATTTTATTTATTCCGATGATATTAATGATGTATATGTTCAATTTATGCAACAAATTCACTTAGCAGCGGCAAAGTCTATTCCCCATATACATATAGTAAGAAAAAACATACAGGAAATATATTGTGGAATGACATATGTGAAACAGTAGTAAAGAAAAAAAAGATTCCATATAAAAGCTGTTTAATATATAGATCAAAAGATTACAGTAAAGAAATGAAAAAAAAAACTAAAATTAAATGTAATAAAGTAATTGCTTTTCAAACAAGAAAATTTGGGTCGGAATATTGCAAATCTGAAAGAAATAATTCTCACGATGCTGCCAAAGTAAGGAAGAAATTATCAGAAATGATAAATGGATTTCAGCTTCCTCAATGTCCTCTAAAATTAATAGCTAACGATTTTCCCTCACGTAAAGAAAATGCGGAGGAATTTGTAAAGGTTTTTGCTAACTCTAATAATTGTAATAATTTGTCACCTTACATAAAAAATGAACGAGAACGTTTGGAAAGTACTACTGAATATGAAGCACCCCCATCACATAATAAGTTATATATTAATTTTGAAATTAATTATCAAGAAGTAAAAAATGCTATTTTATATTTAGGAGGAAAAAAATCTGCTGTAGGATTAGACGGTATTTCTCATAACTTATTCATACACCTTCCTGATAAATAGATAAAAATTGATTGTACATACTATTTTTGTTGTCCCTTATACGCATTGTGTCCGGGGACGTTAATCTAACCACTGAACTGAACTGACATACTATTTTTAACAAATGCTGGAATACCGGTACTTCACCTGTTTATTTGAAAGAGGATGTACACTGCTCTATGGACACAATCAAAAGAATGAAAAGAGATACGTCTCCAGACGCTTCTTGAAAGAAAAGAAATTATTTTGGAATTTAAAAATATTATTCACAGTTTGATAACTCATGGCATTCGGGTAAATGTTTGCTGGATTCCATAAGATAGTGGATTCCTTTATAATGATTGGGCCGAACGGGCTGCAAAACGTGGGCTTCAAATAATAATTCTCAAACAATAACGATACTGCTGTCTTCTAAAGAAATTCAACACTCTATAGAAAATAAATTTGTAAAAGAGATTAAACTTAATCGCAACTATGATAAACCTGTTGGAATTGCTAGATCAGTTTCAAGCATGGCACATAGAATAATATTAAACTCAATAAAAACCAAAAATTGTAAAAATGTGAAATGCATGTGTTGGTGAATCTATTTCTCTGAACCATGTATTACTTCAATGCAGTGATATTCGTCCATTTTTGCCAACTGATGTTCATATTAACGATTCTATTGATAACATAAGCTTTGGTGTAAGCGTTAGATTCGCAAAAACTTTGATTCTCCAGTGTTTCAGTTAATATAATTAAGTATTTTTAATGTATATATACATGTATATATGTGTATCTATGCATGAATGTCATGCAAATGTGTGTGAATGCGTGTGTATGTCTTATCATCTCGATGAAGAAGACGTTAATAAAACAACCAACCAGCCAATCAACCACCCAACCTTTTTTGCTTTTTCTCCTCCGTCTCTGCTCTCTGTGTTTCTGCAGCTGTCTCTCTCTGTCACTCTGTCTCTCTCTCTCTTTTTGTCTGTCTGTCGCTCTCTCTGTCTGTCTGTCTCTGTCTGTCTGTCTCTGTCTGTCGCTCTGTCTCTCTCTCTCTCACCTTAATTTAACTGTTTCTATTTGTCTTATTATAAAATTAAGCTTCCTGGGCCAAGATATGTGTTATAAAAAGGCGTAGATCGAATTTGTATTGTGAGAAATTACAACTGTTTGAGAGTTTGGTGATTTGAGAGTTTGGTGAAAGAATGATCTCCCTTCCTCTCTGTTCATTGGCATATGGGCCCAAGGCCGTGAAATGCATTAAAGTCTGTCTGTCTCTCTCTCTCTCTTTTTTTGTCTGTTCCTCTATGCCTGTCTTTCTCTGTCTGACTGTCCGTGTGTGTGTGTGTGTGTGTGTGTGTGTGTGTGTGTGTGTGTGTGTGTGTGTGTGTCTCTCTCTGATTGCTGCTTCACGTTATTCTTTCACACTTCACCACCATCTCCCCCAACACCCCACTCCATCCCCCCCCCTCTACCACCACAACCCACAGTGACAATAATACCATAATAACAGAGATGTATAGGAGGCAGCACCAATGTGCCACCAACAATCCGCACATTACTACATCATCCAAGGAAAACACCAAGCTCAGACTCGCACACACGTACTCGCGTGCGCGCGCACGCACTCACACACACACAAACACACAAACACACAGTACCCGGGCTCTCATTCAAGAACACCTACAGATGCACGCCAAGTCCAATTCTACGAGTATATTACACAAAAGAAGAGAGAGATGGAGAGAGAAAGAGAGAGTGAGAGAGAGAAAGGAACGAGAGAGAGAGGTAGACAGACAGCACGTGTTACAAAATGACGTACAAAGGGACTACAATTCTCACGCTTATTTATTGGCACTCCTTCGGATGAGAGTGTAAACCGAGGTCTAGTCTGTGTACGCACGCAATACATACACTCGGATTTGAAGGATTTTTGACATTTGCTGTCCTTGACGGCTGAGATAGCTCAGAGGTCAGAGCGCACGACTTGTGTAAATGCGTCTTGGGCGACGTGGGTTCGAATCCTGGCTTCAGCAAACTATTTTGTGATTGCTGGATATTACGGGCCAGCGCCTTGAGAAGCCCTCTGAGCTTGTAAGTGCGCTATATAAGAGAAATCTCTTTCTTACACAAATACACCCAGCAACCACTATCGGGGGTGTCGGATAGCGCAGTGGTTAGAGCACTCGCTACTGTGTCGCAAGTTAAGCAAAGTCCAGTGCGGTTAGCACTTGGATGGGTGACCACAAAACGTGAAGCGACAAATAACAACGCCCCCAGTTGACTCAACTGTGACTGAGTACCTACTCTCTTGAGGGTGGGGAAGGTAAAGCAGCGAGGGAGAGAGATGGGCATCATCCTCATTACGCTGGCCCAAGATAAGTGTGATCTCCAACATCACGCTCCCCTACGGCCACAAGGCTATGGGACTACCTTTA
>CM072526.1:51035777-51073277 GCA_036898135.1 Oncomelania hupensis | reverse complement strand
ACTTCATCATCGTCATCATCATCATTATCATCACCATCTTCATCATCACCATCACCTGGTAAGTAGAGACCACTTTCAAGTTGTTCAAAGTATTGTGTTTCTCCAGTGCAGCTGCAGCGGCACATTAAAGGTTCCGGGCATTCAGGGAAAAAGAGGACAGGTGGCAGCCACAAATAACGATAAGGTGGAATTATTTGAAGTTATCCCACACCGTAACGCTCGCTACATTACTTGTGTACTTAGTTGCATCTACTCTCTCTCTCTTTCTCCCTCTCTTTCTCTCTCTCTCTCTCTTTCACCCAAAACAATGGCGCTCTCTACATTTAGTGTGAAACTTTCACAAAAATTCACTCCCGAACAAACGTCGCTCATTTCCCGGCACGGCGAGTTTGGAGCGCACCACAGTGAACAAGCGGGCATCTTCAACTTAAAATAGGCCTACTAGGCCTACGTCAGGGGCGGATCAGTTAGTTTTTGGGGGAGGGTTTCCAAAATTCTATTAAAGGGACTTACTCGGTAAATCTTAATGATGGTCAAGAAACGCTTCAGATCAAGCAGCAACATTGGCAGGACACGCACTTTTCCAGGAGCAGACATCGGAAGTGACCACAATCTTGTGATGATGTCTTTCCGGCTTCACTTGAAGAGAGTAAACACAGCAAAGTGCACTAGACTGAAGTTCGACCTGGACAAACTGCAAGACCCGGAGGTGACAGAAATATTTCAGGCCACAATTGGAGGGAAATTTGCACCACTGCTCATTTTGGGAGCTGGTGAAGTAGATGTCAACACCATGACCACCACCTTCAACTTAGCTGTGACAGATGCCGCCACGGAGATTCTTGGAAAGCACCGGTCAAAGAAGAAGCTGTGGATCACACTTGAACTTTTGGACCTGTGTGATAAACGAATAGAGATGAAAAAGAAAATGAACACCTGACAGGGAGCTGATGCCTACCGAAAAATCAACAATGACATCCGAAAAGGCATGCGCACAGCAAAGGAGAACTGAATAGAAGCTCAATGCCAGGAAATAGAGAACAGTCTGAACAAGAACAACAGCAAGAAGGCCTACCAGACTGTGAAGCCGCTGACAAGTGTTAAACAGCCCAATGTCTCCACGATCCAAAGCAAGTGGCTTATGCCTTACAGAAGAACAAGAAGTCTTGGACAGATGGACAGAGTACTGCTCTGACCTTTACAACCACAAACCAAACGGAGATCCATCAGTTCTAGCATGTCCAGAGAACAGAGAAGAAGAAGAAATCCTCCCAATTCTCCGAGAAGAAGTTGAGGCAGCAGTGAAATCGCTGAAGAAGGGGAAGTCAGCGAAAGTGGACAACATACCCGCGGAACTACTTCAAGCAGTAGGAGAAGCGATGATCCACGCACTCACCATTATGTGTAACAAGTTGTGGCAGAGTGGGGAGTGGCCTAAACCATTGACCCAGTCGCTTGTCATCACTCTTCCCAAAAAAAGTAACCTTCAGGAATGTGAAAATTACCGCACCATCAGCCTCATCAGCCATCCCAGCAAGGTCCTCCTGAAAATAATACTCAACAGGTTGAAACCCCAAGCTGAACAAATCATAGCCGAAGAGCAAGCAGGATTTAGGGCAGGGCGAAGTACCACTGAACAGATTTTCAACCTCAGAATAATCTGTGAGAAATACCTACAGCACCAACCAATCTATATCATGTGTTCGTAGACATCAAAAAGGCGTTTGACCGAGTCTGGCATGCAGCTCTGTGGGCAATCATGAGAGTGTACACATCAGCCCTAAAATTGTTGAAGTCATCAAAAGCCTGTATGACAAGGCTACCAGTGCAGTCCTCCACATCGGAAACTGGTTCAGAACAACAATCGGTGTGCGTCAGGAATGCCTACTCTCTCCAACACTCTTCAACATCTTCCTAGAGCGCATCATGTCAGATGCCCTTGCAGACCACAAAGGCACAGTCAGCATAGGAGGAAGAGCAATCTCCAACCTTCGTTTTGCGGATGACATTGATGGATTGGCTGGAGAGGAACAAGAACTTGAACTGCTGGTACAGAGGCTTGACACCACCTCCAGAGCCTACTGAATGGAAATAAGTGCAGAGAAGACCAAAATGATGACCAACAACACCCATGGCATCAACACGGACATCAAAGTCCAAGGCCAATCCCTCAACACAGTGCATAGCTTCAAATTTTTAGGAAGTCCTCTCCAGGATCACACAAACAACTGCTGCCCTGGCGAGGTTGAAGCCAATTTGGAAAGACAGGACCATCAGTCTACATTCCAAAGTAAGGCTGCTGCGCTCCCTTGTCATCTCCATCTTCCTATATGCTTGCGAAACATGGACCCTCACAGCAGATCTACAACTAAGAATACAAAGCATGGAGATGAGGTGCTACAGAAGACTTCTGGGCATTTCCTATACCCAGAACATCACCAACGACGAAGTCCGACAGACCATCACACAAGCCATTGGACAACACGATGACATGCTCACAGTGGTGAAAAAACGGAAACTTCGATGGTATGGCAACGTCACCAGATCATCAGGTCTTGCAAAGACCATCCTGCAAGGCACAGTGCAAGGAGGTAGAAGAAGAGGGAGACCGATAAAGAGGTGGGATGACAACATTCGAGACTGGGCTGGTTTGACACTGAGTGAAACAATCAGGGTTGCTGAGGACAGGGAAAGATGGAGTACGTTGGTTAAACGATCATATGTAGTGCACCTACGACCTCCGAGTTATGGGATAGGATAGGATAGGATAGGATATGTTATTTACTTGTAAAATTAAATTATCAAAATAATAATTACCTCCTTTGCTCCCAAAATATGTACTCAGCTTTGCCACACCTTTCGAATCGGAAGGCTTTAAAAAAATGTGTAACTGTAGATTATAGTCACACGACACCGAAGCGTGCAGGTGACTACTGGTCACATTATTCTGACACCAGCGAACCAGTTGATGGTAAGGGGAAAATAATATGGTCACACATTGGCCAATCCGGGATTCGAACCAGGTACCTTTCGGTTACTAGTAAGACGCTCTACCAACTGAGCTACCTGGCCCCTCGGAGGGCTTCAACGACGGCGTTCGTGGCATTTTGAAGCGCTGGCGCGAGTCGGATTAAGCAAGCAAAGGGACGGAACTTTGACTATTTGTCTTTTTGCTAAAACGTCATTGTATGCCAGGGTTGCCCACACTATGACTTTTTCAGCATGCGAGGTACTTTTAAAATGATCAAGCCAAAATGATCTACCTACCACCAAAATGCAAAACATAGTCACATAATAAGTTGACGTCAATTTTTTTTACTGCTACGCGATCTATTCAGTCACAGTGCCTTCGCGATGGACCGGTCGATCGCGATCGACGTATTGGGCACTTCTGTCGTAATCCATTATATTATCCATTAGGAATATCGTTTTCTTTCTTTTAATTTCTTCCGCTCGTGGCGCCCCCCCCCCTCCCCCCACTTAAAAACATTAAATAAATAAATAAATAGAATGTCGCCGAAGACGGGAAATATCAGCTTTGCTCTTTGTAGAGCACGAAAGACGGTGTTCGTCTGGAGATTGTTTAGAATTATTGCAATGATTGAAGTTTTTTAGGGAGAAGATTGCGAGGGCTTGCATATTGTGGGAAAGGTCAAATACTCCTACCAAAAAAAATATATTTAAAAAAAAATAAAAATAACAATAAAATAAATAAATATATATAGTTTTTTTTTAATTTTAATTTTTATAATTTTATATAATATATATATATACACACACACATACATATATGGGATATGGAGGTTACCGTTTCCAAGTGATTGATCTGTTTCCTTTAAAGTTTTATCTCTCTCTCTCTTTCTCTCTCTCCTTCTTCTTCTTCTTTTTTTTTTCCTTTTTTTTTCGGGCTGGGGGGTGGTTTCCGGAAACCCCGGAAACCCCCCCCCTCGTCCGCCCCTGTACGTCTGCTTAGGTCCAACACCTTGAGTCGCTCTTTCCGCTGGAAAGTGGCGCTAAAAAAGAACAACTCTTTCTCGCTATTCCTGTGCGTGGTATACGCAGAAAGGCGTATCTTGGATGCACGATTATGCTGTTATGTGCTTTTTACCTTATCAGTGCTTTTCACTTGTACACGTTACAATGTATTTGTTTATTATGAGCGATGATGATCTCACCTACGGATTAAATTTGTCGATGAGGTTAATAAAAATTGGTGTAAAGGTGGACCAGAATTGAATTGACTTCCCTTCACTATTCTATCTATCTATCTATCTATCTATCTATCTATCTATCTATCTATCTATCTATCTATCTATCTATCTATCTATCTATCTATCTATCTATCTATCTATCTATCTATCTATCTATCTATCTATCTATCTATCTATCTATCTATCTATCTATCTTGTAAATCTCTCTCTCTCTCTAATAATAATAATAATAATAATACAAGATGCTATATACGCGCCTTCCACAAATCAATCAGGCTCAAAGCGCGGCGATCTATACCAACATACACGCTCACCTGACCTGTCTCGTCCACCCTCACACACACCAAATACACATCCATCACTCAAACAGGTGGTGTAAAGGCAGGGAGATCGCTATTAGAAGACGGAAAAAAAATCGAATTTTTATTTTTGAAATTTTTATATTGACTGCGTCCTGTACCATTATTGTAGGGAGGGAGGATACCGGATATATATATATATATATATATATATATATATATATATATATATATATATATATATATATATATAGATATATATATATATATATAGATATATATATATATATATATAGATATATATATATATATAGATATAGATATATATAGATACAGATATTGATAGAGAGACTTAGACTTAGACTTAGACGTTTTATTGAATAAACACAAAACAGGTTCATTTCAACGGGAAGGATGGGGTGGGAGATTCATCGCGATCATGTGAACTCAGATTAAAAATGACAACATATGCAATAAAAATAAAATTACCAACAATACACACTTAATTTTTCTGTACATTCCATATTCAAAAGCTTACAGAAATAACGAAATTTGATGCAAAATCCAAGAAAAAAGAAATACACACCAGAAAGAAGACTACAAAATTCCAAACTTAGAACTATACAAGACTACAAATTTCAGCACAAAGGCAAAAGGAGATTTACCAGTCCGCATGCTTTGTCTCTCTTTCACCATCATTCATTCTCATGTATTACATCCATCTACTCTTCGTCAATACTAGCTCTCGTCTTCATTCTGTCAACCCCTCTCGTTACATAATACACATGATTTTTTTAAACCTTATATGCCCATCCATCTTTATAATCTAATACTCCTCTCTCCGCTACAAATTTAATACGCCTGTTTCAACTTTCAAATTTCAATACGTTCAAAATACAAACAAGAAACGTCATAAAAAGCAAAAATTCCTGCCAAGATTCTGTTCAATCCAAAACTACTCTACTGTAACTCTGCTCTCTTTCTGAATGCTTTAAAGAGAGAGAGCGAGAGAGCGAGAGAGAGAGAGAGAGAGAGAGAGAGAGAGAGAGAGAGAGAGAGAGAGAGAGATTAAAAAAATATTCCAATAGTAGTAATGAGTGAATGAACGTTGAAGTTTAACGTCTACACTCACCATTGGTGATACGACAGACGAGGATTACCATTTGCCAATAAGAGGAAGTAGGGATCTAAATCAACACTGAACCACCAGAGCAATCATACTGCTAAGCTCGGAAGAGTCCGCTGGACCTAAAGCAAGAATCATGTAATGTAATGTAATGTAAGCCGGGCAGTGGGGAATGCCACTTTTGACTTGCCTACCACGGAATTCGAACCTGCGTCATCGGTGTGCCTGGCGAACGCTGTACCACTAACCTACTAAGGGTCTAAGGAATAGATTTAAACACTTTTACTGATGATATGAACGACGATGGCGAGAATTGGAAACAAATGACGACGACGACGACGATGCAGATGAAGATGAAACTGACAGTAACCACCACACGTCAGTCATAATCATAATAATATCCGAGCATAATAACAGAACTAATTAGTATTTCTGGCAGAAAGAGCAAGAAGACGCGATGCGTTCTGTCACTGCGAAGGGAAGAAATAATTTATTAGTTTTCGTAGTTTCCTCCCCTTGTTTGCAATGACTTCCGGCGCGAGTTCTTTTGTGACACAGATTAAACAAGTTGGTTGCCGATCAAACAATAATGCTGTTTTCGGTAGGAAGACTCAGGTCACATTATTTATGACAGAAAGTTCTCTTTGTTCGGTCTGTTTTATATACTGTATAATTAAAATGGAGGGTTTTTCTTCTTCTGAAGATTTGGATAATTATGTAGTCTTGATGAATTCAGGGAGTCGTAGATGAGCATGGATTTTTTTAAAAAGAGTTATTTTTGTTGTTGATGCTGTAATTGTTGGTGTTGGTGGTAGTGTTGGTGATGTTTTTGTAGCAGTGGAGAGGATTCTTCTTCTTCTTCTTCTTCTTCTTCTTCTTCTTCTTCTACTCTATTTTTCTTCATGTTTGACAACCACGATCTAAGGTTGAGATAATTGACGTTACGTTGTGGGGAGCTGTCGTGTCACGTGATGTTTAAATGAGGGGTAAAGACGGGATTATGAGGTACGGAGGGAGAGGGGGAGGGGCATTGGGTGGAGGGTGGGGTGGGATGGTTAGCCTGTGGATGGTGTGAATGGAGGAAACGAAGGATAAACTATCGAAAGTGTACAGGATGTACAGGCAGAGGAATTACGCTAGATGAACCACTACAGTGTGCAATGAAAGTGCAAGAATAGCGAAGATCAGATAGGCAGCTGCATTGCTTAAGCCTAGGTCTGACCACGAACGTTTTGATTGCAATCATAAGGAAAATCATGACTTGAGTCACTGATTTCGTGGGACTATATCACCCAGTCATCTCAGTCAAATCAGTTCGCAGCGTGATTTGCGATGATTTTCCACGTTTAGAACATGCTCTAATTCAGACGAACTGATCGCGAGTCTTTTAGCATGGGAACCAATAAAACGCGCTACTTTGATCACGTGATCTTGCTCAAAAAATGACAAGGCCACCACCGGCCCGCTAGGAACGTTGCGTGTAAACAATTCACAACTTTCCGGCACCTCTCATAAAAACTCGTGGGTATCGCCATTATAAATTAAAACGAGGTTAGCATGAAACCAAGTTCCGGTCTAGCTTGTTTTGCTTTTATCAAAGCTTGATGCGTGACTTTTAAATATGGCAAATTGCCGAAAACGACGATTGTTAGAGCCAGAAAACGAGTGGGATAAGTATAAAAACGGTGGAGGAAGTACATGCTCAGTGAAAGGATGCAAAAAACAATCGTAGAGGCCTGTATTTGTGGCGATCATCGACAGAAAGTGAAACAGGACCTGAAGACTCTTGTAGTTTTCCATAGCTTTGCCGTCGCAACCTTCACAAAACACGAAGTAACTGATTATTTTAGGCGAGCGTTGTGGCCAAGTGGGCTAAGGCGGGACTAACTTGCCTTGTCCACAAGCCAGAAACAAATGGCGCCTGATAGGTGTGGGTTCGAGCCAGCATCTGGGCGTTATGTTTTTCCGAATATTTTTCAAAAATTCACAAATAATGTTAGGTAGGTAGGGTTTAGGCGCGCCACTGGCGATAGAAAGGGATAATAAACTGCAGCAAAAAAAAATAAAAATATGTGAGGGTACGATACTGGTGGCCAGTGACACATGTTATTATTCTTGAATATTTGGAAATAACTCACTAAAACACGCGGAGAAAAAAAACGGAAGTATGTTTCATTGAGGGGATTCCCGTTGGTGCATAGAATAGCAGAAAAGTGTGAATACCTGTAAAGTAATATAGGTAATAAAGTCACATGAAATGAATGCTTAGGGGATATTGTCTTTTTCGCTGAACTTAGCAAGCGAATTGAAAGAGTTAATGCAAAATTCCTTCGTCGCTGCTTTTCACACATTTTGACTTTGGCCGCAGCAAGGGTAACAACTCTCGTGCTTTTGTTTATGCACAGTGACTGGTCCCATGTTTACCAAAATCAAACGTTTTAGTGTGACTACTGACGACTCGCACCGTCACATCATGACTCGCAAACATGTACTGTCATTATGATTGCAGGCAAAACGTTCGTCGTCAGACCTAGGCTTTAGCCTACAGCGAATCACAGTAGAAAGGTATCAGCTCTTTGAGTTGTTGAAACGTTTGTTAAAGGGACCCACTGTGACCACGCCCGCTAAAACAGAGCCTTTTCAAAGACCCCAATTCTAAGGCTTTGTTTACGTTTGGCCAAAACGGGTTTATCCTAAAATTCCAATTGTTATTATAAATCAACAATAATACAGCGGGATTTCGTTGCTCAAACCAACTGCTACAGTTTGAATTTTCCAAATTCGGTTCTGACAGAGAGGTATGTCCTCTGTTTTGAGCGGTCCATCAATGTGATCTTTGACCCTATTTCTGAGTGAGCCACGCGGCTTGAAGTGTGCGTCTTTGGTGCCTGGGTTAGGGTTCTTATCAGCCCAAAACGAAAAGCCTTACGAACCATTGTTTTTACAGGTTCTTTCTCTTACCGGCTTAGGCAGCAGCTACTTTTAGTTCCAGAAGGTTGGCTGGCTGTTGCTTTTAAAAGGCACAAACACTACGGATTTTATTCATTTACAAAACACATATTCTTTCGAAAAGTTTTTATTTTAAAAATTTCCTTGTAAGCTTTTTTTCCCCCAGTGGAGCAACACTCAATATGAATGTTAACTGGATGTGTGGAGTTGGCGTGGTCAACACTCAATGTGAATGTTAACTGGATGTGTGGAGTTGGCGTGGTCAACACTCAATATGAATGTTAACTGGATGTGTGGAGTTGGCGTGGTCAACACTCAAGGTGAATGTTAACTGGATGTGTGGAGTTGGCGTGGTCAACACTCAAGGTGAATGTTAACTGGATGTGTGGAGTTGGCGTGCTCAACACTCAAGGTGAATGTTAACTGGATGTGTGGAGTTGGCGTGGTCAACACTCAATATGAATGTTAACTGGATGCGTGGAGTTGGCGTGGTCAACACTCAATGTGAATGTTAACTGGATGTGTGGAGTTGGCGTGGTCAACACTCAATGTGAATGTTAACTGGATGTGTGGAGTTGGCGTGGTCAACACTCAATATGAATGTTAACTGGATGTGTGGAGTTGGCGTGGTCAACACTCAAGGTGAATGTTAACTGGATGTGTGGAGTTGGCGTGGTCAACACTCAAGGTGAATGTTAACTGGATGTGTGGAGTTGGCGTGGTCAACACTCAATATGAATGTTAACTGGATGTGTGGAGTTGGCGTGGTCAACACTCAATATGAATGTTAACTGGATGTGTGGAGTTGGCGTGGTCAACACTCAATATGAATGTTAACTGGATGTGTGGAGTTGGCGTGGTCAACACTCAATATGAATGTTAACAGGATGTGTGGAGTTGGCGTGGTCAACACTCAATGTGAATGTTAACAGGATGCGTGGAGTTGGCGTGGTCAACACTCAATATGAATGTTAACTGGATGTGTGGAGTTTGCGTGGTCAACACTCAATATGAATGTTAACTGGATGTGTGGAGTTGGCGTGGTCAACACTCAATATGAATGTTAACTGGATGTGTGGAGTTGGCGTGGTCAACACTCAATATGAATGTTAACTGGATGTGTGGAGTTGGCGTGGTCAAAGCGGGCCCCTTTAAGAACCACTCAGTTTAATTGAATCCTAGACGTGTGAGTGCCGGCTATACCAATACACCCAGCAACCACGAATAAGGTTCCTTCTCCTCTACACCCTGTGGCCACGTACGTCAGACGACGCGTCCCCAAGGTCATATGTAGCCGAGCGGAGCATTGGACTCCCGTCTCTCGGCCACCACCTTGAGAACACGGCCCAACCCGAGCTGTTGTTTTATTTTTTATCCCTCGTAAGAGAGACATAAAAATAGTTGCCCTGCAAGGCAGTAAAGCGTGTTCATAGTAAACCGTGTTGCCGGCTACTAGTGCCACGACACTCCCTACAAGTCACTGCCACTGACTTGCATAAAATGCCTGCCGACAATGCAGTCCTGCTCACCACCAAAAGCAGAAGACGAATGGTCAGCGGGGGAGAAACAAATGTCGTGTCGCCTTGTCCTGCATAATCCAATGGCCATCCCAAGGATTCTGCACAGCAGGAGCTACCCAAGGATAGTCTACCCAACAAATGTAAGGTAGACAACCTCTCTCCCAATCTTGAACCAGTCGCCTCCCTTTCCGCTGCACCTAAATGGGCACCTCGGGCGGCTTGAGTTAGATCCTGTATCGGCCAGCGCCTTGAGCAGCTGTTGAGCTGAAAAAGCGCTATATAAGTAAGACGAAATAAGCGCTTCAAAACCCTATATATCACTGTAGACCTTTATCTTCCTTGACTTGTCGTACACCATGCAAGCAAAGAGTACTAGGGTTGTTCATCGGTGTTGATCGGTTAGAGGACTTTCAATCAATGAGGCTGACAAGGGTAGAGCGTTTATTACCTCCTCTGGCTTACTCCTGGCACGCGCAGTTACTGTAGGGTGCAGCAGCTACTGTAGACATACCGCAAGGAACACCTGGCTCTTTTCTAGCACAAGGTTTACACTTTGGACTGTGGTCTTCATGTCTCTTCAGCATTTGTCATTGTATGCGGGGTGTTGTAGAGAAAGAGATAAGAGATGTATGTGTGTGAGCATGCGCATGTGTGTGTGTGTGAGAGAGAGAGAGAGAGAGAGAGAGAGAGAGAGAGAGAGAGAGAGTGAGAGAGAGTTTGTCGATATCTATAAACCAGTTTCATGATTGGCTTTGGAGGAGTCACTGTGTGGGAGAGAATGAGAATCAAAGTGGGTTTGTTGTGTAATGACGGACTGTGTTGAATTCATTACAACGATGTTAAAGTTGACGGTTTTGGTTGTAGTAATAAATTTAGCGAAATGTGTTTGTGTGTGTGTGTGTGTGGGTGTGGGTGTGTGTATTATTGTGTGTGTGTTTGTGTGATTATGTTTGTTTTTTAATATTTTTTTTTTAAACATTTAGTCCTCTTTCCCTGACTATCGACAAGTGGCGTCAAATACCCAGGTTATACCAGTTGCTCAAGCTCTTCAACAAAGCTATTCAACCGCCGACAATTAAAACCTTGCACCTGCTACTCTTACCTTAAGAGACTGGTACTTAAGGTACCTTTATTATTGTTGTTGTTCTTCTTCTTTCCCTTTCCCATTCTTCGTGTTCTCTTTCTTTATTTCTTTCCTCCTTCTTCTTCTTTGTTATTGTTCCATAATTGTGAATGTTATAACCTTGAGTTGTATATAATAGTTATTGTTAAAGCCCCAAGGGCGAGATTTTAAAAAGCGCATCCGTCGCTTACTCTTTTACCCTTGCAAAATAAAATTGTTATCTTATCTTCTTCTTCTTCTTCTTCTTCTTCTTCTTCTTCTTCTTCTTCTTCTTCTTCTTCTTCTTCTCCTCTCTCTCTCTCTCTCTCTCTCTCTCTCTCTCTCTCTCTTTCTCTCCCTCTGCCTCTCTTGCGTACACAACTCACTCTCAACAGAAAATGATGAAAGATTGGTCGAGGGAGGGAGAGAGAAAGAGAGAAGAAGAAGAAGAAGTAGAAGAAGGAAGGAAGGAAGGAAGAAAGAAACAGAGAAAGAAAGAAAGAAACAAAGAAAGAAACAAAAAAAAAGAAAGAAAGAAAGAAAGAAACAATCACAGACAGTTCTCCCATTTTCCTCACACAATGGCCCAACGTTGGCTGAGCTATGACTCGTCTTTAGCCTAAGGAGACAACGCTTGGATCACAGGCCACCATAATGGTGTCAACCATCCATAAACAAACACAAAAATATCCAGTTCCGCTCCGCCAGTTTGTAGATACAGCGCGATACGTGTTTTTTTTTTTAAAAAAAAGGTACACTACAATGACCTCGACCTTTGACAAATACGATTGATCTAGCATGCTTAGCTGTAGTTGAAGTATTGGCAATATGTCCCACCGCTGTAGCTCAAGTGGTGGAGCGTACGCCTGGCACACCGATGACCCAGGTTCGAATCTCGTGGTGGGCGATATTCAATTTGGCCATTTTTCACTGTTTATTTGAGCAGCATGATTGCTCTGGTGGTTCAGTGTTGATTCAGCTCCCTACCCCTGTTTCTAGACTAGATTATTCTGGTCCAACTCTGTGGAATAGCTTTTCAGAACATTTCCGCTCTCCAGAATATGAAATTACATCATTTAGAACACGACTCTTAAAACACATTAAAAATTACATAAACATTATTTGTTGTTAATATTGACGACAATAATTTGATTATTTTTGTTGTTATTTCTAATGATGACATTGATTTTTTGGTATTGTTCTATGATGTTAATGTTATAACATTAATTTGCTGTATTTAATAGTTCTTGTTACAAGCCCCAAGAGCAAGATGTAAAAAAAAGCGCACCCTGCGCTTACTCTTTTACCCTTGCGAAATAAATTTGTTATCTTATCTTATCTCATCTTATCTTATCTTTCCCTGGGATGGTTATCCGCGTCTGCCATATCGCCAATGGTGGGTGTAGACGTACAACCTCAGTGTTCATTCATTAGCAAAATAAAAACGATGAGTTTGGGTTTAGTTATTTGTTTGGATAACCTGCAGGACTAAAAATAATTAGAAGGTAAAAAGAGTTGTTTTGTTGTTGTTGTTGTGTTTTTTTTTTTTAAACAACAAAATACTGATATTCGGAGCCTGTTTTTATGTGTTAGTATTTGCGGCGGTTCGTTTCTCGTGTGATAAGCACATGCATGTGCTTGCGTATGCCTAATCACTTTTGTTTTTGTTTGTTTTTCAAGTCTAAAATCACTTCATTGTGAATTGACTGTTATCTGAACTGTTATCTGAAGTAGAACGACGTGGTAGAGAAGCCTTGGTGTATATTTTATTGTATTTTACTTACTTAATTGTTCCTATAAAGCCCCCTCCAGCTTCTCAAGCTGCTCAAGGCTGATCCAGGAACTACCTCAAGCTACCCGAGGCGCACGCTTGCTGCGTTTGGGCACATCGTCTGGCGCTTAGACAACTGAGCACAATCCTGTGCGACCGGATTATTGGGGTAAAAGGGACCTGGGTGTTTACTGGCTGTATTTGTTGCCGGCACTCCCCCGGTCTGGAGCATGAGCATCAGGATCTTTAAAGCACATCTGCGATGGACAGCATTCGTGCAAGCTAGACCTCGGTTTAAACTGTCATCCGAAGGCGTACATTTCACAGACTCGCCAACAGAACATGAACAATAAGGTTGACACAACGCTTTATTTGTCTGTTGTATCGGAGGAGGTAGGCCTATAAAGGGAGGTTTGTAGCCGCTCCTGTTTCCATTGCTGAG
This sequence comes from Oncomelania hupensis, assembly GCA_036898135.1. Lineage (NCBI taxonomy): Eukaryota > Metazoa > Mollusca > Gastropoda > Littorinimorpha > Pomatiopsidae > Oncomelania > Oncomelania hupensis. The sequence continues at coordinate 51,059,857 of CM072526.1, read as the reverse complement.
GGGGTAACTCATGCCGAGAGTTCTGAAAACAAGCCAAGTAATCAAACAATAAATCAAATTAATCAATCAGTTGATAAAGGTGTCAGTCAGTCAATCAATGTGTACTACTCTCGCTAATAAGAGCACAAACACCTATACGTAGGCGCCTATTCAATCACACACACACACACACATACACACACATACCCAACCCACACAAACAGAGAAATTAATTAAGACATGCTTTGCTGACAGTACTACAACTCAGTACTCATTGTGAATTTTTTTCCGGAATCCCGTAAATTGCGTCATCGTTAGTGAACCCGCCAATGGAAAATAAATTGGCGATGGGGGCTAGAAATAAAATAGTTTTAGGCTGTTTCTTTTCCTCTATATCCACGCTACTTATGTCATCGACCTTACCCCCATTTTAGCATTTCCGGAGGACATCGAACAGCCCGATACAGCGTGACATAATCTCCTTAGATTTAGCGCTAGGAGAAATGGCAAAACCATGCGCTTCACCTGCAAGGATGGTCATAAGCATATGATTTAGGCCTATAATTCTCATACTGCCGGACATAAACGACACAATCCAACTAGTTTAGGCAAGAAAACTTGGAAAAGTGTGGGGGGGGGGAAGGGGGTGTGTGTGAGTGGGGGATGTGGAAGGGGGCGGGGAGTGGAGCGGTGGTAGGAGGGAAACTTACCGCACTGAATGCCTGCTGTTTCCATCTTGGTCTGCATAGTGACTACTACGGACTGAGGAATGAACTCGCAGGCAGTCTTGTAGCAGTCGATGAACTTCTGGGCTCCTCTGCCAGCAAACAATAGTAATAATGTAAACGAGATGAGTTCCAGGCTTCCAACTCTCTGTTACTTCCCACGATGACATCTTTATATTGATTTTATCCCTCAAAACAGATATTTCAATTCATGACGCCTTGCAAGGCGGTAAGCGTGTTGACAATATGCAAGGTTGCCGGCTACTAGTGTCACGACATCCTCTGCAGGTCACTGCCACGAACCTGCATAAAATGCCTGCCGACCATTCAGCCCTGTGCGCCCTCAAAAGCAGAAGAGGGAAGGGCCTGGCTGGTAGAACATATGTCGTGTCACCTTTTTCCTGCATAATCCCGAGGATTCACGCTCACGCCCAAAGATCCTCCACAGCAGGAACCACAAGGACAGACCGACAACCAGGGACCAACCTCTTTCCGTCAGTCTCCAAGCGGGCAATAACAATAATATTGATAATAATAATAATAATAATAATAATAATAATAATAATAATAATAATAATAATAATAATGATAATGATAATAATAATAATAATAATAATAATAATAATAATAAAAATAATAATAATAATAATAATAATAATAATAATAATAATAATAATAATAATAATAATAATAATAATAATAATAGACTCAAAACCCGGCGATCTATCACTCAAACATGTTTTGTAAAGGCGAGTTCTTATTAGGAGACGGAAAGGAAATCGAATTTTATTTATATATAAACGTATTTATTTATTTAATATTACTTTATTTTATTTCATTTATTTATTGTTGTTGTTGTTGTTGTTGTTGTTGTTGTTGTTGTTGTTGTTGTTGTTGTTGATTATTACCTGTAATACCTAAGTCACGTAAGTTCTCCTATTGCCAGAATGGAACCCGTCACCTTCAGCCTAGGAAAGCGCGACTAACCCACGGTGCCTTCGGGTCACCCCATACCAATGAAGTCCAGCATAGTAAGGTCCTTGTATTTCCCAAGTTTGTGATCATATCTGTGAGAATACTATTGTATCCCATATCTGTGAGAATACCATTGTATCCCATATCTGTGAGAATACCATTGTATCCCATATCTGTGAGAATACTATTGTATCCCATATCTGTGAGAATACTATTGTATCCCATATCTGTGAGAATACTATTGTATCCCATATCTGTGAGAATACCATTGTATTCCATTTCTGTATTAAAACTATTATGTACAAAACTGGTTGTGAGCTACATTGAGCTGTTCATAAGTTGTATCATCATATTCACTGGGCAAAACCCCTCACTGTGGCTCAAACTGTCAATATTATATTACACTTTAATACATAGAAGTCGTGGGGTACGAGGCAAATTGGTTTAGCCGTTCTTTTTTTTTTTTTTTCTTTTTTTTTGGGGGGGGGGGTTGTTTGTGTTGTTGTTTTAATTAAGATAAAAGAAACAAAATTGATCAAAACGTGTATAGCCAGAGAGTGACTCCAACGACCTTGACCTTACCCGCAAATGTCGTCGTGGGTGCGGTAGTGCTGAGCGGAAGTGACGTAACTCTCGGTGCAAGCAGCAGCGCCACTGGCACAGTCAGCACGCACCGACGATGACGTCAGCATAGCCACTGTCAATAGAGGATGGAATGAGTGAATGAATGAGCCATTTAGGACTTAGTTATTTTTTTTAATAGGGTCCAGCGGATTGAAAGAGCCGAATCAGGACCACAACTTGGTTGAAAGAGGACTCACCCCCGATATGTAAAAAGGATCTGCTGAAACAACCATAATGGTAACACTGAAGGCACTCCACCAGCCGGTCACTTTACAATAAAGGCATACCATGCAGGTGATGCAGACACTTTACTCTAATTTATATCGAACCCTCGTTTACAAAAACAGAACATAAACCTCATTATAAAATATTAACAAAACACATACATATAAAATGCCTACATTGTTAAATAATAATACCATAGAAAGCCCTAATGACCATTTGGCAGAAAGCGTCCAATATCCCCAAGCTGACCCCACAGACCTCATACACAGACGAGGAGTTTTGGAATAGTTTTTCAGAAAAAATATAGGTGACTGATCTAGCGAAGAAGATAGAAGATATAGATAGAACAGATTAGAAACGAGAAAGAATAAATGAGAAGGACAGAAATAATAGTAATTTAAAGCACTAAATTTCCACAAAGTGGGAATACTATTCATACAGAAAACCCCGGCACCCCCACGGGGGAGAATACAAACGTCACCACAAGCTATTTAGGATTGCCACCACCAATAGTAACAATAGTATCAATTACACAGCTTTCAAAACACCAAACACTACTATTGCTATTGATTGCAAGATTGTACCTTTTGACCAATAATAATAATAATAATAATAATAATAATAATAATAATAATAATAATAATAATAATAATTATTATTATTATTATTATTATTATTATAAATAAGTTTATTAATATTTAAATAGTGCATTTTTGTAAATAAATCAGTTTAAATTGCTGCAATTAAAAAACAAAACTTCCTCATATCGGATGTGAGTACTTAGAACATCAAAGACCACCCTGTCAGAGACGAAGAGAGAGAGAGAGAGAGAGAGAGAGAGAGAGAGAGAGAGAGAGAGAGAGAGAGAGAGAGAGAGAGAGAGAGAGAGAGAGAGAAACTCACCAACGACGAGAAGGAGAAGAATTTTCATGATGCAAAATGAATCACGCTCAACTGAATAAAACTAAGCAGCGGATTTCAATCTTGACAGTGATGTCGAGGACTGCTGATAAGCACTGCGAAATGTTCGCTGCAAGCTACTAGTACATTCCCTTTCTACCAAAAAAACCCGGGTTCCATATAAGACTGCTAACGTTAGTCGTTTGGCGGTTGCTGCAATTTACGTTTCGTATGATTTCTGGAACAACACCGTGAACAAACGCATAACGGGAGAGTAGGCGATGTTGAACATCCCATTGGGTCATGAAATTAACGGTCGAATGTATCCTCGATAGCAAGGAACCCTAGGTATCATAGTTGCTACCACGAATCGGTCCAGGATCCATTCTACTTGGCTAATGTCCCTCTGAGTGACTTGCAGCGACAATTGGATATTCATTCTTTGGAGCTACCGCACGGTTTACGAAGTGGAACGCAACCCAGATGTTGAAATGTTAACCCAGATTTTGATCCAATTTATACCGGACTTGGGAACACAAACAATCGAAATCAGATACGTCAGAGATAAACTCATGGAAATTCCACAATTTGACTTCAAGATTTAATATGTAATATAGGCTTACACGCATTAAAAAAAAGTGTTTGCGTGTTTGCGTGTGTGTGTGTGTGTGTGAGAGAGAGCGTGTGTGTGTGTGTGTGTGTGTGTGTGTGTGTGTGTGTGTGTGTGTGGTGTTTCGTTATTCTTCGCTTATTCGTACTTCATTCAATCTGTTTTTTCCAGTCTTTAATTAATTAATTAATGTATTTCTCCATGTATGTATTCACTTTAATTCACTCATTCCTTACACTAATGTTTGCATTCATCTCCTAAAATCATCCTTTTTTTCTTTTCTTTTTTTTTCTTACTTTTTTAAATTTATTTTTTCTCGCATCCATTTCCCTTCTTGTTTTCGTCCATCTTCCACTCATTCTGTTACACGCCAAACGTCGATCCAGATAAGTCTGGATATACAACAAGATGGCAAGCCATTAAAATGTATTTCCAGACACTCACACATAGGCTATACATTAATTTTTTTTTAAAGTCTTATACCTAAGTCACATTAAGTGTGGGGCCCTTGCGGGAATCCTAAACCGTAACCTTCGGCATGGGAAACCGACGACTAACCCGCTGAGCCACCGGGGCGCGAACTTGTTTTTTCCAACCTAGTTCCAGTCACTTTCCCGAAAAAGGCAATTACCGAAGTCGAACGAAGCTCTCCGAGTCGAGCGGAGCTATCCGATGTTTTACGAACGAATGCTGGCAGGACTAGGTGAAACCACAGGCTGGGAATTCTCGTCTTTCGTAGGCCTCAATTACATACTATACTGCGTACGTATTTAGGAGTTTACAAAGACAAAAGAAAAGACTTCAGAGCCTGTGGTGAAACATCCATGCATAAAAATAGCCGCTGCTAGATCTATTTCGATCTGCACAGCTTCAAGCTCAAGTCGAGATTTGCATTTTGAAGCAGTTATTATTATTATTATTATTTTATTATGAATAATATATTGACACAATTAGTAATAAGGAGTAAAAGTAATACATAACACATAAAGCACACATACAACGATTTCACATCTATATCAACAATAAAACCATGACAAAACTTCAATGCGCTATGGATACGTTGATGTCACTTCAGCACAACAAGGCAAAGCAAGTTTATAATGGTCTCAAAAACAGTGACATTTTTATTGCAAGCACCAAAGCAATTATTTATTTAACTAATATTATTCTTTTTAACTGATACAGTACATTTGTTATGTGTATTTCAATGATATGTATTTTAATGAGAAACACGTATTAAAAAAAACATGTTGCGTGGCGGACGGAAATTTCTATAAATCATCTGAAAACTTTGGTAAATCTATAAGAAAAAATAACCAGTAACACTATCTGAATATTTCGGGTTACACCCAACTTCAGCAAAAACAAACAAAACGTCACTGACCATATTTACACCATTGAGCACGCACAGCAGCACACTATTCTTTTTTCTTTTTTTTAAAGTAGGAATAATAATAATAATAATAATAATAATAATAATAATAATAATAATAATAATAATAATAATAATAATAATAATAATAATAACACACAAACAAAACAAATAAATAAATTAAAGATTTAACTAAATAACTACTACTACTACTACTACTACTACTACTACTACTACTACTACTACTACTACTACTACTACTTGCGAAGTTGTGGTCTCGATTTTGTGGTCCTGATTCGGCTCTTTGCAGTCCGCTGGACTCTGTAAGCAATGAATAACTGTTACACTCTGTTTGATGTTGGTGTTTTCTATCAGTATCTGATTCAGCCCCGATGCTTGAATTCCTGATAGTTGTGTAACTCAGATTCGTTTATTCACACAGCCCGTCCAAACAACATACAAGTCACAAAGTCGACGTATGAAGTTTTCCACTTTTATTCAGCACACACCAACATACAATTCTCAATTCAACTCAACAACTTTCACAGCAACTCTCCAAATCACTATCAACAACTTTACTATCTCAACAGCAACTCGGCACACGATTAAATAACCTCTCTCTCTTCCGGAAGAATTTCGAACAATGTAGAAATGACGCACTGCCACCAATCGAATAAAAGATCGTCATCACTGACTTACGTCATACATTATTATTTCTCCTTCTGGAACGACCTCTTGCTTCGACATGTATCGGGAAAATTCTATAGAAAGTAAACACTCAGATCCAGAAACTTCTACAGTAATATCGACCAAAGCAAATTATCAACGTTATACAAAGCCTCTCCTAACAACAATGCAAACTCAAATCAAAGGTAAATAAACTCCATTATTGAATACTTTGCAAAACGAAACGATTAGATCTATCGTGCGCGCTTCCGACATACTTTCGTTCACGTTTCAACGTAACATAATCCCCCACTCAAGAAGAAATTTACCCAATTTCTTTCAACAACGTTGAAACGTAATGCACAAACAAAGTCCACAATTGACACTAATTTAAGACTTTCTGAATGCTGTAATTGCGCTCAGCTTATCTACACAGAGTCAATGGTTTTCATCTTCAAGTCTATCTGGATATTGTCAATGTTCACAGTTCATCCACACAGTCAATGTTCTTTACTCACACACTCTGCTGAGGAAGTCCGCACCAACATTGTCCGATCCTTTGATAGATTCTACTCGCATGTTAAAGTTCTGCAAGTACATAGCCCATCTCATGATCCGACTGTTCACAAACTTGGCAGAGTTCAAGTAAGTTAGCGGCTTGTGATCAGTCTGTAGCACGAACTTCACTCCTTGAAGGTACAGTTCGAACTTCCGGATTCCCCATATGATGGCAAGGCACTCTTTCTCCATGGTCGAGTAATTTTTCTCAGCCCTGGACAGCTTCTTGCTGGCGTAACTGACCGGAAATAGTTTCCCTTCGTGTTCTTGCATCAGTATGGCGCCGATGCCTTCGTCCGCTGCGTCTGTCCTTAAAACGAATTCCTTGGAAGTATCGGGCAGTCGTAGCACCGGATCCTTCGAAAGGAGATCGCGCACAGTCTGGTATGCCTTCTCCTGAGACGGTCCCCACTGCACTTGGTTTGGACAGCCTTTCCGCACCAGGTCCGACAAGGGTGCTGTGATGGCGGAGTAGTTTGGTACAAACTCCCTGTAGTATCCAGCCAACCCCAGGAAAGATCGCACCTGCTTCTTGGTTTGGGGACGTGGAGCGTTCAGAATCTTGGTGACGTTTTCTAGTAGAAGCCCCTTTTGTCCTTCTTTCAGCGAATGGCCGATAAAGTCTACGTTGTCAGTCCCCAGAATGCACTTACTGGGTCTCACGGTCAGGTTGGCTTCTGTGAGACGGTGAAACAGCTCCCTCAAGGTCTGCAGATGCTCTTCCCAGGTGCGAGTGTGGACCAGCAGGTCGTCCCAGTAACACACGACGTTGTCCATCCCATTAAGCATCTTCCTCATTCCTCTCTTTAGGGTAGCTCCGCTGTTGACCATGCCGAAGGGCATCCTTAGGCACTCGTACGTTCCATCAGGAGTTATGAAAGCAGTCTTTGGTATGTCCTGTTGACGCACGGGGACTTGCCAATAACCCTTGCTGAGGTCAATCTTTGAGAACATTTTACTTCCCGATAGTTGGCGGAAGAGGTCTGCTGCGGTAGGCATCGGCTCAGGGTCGAAGATGGTGATCTTATTGACCTTCCTGTAGTCGATGCATACTCTGTTGCTCCCGTCCTTCTTCTTTACGACCACGACAGGGGACGCGTAGGGGGAACTGGACTCCCTGATGATGCCCATCTTCAGCATCTCATCGATGTCTTTCTTCAAGGATTCGCGGGCCTTGAAAGGGATCGGGAAGGGCTTGGATCGAACGGGTATATTTGAAGTGAGGTGGACTTCGTGTTCGACCAAAGTTGTAGAGCCAGGGACATCGCTGAAGTTGTGGGGAAACTCGCCCATAAGGTCCTTGAGCTCCATCTTTTGACCTTCCGTCAAGCTTGGTCCTAGCTTAACATCATCGATGCCTTCTTTGCTGTGGAAGTCTCCCAGTTCCAACAGTTCCTCGCTGTCAAAGCTATTGTCGATCTCAGTTGCTGTTGCTGCATGCACAATCTGTGATGGCCTTTCCACGTACAGCTTAAGGAGGTTGGCGTGGTATATCTTGGAATGCTGGCCGACCTTCACCTTGTAGTCGTTGATCCCCACCACGGTCTCCACTTCGTACGGGCCTTTCCACTGCATCAGCAACTTATTGTGATCAGTAGGTAGCAGCACCAGCACTTTGTTGCCAGGTTTAAACTTCCTGTTCACAGCCCTACGGTCATAGTAGTGCTTTCCACAGTCCTGGGACTTCTTCAGGTTTTCTCTGGCTATCTCGAGAGTCTGCTCCAGCTTCTCCCGTAGCTCAAACACGTACTGGTAGCTGTTCTTCACCTCTGGGGTCTCTACTTCTTTCGTCCACAGTTCTTTCAGGATGTGCATCGGCCCTCGGATGGTTCTTCCGTACAGCAGCTCGAACGGAGAAAAGCCGGTGGACTCCTGCGGTACTTCTCTGTAGGCGAAAAGTAAGGCGTTGATGTAGCGATGCCATTGTCTGGGCTGCTCGCTGCACAGTTTCTTCAGGGTGGACTTCAGCGTAGCATTGAACTTTTCGACAAGCCCGTTGCACATCGGATGGTAGGGTGTCGTAGTTAAATGCCGGATGCTCAGCAGTCTGTTGACCTCCTTCATGCAGTCAGAGACGAACTGCGTCCCGAGGTCTGTCAGAATTTCTTCAGGCACTCCAAGTCTACTGAACATGTCCACCAGTGCCTCTGCTACAGTTTCAGTGTCAATCTTCTTCAGTGGCACTGCTTCTGGGTACCGAGTCGCATAGTCCACTAAAGTCAGTACCCACCGATGACCTTCTTCACTCGGAGGTCTTATTTCGCCGATTAAGTCTAAGGCCACCCTCTTTGAAAGGTCGGTCGATCAGAGGCATCCTCTGCATAGGCACTTTCGGGACCCTTCCTCGAGGTATGGTCTTCTGGCAAATGTCACATGATCGGCAGAAACGGCTGACGTCCGCATGAAGCCCTGGCCAGTAGAACACCGCCTGGATTCTGTCTGACGTCTTTCTGATGCCTAGGTGACCTCCCATGATAGAGTCATGAGCTACTTCCATCACTTGGCGCCTTAGAGGTAACGGTACCAAGACTTGACGTAGTGGTTTCCCTCCGTTGACCCTCGGGTGCTGGAAGATTCGGTACAGGATCTTGGCCTTCACCTCAAAATAGACCGTACCACTGCCTTTGGTCACGTGGTCTTGGCGGTTCCTGTACTTGTTTAAAGTGCTATCAGCTTCCTGGAGCTGGATCAGCTTATCTCTGTCCACGATGGCAGCTTTGGAGTTGTCGGCGACCTTCAGTGGCGTAGACATCTTGTCTCTCTTGGCCTGGGCCCTGGTAGTAACAGCACCGACGATCTCTGGTCGGCAGGGCTGGGCCGGAGTAACCACATTGTCCCGTAGCAGCTCTGTAAGGTCTCCATCGGGAAATGGCAATGGATCCTCCTCCACAACTTCGACGCGTTGGGTTGAGGCAGGACTCCACTCTGGATCGGGGTTGTCGGGTCGTCTCGCGCCGTCGATATTCCCGATCATCAAATCATACAGCGGCTTCTTCAGGCAAACCGCTTCGACTTCGCCTATGTAGAAAGGGGTGTTGACATGAATTTTTGCAACTGGCGCTTTCACACATTTGCTGTCGGCCATAAGTGTCCATTTTGAATCGCCAGTGAACTGTTCTTTGGCGATTAAATCTTCTCTGACGATGACCCCACTGCAGCCAGAGTCTCTTAAGACAGTCACTTCATGATTTCCGACGCGTCCCTTTGAAACAGGCATGTTCTGGACGGTCACAGCTGCGCTGGCGACGACGGGGATGGATTTTCCGTTGGCAAGGAGAAGTTGGCCATCGGTCATGCACTCTTGCACGTCCGCAGGAGTAGCTGTGCGCTTGGTCTCACTCGGAAGAATGACGCTCCCGCCGCACACTTGATGGTCAGATCTACTGGTTTGCCGTTGATTGGAGAAACGTCTCTGTCGGTTGCCCACCGCTGCACTGTCCGTACTGCCCCGCTGTCCGCTACTTTTGTTTTGAGGACAGTTAGCTGCTCTGTGGTCTGTAGCGTTGCAGGTGAAACAGCCTCTTGACTGCCCTTCCCTGGGAGGTGGCGTGGAGTCCGTCTGTCTCTGGCTCGTCTGGCTCCCTTGGATCTGGTTCCCATGGTTTCCAGTCTTCTGAAAATGTTTCGTCGCGCTGGGTGGCCCCAGGGTTTTCCCATGAGCGATGAGATATCTTTCAGCAGCCTCAGTCACATCTTTAAGCGTCTGCAGCTTTTGTTCTTCTAAGTGGGTCGCTAGGTCCTTGTGACAGGCATTGAGAAATTGTTCTTTCACAATCAGGTCATGGAGACTGTCGTAAGACTTCATTTCGCCTGATAACTCCACCCACTTGTGTAGATATGACGACAGGCGCTCCACAAACTGCTTTGGCGTCTCGTCTGACTTAGGCCGGCATTCACGGAAGCGTTTACGGTAGCCCTTCTCTGTAAAGTTGTAGCACTGCAACAGGGCCTCTTTCAAGACGTCGTAGTTTTTGGCGTCATCGTTCGACAGTCTGGTGTAAACTTCGAGAGCTTGCCCCGTCAGAAGTGCACTCAGTCGAATTGCCCAGTCTTGAGGTTGCCAGTTAGAGCTTTCAGCGAACCTTTCGAATCTCGCCAGTTAACTGTCAATCTGGTCCTTCCCGTCGACGAAAGCTGGCAATTTTGGAGCCGTGTTGTCACTGATAACTTGTGGCGCATGCTGCTGTTGCTGGATGCGCGCCAACTCTAGTTGGAACTGCCGATCAGCTTCTCTTTCCTCACGCCTGCGCTCATCTTCTCTTTCTTTACGCTGCTCTTCTCTTTCTTGCCGCAGCTGTTCAATTTCTAGACGCTTCAATTCTAATTCTCTTTCTTCACGGCGACGCTGCTCTTCTAATTCTCGTTCTTCACGGCGACGCTGCTCTTCTAATTCTCGTTCTTCACGGCGACGCTGCTCTTCTAATTCTCGTTCTTCACGGCGACGCTGCTCTTCTACTTCTAGACGCTTCTGTTCTAGTTCTATTTCTTTTTCTAGACGCTTCTCTTCCAATTCTCTTTCTCGTATTCTCTCCTGAGACTTGACGTACTCCGTCAGCTGCTTGCCTTTTAGATTCAGTTCAACCCCTTTCTGCCAGAAGTCAGCCGTCTTGATGCTTCTGGAAAGTTCTTTTCAAGAAAGTTCTTTTCTGGAAGGTTCTTCTTCTAGAAAGTTCTTGACTGTAGAGTTCTTTTTTTTTCTGGAAAGTTCTTGACTGTGCTGCACCTTTCTAGACTGTTCTAGAACAGCACGCTTTCTGCAGTAGCGCTGATGCTTGTCACTAGTCGCCTTCGCTGACGCAGGCACCGCTGTCCTCGTCGTATGCGACGCTGCACCACGCTGGTGTTGATGTACACGCTCCTGTGCTGAAGTAGACGCGACGTCCGCTCGTCGCTCTCTCTAACACTGGCGATGTAGCTCCGAGACTGTCCCTCGACGTAGTCTTGCGGCAGCCACGTAGTCCCGCTCTGTTGTTCGCTCACGAAGCAACTCTTCGGCGACTACACGCCCTTGCAGTCAACCCGAATCTATCGGATGTAGTCCCAGTATGTTGGCCCCTCTCGACCCAACTCGTTGGCGGCTACCCTCGATGACTGCCTCTCGTAACGTTGACTCGCTTGTTGTAGCAGTTGAACCCTTGGCTATGGCGTGAATCGCGGCTTGACCCCCAAAATGTTACATTCTGTTTGATGTTGGTGTTTTCTATCAGTATCTGATTCAGCCCCGATGCTTGAATTCCTGATAGTTGTGTAACTCAGATTCGTTTATTCACACAGCCCGTCCAAACAGCATACAAGTCACAAAGTCGACGTATGAAGTTTTCCACTTTTATTCAGCACACACCAACAACTGCATACAATTCTCAATTCAACTCAACAACTTTCACAGCAACTCTCCAAATCACTATCAACAACTTTACTATCTCAACAGCAACTCGGCACACGATTAAATAACCTCTCTCTCTTCCGGAAGAATTTCGAACAATGTAGAAATGACGCACTGCCACCAATCGAATAAAAGATCGTCATCACTGACTTACGTCATACATTATTATTTCTCCTTCTGGAACGACCTCTTGCTTCGACATGTATCGGGAAAATTCTATAGAAAGTAAACACTCAGATCCAGAAACTTCTACAGTAATATCGACCAAAGCAAATTATCAACGTTATACAAAGCCTCTCCTAACAACAATGCAAACTCAAATCAAAGGTAAATAAACTCCATTATTGAATACTTTGCAAAACGAAACGATTAGATCTATCGTGCGCGCTTCCGACATACTTTCGTTCACGTTTCAACGTAACAATAACTAATAAGCTTTTAATTTAACTCTGATCTCGAGTTGTCTTGATTTTGTGGTTCTGATTCGGCTCTTTGCAGTCCGCTGGACCCTGTAAGCAATGAATAACTAACTATTAATTTAACTGTGATCTCGAGTTATAAAAAAAAAATTCGCTTAGCCTACTCGTCCTTCTCCGGAAATTTCAAGATTCGAATATTATAAAGTATAGGCCTAAATATTATTAATTAGAATATATATAGTTTATACATTTATTTACGTATAAAACAAACAATACAGGTCTAATAATTATATTCAGCTAGTGAGCTTCTTCGCTGCGCGGAGACTGACTTATAATATAATAATGTAGATTAAGCCTATGTAAACTGTATAACAGTGTCTACTTGGTTCTAGGCAGGAAATGGCCAATGCTTTTATTAGCCTTTACTGCTGAGAACTAACAAAATGCAAATCAAGGAACGCAACTATTAAATATGGTCGATAATAATTGTGCTCATATTATGCTCATATTAACAAAGTATACCGTTGCGATATGCTAAATCTGTGTAAATCGAACAGAATTAGAAGCAACAGCGATCATTTTTAATGTCAGCTAGTCGTAGTCATGCAAGCATCATTTCGTAACACATCGGAGAGCTACGTTCGACTTCGGTGATTGCCTTTTTGGGCGAATGACTGGAACTAGGTTGGAAAAAACAAGTTTGCCACCGGGGCGCCCTGTTTTCTTGCTTTTCCAGCTATAGAGCTTTCTCAAGGCGAATGGAACAAGATGCAAGATACAAGATACAATATAAAAAACGATTTATTGTGACCACATGGGCAACATGACTTGAACACGAAACCTGAGAAGAACAATATTATAGGCAATAAATAAAACTCCGGATGTAACATCACCATTCGTTCACATATACATTCTCAGACACTCCAGCAATCAAGCACAACTAATTAATACAATAACACTAGAACATGTACTGTACAGTAATATAAATAACATGTGGCCAAATTAAGGCATAACTGAAAAGGAATGATCACAGTTGAATATATAAATTAAGAACTGAACAGCTATTCAATAAAACAATTTGATTTACGACACTAATTTTAAAATACAAATAAAAACTTACGTTAAAGTTTTCAATCAAGTATACACACAATGATAAGTGTTAGAGAGCAAGAACACGCGCAAGTTCAATAAAATAAAATGGAGAAACAGTATAATATCAAACAACACTCCAAAACAGTACAAGGTATTTATTTAATTACTAACGATAAAAGGATAAACATATTGTATATCACAATCATTGTAATAAATAAAATACGTAGACAACCTCTCGACAATCCTGCAGATCAAGATGCTATATGTTACAAAACTGTTCTCCGAATTTCCAGAGAGGGAAAACAAAAATTAATGAATATTAATAACATAATAATAATAATAATAATAATAATAATAATAATAATAATAATAATAATAATAATAATAATAATAATAACAACAACAACAACAACAACAACAATAATAATAATAATAATAATAATAATAATAATAATAATAATAATAATAATAATAATAATAATAATAATAATAATAATAATAATAATAGCGCAGAACGGATAGCACGCGTTCAGTAGTTTGTGCTGTTGATGTACAGAACGTAGGCCTACAATACGATACACTTCACAATTGCGATAGCTTTGCTGCAGCCAGACTTGGAAAATTAGGACTGTGGGCCAAACAAAACATCGTGTTAATAGTTCCCACTACTACCTCTTCCCATTCCGAATATCATAGGTCTATGCTAGGCCTGCGGTTTGAATGACCCGGAGTATAACCTCGCTTAGTCTTATCATACTCAGCGTACTACGGTTTCGTGAATGAACGAGAAATGATCTGAAACCGTTTCAGCTAAACCTGTTCATTTACTTCCACTTTGACATTGTAAGTTGTTTGTTCTTTCTTCTTCTTTATATGTATTATTAGCCTTCTATCTATCTATCTATCTATCTATCTATCTATCTATCTATCTATCTATCTATCTATCTATCTGTCTATCTGTCTGTCTGTCTGTCTGTCTGTCTGTCTGTCTATCTATCTATCTGTCTGTCTGTCTGTCTGTCTGTCTGTCTGTCTATCTATCTATCTATCTATCTATCTATCTATCTATCTATTTGTCTGTATGTCTGTCTATATATCTATCTATCTTTCTATCTTTCTTTCTCCCTTACCTTCTTTCTTTATTTTGCCTTTTTCTTTCCTTTTTCTTTCTTTCTTTTTGTTTCTTTCTTTCTTTTTCTTTTTTGTTTTTTCTCCTAAGTCTGTCTTTCTTTCTTTCTTTCCGTGTTCCTTTGTTTGTTCCTTTGTTTGTTCATTTTTTTGTTTCTTTCTTTCTTTGTTTCTTTCTTTGTTTCTTTCTTTCTTTCTTCTTCTTCTTCTTCTTCTTCTTCTTCTTCTTCTTCTTCTTCTTCTTCTTCTTCTTCTTCCCCTCCGTTGACTCACATTAATTTTCTAGGACCTAGCAACCGCTGCTCAATGTTCCGGCGAGAAATACTACAATTGGCATAACATTGGGAAAATAGCTGACAACGCCTCATTGGAAACGCATTATCTACCATTGTTCTTCTTCATTCTCCTCCTCCTCCTCCTCCTCCTCTTCTTCTTCTTCTTCTTCTTCTTCTTCTTCTTCTTCTTCTCTTCCCAACCCCTCTCTCCCACTCCTCTCCCCCCTTGCCTTTCATCTTCTCTGCTGACATGACTAGCATTTCTTGGATCGTAAAATCGCTCAATTCTCTCCCGTGAAACACACGACAATTGACATAAAAATGTCTGACAATACGCTATCAAACTGACGTAAAGCGTTCTTGCTCTTCCACCCAAAAACATTAGTCGGTCTTTGGCAACATCATTAACATCACCCTCCCACCCTCCCCCCTCTCTCTCTCTGTGATGATTTTCTGCTGTTACACTCTCCCCTTTCCAGCCCTCCCCTCCACATCTCTTCTTCTTCAATCTATTTCTACAGATGGAATCTCTGCACAACAGTGCCCCGTAGAAAACGTTATTTCAGTACTTTTATTTCTATTTTACGAATTCTCATTAAATTTACGGGAAATTTCTAAAGATATCTTCCATCACCGTAGTCCTCATTGTCGTGGTCGTAGATGAACTCGTAGCAAGAAATGAAGCTGCAACAGTTACAGCAGCAGCAGCAGCATCTACAGCACATAAAGTACATCATGATCTATAACAGCAGCTCATCGTCGATGTTGTCGTCGTTGTTGTTGTCGTCGTCGTCATCGTCGTCGTCATCGGTATCATCATCATCATCATCATCATCATCATCATCATCATCATCATCATCATCATCATCATTATCAGCATCAATTAAAAATGTACAATTTAAAAGATCGTCATCATCATTATCACCATCATCATTATCACCAACAATTAATAATATACAATTTAAAATATCAACATCATCATCATCATCATCATCATCATCATTATCATCATAATCATCATCACCATCATCATCATCACCATCATTATCTGTATCAATTAATAATATACAATTTAAAAGATCATCATCATCATCATCATCATCATTTAATAGTCTATCATTAAAAAGCCTTTGGCGTGTTCAATATTGCGTTTAGTGTTGGGACTAGTTAGTAAAGTTTGTTTTAATGTCGAAGCAATCAGTTCTCTATCCGGGAGTAATTTACCGATGAATTAATTCAATCTTAAAGATGAATAAAATGGAGCTGGCATAACCTAGATGTAAAATAGAGATTAATAGCTTCCTTCGTAATTGACAATTTACGAATCCATCTCGTTAACTTGCAGGTATATAATTTTCACTTGTACTTAAACCTTATGGACATGAAGTCAAAAATAATAAAACGCAATGGCGTTAGAAATTTCCGATCAAACGTATAAAAAGTTAGGAAAACTATTAAGCTAAAGAACAGACGAGAAGAAGAAGAAGAAGAAGAAGAAGAAGAAGAAGAAGAAGAAGAAGAAGAAGAAGAAGAAGAAGAAGAAGAAGAAGAAGAAGAAGGACAAGGAGAAGAAGAAGAAGAAGAAGAAGGAGGAAAAAAAGGACAAGGAAGAGGAGGAGAAGAAGAAGGAGGAGGAGGAGGAGGAGGAGAAGAAGAAGAAGAAGAAGAAGAAGAAGGAGGAAAAAAAGGACAAGGAAGAGGAGGAGAAGAAGGAGGAGGAGGAGAAGAAGAAGAAGAAGAAGAAGAAGAAGAAGAAGGACAAGGAAGAGGAGGAGAAGAAGGAGGAGAAGAAGAAGAAGAAGAAGAAGAAGAAGAAGAAGAAGAAGAAGAAGAAGAAGAAGAAGGACAAGGAAGAGGAGGAGAAGAAGGAGAAAAGAAGAAGAAGAAGAAGAAGAAGAAGAAGAAGAAGAAGAAGAAGAAGAAGAAGAAGAAGAAGAAGAAGAAGAAGGAACAAGGAAGAGGAGGAGAAGAAGGAGGAGAAGAAGAAGAAGAAGAAGAAGAAGAGAAGAAGAAGAAGAAGAAGAAGAAGAAGAAGAAGAAGAAGAAGGACAAGGAAGAGGAGGAGAAGAAGAAGAAGAAGAAGAAGGAGGAGGAGGAGGAGGAGGAGGAGGAGGAGAAGAAGAAGAAGAAGAAGAAGAAGAAGAAGAAGAAGAAGAAGAAGAAGAAGAAGAAGAAGGACAAGGAAGAGGAGGAGAAGAAGGAGAAGAAGAAGAAGAAGAAGAAGAAGAAGAAGAAGAAGAAGAAGAAGAAGAAGAAGAAGAAGAAGAAGAAGAAGGACAAGGAAGAGGAGGAGAAGAAGAAGAAGAAGAAGAAGAAGAAGAAGAAGAAGAAGAAGAAGAAGGACAAGGAAGAGGAGGAGAAGAAGAAGAAGAAGGAGAAGAAGAAGAAGAAGAAGAAGAAGAAGAAGAAGAAGAAGAAGAAGAAGAAGGACAAGGAAGAGGATGAGGAGAAGAAGAAGAAGAAGAAGAAGAAGAAGAAGAAGAAGAAGAAGAAGAAGAAGAAGAAGAAGAAGAAGATGAAGAAGGACAAGGAAGAGGATGAGAAGAAGAAGATGAAGGAGAAGAAGAAGAAGAAGAAGAAGAAGAAGAAGAAGAAGAAGAAGAAGAAGAAGAAGAAGAAGAAGAAGAAGAAGAAGAAGAAGAAGGAAGAGGAGAAGAAGAAGAAGAAGAAGAAGAAGAAGAAGAAGAAGAAGAAGAAGAAGAAGAAGAAGAAGAAGAAGAAAAAGAAGAAGAAAAAGAAGAAGAAAAAGGACAAGGAAAAGGACAAGGAAAAGGAGAAGAAGAAGAAGAAGAAGAAGAAGAAGAAGAAGAAGAAGAAGAAGAAGAAGAAGAAGAAGAAGAAGAAGAAGAAGAAGAAGAAGAAGAAGAAGAAGAAGAAGGAAGAGGAGGAGGAGAAGAAGGAGAAGAAGAAGAAGAAGAAGAAGAAGAAGAAGAAGAAGAAGAAGAAGAAGAAGAAGAAGAAGAAGGTGATTTTGATGATGATGAAGATGAAGATGAAGAAAAAGAAAAAAAAAACAACTAAGGGGTGAGATTGACAAATGCGAAACGTAAAGAACTTTTAGGAAGTAAGAGAAAGTGATCACATCCTTTGAGGTGTTTTTAGGTGTTCAGGAGCAGAAGAACGATTTTTTGGGTTGGTTCAAAGTCGTTTACAGCTGTTTTTAGGAGGCCATGGGGCGTTGTGGATAGGACACATGCGGTTCGGAGAAATTCAGCAGCGACCACACAGCTTGCAACGTATACGTGGATGGGTGAGAGGCATGATATAGCGCACGACAACGACCCCCAGTTCAGCCGTGACTGAAAACCTGGCTCTCATTAGAAACAGAAGCTGGGAAACATTTTAGGGATCGTATTGTATTGTATTGTATTGTATTGCATTGCATTGCATTGTATTGCATTGCATTGCATTGCATTGTATTGTATTGTATTGTATTGTATTGTATTGTCAGACATTCAGGTAAAGTAGAGAGAGAGGGAACTCTCGGTTCAGCCCTTACAACGCTGGACCTGAGAAACAGGAAAGACCGGACTCTAAGGCTTAAAAATTTGCGAATTCAGTTTCACCTTTTTCATTAAGTCAACGGTGAAGCGTGCTCTGCTGCCAGCAACAACAAGAAGAGACGGTTATTTTAAAAAAAAAAAATCTTTCGCTTGCGTTGAAGAAACAGGATACGTTCTCCGCGAAGCCCACATGCTAAATACGAACACACGAAGACAGTCTGCTATGAACCTGGGGAAGGTTTAAGCAAAAACAAATGAAAAGAAGAAAAAAAATGTCTGAGTATTTCCAGGAGGATGGAAGAGGAATGGGAGAGAGGAAGAGAGAAGGGAGGTTACTTCACTGGCGGGTGGGAGAGGGCGGGGGGAAGGAAACGTTGATGTTGTTTGCAGGTAGTGGCAGGTAGGTAATGCTGACGTTAGTGTAGGCGTAGCAATGAGATTTATAAAGAAATGGAGGAAGCCTCTTTAAGGTACAAATACAGTAGTACAAGTGCAATAGTATGGACTTCTAAAATTTTTTTTACCTTACTGTCCCTTTTTCCATAGGGAAATTCTGGGCCGCCTCCCCTGGGGAAAGCGTAGTCGCAGCCTGTGGCGCGCCCAATCCCAACCTACCTAACATTAGTTGTGATTTTGAAATTTTGCTGGGGGAGCAAACTGGAGTACCCGGAGAAAACCCCCGAGACCTTGCAGCCTTTACCGGTCCTCTCCTTTTAAAACAATGATAGGTCGTTGTTGTATTGCACAAACAGTGTGCCTACTATTCATTATAGTGCTACATTTACTATCTTTGTCTAAAAGATTTCTGAGAGTATTTGGGTGAGGTGTAAATTCTTATTCTTATTTTACATTATATAACTTGTTTATTGTTCAGTTACTCTACTGGTAAAATTAAATGTTTTGGTGTTAGTATAACATTGTTAATGAAAACCTTGTGTTCCGATTTCCTTGCGATTTTAGACGGGTTCGCAGAAGAAAAAAAAATCCTCTCGGTTTAAATTGTCAATACCTCGTATTATTGTGTGCGCTTGAATTAAATCTCGTCTGTTTCTTGTGTAGTTTAAGAAGGTTAACTGCACAGATCTCAGAGATAGGTAAAATTACGCCTAATAAAACCAATCATTTTATTTGCTTTATTTACTGCCGGTTGTATGTGAGCATCCAACCTCAATACATTCACAAAGACCCCTCCAAGATCCTTTTCCTCTGGGAACCGTACTTAGCAACTGGATTACCCACGCCATTACTTGAAATGACAATCATTGTGATGGTTCTTCCTTCCAACTGCAATACATTGCACTTTGTAGTGTTAAAGTATAATCTCAGACAGGGAGAGAGAAAAGTGTTGTGGAAGTTTTCTTCCAACAGTTGGAGTAGTCTCAGTACCCTCAAGAAGAAGAAGAAGAGGACGAAGAAGAAGACATCATCATCGTCATCACCAAACACAACAACAAGATCAAGAAGAAGAAGAAGAAGAAGAAGAAGAAGAAGAAGAAGAAGAAGAAGATGATGATGATGATGATGATGATGATGATGATGGTGATGATGATGATGATGATGATGATGATGATGATGATGATGATGGTGATGATGATGATGATGATGATGATGATGATGATGATGATGATGATGATGATGATGATGATGATGATGATGATGAACAAGAACAAAAAAACAACAACACTAGAAAACGAGGTCACCAATGACGAGGCACAATATTTTCCACTTTTTCAAGTTCTGCAAAGTCTGCAAGGAGAGAGAGGGACCCTCCTGTATTGTATCTTAGCAAAGCATGGTGCTTATGACGCGATGTGGTTGCTTGGTGTTGACGAGTGTTGGCGGAAGGAATGGTTATTGCTGCTTCTGGCACTCCTGTATCTATTGTTCTTGCGGACGTCTGTGAAACCCCTCTCTTTTTTTACTCCATGACTTCATTTGTTTTTTACCACAGGCGCTGGGTGGATACAAAACAAAATATAGGTTATCCAGTTCTTGTTCTTCTTGCTCTTGTTGGTCTTCTTGATCTTCTTGCTGTTGTTGTTATAGTAGTTACGGAGAACAAGACAAATACGAACATGAACAAGAACAAGAAGGAAGAAAAAAAAAGAAAAGAAAGAGAAAGGATTTCCAAACGCACATAGCCAAAATAAAAGCATTTTCAAAAAAAATTTTTTTTGGGTTGCGATATTGTGACTCGAGTGTATTATAACGAGTAATAGAATACTAATACACTAGTCTATATGAACTATCTGGAAACAGAACATTATCCAAACCGTCATAGCCAATGTTTAGATAAAGCGTAAATATTGAATAGAATGGTGAACGAAGCCTACAATGGCATAGACCTTTCAGAAAGGACTAATTAAAACGAGGGATCTAACATGCTTAACTGTAGTTAAAATATTCGCAAAACGAAAATGATTGTTTGTTTGTTTGTTTCTTTAGGTCCAGCGGATTCCTCCGAACCAAATCAGGACCGGACAACCCCCGATCCGCATAAAAGATCTGCTGAAACAACCCTAGTGGGAAAACTGAATGCCCTCCACCGGCCAGTCACTTTACAATAAAGACATCCCACGCAGGGGACGGCTGAGGCTTTACCCCAACTAATCGAACCCCCGGTTACAAAAACAAAATTCGAATACAAACATCATTATAAATTATCAACAAAACACATACATATAAAATGCCTATATTGCTAAATAATAACATCATAGGAAGCCCTAGTGACCACCCGGCAGAAAGCGTCCAATACTCCCAAGCTGATCCAACAGACCTCATACACAAACAAGGAGTCTTGTCCAGGAAGAGTTTTCAAGAAAAAAGGTAGGTCATTGATCTAGCGAAGAAGAAGATAGTATAGCAGAGTGATAGGACAGAGCAGGAATGGGAAAGAGCAAATGAGGAAGACAGCGACAGTGGGAATTTAAAGCACTAAATTTCCAGAAAGTGGGGATACTATTTATACTGAAACCCCCGGCACTCCAACGGGGGTACTGTTGCCGAAGTGAATCGGTCATGCCTATAAAGGAAAGACAGGTTTTCAACTGGGGCTTTCACTTTTCCCTTTATAGGTTAGAACAATCTACAGTGGCAAGATTGCTTATGACCCCAAGGGGTAACGAAAATGATGGATTTGGATTGAGTTATTCTTGCGGTAAGGCGCAGTATATTTTGAACAAAAATGCTCATTTCGGAACGATGGACTGACCGACTAAATGATTGTTACTGAAAGATGGCCCGTGATTTGAAATACCTGTATACCAAAACTCATTAAAGTCGCTTCAGCAGCCGTTCTTGAGATATTGAACAAAACGTGTTCCGTTCAAACGCGCACGATAGATCTGTTCGTTTTATTTTGCAAAGCATGCACTGATGGAGTGTATTTACCTTTGATTTGATTTTGCGTTGTTGTTAGAAGAAGCTTTGTATAACGTTGATAATTTTGGTTGGTCGATATTATTTGAGAATTTTCTGGAGATGGTTGTTTACTATCGATCGAAGCGTATGGATAATTATAGTGGTAACTAAAGAAGCTTCCATCCCAAATAAGGTTGTATGACGAAGTTTGGTCTGATTGGTTGAGGTGTGTCATGCTGGGGTATTCTCACCCTTTCTGGAGTGTAGAGAGACTATATATATATATATATATATATATATATATATATATATATATATATATATAGTGCCGCACTGTTTCAAAAGGTGGTTGACAGTATTGAATTGTTGTATTGAAAGTAAAAAGTTGAGAGAGGAAAAAGCGATGGTATGCAGTTAATAATAATAATAATAATAATAATAATAATAATAATAATAATAATAATAATAATAATAATAATAATAATAATATAATAATAATAATAATAATAATAATAATAATAATAATAATAATAATAATAATAATAATAATAATAATAATACAGGATGCTATATACGCGCTTTTTCCCCAAATCAATGAGGCTCAAAGCGCGGCGATCTATACCATACACGCTCACCTGTCTCATCCACCCTCACACACACCAAATACACATCCATCACTCAAACAGGTGGTGTAAAGGCAGGGAGATCGCTATTAGAAGACGGCGGAAAGAAAATCGAATTTTTATTTTTCAAATTTTTATATTGACTGCGTCCTGTACCATTATTGAAGGGAGGGAGGAAACCGGAGTTGTTGATGTTCGCTGAATAAAGTTGGAAAACTACATACGACGACTCCAGCCTTGTTGATGATTGAACGGGTTGCGTGGATAAACGAATCTGAGTTACACATATCAGGAGGATTCAAGCATTGGGGCTGAATCAACTACTGAAAAAAAAAAACAGCATCGAGTGTAACAACGTGTTTAGTAACAATAGTACTTCAGTGACCTTGACCTTTGCTTTGAAACAATGATGATGGTACAGGATGCAGTCCACTAACCTAGGTACTGTTCCTATGATGTTTGGTCGAAATCCGCTCAGTGGTTCTCGAGATATTATGCCTTCCTACGGCCCGACGGACCGTCCGTCCTATCGACGGACAGATTGACCTTTGGCTCGTTCTGATTTACTCCGACGATTTCGAAAGTATTTCGAAAGGGTGACAAAAGAAAAAAAGAAAGAAAGATTTAAACAAACAAACAAATAAAAGACAAGTGGGCTTCGTGGTGGGGACGAAAACAGAACAAAATTAAAAAAAAGAACAAAAAAATTTTTCCCTAAAACTGGAGAACCGTTTTATTAATCCCATGGGGTTGCCTGTTTTGTAAATCTGCTCCCCCCAAAACACTATTCCCGCCCCTCACCCTTTTTCTCGCTGTCCATAGTCAACCCTCTTAAACACAAGTTTACACATACACACACACACATACATACACACGCACACCCACATACATACACATACATATACATACATAACTTCATACATAATATACGCATACATATATACATACACACATACACATACATACATACACACATACATACGTAGGCCTACATACATAATACACGCATACATATATGCATACATACAAATATACATACATACATACATATGTATGTACATACATACATACATACATCATTGCATACATACATACAAGCATGCATGCATACATACATACATACATACATACATACAAACAATCAAACATACATACATACTTACATACATACATACTTACATACATACATACTTACATACACACATACATACATACATAACATACATATACGATCATATACACTCACACTCACGCACACACACAACCATGCACACACACAAATTAGCACACACATACAAACACACATACATGCACACACAGACATTAACACACACATACAAACACACACACGCACACACACACACATACATACCCAAACACCCCCCCCCCACACACACATACACACGTTAACACATACATATACACACATAAATACACACATGCACATTCACACATACGTACACACACAAACACACACACATAAATACACACACACATACATATACACACATTAAAACACACATCAATACACCCACATCCTCACACAAACTCACACACACAGGCACATTCATCCACCACACACACGCACACGGCGCACGCGCACTCTAACCCCCTACCACTTAAACAAATGTTGCCCTAGGATTGATATTTTTGCTACATCCTT
>CM072526.1:51030777-51033277 GCA_036898135.1 Oncomelania hupensis | reverse complement strand
TTTAATTCTTCTTCTTCTTCTAGCAAGGTTTTCTCAATGTTATGCAGCACGGAATACTTATTATTTCACATTGAACATTGCCCACAGTTCATCTGGTTGAAAAAGAAGCCCTTTCTGGGGCGAACGCAAAAGAAGAATAAGGAGAAAGAGGAGGAGGAGGAGAAGAAGAAGAAGAAGAAGAGGAGGAGGAAAACGATGCTTAACGTCCTATTGCATCAGCGTTAAGGACGATCACCACGTCGCCACCCTGACAACAATGATTACCATCATCATATCAAAGATTAGATCCTACGGATCAATAGGGATGAAGAAGAAGAAGAAGAAGAAGAAGAAGAAGAAGAAGAATAAGAAGAAAGAAGAAGAAGAAGAAGAAGAAAAAGAAGAAGAAGAAGAAGAAGAAGACCCTTTCTGACAACTATCGTTAATCAGCCAAGGTTTTCTGTAAAACCAATATTTATTCCTTGCGTTAACTCTCAAGGCACAGAAGCTAGGTTATGTTTGAGCTAATATTGATTCTGTTTTAACTCTTTGCGCTCGACGCTCCCGTGATGTTTGTAATCGGAAGCCCTCCCTGACACGCGCATGCGTTTGTGATCACGGGCAAAACTGTCTCCGGCAAAGAAGTTATTCCCCTTGCCATTCAGCTTTTGACCTCAAGAGATTGCGCCCTCTGTGTTTTGTAAACAATCACGAAGGGACGCTGCAACTGCGTTAAAAGCGGAACTCCATATTGCAATTCACTAAGAGTTACCCAACACTGTTGTTCCTCTGTTCTGTTTTGGTTTGTGCATTGGGTGGGCAACTAGACAGGTCATTTGCATTTACAGTGTCTTTGAGCCTTATGGGAGAGCGTTTTCCTCAATAATAGGGATCAATGAACTATTCTAACGATCAGTACACTATCTAGGGGGTGAAAGTTTGAAAAAAGTATGTTTTTACTGTTTATACGCTTATGGGAGAGTTTGCACCTCAATAATGGGGATAGGTGAGCTCTTAGTATACTCTCTGGTGTGAAAGTTTGATTTAAAACTAAAAGTTTCAAACTCACTTTAACCAGCTAGATCAACAGTCCAGCAAAATTGAAAAAGGAAGCAAACCTTACCAAAATCTTTGCTCTCCATTCTATCCTATCCTATCCTATCCTGTCCCATAACCCGAAGGTCGTAGGGGCACCACAGATGATCGCTTAACCAGCATACTCCATCTTTCTCTGTCCTCAGCAGCCCTCATGGCTTCGCTCAGTGTCAAACCAGTCCATTCTCGGATGTTGTCCTCCCACCTCTTTTTCGGTCTCCCCCTTCTTCTACCTCCTTGCACTGTGCCTTGCAGAATGGTCTTTGCAAGGCCTGATGATCTGGTGACGTGGCCATACCATCGGAGTTTCCGTTTCTTCACCACTGTGAGCAGGTCATCGTGTTGTCCAATGGCTTGTGTGATGGTCTGTCGGACTTCAATGTTGGTGATGTGTTGGGTATAGGAAATGCACAGAAGTCTTCTGTAGCACCTCATCTCCATGCTTTGTATTCTTCTCCATTCTAGGCTTACATACTCCACCCACCTCTCTATCTCTCTCTATCTCTCTCTCTCTCTCTCTCTCTCTCTCTCTCTCTCTCTCTCTCTCTCTCTCTATCTCTATCTCTCTCTCTCTCTCTCTCTAACGCTCCTTTCATCAAAAAAAAAAGTTAATAATTCCTGTGTTCTGCCTTCATGGCTTCCTGTGCCTATTAACCTGATCTCGGCGCTGGCAGCAGGGTCTTGCTTTGTGCTGTCGCCTTTGATTGGCCCTGACGACCAAAGGTCTTTGTAGCGCGGTGTTTGACTGGCTAAGGACGACAAGCTGTTGTCGTGTTTGATCGCAAGGGACGGTGTTTGACAGAGGTTGGTGATGACGACATTAAGCGAAGGTGGAGGTGACTTTGATGGTGATAGTTGTAGCGACAGAAGCGAGGGTGATGGTAATGGGGAGACACTTTGTGGATGGTAATGGTCAAGATAATAGTCATTACAGTGTAAAACAAACTAAAACAGCAACACCACCACTACCACACTAGACCCTTACAAACTGCGTCCCCTCGGATTTTATTTATTTATTTAATCGTTCTTATATAGCGCTTTTCCAGCTCAAGAGCTGCTCAAAGCGCTGGCCGATACAGGATCTAACTCAAGGCGCCCGAGACGCCCACCCGCAGCCTTTGGGCGCATGGTCTGACGCCCGGACAACTGAGCACAATCCTGGGCAGCCAGGGATGGGGGAGAAGGACCTAGGTGCATGCTGGGTGTTTTCTTGTCACCGGCACTCACCCGTCTAGGACATGAGCGTCAGGATCTTTAAAGTCCGTTATGATGGAATGTATGCGATACAGACTAGACCTCGGTTTATACTCTCATCCGAAGGAGTAGGAAAACAGGAGTAAAGTGTCTTTCCCAGGGACACAACACAATGGCCCGGCCAGGGCTCGAACCCGGGACCTTCCGATCCGCAAGCCGAAGCACTACCATT
>CM072526.1:51020777-51028277 GCA_036898135.1 Oncomelania hupensis | reverse complement strand
GCTACAAAGAAGTTGATGTCTGCTTTTGTACTGTCAAAAATGGACTACTGCAACTCCCTGTTTGTAGGTCTTCCCAACACTCTACTGGACAAACTTCAAAAAGCACAGAACAACGCAGCCCGTATCGTGCTCAAGAAGCGCAAATTCGACAGCGCGAAACCGCTTCTTCAGGAACTCCATTGGTTGCCAGTGCGCGCGCGTGTCGAATACAAAGTTGCGATGCTTTGTTACCGCAGTCTGCACGGTCTTGCACCTTCTTATCTGTCTGAGCTCTTAACGCCATATCGTCCATCCAGATCTCTCCGTTCCGCTGAAGCTGGTCACCTTTCTGAGCCACGCATCAAGCTGGAGACGTATGGTCGTCGTTCTTTCTCCTTTCCTGCTCCTACACTTTGGAATTCCTTGCCTCAGCCTCTCCGTGACACCCCTACTCTATCTGCATTCAAATCTAGACTTAAAACACATCTTTTCCATGAACACCTCTTGAAATAAATTCCTGCCCACCAGCCGTCCTCAACCTCTTGTGTGGTCATCGTACCTTCATCATCGTCGTCATCATGGTCATCATCATGGTCGTCATCATCATCATCGTAGTCATCAGCCTCATCATATCATCGTCACCGTCGTTGTCATCTTCTTTCTCAGTGTCGTCGTCATCGTCGTCGTCATCGTCGCTTTTTTCCTCATCGTCGTTGTGGCCCAGGTGTGTTTGGCTGCTTGAGTGTTTGTGCAGGTGTTGTGTTGTGGTGTCTTTTTGTGGTGATCATAGTAGTTGTTCCATATGGCGTTTTTTTAAGTAAATTGCTCGTTTCTGTTTCTGTGTGAAATGCACGTATAGTGATAGAGATAGACAATTTTATTGTGCTTTGTATTTTAGTGTGTGTGTGTGTGTGTGTTTGTGTGTGTGTGTGCGTGGGAGACATAGAGTGAGTGGGTGTGTTTGACTATGTTTTAAATACTGTGGTGATAGAGGTAGACAATTTTTTTGGTGCTTTGTATTTTATTGTGTGTATGTCTTTGTGTGTGGGTGTGTGTGTGTGCGTGTATGTGTGTAGTTGTGAAACGTCACTTTTGAGGAAAGGAATTTGCCTTTTTTAGTACAAAATGAGGTAATTTTGTCGTTCCCCGTTTGTCTGGCGTTGCTCATTTGTTCTAAGTACATGGAAGTGAACTTGTAGTGCATGTGCACTACAACTACACTTCACGAAGTGAAGTTGTAGTGCATGTGCACTTAAAGTACACTTGGCCAAGTGTAGTTGTAGTGCATGTGCACTTAAAGTACACTTGCCCAAGTGTAGTTGTAGTGCATGTGCACTACAATTACACCAGGTCAAGTGTAGTTGTAGTGCACATGCACTACAAGTACACTTGACCAAGTGTACTTGTAGTGCATCTTCCAGACAGGTAGGATAAGGAACTTTCCTCGACGATTAGGGTAAGGCAGTGCCTCGACGATTAGGGTAAGGCAGTGCCTCGACGATTAGGGTAAGGCACCCGTTCCAGAAAAGGGTTAGGGTCAGGGCTAGTTGCAGCGCTGCAACTAGCCCTGACCCTAACCCTTATCGTCGAGGCACTGCCTTACCCTAATCGTCGAGGCACTGCCTTACCCTAATCGTCGAGGAAAGTTCCTTATCCTAGCTGTGTTTTTGAACAAACTTGTCCTACTTCGTCTCTTAGGAGCGAGGAATTAGGTCAAACTTTTTGCGAAAAGGGTGCTTTTTTGAAGAAACTTGACCTACTTCGTCCCTTATAGGCGAGGAATTAGGTCAAACTTCTTGCGAAAAAGTGCCTTTTTTGAAGAAACTTGACCTAATTCGCCGCCTAAGGGCCGCGAAGTTGGTGAAATTACCCCATTTTTACCTCGTACACGCATGTGTGTGTGCGTGGGAGACATAGAGTGAGTGGATGTGTTTGACTATGTTTTAATACTGTGGTGATAGAGATAGACAATTTTATTGTGCTTTTGTTTTTTTTATTGTGTGTGTGGTTGTGTGTATGTAGGTGTATGTATGTGTATGTATGTGTGTGTGTGTATGTGTGTATGCGTGGGAGACAGAGTGAGTGGGTGTGTTTGACTATATTTTAATACTGTGGTGTTTGGTTTTGTGTTTGATGCTTTTATTTTTTATGTTCCTTGAGTATTTATTTATGGCTGGCTGTAACTGCGCTTTGAGCTTCTCCTGAGGGAAAGGCGTATAATTTTTAAATGAAATAAATTATTATCAATCTAGTTTTCTTCTTTGTCCCGGCTATGTTAATTATCTCCCTTGTTATGCAATCGTCCGTGTTATGACGTGGTGGAGACGACCAATGCTTGGTTATCTCTGTTCCTAGTGATGGGGCGGACATGACGAGGCACAAGTACGTACAAACAAGGCAACCTCCCCTCTTCCCCCCCCCCCCACCCCCTTTTCCCCTTAATGGGAATGGATGTACTTTTATAAGCTCTGAAGTACGATTACGTCACAATGGTGTCTCCTCTTAAGTGGATTGGCCTGGGGGTGGGATGAGCAACGAAGACGAAGACGACGACGACGACGACGACGAAGAAGAAGAAGAAGAAGAAGAAGAAGAAGAAGAAGAAGAAGAAGAAGAAGAAGAAGAAGAAGAAGAAGAAGTAGGAGGAGGAGGAGGAGCAGGAGGAGCAGAAGAAGGAGAAGAAGACGGGTTGGGTATGGAAGAATCCCCCTCGTGGGTTTGGGTGTGTGAAGTGGCAGGTGAGGTGAAGAAGGAAGAAGCAGAAGAAAAGGAAAAAGGAAGATGAACGAACAAACACAGGGCGAAAAGCTGATGTTGGTTTATACGTGGTTCTCTATTGACTTCAATCTCCAATGTAAATATGAAGAAGCAGAAGAAAAACCTCTGAAACATTCAAACAACGAAACAATCGTATGAGCTAAATAAAATTAAAACAATATGTACAACGCTTACTTGTTACAGTTGCATATGCAAACAAAGTGAATGCATTTCAATCTTTCGCAATAAATATTAAAACTACTACTAATATTCATATGCTTTACAAAATATAGACGTCTTACAGTCGAAATGACTGAATTCTAAAATGATCAACGATCAATAAATAACAGTAAACTGAACAGAATAATAACAAGTGTTCTAGAAACAAACAAGTTGAACCTTCATAACGTTAACCTAAGACTTATTTATATCCAAACATAAATACCCTTATAATCTGATAAACAATAGGTAAAACTAAATTAAAAGAATACCTATTACCAAAGTCTAACAAATTCAATCACAACCAGCAGTAAATGAAAATATCACCGACCTTCTGACTATTCCTAACTGAAAATAATAATAATGCAAAGAAAATAATCTATGACAAATAAATTAATACAATATCTACAAAATAGTATCGATAATATACAAAACAATATTCCTGACCTCATCAGCATGATGAGGGGTTGAAAAGAGTTCCAGTACAGAAAAACCGGTTAACAAAATATGAAGCACAAAACCGTACAGTACGTCTTCATACATTGACATTCAGAGAAAGAGGGACAAAACTAGTGAACTCTGAGATCTAATAATGCATCCAATGCGCAAAATCGGCACACGTGAAAAACATTAATCATTATAATATATAAGGGAAATAAATCTAAAAAAACTAACTTTCCTCATACCATACATGCTTACTTCCCACGCTAACATAATATAAAACCAATTTTTCATACAATCATTTACGTGTCATTCTATACTCCGACTCTTGTCTGTCATTCAGAAGTATACACTAATACACACACTCACACACGCATACGCATAAAAACCGACTCTACCACACTTCTTCTTCTTCTTCTTCTTCTTCTTCTTCTTCTTCTTTTCTTCTTCTTCTCCTTCTTCATTCATAAGTATACACTAATACACACACTCACACACGCATACGCATAAAAACCGACTCTACCACACTTCTTCTTCTTCTTCTTCTTCTTCTTCTTCTTCTTCTTCTTCTTCTTCTTCTTCTTCTTCTTCTTCTTCTTCTCAGTCTCCCTCTTTCTTCTCTTAAGAACCTTAAACCCTTCAAGGCAATTCTACGGAAACACTATTACGCTTATCAGTCTACATAACGGCGACGCGAGACTCAAAACTGGGGTTAGGAGAAAGGGATGGAGCATGAATAGGGAGAGAGAGAGAGAGAGGGAGAGAGAGAGAGAGAGAAGGGGGGGTCTGAAGGTAAAATGGATGGGGAGGAGGGGGGGGGAGGGGGTCAGACGAAGAAATGAGGGGCCAAAGCTCCGCACGTACAAAACGGCGATCCTTCACGAGAGCGCCGAGAGTTAAAATAGGCCCCCATATTAACTTCTGAAAATAAACTCTGGCCAACCTTCTTCTTGAGCACACTTCGTAGCTGAGACTAGCCCGAGTCTTAAGCTCGCCTCTCCACTGTGGTAAGAGGTCATCGTTAAGCCTACACTAGCCTCCGACACGCAGCGTTTTCTCTGTAATCTCCCAGACATCTAGAACATTTACGTTGGCCAGTGACTGGACTAGGGGCGGGTAAGTAGGGATAGTGAAGAGTTGGATGGGAGATGGGGTATGGAGGGAGGGGGGGACGAAAGCGAAGTTAGTTAGTTATTCATTGCTTACAGGGTCCAGCGGACTGCAAAGAGCCATATCAGGACCACAAAATCAAGACCACAACTTGGCTGAAAGAAGACTCACCCCCGATCCGCATAAAAAGATTTGTTGAAACAACCCTAGTGGTAACACTGAAGGCACTCCACCAGCCGGTCGCTGTACAATCAAGGCATCCAACGTAGGGGACGCTGAGGCTATACTCTAATATATCGAACCCCCGTTTACAAAAACCAAATAGAAAACAAACATTATTATAA
Organism: Oncomelania hupensis; assembly: GCA_036898135.1. NCBI lineage: Eukaryota > Metazoa > Mollusca > Gastropoda > Littorinimorpha > Pomatiopsidae > Oncomelania > Oncomelania hupensis. The sequence goes on along the minus strand of CM072526.1, from coordinate 51,023,427 downwards.
AATATCAACAAAACACGTATGAAATGCCTACATTGCTAAATAATATCATACAAAACCTTAGTGACCATTAGGCAAAATGCGTCCAATATCCCCCAGTTGACACAACAAACCTCACACACAAAATGAGGAGTTTTGTCCCGGAAGAGTTTTAAAGAAAAAGGTAGGTGACTGGTCTAGCGAAGAAGAAGATAGTATAATAGATTGATAGAATAGAGTAGGAATGAGAAAGAACGCAGGAGAAAGACAGGACAGTGGGAATTTAAGGAGCAAAACAAGAGATGCAGATATAATAAAGAGGATTTATGTATCAGACCGTCTAAAAACTCTTCTTTTGTGTTTTTTTTTTAAATCTAGATTAAAGTGGGTTTGAGTCTGAGATCCAAATTGCTCATAAAAATTTGTAAAATATCACTTTATGAGATGATAAGTATGTGTTTACATTTATGCGATCAAGCATTGAAACGCTTTCAACATAGAGGAGCGTCCTTGGGGCCGAGGCCTCAATGATCAACTTCTACAACATTGCTCAGAACCTTTCTTTCGTTCGTTCTTTCTTTCTTTATTTATTCGCTCTTGTATAGCGCTTTTTCCAGCTCAAGAACAGCTCAAGGCGCTGGCCGATACAGGATCTACCTCCAGCTACTCGAAGCGCCTAATAGCAAACTTTGGGTGCGCAGTTTTCACGCCCAGACGACTGAGCACAATCCTAGGAGGCCGGGGATATGGCTATGGGGATAAGGGACCTACTGCTGACTAAAGGTATTTGTGTAGCCGGCACTACCGCATCTAGGACATGGGCGTCAGGATCTTTACACTCCGTGGGATGGAATGGTGCGTGCACAATCTAGATTTCGGTTTCTACTGTCATGTTTGGTGAATAGAGAAAAATAAAGACTTCTCTTTGTGGTGCAACAGAGCACGCATCTCCGGGATTGAGATATGAACAAATGTGAGGTTTAGAGGTTTACTCCATTCTTAGAAACGCTATAGTCACCACGCACCGGAAGTTGAAACTGGCCGGGTATCTCTCACAAATGGACAGGCCAAACGTGAGCTTCGGCAATTTATTCATTTTATTTATTTAATCATTTTTATATAGCTCTTTACCAGCTCAAGAGCCACTAAAGGCGCTGGCCGAAACAGGATTTCACTCAAGCCGCCCGAGGCGCCCTCTTGCAGTCTGAGCGCAACCCTGGGCGACCGGGGATCGGGGAGAAGGGGCCTAGTGCGTGCTGAGTGTATTTGTGTAGACGGCACGCACCCGTCTAGGACATGAGCGTCAGGATCTTTAAAGTCCGTGCGATGGAATGCGCGCGTGCACTGACTAGACCTCGGTTTATACTCTCATCCCAAGGAGTAGGGGCGCAGTGTCACAGTTTTTTTTTTTTTTTTGTTTCTTTACCGTTAACGGCGAGTACATGTTGCAAGGCTAGTCACAGCTACGCACTGTGCGAAGGGTCAAGGCAAGAAACTCCAAGGACAGAGGAATGAAGGGAGGCGAAGGAAGGAAAAAAAGGGGGAGGGGAGACGGGAGGGGTAGGGTAAGTAAGCTTCATTTAACAAGTTTAAAGCTACCCTAACCCTTCTTGATCTTAAGGTAAACTCACGTTGTCCTTCTGTGGGATTTGCATAGCACGTGCCCTTGACCTAGTTCGCTCAGTAAACTGTGACCTCTCTCCCCCCCTCCCCTTCTTTTTTTTAAAAACTAAAACTTGGGGTCGCTGTCTCAATCTCTTTCTCTCTCTCTCTCTCTCTCTCTCTCTCTCTCTCTCTCTCTCTCTCTCTCTCTCTCTCTCTCTCTCTCTCTCTCTCTCTCTCTCTCTGTGTGTGTGTCCTCATCCTCCTCACAAGTAACCTGCTGTGCGTTGTCCGAACCTTGTGTACCACGCTTGTTCCTCATCGTCGAGCTTGATTTGGGATTATTAAAAACTAAAAAAAGATTTATGTTCTTTAAAAACCAGCAAGGCCTACAAGCCCAAAGATCCGCTCGAGGCGCACTTCTCATGTATAGTTTTAGAAAAAAAAAACACAAACAATTAAACAAACAAACAACGTTGAGTGTTCTGGATCCAAATTTCCACGTAGTCAACGTGTGTGTTGCACACACACACACACACACACCTACACACACACACACACACACACACACAAAGGGAAATGTTTGTGAAGGCGTTGCCAATAGGACGCAACATTCTCTCAATTACGATAGCAGTCAAGTCAAACTTTGGAACAAGAAATGAGGGGGATGTGACGGGCGGGAAGGAGAGAGGGGAAGGGGGGAGGGAGGAAGAAAAGAGGAAAGAGTTGAAATAAACTATTTAACGAAGCGGGAATCACAGACACCGACACCTGACAAACCAACACATCTTCACACGCAAACACGCACACAGACACACACAACACACACAGATGGCCTGTCGCTCTCTCTCTCTCTCTGTCTGTATCTCTATCTCTGTCTGTATCTATGTCTCTGTCTGTCTGTCTCTCTATCTCTCGCTCTTTTTCTCTCACGAAATATGTTGCGAAAGAGTAGAGTAATCCGGAAAGAATACGATGGATACAATACGATGGATTAATACGATGGATACAATACGATTGATACAATACGATGGATACAATACGATAAATAAATCTGTGTCTTTCAGACACG
>CM072526.1:51010777-51015777 GCA_036898135.1 Oncomelania hupensis | reverse complement strand
CTATATAAGTCATGCACTGTGTGCTTGAAAAAGTGAAAACGTGATTGATTTATGGAGATTTTTTTATGATGATCTTTGAAGTGATTTTCGGAAAGCAATCTTGTATGCAGTTACTGATGCATGATGACTACCGTTGGAAAACTTCATACGACGGCTCCTGCCTTGTTGCTGAGTGAACAGGCCACCAGTAGACACCATTACCGCCGGTCGACCACCAGTAGACACCATTACCGCAGGTAGTGAAAATACCCCAAAGGCAATTACTCCGACACTAATGTTTCGATTTACCAGTCCATTATGGTGAAGTCTTGCTTTTCGTGTAACACTAACGTTATCATTTCCAAGTCCAGTGTGGTCTTGTCTTGTTCAGTTTTGGTTTTAGTGACTTCAGCGGGTGTAGACATTGGTCTTACACTGGCTGTCGATCACTAATAATAATAATAATAATAATAATAATAATAATAATAATAATAATAATAATAATAATAATACTAATAATAATACTAATAATAATAATAATAATAATAATAATAATAATAATAATAATAATAATAATAATAATAATAATACAGGATGCTACTACAATCGTTTTGCTAAACGCGATGAACGCGTGCGCGCACACCTCAATAATAATAATAATAATAATAATAATAATAATAATAATAATAATAATAATAATAATAATAATACTAATAATAAAAATAATAATAATAATAATAATAATAATAATAATAATAATAATAATAATAATAATAATAATAATAATAATAATAATAATAATAATACAGGATGCTACTACAATCGTTTTGCTAAACGCGATGAACGCGTGCGCGCACACCTCTAGCGTTGTTATAGAGCGTTTTTCCATTTCAGCAGCGGCTCAAGGCGCTGACCAATGCAGGATCTAACTCAAGCCGCCCGAGGCGCCCACTTGCAGACATTGGCCGCACAGTCTGACGCCCAGATCACTGAGCACGATCCTAGGCGACAGGAGACGGGAGAGAAGAGACTTAGCGCTTGCAGGGTGTATCAGCAGCAGCAACAACAAAAGCGGCAGTACCAACGGCAGTATAGCCTCCTGACCAGCCTATCCAGTATAGTTATAGCAACAGCAGTACCAGCTGCAGCATCAACATCTTCTCCGTAATTCTCATGGCTTCCTTCTCTTCTTTGTTATGTGTGTTGATTCGTGTCTTTGTCTTTTTGTCTTTCACTCGCTACTGTGTCGAAAGTGAAGCACCGTCCGGTGCGGTTAGCACTTGGATGGGTGACCGCTAAGGTGTGAAGCGACAAACAACAACGCCCCCAGTTGACTCAACTGTGATTGAGTACCTACTCTCTTGAGGGTGGGGAAGGTAAAGCAGCGAGGGAGAGAGTTGGGCATCACCCTCATTAAGCTGGCCCAAGATAAGTGTGATCTCCAACATCACGCTCCCCTACGGCCACAAGGCTATGGGACTACCTTTACCTTTCACTCATGCTCTATCTGCCTGTCTCTCTGTCTGTTTCTCTGTCTGTCTCTCTCTCCCCTTAACTCAACCTCCTAACAAAAAAGTTAGCACACAAACACATACACACACACCCATACACCCATACACAAACCCGTCTAGGATTTGTATTGTCAGTACGATAGAATGCGTTCGCGCACAGACTACACCTTGGCTTATACTCTCATTGGAAGGAGTAGGGACGCAGTGTGTCCAGGCCGTCAACGGGATTGGAACCACTGCCTGAACATACTGCTATGTTGTCGCCTGACATTCCATACTTCAATTGTTTTTGCCGTTTTGAGTACAGCGCTGAACCAACGGTTTCTCGGGGTCATGCCACATTTGTTTCCGTAAACGGGTTTGGAACCACTGCCTATACCGCTGCGATGTTTGCGTTTAACATGCACTACCGTGTTTTGCGATTGCGTACACCACTGAGCCAACTGCGCTCCCCGCAGGCCTCGGTTTATGTTCTCGTCCGAAGGAGCATAATAGTGTATGAGATCGTGTGTGTGTTGGGATGGGACCCACCATTTTCGGCCATTGGAAACGGGCGTCCTCAGTCACCAACTGCGCTTCAGGCCTCCCTGTTTCCATACTACGTAGCTGAAACTTGCCGAGGCCTAAAGCTGACCTCTCCCCACTAGTCTCTGCGGTTTGTTACAAGATTTGAGATTTAGCTGCAATCCTCATTTATTTACTTTTGTTTTAAAAACAACAACAACAACAACAAAACAACCTTTTAGGTAGTGAAAAGTATGACGAAAGCACTATTGCAAACAGTAAAGCGCCGAAGAACGGTATAAATGAAAAACAACAAACTATTGGTTGTTTCTAAAATAATATGACAAACTATGTTGCGGAAGAGCGGAGTGATCCCATAAAAGGACTGCGTAAAAGCTGTTCACAGCGTGGGTCTCTTTTCACAACAGTGACTAGTGGCGTGCATGCGAAAGCGCAGTGAGCGATATAATTCATTCGGGCAATAATCACGCAACGCAGGCGCGCACAATCACTACGCCTGGCTGCTCTAAGCTGCGTGTCCAGCGGCAAAGATTGGTGAAGGGGCCTGGGCTAGTCTCACTAACAATTGTGTTTTCCTTTGAGTTTCTAGCAAACCTTCTGCGAATTTGGGATACGCATAGCATTGCAAGGTCTGTAAAGTCGATGCATTCGTCGTTGTTTGTTGATACTGGCCGCAGAAGAGTGAGCGGCAATGAGGGGAAGTGAAAGCTGCAGATGACGTAACTATATACACAACCCGCTGACAGCTTGTGTGTTTTGATGTTGCCAGTTTGTCTTATCATGCGCAGTAGGTGGCAGTCGTGTATAAGGCGGGGGGAGGTGGACAGGTGAGGGTCGGAGGCGAGGTAGAAGGGGTGTACGAGAGAGAGAGAGAGAGAGAGAGAGAGAAGAGAGAGAGAGAGAGAGTGAGAGAAAGAGAGAGAGAGAGAGAGAGAGAGAGAGAGAGAGAGAGAGAGAGAGAGAGAGAGAGAGAGAGAATTTAAAATATAACATTGTCAGCAAGAACCAACTCCTCCTTGTCCACCATCACCACAGCCATCATCATCATCATCATCATCATCATCATCATCATCATCATCATCATCATCATCACCACCATCATCACCACAATCATCATCATTATGACCACCATCATCATCATCATCATCATCTGCAATCTATCGATCGCCGACACCGCTCTCTTGTTTGTTACGTTCTAGATCTAAATCTATCTTACTTTCTGTATTCCTTAATTATACTTTCTTTGCTTTTTTTTTAATGTTCTTCCTTTTCTTTTCCCGGTGGGTTCCTTCGGTGCCTTGCATTTTCCTCAACCGTCTCGTTTTTGTCAGGCTTCTAGCTTTCATCCTTATTTGTTCATTCTTGTTTTCTTTTTATTGCTTTCTTTCTTCATTTCTTTCCTTCTGTTCCTCCTTTTCTTCTTTTCTTTCCTTTCTTTTTCTTTCTTTCACTTGTCTTTTTCTTTTCTTTTTTTAAAATCTAAAATGTTGTGGAATATTTAGTGTTAAGGTGACTTAATTCATCAGGTTTTGTAAAGACCATCCTGCAAGGCACAAGGCAAGGAGGTAGAAGAAAAGGGAGACCGAAAAAGAGGTGGGAGGACAACATTCGAGAATGGACTGATTTGACACTGAGCGAAGCCATTAGGGTTGCTGAGGACAGGGACAGATAGAGTACGCTGTTTAAACGATCATCTGTGGTGCCCCTACGACCTCCGAGTTATGGGATAGGATAGGATAGGATAGGATAGGATAGGATAGGATAGGATAGTGACCTAATTATGCACCCGTTTTATTGTGTTTAAGCCTTTGTTGGTTTGTCTTTGTTTCGTTGATTAGAAATCGTCACATCCCACACTTAATTATCTTGTAATTTCTGGAGACTATAAATAAATCGAGACTCTTGAAAATGGACTAACGTAAAGGTAGCATTTAACTAGGACTTCACGCTTTTGGAAAGCCTAAACCGAGCTCACAAACCCCTCCAACACGAGCTTGAAGCTTTACCGACTGCGCTATTTCGATATGTGTCACGAACTAATAAGCTGAGTATTGACCACTAGCGACGTAGCTGCTGAGCAGGACTGTCCGTTTAGTGGTCACCCTAATTCTTCACTAGGCTTCGACCTCTGTCACATTAATATGTATACCCTCGCGCTGCTAAAGCTGGTTAACACGTGGTGAAAGGTTCATTCAGCCTGAGGTCCATTAAGTCACATAGGTTCTGTGTCAATCTCCTGTGTTCATTCTTATCTTATCTTATCTTATCTTATCTTATCTTATCTTATCTTATCTTATCTGTCTGTCTGTCTGTCTCTCCCTCTCGTGCTTATAAGTGTACAAACCGAGACCTAGTCTGCGCGCAGCCAAGGAAAATAGAATGAAAGTATCAAGGACTACAGAAAGCAAGATAGATCTAGAAAGAACACACCAACTTTCAAACTACTGACGCTCGTGCTATACAGGGGAGAAGGACGGCTCCACATTACACACAGCACAAACTAGCTCCCTCCCCTCCCCCCAATCCCCAGTCGTCCAGGGCTGTGCTCAGTTGTCCAGGCAACACACTAGACTATGCGCCCAAAGTCTGCAAGTGTGCGCCTCACACGGCTTGAGTATCGACCAGCGCCTTCAGCAGCTCGAGCCGGGAATAGCGCTATATAAGAACAAGTAAATAAATAATACATGAGAACGTTTATAAACACAGAAATAAATACAGAAATAAATATAGAAATAAATAAATAGTCTCCACACCAAACGTGATTGTACAGCTCGCACTCGTCATTTCTTGCAATAAGTGTATCTTGCAGTAAGTGTATCTTGCAGTGAGCGTATCTTGCAGTGAGCGTATCTTGCAGTAAGTGTATCTTGCAGTAAGTGTATCTTGCAGTAAGCGTATCTTGCAGTGAGCGTATCTTGCAGTGAGCGTATCTTGCAGTAACTGTATCTTGCAGTGAGCGCATCTTGCAGTAAGCGTATCTTGCAG
>CM072526.1:50998277-51005777 GCA_036898135.1 Oncomelania hupensis | reverse complement strand
AACAATCGGTGTGCGTCAAGGATGCCTACTCTCTCCAACGCTCTTCAACATCTTCCTAGAGCGCCTCATGTCAGATGCCTTTGCTGACCACGAAGGCACAGTCAGCATAGAGGGTAGAGCAATCTCCAACCTTCGTTTTGCAGATGACATTGATGGATTGCCTGGAGAGGAACAAGAACTTGAACAGCTGGTACAGAGGCTTGACACCACCTCCAGAGCTTATGGAATGGAAATAAGTGCAGAGAAGACCAAAATGATGACCAACAACACCAATGTCATCATAGTCCAAGGCCAATCCCTCAACACAGTGCATAGCTTCAAATATTTAGGAGCCATTGTATTAGACAATGGGTCCCGACAGGAAGTCCTCGCCAGGATCGCACAAACAACTGCTGCCCTGGCAAGGTTGAAGCCCATTTGGAAAGACAGGACCATCAGTCTACATTCCAAAGTAAGACTGCTGCGCTCCCTTGTCATCTCCATCTTCCTATACGCTTGCGAAGCATGGACCCTCACAGCAGATCTACAACGAAGAATACAAAGCATGGAGATGAGGTGCTACAGAAGACTCCTGGGCACATTTCCTATACCCAGCACAACACCAACAACGAAGTCCGACAGACCATCACTCAAGCCATTGGACAATACGATGATACGCTCACAGGGGTGAAGAAACGGAAACGGCCATACGGCCACGTCACCAGATCATCAGGCCTTGCAAAGACCATCCTGCAAGGCACAGTGCAAGGAGGTAGAAGAAGAGGGAGACCGAAAAAGAGGTGGGAGGACAACATTCGAGAATGGACTGGCTTGACATTGAGCGAAGCCATGAGGGTTGTTGAGGACAGAGAAAGATGGAGTACGCTGGTTAAACGATCATCTGTGGCGCCCCTACGACCTCCGAGTTACGGGATAGGATAGGATATGAAAAGGTGTTTTGTAAAGGATGTGTATTTAGTGACTGCACTGCGGAGAACTTCTGCAGAAAAATTCGATAAAGTGGAACCTAAATATGACAGACTGGTTTTAAACAGATCAATTAATATTCTTGGAAATGGGATATTTAGTTTGGTAGAAAATCTGGTAGTTTTCCTACAATAAAAGATAAGAAAAATATGGGAGTGCATTATCAGAAAGGAGCTTGTGCATGAAAATTCCTTTATTAAATTTTAATCTTTGACAAGAGGTAATATGTTGATCTGTTAGTGTTAGTAACCATTCGGAGAGATTTTATTTTTAAGAATAAAAAAATGATATATAAATAAAACTATAATATGTTATTATTAAAACAAGAGAGAGAGAGAGAGAGAGAGAGGAGAGAGAGAGAGAGAGAGAGAGAGAGAGAGAGAGCCTGCGATCTGCGTTCTAGCTATACCCAGCGCCAAAGAAGACGACCGCTAACACAGTTCAGTCAATGGCAAGAAGAGTTCGTCGTGCTTCGCCAATAGTGCTGCTTGCTTGCTTGCTTGCTTCGTCTTTAGAGAAAGAGCCCCGGCTACTTGTTGAGAAGGTTGCTACCATAGGCAGGTGGTGTGAGCAAGATGTTCAGTATAGCGTTCGGGGCTTCCTTTCTGTCAGACGTAGTAGTATGTGGAGTTTCTGTGTAGCAAGAGGGGGCTGCAGTACTAGACTGCCTACAATCTGTTAGAAGTGTACTTCGAACTAGAATTCTACACTTTTGGCGGTGATCTCTATTGCGTCTGTGTCTTTTCTAGCCTGCGATTCCTTTCACTCTCGGAGTATTGTTGTCAGCAACACGATGGACTGTAGCGATGGAAACAAGAAAGGAACGATGATGATGATGATGATGGCCTAAGTGAATGAACATCTTTGGCTTTTGAAGGTGAGATTTAGTATGCTACTGCTTTCCTATTTGTTTATTAGTGTGGGTATATGCATGCGGATGTTTGTGTGTGTGTGTGTGTGTGTGTGTGAGAGAGAGTATGTTTATGTGTGTATAACAGTGTGTCTGTCTGTCTGTCTGTTTAGCCTTATCGCTGTGATGCTCCGAAGTGTCCTGATCGCTGTTACCAGTGCTGCATTGCTATTGAACTGTTAGGAACCACATATTGCGCTTCTGTTCTCTGTACGGATTTAGCAACAAAATAATAGAAATGTTTGTGTGTACGCGCGCGTGAGTGCGTGTGTTCTTATGTGTGTGTGTGTCTGCTTATGTAGTTTTTTGTGTGTCTGGTTGTGTGTGTGTCTGCTTATGTAGTCTTTGTGTGGCTGTTTGTGTGTGTCTGCTTATGTATGTGTGGCTGTTTGTGTGTGTGTGATTGTAAAGAGTAAATGTAGCAGCGAGAATGGCGATGTGTTTAACAATAAGTGCTTGCATGAAACTGTGTGCTTGTGTGTCTGAGAGACGAGGGGCAAAGAAGTAGCGTTAGTGTTTAAATCGCTAGAAGTAATTACCGAGAAAGATTTCATTAATGGTGTGTCTGTTTGAACCATACCCTGTATCCCCTTGTATCTTATTTTAATTCACCGTGATTTAAAGTGGTTGTAAGGTCTAGATCAAAATTGAAAAAAAAAACACGAAAAAAACAAACTAATAAAAGATGTTTTATTGCCGCTAATAACTAAGAGATGATTAATTTGCTTCAATGTTCATACATCTTTTTGTGTCTGACATTTTTCAAATTTCAATGTAAACGTTGTGCACGAGCTTTGGAAAGAGCGTCTGGTAGGAGCAGTAAGCGACTTTTCGCCTTTATAATACCTGTAGGCTGTACAGGCGCTAGCCACCCAAATGAACCCAGCGGAGCATCACTCTACAACACTGACAGCGTAAGTTTCAAGGCATTGTTGTGAAGCAACGTGACTGATCATTTGTGTGCCTATCGTTTGAAGTGACGCCCAGGTTAACGACGCGGCTTAGGTAATACATTGTCCTGAGGCCCCCGTGAGGTCCCCAAGAATCACAATGACTTTTTTTTCCTCCTGGGTAAGCAATTGTTTATACGCTTTTATCTAAAGAAAAATTGGATTAACCAGTCCTTCTAGTATAATACTATTTAGTAATAAGGTTCAAGAAAAGTGCTCAGTCGCCTGGGCGTCAGACTATGCGCCCAGAGACTGCAAGTGTGCGCCTCGAAAGGCTTGAGTACGTAGGTCTTGGGCTGACATATATTATAAAATATATGAAGTGGGTGTTTAGGATTTTAAAATACTATACTTGAATTTTGCTCAGTGGCGTGTCCTCGTGGCGCCGTGGATTAGTCGGCGGTTTTCTATGCCGAACGTATAGTCCTGATTTGGCTCGGAAGAGTCCGCTGGACCTAAAGCAATAACCATGTAGGCTTAATGTAATGCCGAGCGTATGTGTCTTAGGTACGAGACTGTGAACATTGAGGTTTAACGTCGACACCCACCATTGGCGATATGGCAGACGGGGATAACCATCCCAGGGAAAGAGGGGTAGGGACCTGAATCAACACTGAACCACCAAAGCAATCATAAAATGGACAGTGAAAATGGCCACATTTTATATCGCCCACCACGGGATTCGAACCTGGGTCATCGGTGTGCCAGGCGAACGCTTTACCAATTGAGCTACGGTGGTGGGACACGAGACTATTGAGGTCACCGAGGGTTTTCTCCGGGCACTCCGGTTTCCTCCCTCCCTTCAATAATGGTACTGGACGCAGTCAATATATACAATTTCAAAATATAAACATTCGATTTTCTGTCCGTCTTCCAATAGCGATCTCCCTGCCTTTACACCACCTGTTCGAGTGATGGATGTGTATTTGTTGTGTGTGGATGAGACAGGTGAGCGTGTATGTTGGTACAGATCGCCGCCCTTTGAGCCTGATTGATTTGGGGAAAGGCGCGTATATAGCATCCAGTACTACTACTACTATTATTATTATTATTATTATTATTATTATTATTATTATTATTATTATTATTATTATTATTATTATTATTATTATTATTATTGTTGTTGTTGTTGTTGTTGTTGTTAGTAGTAGTAGTATTAGTAGTAGTAGTGATTTTTTTGTATGCATTTCTAAAGCAAATTCTATGTAAGGAGAGACAGAGACAGAGAGAGAGAGAGAGAGAGAGAGAGAGAGAGAGAGAGAGAGAGAGAGAGAGAGAGAGAGAGAGACCTACACACATACAGACACAGAGACAGACAGACACACAGACACAGATACAGACACAGAGACAAACACACAGACAAACACAGACAGACAGACACACTGACACACACAGACAGACAAACGGGCAAACACATAGACAGACAGACAGACAGACAAACGGGCAAATACACAGACAGACACACAGAAGCACACAGAGACAAATACACATTCAAACAGAGACCGCTAGAAATTCAAAAACCAAACACTACCACCACCCTCCACCCTCAACACCAACACCACCCTCCACCCCCAACGCCAGACCACCCGACTCCTCTCCCTTCCCGCTTCCCAACCCCCGAGTAGTGCTTTCTTTGACCGGTGAAGGTAAAGTGCTGTGGACAGGTGGTCAGCAGCGGCAGTGACCAGTAAAACCACAAATGCGGTAATCTGCGGTAATAAAGGGAGTGTGGGGGTATAGATGAAGAGAGGGGGGCCCGGTAGCTCTGTGGGTAGAGCGGCTTACTAGTAACCGAAAGGTCCCTGGTTCGAATCCCGGATTGGCCAATGTGTGACTGTATTAATGTCCCTTTACCATCAACTGGTTCGCTGGTGTCAGAATAATGTGACCAGTAGTGGCCTATACGCTTCGGTGTCGTGTGACTATAATCTATAGTTACATTTAGATCAAGAGAATCAATGTGCTTGCAAGCTAAGTTTGTTTATTCATTTTTTAGGAGAAAGTGTATACCAGTACACACCCATACACACACACGCACACGCATGCACGCACGCACGCACACGCACACTTACACACACGCGCCCACACACACACACACCCACCACACGCACACACACACACACACTCTCTCTCTCTCTCTCTCGTTTTGTATTTCACTAATCTCGCTGGCATAAAGGATTGTATGATTGTATTTCCTATGAATAATTGCATGACGTTATTTCTGTATTTATTTTATTTATTTTTTATTTATTTATTTAATCGTTCTTATATAGCGCTTTTCCAGCTCAAGAGCTGCTCAAGGCGCTGGCCGATACAGGATCTAACTCAAGCCGCCCGAGACGCCCACCCGCAGCCTTTGGGCGCAAGGTCTGACGCACGGACGACTGAGCACAATCCTGGGCAGCCAGGGATGGGGGAGAAGGACCTAGGTGCATGCTGGATGTTTTCTTGTCACCGGCACTCACCCGTCTAGGACATGAGCGTCAGGATCTTTAAAGTCCGTTATGATGGAAGGTATGCGACACAGACTAGACCTCGGTTTATACTCTCATCCGAAGGAGTAGGAAAACAGGAGTAAAGTGTCTTTCCCAGGGACACAACACAATGGCCCGGCCAGGGCCGGCCAGGGCTCGAACCCGGGACCTTCCGATCCGCAAGCCGAAGCACTACCATTAGACCACAATGCCTCCGTATTTAAACCAACAGGGTCTTTAACAGACATTTTTTTTTGTTTTCTTTTGGCGGTCGATTAACACGATCATATCAGCCATTTTTTGTTGTCATCTGCTGACTTTATTCATCTTACGTAAAGATGAGACTACTGCACTCTCCGTTGAGTTAGAGAGAGAGAGAGAGAGAGAGAGAGAGAGAGAGAGAGAGAGAGAGAGAGAGAGAGAGAGAGAGAGAGAGAGAGAGAGAGAGAGACATAGAAAGAGACAGAGAAACAAAAAGACAGTGACAGAGATGGGGTAGGGTGGGAGGAAGAGAAAGATGAATAGAGACATAAAGTTTCTTTGAGGGGGGGAGGGAGGCGGGCATTGAGGGGGGGGGGGGGTGTTTATACATGCAGCTATATTCTTGTTGTTTTCTTCTCATTCTTGATGTCATCGGGAATCGTATTTACCTTTGAAGAGAGAGAGAGAGAGAGAGAGAGAGAGAGAGAGAGAGAGAGAGAGAGAGAGAGAGAGAGAGAAAGAAAAAGAGAGAGAGAGAGAGAGAGAGATGAGAGAGAGCGAGGATGAGAGAGAGAGAGAGAGAGAGAGAGAGAAGGAGGGGAGAAGAGGATGTGAATTCCGTGTTGTTATTCTTTCCTCGTGGAAAAACTGTACAGGAACACCAATGATGGAAACATTAGATAACATTGTTTGGCACAATTGGGCTACATCGGAAATAGGAAAATGGAACATTGAGTGATATCCAAGAGCTCTCTTTGACTACATTTTCCGAGAGGCGGCTGGATGCCTGCAAAGTGGGAGAATGAAGGAGGAAGGGCAGGGAAGGGGCAGTGGGTGAGTAGCGGGTGAGGGTGAGGGTGAGGGAGGGGTAGTGAGGATTAAAGAGAAAAGAGAAACGATGTGAGGGGAATTTGACTAAGGTGGGGTAACTTCGTTTCTGGTTTCTTCAGGAACCGTAGAAGTCTGTCCCGTTTGGCACTTTCGGTCGAGAATTTAAGGAGTGTAATGTTTACGTGGAGGCAAGATGGAAATCGCACGACGGTGAGATAAATGGAGGGAGAAGGAGCGAGAGTGGGAGAGAGAGAGGGTGAGAGAGAGAGAGGAGAGACAGAGAGAGAGAGAGAGGGAGATAGAGGGAGAGAGGGGGGAGACAGAGAGAGAGAGAGGGGAGAGAGAGAGAGAGAGGAGAGACAGAGAGAGAGAGGAGAGACAGAGAGAGAGGGGGGAGACAGAGAGAGGGGAGAGAGAGATAAGAGAAAGAGAGGGGGGAGAGAGAGGGGGGAGACAGAGAGAGAGGAGAGAGAGAGAGGGGGAGACAGAGAGAGAGTGGAGAGACAGAGAGAGAGGAGAGACAGAGAGAGAGAGGAGAGACAGAGAGAGGAGAGACAGAGAGAGAGGAGAGACAGAGAGAGGGGAGAGACAGAGAGAGAGCAGAGACAGAGAGAGGGGAGAGACAGAGAGAGGAGAGACAGAGAGAGAGGAGAGACAGAGAGAGGAGAGACAGAGAGAGAGTGGAGAGACAGAAGGAGAGGGGGGGAGAGACAGAGAGAGATGAGATAGAGAGAATGACAGAGAGAGAGTGAGTGAGGAAAATAGAAAGAGAGGGAGGGAGAGAGAAAGGGAGGGAGAAACAGAGAGAGAGGGGGGTGAGTGAGTGTGGGAATTGGATTGAAGGAGTGCATCAAGGGGGAAGGTTTGAGTGTCATTTCCTGTAGAGATGGTAATGGATTGTATAGGTGACCCGTCATAACAAAGGGGTACCAAAGGTGATATTTTTAGGTTTAGAGTTATATATATTTTCTGAAACTAAAAGAAAATACCTTTATTTTAATATATGACCCATAGATCTAGGTTAAAAACTCAAGAAGTTATTCCACTTTAAAGGCACAAGGTGTAAGAAAGCTAGTTTTGAGAAAATGGCCGCCAAACTCGGACACCCTATAAAGCAACATTTTCCTTAGTTACCATAGTTCATTAATTTTTTTAATTAGAAATCACA
>CM072526.1:50975777-50993277 GCA_036898135.1 Oncomelania hupensis | reverse complement strand
AGCACATCCAAGCTGAAAGAATTGCCATATACCGTTAGAAAAGTGCGCTATATTAAATCCTTGTATGATGATGATGATGATGATGATGATGATGATGATGATGATGATGATGATTATTATATGCTTTCACACCGTTTGCCCAGCGAAATGATAGCTGCACGGCACGGCACCCGACAAAACCACTTCTCGAAAAGTAACTTACAAGTGAAGTGTGTTCATAATTATAGCCAAACGGTGCAAGGCGGCATAACAGCGGAACGGCAGCGATGCGACACGGAGTGAACCATTAGAGCCGCGACCCGGCAACGAAACGGTTCTGACGCGACAAAGCAGCGAAACCAATGACCGAGTTTTCTGTCGTGCCGCTACGGCGACATGGGAAATAATTTGGGAACACCGTGCAAAGAGGCATTTAAGTATGGCTCCCCTTGCGGAAATTGAAACCCAGGTGGTTTGTGTGCCAGAGCTAGTCCTCCACTCCAAGTACCGTGTAGACTGCACACAGAACATACAAGACCCAACAGTGTAGATTTCAAAGGTCAGTGGGTCACCGAAGTATTGATTCATGTTAAAATAGAGTCAAGACGCAGACTAATAGTAAGTACGCTACAAACTTTCTGGGTAGGCGATGCTTATGCGCTTAACTATGCGGGGTGTCGGATAGCGCAGTGGTTGGAGCACTCGCTACTGTTTCGCAAGTTACGCACCGTCCAGTGCGGTTAGCACTTGGATGGGTGACCGCAAAACGTGAAGCGACAAATAACAACGCCCCCAGTTGACTCCACTGTGACTGAGTACCTACTCTCTTAAGGGTGGGGAAGGTAAAGCAGCGAGGGAGAGAGAGAGATGGGCATCACCCTCATTACGCTAGCCCAAGATAAGTGTGATCTACAACATCACGCTCCCCTACGGCCACAAGGCTATGGGACTACCTTCACTTTTACCTTATGCATAAATAGGTAGATCCCATTGTCTTTCTCGACGTCATCACCATCAATACCGCCCCAAAATTGACAGTATCAGAGTATCACTAAAATCCTCCTCCTCATCCTCGTCATCATCATCATCATCACATCATCATCGTCGTCGTCGTCAATCTCAGAAGTAGCAGCAGCATCAGCAGCAGGTACAGAATAGCTAACCTAATGTAGATTACATTTGTCTTTCTCGATCGGTGTCATCATCAGCAGGAACTCCCCAAGATTGACATTGTCAGCAGTATCATCACCCTCCTCCTTCTCATCCTCTTTCTCCTCATTATCAGCAGCAGTAGCTACAACAACAACATCGACAGGAGCAGTTGCATCTTAATTCTTGTTGTTGCTGTTGTTGTTGTAGTTGTGGTTATTGTAGTAGTAGTAGTAATAATACTAATAATAATAATACTACCTCTAATAATAATAATAATAATAATAGTAGTAGTAGTAGTAGTAGTAGTAGTAGTTGTTGTTCTTTTTCTTCTTCATCTTCTTCTTATTATTCTTTCTTTCTTTCTTTCTTTCTTTCTTTCTTTCTTCAGCATCATGATCATCATCGTCAGCAGCAGCACAACAGTTCTTAATATTGTTGTGATCCTCATTATTATCAAGCTGCTCTCCTCAGCCTCCTCTTGGACGATGTTATGACTAACTGATGGATTGTTTGACTAATCTTGTCTTTCTCCTCTTTTTAGTTTCTTTTTCTTCCTCTTATTCCTCTTGCAAATTATCTTTTTTTTCTCCATTTATTGCGGTCGTTCTCCTTCTTTCTTTTGTTCGCCTTCTTGCTTGTCCGTAATATATAAAGGGCAGAATAGCAGCTGCAGACCTTTTGTGCTGGATGAGAATGGATGGCGTCTTTTGATGTAGCAAAGCTTTCAGCAGCTTGCTCATCCTTGTAAAGATCAGTCTGCTGCTCACACTGCGTATCTGAGGCTTGCCTAAGGTTACGATCGCATCTTTACTAGTGCCTGCCGCTGTCAGCTTGAAAGGCCCCAATTCGAAGGCGGTGTTTACTTTTAGCGAGAACTGGCTTACCCTCTAAATTCGCATTGTTTTTACCTTAAACGATGACAAAGTAGGCTTCCGTAGCTCAAACCATCCGTCAACGTTTAGAATTCTCCATTTTGGTTCTGACAGGTTTATCTCCATCTTCCTATATGCTTGCGAAACATGGACCCTCACAGCAGATCTACAACGAAGAATACAAAGCATGGAGATGATGTGCTACAGAAGACTTCTGGGCATTTCCTATACCCAACACATCACCAACGACGAAGTCCGACAGACCATCACACAAGCCATCGGACAACACGATGACCTGCTCACAGTGGTGAAGAAACGGAAACTCCGATGGTATGGCCACGTCACCAAATCATCAGGCCTTGCAAAGACCATTCTGCAAGGCACAGTGCAAGGAGATAGAAGAAGAGGGAGACCGAAAAAGAGGTGGGATGACAACATTCGAGAATGGACTGGTTTGACACTGAGCGAAGCCATCAGGGCTGCTGAGGACAGAGAAAGATGGAGTATGCTGGTTAAACGATCATCTGTGGTGCCCCTACGACCTCCGGGTTACGGGACAGGATAGGATAGGATAGGATAGGTTCTGACAGGGAGTTTTTTTTCCCTAGTTTTACGGTACAGCCGTGTGACCTTTGACCCAATTTCTGAGTGAACTGCAAGGCTTGAAGTGCGCCTCTTTGGTGTCTGAGGTAGCGTAGGGTCTATTTTATCAACATATAACGGAAAACTTTACAAACAAAACATTGTTTTAAAGAGTGGTGGTAATGTAGATTTACGTCCCCGGGGTGTCGGATAGTGCAGTGGTTGGAGCACTCGCTACTGTGTCGAAAGTGAAGCACCGTCCGGTGCGGTTAGCACTTGGATGGGTGACCGCTAAGGTGTGAAGCGACAAACAACAACGCCCCCAGTTGACTCAACTGTGATTGAGTACCTACTCTCTTGAGGGTGGGGAAGGTAAAGCAGCGAGGGAGAGAGTTGGGCATCACCCTCATTACGCTGGCCCAAGATAAGTGTGATCTCCAACATCACGCTCCCCTACGGCCACAAGGCTATGGGACTACCTTTACCTTTTTTTTTTTTACGTCCCCGGACATTGAGCGTAAGGGGACTTGAGAAACGATGTTGATATGTAGTAAGATGTCAAACGAGGAGATAGAGACACGACGAATAAGAATTCAGATGACGTCGTGAGGTCATGTAGATGCGATGCGCTCTAGGCGGTAACCAAGATGTTGAAGCAGAGGCGCAGGTGGAGGGAGGGAAAGTCTCGCGCAGAGATGTGACGAGATGCCCAAGGACTTTGCAAAGAGGCCGTGTCAAGAGGGGTAGGCAGACACGAAGAAGAGGCCGTGTCAAGAAGGGTAGGCAGACACGAAGAAGAGGCCGTGTCAAGAAGGGTAGGCAGACACGAAGAAGAGGCCGTGTCAAGAGGGGTAGGCAGACACGAAGAAGAGGCCGTGTCAAGAAGGGTAGGCAGACACGAAGAAGAGGCCGTGTCAAGAAGAATAGGCAGACACGAAAAAGAGGCCGTGTCAAGAAGGGTAGGCAGACACCAAGAACAGCTGGCGGCGCAGAGCGCCTGTAGTCCGGGGGCGCCACTCTCCACAATAGTTCCCGTGAGGCCCGTGTTGCGCAGGGCTGCCAGGGAATGAGACGGCGACCGCAGAGCTTCGAGGCGCCATCGTCGATCAGCAACCACCGCCCAGTCAGTGGAACCCTACTTGGTGAGAAAATGAAGGTTGAAGGTTGAGGTGACGTGTCGTTTCGGCATCTCCCACATGTTGCTGTCGTTGCTTCGACTTCGGACCCCTATATCTCGACGGCAGAGTG
Source organism: Oncomelania hupensis (assembly GCA_036898135.1). NCBI lineage: Eukaryota > Metazoa > Mollusca > Gastropoda > Littorinimorpha > Pomatiopsidae > Oncomelania > Oncomelania hupensis. The sequence goes on along the minus strand of CM072526.1, from coordinate 50,989,444 downwards.
GCAAGAACAAGGCCAGTGCTCCATCTCAGCAGCTGCAGCGCCTGGGGGTCTGAACGTCTCCTAGGGCCGGAGGTCTGCCACCAACCTGCTGGACTCGCTGCCACCGAGTGTGTCCCGGTTTAAAAGAGTTCTGTTTCTTACCGGCTTGGGTAAAAGCTATTTTTAGCTGTACATTGTTGGCTGGCCCTTTCACAAAAAGGCACACAAATACGGCGTTTCTTCATTTAAAAAAAATTACCATCCTTTCCAAAGAGTTAGTTTTGGTTGTAAGTTTGTTTTCAGTGGGGCTACACTCACTGTGAATGTTAAAAGGATATATCGAGGAAGGCGTGGCCACAGTTGTACTCTCTAAGCTGTCAGGCGTAGGAATTCCGCACGCTTAAAGGTTCATTGTAGATTATAGTCACACGACACCGGCGTGTTTAGGCGACTACTGGTCACATTATTCTGACACCAGCGAACCAGTTGATGGTACATGGTAAGGGGAAAATAATATGGTTACGCGTTGGCTACACCGAGATTCGAACTAGGGACATTTCGGTTACTAGTAAGCCGCTCTACCCACTGAGCTACCCGGCCCCACCATTGCGCGCGCGCTCCGTGCCACTGTTGTAAAATAGTCTACGATATGGACCGGTTTACCCAGCCTGTCTCGGATCGCTCCGCTCTTCTGCCATATAGTTCGTAAGATTATTTAAGACTAGTGGTTTTTGTACCCTGGCAAGCCAGGGTACACATGATGCTGTTTAAAATGTAGACAGAGAGAACTTTTGTCTGCGAGTTTCATTTGGACGATGATACCTCCCCATATCCCCCTTGATACCTCACCATACCCCCCCCCCCCTGATATCTCCCCGTCCCCCCCCCATGATGCCTCATCATACCCCCTTGATACCTCCCCGAACCCACTTGATACCTCCCCATACCATTTTAATGGAAGCGCGCGGAATGAGGCTATTACAGTTTGTGGACATTTTGTTTATTTATTTATCTCAGAAACGGTTAAACGATCGGTAAGGAAATGTCGGCTAAAACGATTTCGCTGGTTTTGAGCACACAGCAGGCCTACTACTACTACTACTACTACTACTACTACTATTACTACTACTACTACTACTACTACTACTACTACTACTACTACTACTACTACTACTACTAATATTGAATATAGAATAATACAAATAGAAATCATAAAAAAACAATAAGGTTTTAAAAGAAAATTTGATATAATAATAATGATAATAATACTACTACTACTACTACTACTACTACTACTACTACTACTACTACTACTACTACTACTAATAATAATAATAATAATAATGTATTATTATTATCATTATTATTATTATTATTATTATTATTATTAATATTATTATTATTATTATTATTATTATTATTATTATTATTATTATTATTATTATTATTATTATTATTATTAGTTTATTAATAATAACAATAATAATAATAATAATAATAATAATAATAATAATAATAATAATAATAATAATAATAATAATAATAATAATAATATTATTATTATAATAATAATAATAAATTAAATGTAAAAAGTCTAAATTTTAAAAAAATATCCATATTGTAGTGTAAAAAAAAAAACTAAAAAAAAAAATATGGCCCGCGTGAGTATCGATCTTGGGTCGCCCGAAACCATAGGCGAAAGATTAAACCAATAAGCTACGAAGGCTTCGTAGCAAAACCATGAATTTTTTGTTCTATATGGGAAAACATGCTGAAACCTCAATTTGATTTTTAATGGAAGCGCGCGGAATGAGGCTATTGCAGTTTGTGGACATTTTGTTTATTTATTTATCTCAGAAACGGTTAAACGTTCGGTAAGGAAATGTCGGCTATAACGATTTGGCTGGTTTTGAGCACACAGCAGGCCGATCAGCAGCTCTCAGCACGTGCCCAGATCAGCGTCCATAGGAGACAAACTTTATAGTAGTGGCGAAGAAGGACTTCCGGCTAAGCAATTTATATATATAGAAGGTACGAGATGGTAGGTTGGTTGGTTGTTTTATTAACGTCTTTTTCATCGAGATGATAAGACGTACGCACGCATTCCCACACATTTACACCAGATACATATATACATCCATACATATATACATCCATACATATAAAATATATATATATATATATATATATATATATATATATATATATATATATATATATATATATATATATATATATATATATATATATATATATAAATTGCTTAGCCGGAAGTCTTTCTTCGCCTCTACTATAAAGTTTGTCCGGTATGGACGCTGATCTGGGCAGGTGCTGGGCGCTGCGGATCGGCCTGCTGTGTGCTCAAAACCAGCGAAATCGTTATAGCCGACATTTCCTTACCGAACGTTTAACCGTTTCTGAGATAAATAAATAAACAAAATGTCCACAAACTGCAATAGCCTCATTCCGCGCGCTTCCATTAAAAATCAAATTGAGGTTTCAGCATGTTTTCCCATATAGACCAAAAAATTGATGGTCTTTCTAGGAAGCTTTGGTAGCTTACTTCGTAAAACATTCGCCTACCGTGCAGGGCGACCCAAGTTCAAATCTCACGCGGGCAACATTTTTTTTACTTCTTTTTTTTTTTACACTACAATATGGATATTTTTCTTTTTAATTTAGGCTTTTTACCTTTAATTTATTATTATTATTATTATTATTATTATTATTATTATTATTATTATTATTATTATTATTATTATTATTATTATTATTATTATTTATAAACTAATAATAATAATAAATTATTATTATTATTATTATTATTATTATTATTATTATTATTATTATTATTATTATTATTATTATTATTATATCTTATATCAAATTTTCTTTTAAAACCTTGGTGTTTTTTATGATTTCTATTTGTATTATTTTATATTCAATAGTAGTAGTAGTAGTAGTAGTAGTAGTAGTAGTAGTAGTAGTAGTAGTAGTAGTAGTAGTAGTAGTAGTACCAAGGATCGGGATGGGGTGGTACGTGTAGGTAAAAGGGGGCTACGGGTAGGTTTAAAGGGGCATGGGTAGGCATAACGGGGATACGGGTATATATAAGGGGGTATGGTGATGGTCGATTCCTTTCATCCATACCTGCGAAACGATCAACGGGGAAGTATCAAGGAGGGTACAGGTAGGTAACAAGGGGGGTACGGAAGGTATCAAGGGGGTATGGGGAGGTATCAAGTGGGTTCGGGGAGGTATCAAGGGGGTATGGTGAGGCATCATGGGGGGGACGGGGAGATATCAAGGGGGGTATGGGGAGGTATCAAGGGGGATATGGGGAGGTATCATCGTCCAAATAAAACTCGCAGACAACAGTTGTCTCTCTGTCTACATTTTAAACAGCAACCTAGATGTGTACCCTGGCTTGCCAGGGTACAAAACCACTAGTAATTATATAAACTGAGCAACTGGAGAATCAATCAAAGCTTTTGCTAATCTAACGCTTACATCAAAGCTTATGTTATCAATGGAATCGATAATTGTAACATCAGTTGGCAAAAATGGACGCATATTACTGCAATGAAATAATACATGTTTCAGAGAAATAGATTCACCACATATACATTTCACAGTTTTACAATATTTGGTTTTAATTGAGTTTAATATTATTTTATGTGCCATGCTTGAAATTGATCTAGCAATTCCACAAGGTTTATTATAGTTGCAGTTAAGTTTAATCTCTTTTACAAATTTATTTTCTATAGAGTTTTGAATTTCTTTAGAAGACAACGGTATTGTTATTGGTTGAGAATTAGTATTTGAAGCACCAAGTTTTGCAGCCCGATCAGCCCAATCATTATAAAGAAACCACTATGTGAGGGAATCCAGACAAAATTCACCTGAGTGCCATTAGTTATCAAACTATGAATAATATTTTTAATTTCCAAAATAATTTCTTTTCTTTCACCATGATTATCTGAATTCAATGCTTGTAAAACTGACATAGAATCTACGCATAACATAAAACAACGCTGAATATACTCACAGAAAGATTAGACATTGTATTTAGAGCCATTAATATCGCAATTAATTCAGCAGTGAATATCGAATTTCCTTTCCCTAATTAATATGATTCGGATATATTTAAATCCGGTATTACAAACGCAGCTCCTGCTTCATCTGTGTGAAGAACAGATCCATCAGTATATATTTTCATTCCAGAATACTTCTCATGTATAACTTCAAATACAGTAAGGAGAGGGTTGTGGTTTTTATTTTCATTACAGCAACAGATATCAAATTTAGCCTTTTCTAATTCCCACATAGGTACTTGTAAAATAATAGTTTTATGTAAACACTCAATATGCCTTAAGACAATTTGAATCAAATCTTTTGTAAAGGTTCCTATTGTTGTAAAGGAATTCACTTTTTGGGCTTGTTTGGGAAAATCTAAATCAGATCATTGCATTTGCTCTTACTATGTATTTGGCACATTATAACTTTCGCCATTCATCAAGAGGAATAACTCCTGCAAGTTTATAGGCCTCTGTGGTTTTTGTATGAATTGGGACCCCTAGTGCTAATTGTATTGAAAGTTTAACCTCTTTTACATACTTGAGTTCTTCATTTTTAATTTTTAATTTTGGAAATTGTCTAGGCTCCTGACCATGATTAAATAATACCAGATTTGTTTTTTCTTTTGACAAGTCAAGACCATTGTGATACATGCAATGACTGATATTATTTAATTCTTTTTGATATAACTTGGTAATATATTTAATTTCATACAAGGATGTTTTCTTTTTTTTTTAAATTTACATTCATCCATGTTGCTATGTCATCTGCATATTGAACAAGTGATACTTTATTACTCAACGGTCAGTCATAAATTAATATATTAAATAAAATTGGTGAAACTATAGATCTTTGCGGAATTCCCATATTAGTTGTATAGCTAAACGAATTTGAATTCCCCACTTTTACCTTTATATTTCTATCTCTTTAAAAAAAATTGGTTTGTCAGGGCGTATGTATAATTACATTGGCACTTTTTTAAGGTACAAGATACAAGATGGTATATTGTCCTCATTTACAGAATGCAAGGTGACATTTGAAAGACACGGAATAGTTTTTCATTTACCACTGTCCCGCGGATCTTGACCGTCTAATCTAGAACGTTCTCTGTACTTTTCAGTTGCTAGAAAAGCAAAAATTGCGACTAAAATCAATATTGCAGGTGAATCTCAAATCCCGTTACCAGCTGCTGCAGAGACTTGTGTAGAGGCCAGCGTACGCCTCGGTCGTGTGTAGAGGCCAGCGTACGCCTCGGTCGTGTGTAGAGGCCAGCGTACGCCTCGGTCGTGCGTAGAGGCCAGCGTACGCCTCGGTCGTGTGTAGAGGCCAGCGTACGCCTCGGTCGTGCGTAGAGGCCAGCGTACGCCTCGGTCGTGTGTAGAGGCCAGCGTACGCCTCGGTCGTGTGTAGAGGCCAGCGTACGCCTCGGTCGTGCGTAGAGGCCAGCGTACGCCTCGGTCGTGTGTAGAGGCCAGCGTACGCCTCGGTCGTGCGTAGAGGCCAGCGTACACCTCGGTCGTGTGTAGAGGCCAGCGTACGCCTCGGTCGTGTGTAGAGGCCAGCGTACGCCTCGGTCGTGCGTAGAGGCCAGCGTACGTCTCGTTCGTGTGTAGAGGCCAACGTACGCTTCGGTCGTGTGTAGAGGCCAGCGTACGCCTCGGTCGTGTGTAGAGGCCAGCGTACGCCTCGGTCGTGTATAGAGGCCAGCGTACGCCTCGGTCGTGCGTAGAGGCCAGCGTACGCCTCGGTCGTGCGTAGATGCCAGCGTACGCCTCGGTCGTGTGTAGAGGCCAGCGTACGCCTCGGTCGTGTGTAGAGGCCAGCGTACGCCTCGGTCGTGCGTAGAGGACAGCGTACACCTCGGTCGTGTGTAGAGGCCAGCGTACGCCTCGGTCGTGTGTAGAGGCCAGCGTACGCCTCGGTCGTGCGTAGAGGCCAGCGTACGTCTCGTTCGTGTGTAAAGGTCAACGTACGCTTCGGTCGTGTGTAGAGGCCAGCGTACGCCTCGGTCGTGTGTAGAGGCCAGCGTACGCCTCGGTCGTGTATAGAGGCCAGCGTACGCCTCGGTCGTGTATAGAGGCCAGCGTACGCCTCGGTCGTGCGTAGAGGCCAGCGTACGCCTCGGTCGTGCGTAGAGGCCAGCGTACGCCTTGGTCGTGTGTAGAGGCCAGCGTACGCCTCGGTCGTGCGTAGAGGCCAGCGTACGCCTCGGTCGTGTGTAGAGGCCAGCGTACGCCTCGGTCGTGTGTAGAGGCCAGCGTACGCCTCGGTCGTGGGTAGAGGCCAGCTTACGCCTCGGTCGTGTGTAGAGGCAAGCGTACGCCTCGGTCGTGTGTAGAGGCCAGCGTACGCGTGTAGAGGCCAGCGTACGCCTCGGTCGTGTGTAGAGGCCAGCGTACGCGTGTAGAGGCCAGCGTACGCGTGTAGAGGCAAGCGTACGCCTCGGTCGTGTGTAGAGGCCAGCGTACGCGTGTAGAGGCCAGCGTACGTGTGTAGAGGCCAGCGTACGCCTCGGTCGTGTGTAGAGGCCAGCGTACGCCTCGGTCGTGCGTAGAGGCCAGCGTACGCCTCGGTCGTGGGTAGAGGCCAGCTTACGCCTCGGTCGTGTGTAGAGGCCAGCGTACGCCTCGGTCGTGTGTAGAGGCCAGCGTACGCGTGTAGAGGCCAGCGTACGCCTCGGTCGTGTGTAGAGGCCAGCGTACGCGTGTAGAGGCCAGCGTACGTGTGTAGAGGCCAGCGTACGTGTGTAGAGGCCAGCGTACGTGTGTAGAGGCCAGCGTACGTGTGTAGAGGCCAGCGTACGTGTGTAGAGGCCAGCGTACGTGTGTAGAGGCCAGCGTACGTGTGTAGAGGCCAGCGTACGCGTGTAGAGGCCAGCGTACGCCTCGGTCGGTCTCAGTTAGGCGGTATGTCGTCCGCTGCTGTGCCCAGAGGCTCTCGCTGCCTTTAAGACGCAAGCAGAACGGCTAATGAATAAATACTGTATTGATCCATCCCTCACAAAATCGCAGTGTGTTTGCCTGTAGTGACGGGCCCACTGTGACCACGCCCCCTCACCATAGCTTTAATACATTCACAGTGAGTGTTGCCACAAGGAAAACAGCTTACAACAAAAAATAACTCTTTCGAACATATACACACAAAAAAACGCTCCTCCCCATAAAAATATATTACGCGTCGTTCCGTCTTAAGTGGTTTAGCGTCGTAAGCGACGTAAACAAACGGGAGCTAGTTTAATTCATGTCATGTGGTAAGGAATTGTTTTCTCTTCTTTTTAATACATTTTTTAAATGTCATTAACAGTTACAGTACAGTATATAGCACAGTACAGGTATTTTTCTTTATGTTCCGACTTACGTTGAAATCGGGTTACGACGCGTTCAACGAACTGATCAACGTCGTAACTCGAGGACCCCCTCTATATATATATTTATATATATATTTTGGTACCTATTAATAGCAACAGTCGTTGGCTAGCCAGCAAACATGCTGGAGCTACAAATAGCAGCCACAAAAGCCAGTAAGAGACAGAACTCGTAAAAAAAATTGCTCGTAAGGGTTTTGATGTTAGGATGATGAAATAGACCCTATTGTACCCTTGGCAACAAAGACGCTTTCTTCAAGACGCTTGGTTCACTCACAAATAGGGTCAAAGGTCGCACGACTATGGTATCGGTATACCGTTAAAACAGGGGAGATCACTCCCTGTCAGACTCGACATGGAAAATTCATACTTTAGCGGATGGGTTGAGCAAAGAAAGCCTACTTTATTATTGTTTAATGGAATAGCAGTGCTGATGGTAAGGTCAACCCGTTTACGTCAAAAGTAAACGAAGTCTGGGAATTGGGACTTCTTAATTGGAAAGAAAACGAACATACACATCCATTGCGATCGCAGGTTACAAATTGTTTCCGTATTGCATGCATACTGCTTTAACTACATACATAGACACTAATACTAATAATAATTTAAGCTGCATGATATGCAGAATCGTGGATGAATTTCTCTGGCTGAGGTAACACACCTTTTCTGATTCTGACTGTCATTCATTTGCCAAACATATTGCCTTTTAAGGGAAAAATGTGTTGTTTATTTATTATTTTATTTATAAACGTAAACAAGGCAGTATATGCAGACATTATCCATTAACAAAGTCGTGAAATGTCAATGGTTTATATGCAAAAATGTGACAGTTGTGATGATTTTAATATAGGTAATTTTTGTACCCACGACCATCGACCATCGGGGAAGGTTCAGTTTGGCGTCAATCTATGGCCCTCAGATATCATTACCAAGGAATCATGTAACAGCTAGCCCAAATTAATATTATTGCAAGTTGTAAGGATTTCAAGGTTTCGACATAAGCGTGAATGCATGCGTTGTTGTTGATGTTGTTTTGGGGGTATGGTTGGAGAGGGTTGAGGGAAGCGCGGGTGTGTTGGGGGTGAAGAGAACGGAGAGGGTAGCTGGAATGAAGAGGAGTGTGTGTATGTAGGGGTGGGGGGCGGGGGTGGATTGAATGGTATTGAGGCGCAAGGTTTGTGTGAACGGTTTTGAGAGAAAGATGAGCTGACTCAACGCTGAAGGTTTGGCCTGCAAGTGCTGCCTACGTCTGCGTCTAGACAACACCAAAATGTCATTTTCATTTTCCTAGCGCTGAGCATTGTCAGTTTGAAACTCTTTATCGTAATTGCTTGGAGTACAGGTAAGTCGCACGTGGTTTCCTGGAGAAGTGTGCATCATCATCATCATCGTCATCATCTTCATCATCATCGTCGTCATCATCATCGCCGTTGTCGTCATCATCGTTGTCGTCATCATCAACATCATCATCGTCGTCGTCGTTATCATCGTCGTTCGTCATTATCATCATCGTTGTTGTCGTCATCACCATCATTATTATCACCAGTAGCAGCAGCAGCATGCATCATTATCATCATCATTAGCAGTAGCAGCAACGGCAACAGCAGCAGCATGCATCATCAACATGCATATCATCATCATCATCATCATTTTCACCTATATTACCACTACCATCATTTCTTCCTCATCATCTCTGCAGGTATCAGTTATAGAAGCTGCTAACAGAACCTTTTTCAAATTTAACCTTCTACCCCCTCCTCCTCCTCCTCTCCGCTGACTCCCTCCAACCCCTCTTCTCTCCACATTCCCCTCTCCCACGCAATACCGCCCTATTCATTCTTTACTTCTTCTTTTTGGGAGGGGGGGGGGGGTGTGGAGGTGTTTAGCTGTTGTAACTTTTTTTTCATGCGCCAAAATCGAAAATGTATTGCAATAGAGGAAAATGTATTTGTAAGTGTCTGTCAGCAAGAAGAAGAGTTGCATTCTCCTCATTCCAGTCTGGGTTATCTTTCCTTTTGGGTCCTGCTTGGGTTATCTTCCTTGGCTCCTTGCGATTTCACTTGAAGTGAACCCTTCCCCTGAACGCTAGCAACAGAGAGCGAGAGAGAGGGAGAGAGGTAGGAAGGGAGGGGGGGAGAGAGGAGAGGGGCGATCCGAATGTTGAGGGATAGATGTGTGTTATATGACTATTTGTGCGAGAGTTCATGAAACATGTGCATGTGAGCGTGTATGTTTGGTTACAGATCGTCGCGCTTTGAGCGTGATTTGTTCTTTGAGGATGTGACGGTGGGTCTATCGTTCCTGGGCTCTGCACAATGGAATGCTATTACCCACTCGTCTATTGTCGATGGGGATCGCTAGTAACCTACCTGTGACTTAAATTAATACATTTATATGTTTAGCTCGGTCTGTGTTTAGGCTGGCGGTACAGAGATAGAAAGAAAAATGGTAAAAGATCACTGTCACACTAGCTCTCACACGGCTATAAAACATAGGTAGTCCAGCCACTTGATAACAGTAAATATCACACATTTAGTTCCTCTACTCTATACACGATCTGCGAAGTACGATACCAACTTAAAAGTTCAAATGTCAATGCAAATGGTTCGTTCTTGATAGTTCTAGGCAGCTACTTTATCATCATCGGGCACTGGATACTTTCTGCCCTAATGGTCAGAGTTCTGCAAGAGTGGACTACTGTGGTCCTGTGATAGAGGTTTGGTGCACTTAGTGGATATACACTTTAGCTATTGTTCGAAGCGCTGTGTTGTGGTTTATTCCGTGATGCGCTGTGTTGTTGTGGAGTCTTCTCCTTGTTGCTAGACTGGTGGGCTCTCTTCTCGCAGTGCTTGAGATGCCTTGGCAGGCCAACGTTCAGTGACCACTTGTTCTTGTCTTTTGCCTGGTTGAGCTCACGATACGATGTCTGCTCGTCTGTAACATATGAGACAAAATTCTGCACAACCCTTTATAATAGGTGTGTGCAGAGCGTCTCACTGAAGGCCGAAGTAGCCCTCAGTGATTAGCTCCACATTTCTATATATATATATATAAGCGATGAACATTCTGCTAAGTCCGTGGTCTATTGGAATCTCCTCTCTAATTTCCTATACATATATAAATATAAATCATAGCTACCTATACACATAGAGAAAGAATTAATATTATACACAATCTCTGGTACAGCCACTGGTCTGCAACCATACATATAGGTTAAACAACAGTGGGTCCGTACGGAATACAACATGGCGTCAAACCCGGTTGTGTTCGCCACATGGTCACGCAACGTTGGACTAACAATTCAATTCTAAGCATAGCAAATTTCACAAACATAATTCAACAATAATATCAATACATCATGATGAAACAAAAATATGTTCATTTACCTTTTTGACAATGTCAGGCCGTGGCTAACTTGATTGATTAGAGTTTTCAACTACCTATGCTTCCCTAGTCTGTCAGTGGAGAGATTTCTAGAGCATAGCTGTGTACTGCTCGCAGTTTGAACGCAGAATGACTCTTCTACCTGTCTGCCTGAATCAGGTAGAACTGGTCTACCTAATCTCTCTCTGTTTGGATTGACTGTAAATTCGTCTATCCGTAGCTGCGATGATGTCACTACACTGCGCTCGCGTCAAGCTAGCAGAGTGTAGCACACATCAGTAATACTTCTATCGTCTGCTTTAGCGTAACATTACCCTTAGTGTTACAACTGACTAAACAAGGCAAAAGCTTAAACTGTGCTGTGTAAAACGGGCCTCTTGTTACAGAGGAAAAGCGCTCATACATAGTATCCAGTATTATTATTTTTGGTGGCGTACTGGTTGCTTAGTCCTCTGTTTCACTGTGGATTATGAAAATGGTCGGCAGTTATCCCTCACTGTGCCACTCCCGAATGTAAGGTCAAACTATTTTCGCAGGATTATCTCCCGTTAATGGAAATGAAGAAGAAGAAGAAGAAGAAGAAGAAGAAGAAGAAGAAGAAGAAGAAGAAGAAGAAGAAGAAGAAGAATATGATGATGATGATGATGATGATGATGATGATGATGATGATGATGATGATGATGATGATGATGATGATGATGATGAAGAAGAAGAAGAAGAAGTAGTGAAGAAGAAGAAGAAGTGAAGAAGAAGAAGAAGAAGAAGAAGAAGAAGAAGAAGAAGAAGAAGAAGAAGAAGAAGAAGAAGAAGAAGAAGATGATGATGATGATGATGATGATGATGATGATGATGATGATGATGATGATGATGATGATGATGATGATGCAGAAGAAGAAGAAGAAGAAGAAGAAGAAGAAGAAGAAGAAGAAGATGTTTTCACAAACATACTTCTTTCTACCACAGTGATCGCTTCTAGCCCCCGTTCCGCAGCCGTGTTGGCAAAATGGATAGTTTGCTTAGACCACTGATAGTGCCGTAGAGCCGTCATCCTTGATTCATTCCTGTCGCCCTTCCCGTTGACCATGACACAAACAATAAACATCCCACATCGGGTGGATTATCTACCCGAGGTTGGCTTGTGACTTCTTTCTGGCCTGCACCTCCCGTTTCGTTTCGTTGATGTGATGTTTTTATTTTTCAGATGATGCCTTGAGATTTTGGTGGCGCGAAGCGTAATGGGTAGAGAACAGGCACCTGTACGAAGTCGGCATGCATTTCAAATAGTATCTAGACACTGCGCTGCAACAAGTAACCTGCATGCGACAAGGAATGCATTGAGGGAGAGGAGATAATAAACACCGCCCTCATGAAGCTGGCCCTCAGAGAAGGTGCGCTGAAGATGGGAGATAAAAGAGGGTGGGACTACAACTGTCCTGGTGTAAGGCGTCAAGGACGGTTATTTATTAGTAGTTGTAGTAGTTCACGAGCGTAAGATCCAGCAACCATTGTTTTGGGGCTTTGTCCCTCCCTGCGGTGTCCGCGTGCGGTGTCCGGCTTTACGCGCTTTTCTCGAAAACTAAACGAATGATTTCTTTTTTTTTAAAAATATTATTATTATTATTATTATTATTATTATTATTATTATTATTATTATTAGTAGTAGTAGTAGTAGTAGTAGTAGTAGTAGTAGTAGTAGTAGCATCATCATCATCATCATCATCATCACCATCACCATCATCATCATTATTATTATTATTATTATTATTATTATTATTATTATTATTATTATTATTATTATTATTGTGGGAAAATGAGTTTACTGTGGAAATGTGATTGGAGTAACATTAAAACAGAAGTTCAAGTTCAAGTTCAAGAATACTTTATTATCTCAACAGAGAAATTATGACATACAATTGCTGATTGGTATGAAACATTAAAACAATACATACATAGATAAAACAAGTACACAGTAGACTACATCTATAGTAAATTTCCAGTATGAAATGACATCTCAAACATCATCACAAACATCAACATCTTATATACAAAAATATTACTTAGCGTTATTTAAAAACTCAATAGATTTTGGAATAAAACTGTTTTTTGTTCTTACAAGAGAACATTTAGGCACACGCAGTCTGCGACCAGAGGGCAATATAGCCTACAATACAATGGGTCATCGTCGCTTAAGCCGACTTCCAAGCTTTGAACAGCAGCCGTTTCTTCCTTGTTGTGTAAACAAACAACTACATTACATTACATCATTATTGCTTTAGGTCCAGCGGACTCTTCCGAGCAACATTTCTCTCTCTCTCTCTCTCTCTCTCTCTCTCTCTCTCTCTCTCTCTCTCTCTCTCTCTCTCTCTCTCTCTCTCTCCTTATAACAGGTTGATTCTGGGATATATATATGCAATCGGCATTGATGCTACTAATATGTGAATAAACAAGTGAACCTTTCGATTTCTTACAAAACCGTTCTTTGGAAAGAGTTGTGTGTGTGCGTGTGTGTGTATGTGTGAGTGTGTTAAATCTTAGTTTTTGTTGGAAGGGTAACACTCACGGTAAATGTCAAAAAGGTTCTGATGCTGAAATGTACCATCTTGGTACTCTATTAAGGTAAGGAAAGCAAAGTAAGGTGAAATCTAGTACAATATTATATGTGATAAAGGTTTCATTATTGTAAACTGTCTGTTCTAATTTACAAAATGGTGCCCCATAACACTGGCGGTTCTGAGTGCAAAGATTTTAAAAAGTACTGAAGTAGAAGAAGTATGAAGAAGGACGGCCTGTAGAAAAGCAACAGATGGGGAAGGTAGTGAGCAGTGCTCACCAAATGATTTTGCCGAAGGCAAGAAAAGAAAAC
>CM072526.1:50918277-50970777 GCA_036898135.1 Oncomelania hupensis | reverse complement strand
TCTATTATTTTTCTTTCAGAAATGCTCTGCATGCATCTATACTAGATGGCAGCTATGGCAAATCTACAGTCGTGAGTCTACAGCCTACAATGTATGATGAATCTGCAGTCGGTTTCTGTCACTTTGAAGCCAAAAAGAGGTAAGGTGTCTTCTGAACATGTTTGATTTGCATCAGCGTTCTAGATCTATTTCTTTCGATTTATGAATGGATATTTGTCGCACATTTTCGCGATCGTAATGCCGGACTTTGACAGTGATAGTGTTGATGGTTTTACAGATTTATTAGACGAATTAGCGATATATCATGCTCAGGACTTCAGGACTTAAATGTTGATAATAAGAGTGATATTTATGAGTGTGGTGCTCTTATCTACCGACTTTAATTGTAAAATGTTGATCGATTTTTTGATTGACGTGGTAGGTTCTAATGCTCAGTGGTCTGAGTATATTTGGGACCCAAATATTGAAGCCACAAAGTTTGAAGACTTAGATATAAATCTGTTGAACATTTCTTTTAATCAAACAAAGTTTTAGAACATTCAGAGGCAAAGCAATCACGTATACATTAGAAGATCGTCACAAGTGTTGTGAGTTTTACCCGTGTGTTATTCATTGGATGTATACATTGATTGGAGTCAATGAGATAAGTATGCTACTGCAGGGCTTCTGAAATGCACTAGCCCGCTCGCCAATGGCTAGTTAAAATTACCACGGGCTAGTTAAAGTTCAAAGTCTACTAGCCCGGCGGGCTAGTTGATTTTCTCTCTTCAGTTTGTCAATCCCAGATGAAAATAAAAACATCGGCTTGATTACGAACCGTTTAAACTGCGCAGCTCTACACGTGTGCGTTTCGCCAAGAACGATCACTGAAGAGGGACCGTATGGGTGATGATTCATTTCATATCATTCGATAATAAGCGCATCGGGAAGAGAGGAGAAAAATATCCCTTACTGTGCCTCATTCCCTGAATTGCAAGCCAAAAAATACTCTGTATGATTGGCTCGTAGCGCGTAATATTGATTGATATGAACCAATCTATCAGAGAAGGCTTTACATGATCGCTCAGCTTAGTTTGTTAGCGCTTTCGGTTTAGCTATGGTAGTATGGATCGATTTGTAAAAAGAATTGGTTCAACTTCTGCCGAATCTGATACACCGGCTAAAAAAGCAAAACAATCGCATCAGAAAAAAATCGAAAAGGATAGATGCTATGATAAAAATGAAAGAAAGCGCGAATTTAAAGATGAATGGTACTTTGATCACGAAGGCAAAAAGCGAACGTGGCTCCACTACGATGGCTCCAAAATGTTTTGTACGCCGTGTAGACAGTACCAGAAACCGAAAGAAGGAAAAAAAAAAACCTATTTGTAGAAGGATCGACCAATTTTAAACTTGAGAGCATCAAGTCCCATGAAAGTTCAGAAGGACACAAGTGGAGTGTAGCATGCGATGCTAACAGCAAAAAGAAGGTTGAAGATACAGAGGCAGGAAAGTGCCTGACATCGTTGGACAAATGGACAAGCTGATAATTCTGTTCAGAAATGCCCATGCTTTAGCAAAACATGCTCGTCCATTCACTGATTTTCCTTGGATTTGCCATTAAGTCATAAACTCTCTCTCTCCCTCTCTCTTCACATGTTACGCTTCTATTCCAAAATTAGTTGAGCAGGCGATTTTGACAGCTGTTTACACGGAAATGATTGTGTTTAGATAGTAATAGATTGCAATTTATGCTTCCTAGCAAGCACATCCCTAGCACTCCATTTTACAGCTTATTTGATGCTTTGCCATTTCAGCAGGGCTAGTCAAAATTCTTGCGGGCTAGTAACTTTTCTAAGTAACTAGCCCGGCGGGCTAGTTGAAAAAAAAGTCTTTCAGAAGCCCTGCTACTGTGTTATGCATATTTTTGTAAGCATGTCTTGTATTATTTTTTAGAGCATTACCACCATCATTATTATCACTGTATTTCTGACTTTATCAATTGTAGTAGCATACCTGGGGTATGTAATTACAAACCAATATTGACAGGCCTACAATAGGTAGACACTCAAAATAATGTATTTGCTGCATAGTATATTCAACAACCAACACCAACAGTTTGTGAGGCATGTGAGAGACTGGCATGATGTTGCGCCTGCTGTCGGGTCATTGCGGCAGTGAGTGGAGGTGCGTTGCGTTAAGTAGATTACCGTTCCCGGAAACGGAGCGTATACTAGGGGACTGGATGAGTGAAGGCAGTATGATGTAAGAAGACGTGTTGCGGTAGGATGGTGACTTCAAAAGCGAGCTGCGACATTCAGATGATGAAGGCACGATGAATCAGGACGGAAAGTGAAGTGCGAATGCATGGGGTTTGGAGCGCACGAAGCAGCTGCGAAAATGACTGTAAGGGTGCCAAACAGGACGCCACGGAAAGGCCGGACGAAAGGTGCCGAAGAGGCCGTAGAAGAATGGGCCGATGGAGCCGCAAGAAGATGACCAAGTAGAGGCCACGTGAAGGAGGGTAGGCAAAACGCAGAATGCCGCTGGCGGTGAAAACACCTGTTGTCCGGAGGTCGCCACTCTCCACAGGGAACTCCACGTCGCCCAATAATTAAAAAAAGGTAATGGGCAGCCAGAGGCCGGGCAGACGGAGACGGAGACGGAACGAGGAGGGCCCTTCCACGCTGAGCAACCGCCGCCCGGCCAGAGGAGCCCAACAATAGAGAAGATGAAAGTTGTAGTGTGAAGTGGAGAGTCGTGTCGGAATCTCTCGCGGACAGCTGCGGTGGCTTCAACTTCTGGCTGCCACCCACGGGACGGTGCATCCTCCTCCTATCGGCACGCCGCAGTGTCCGCGCGTCTGAACGTCTCCTGGAATTAACTTCTGCAAGAAGCAGAGCTGCACCATCTTTGGGCTCCCGATCGTCTCGATTTCAGAGAATGGCAAGAACTGCGGACAAGTCCTCCGACGGAGCAGAAAGCGCCCCTGCGCAAGCTGAGACGACGACTGCCGCGGTTTCAACTTCTGTACTGCCACCGCCGACCACGAGACCTGGAATCGTATTCGCACGCCACAGCCCTCGACCCAGCCTGGTTGATAAGTGGAGGTGCCTCGCTAGTAGAGGCTAAAATAGTCAAAAGGAACAGCGAGAAAGACGCTTGTTTGTAACACCTAATTATGCCATTCACAAGAACATAACTGAACGCAAACATTATTTTACACATGCGAACTCCATTGCTACCGCACTGGACGCCTTGCAGCTTTAAACATGTTCTGCTTAGGGTAGCACAGTCTTCTGCTGTTACTCTCAATTGGATGCTTTAAATTAATTTATGAAGCTGAGGTTCTAATTATAAACTACTATCACACATGTTTTTTCTCTATATTTTCCAGTTGCACCAATGGATTTGAAAAAAAGGCTTCTCTACCGTCACTATGGAAGAGGGCAGCTAATGGCTGCATTAGCCAAGTGTCCTGCAAACAATAAATCAGGTAATAAGATTAATATTTAAGTAACTAAAAAATAACTAACAAAATTAAAACATAAAACATAAAAATTAAAAAATACTAGTAAAAATATTTTTAAAATGTCCTTTTATTTGTTTAGAAAATGTAATAATTTTTCAGAAAATGTATAAGAGTTACACAGTTATTTTTTAATACTGTCCCTACGCTATCCTATCCCGCAACTCAAAGGTCGTTGGGGCAGCACAGATGATCGTTTAACCAGCGTACTCCATCTTTCTCTGTTCTCAGCAACCCTCATGGCTTCGTTCAGTGTCAAACCAGTCCAATCTCGAATGTTGTCCTCCCACCTCTTTTTCTGTCTCCCTCTTCTTCTGCCTTCTTGCACCGTGCCTTGTAGGATGGTTTTTGCGAGGCCTGATGCTCTGGTGACGTAGCCATACCATCGGAGTTTCCGTTTCTTCACCACTGTGAGCATGTCATGTTGTCCAATGGAAGTGTGATGGTCTGTGGGTCTGTTGTTGGTGATGTGCTGAGTATAGGAAATGGCCTGAAGTCTTCTGTAGCACCTCATCTCCATGCTTTGTATTCTTCGTTGTAGATCTTCC
Source organism: Oncomelania hupensis (assembly GCA_036898135.1). Classification (NCBI taxonomy): domain Eukaryota; kingdom Metazoa; phylum Mollusca; class Gastropoda; order Littorinimorpha; family Pomatiopsidae; genus Oncomelania; species Oncomelania hupensis. The sequence goes on along the minus strand of CM072526.1, from coordinate 50,966,721 downwards.
AAATAGGTTGGAATAATTTTAGTCAAGCAGTCTGCAGAATATCAACTTAATTAGGAGAATCATCATTGACTAGTGTCACATTGTCAGCTAGTTTCCCCCTTCCCCCTCTCCCCTTTGCGGGATTGTCATTTTCATTTCTGACGTGAGCATTTTTTCACATTTTATTGTCCCTTTTTATCGGGAAATTCTGGGCCGTCTCCCCTGGGGAAGGTGTTGTTGTAACCTGTGGCGCACCCAAACTCAACCTACCTAATATTAGTTGTGTTTTTTATTTTTATTTTGCTGGGTGAGCAAACCGAAATACCCGGAGAAAACCCCCGAGACGTTGCCCGAGTCGAAAGAAAATAATATTCGAAAAAACATAACGCCATGCTGGATCGATCCCACACCCGTCAGTATCCATTGGATTCTAGCCTATGGACAAGGAAAGTTAGTCTCGCGTTTTACCACTCGACCGCAACGCTCGCCAGTTGCTTTCATGTTCATTTTAAGATGACTTTAAAATGACGTGAATAGAGCGAGAAGTTATGGGGATCAAAAGATAATGAAGTAATATAATCTAATTTGACATATATAGCGTTTTTATTCAGCCTGGTAGAGCTCGTGCTGCGATCTATACCAACATACGCGCTAGAATGTTATACACACTCTTTCACCATTACTTACACATATCTCTTGACCTTTGTTATTAAAAGTGTACCTAAGTTATGTTAAAGATGTTAATTATTAACAGGTGCAGGACACTAACGTGACCATTATACACTCACACTCCACACCAAGAAACCCATCACTTTCCGTACATCGCCATGCTTTTAGTCAATCCACCCCGTTTTTAATTGCACACATTCCTGGGACTTGAAGAATTAGCTCCATCGAGCAATAATCAGCAAAGATTTTTTTTATATTATTGATTTTAGCTCTGCATTGAGGCTGTGACCCTTCAGAAAAAGTGAAGAATGTTATTTTTTTTAATTGTGCATCGACCAGTCATTGAAGGAAACCTGTATGCTAAGTTTGAATTCAGCGGGATTGTAATTACCAGAGATATTGCTGGGCACACACACACACAGACAGACAGAGAGACAGAGTGAAACCTATGTATACAGGCGGGGTGAATAATTACAGGCATACGCCATTTTATGAAAATACGCTTATTACATTTTATATAGTACGTAGCAAAGAGTATGCTTGTTAATTTTCAGCAATTCTTGGTCACTGCATGTTATTTTATAAATGTATTGAACTAAGACATAACGTGTATAAAATAATTTTAAATAAATTTAATAATAATTATTATTACAAAATAATCATTTAGATTTCAAGTAATCTTAATACAATAAAACATAACAATTGATTAATTACAAATACTAGATTTTTTATCCAAATCCAATGCATGCTTGTCCATCAGCTTCCATGTTTTGCACTGTGTTGATGGAGTGTGTATGTGAAGTGGACGTACAGTAAACCACCGGCCAACTCTAAGACTTATGTACATAGCACTATGAGGTTGTGTGGAAGACTCGGTTTTGTGGGGTACATTTTCATATGACCTCACAGCACCTATCTCAAACCCCCCTTGCCAAATTCTCTAGTGTCCTATGCATGTATTTATATCACCTCACAATACCGCTGGCATACTTACTATATGCACACACATACCACGCAAGGGTAGCACAGGGCATACATTTTTAAAGAGCATACATTTAATATCGGTCTGTTGGTTGGTCCGTTGCATGCAAAATTGATGTTTTTATTTTGCACTGGAATTTCTTTAATAAAAATATTTTCATTGTTTTTTATTTACACACGTCAATATCTTTTTTTCTTCCTAACCAACCGATATGTAGTTTGATATGATTGCTTGATCAAGTGAAGAGCAAAGTATTACAGACACTTCAAAATCAGCTGCGTTGATGTACATATATGAGGTTGGTATCTCTAACGGGATTGAGAGGTGGACAGTTTTATGAGGTACATTTCCTATGACATTGCAATGAAGACCTCACAAACCACTGGCGGAGTTCACCACTATGTCTTCTATGTATTTATTTCAATCACCTCACAATACTGCTGACATATTCAAAAGTACAAACACACACTCACACACATACCTCTCCAGGGTAGCTCATGGCAAACATTTCCAAAGGGCATTCATTTTCAAAGTAACAGTTTTGGCCTTTCTCTTGATGAAAAAACATTCATCACTGCTCGGTAATTATGTTAAAATTGCACAGCCAGCATAGCCTACTATTACGTCAAATTTGTTATGAAGTATTGTGTAGCTCGCAATGATTGTGTAACAATGACCACCTCACGCTGTTGAGTAGGCGGGCATGCGGTGAATTAACCTGTTATTCTCACAATGACTTCATGAATAGTAGCCTTGTTTCAAACTCTGCATTTTTGGTAGGCGTAAGAAATGGTTTAATACAGCCGGTTTGTTTCTTATTTTCTTTTTCTTTTTTCACAAACTAAATCCATACTAGGTACTCACTTTCATGTAGGATATTGTGAATAAGTTCACTAAGGGGCATGTGAATTATTGGCTTTGCCCTTTGTCACGTGGGGTTTATGGGCTCTGCACAATGGAATTATGGACCCTCACGTTTATTCGGTGGGAACTGCTAGTAGGTCACCCTATGAATTACTTTAATAAATTTATTTGTTTAGCTCGTTCTGTGTTAAGGTTGGGGTACAGAAATAGATAGAAAAATGGTAAAAGATTACTGTCACACTAGCTTTCACACGGCTATGAATCATATGTAGTCCAGCCACTTGATAACAGTTAAAATCACACATTTATTTCTTCTACTCTATACAAGATTCTCTAAGTACTACTCTAACTTAAAAAGTCTCAGTCACTGCTAATAGTTCGATCGCTGATAGTCTAGGCAGCTGTTATATCTTCCTCGGGCACTTGCTATAATATTTCATGTAGATTTGGACTACTGTGGTCCGTTTTACAGTTTCTGAAGAGTTGGACTACTGTGGTCCTGTTATGATCAGTTTAAGTGCACCTTCGCCTTATGCACTTAACTCATGTGTGGGATGTTCGAAGTCCTTCTGTGAGGTAGCTTCTGGTACACCTTTGTCGTTGTGTAGTTGGGTTCCCTTGCCACGCTGTGGGGTCTGACAGGGTGTTTCTTCAGGGTAGCTCTTTCCGTCTTGTGCGGTAGAGGTTCCTCAACCAACTAGTCGTTTCTGTGGAGTGGGACGCACAGGATAGCTCGGGATAGCTCGGGATAGCTCGCCTGCTCGTCTGTAATATAAGAGACGAAATTCTGCACAACCCTGAATAATCAGTTTGTGCAGAGCGTCTCACTGAAAGCCAAGTAGCCCTCAGTGATAGCTCCACATCTCTATACATAAGCGACGAACATTCTGCTACTTCCGGGGTCCACTGGAATCTCACTCTAAATTCCTATACATACATAAATATAAATCGTGTCTAACTATACACATACAGAATTAATAATAATATAAACATTCAGTGTTACAGCCACTGGTCTGCAAACATACATATAAGTTAAACAACAGTGGTTCCGTACGGGATACAACATGGCGGCGCAACCGGTCGTGTTTCGCCTCGTGCTCGGCTCTTCCACGTGGTACGGCAAATTCGGATTAACACTTCACATTTATGCATAGCAAATTCTTCAAACATAATTTCAACAATAATACAAATATATCACGATGAAACAGAAGGGTGTTCATTTACCTGTTTGACAAGTTCAGGCCCGTGATGACTTGAGAGAATTCTAAGAGTTCAAAGTCCTGCTTCCTGGTCTATGAGTGAAGATAGTTCTCTGCTAGCTAAGTAGATGTTACTTCTTCCTCGTCTCACACACGACTGATTCAAACTGTGTTAGGCTCTGACACATTCATAACTGCTCTACCCACTGAGCCTGCTCTGATTGGTTAAAACGGTCCGATTCAAAACTCAAGTGCTGACTCACTGCGATGTGGGTGGCTCGCTCGCTGTGTGTGGTCTGCTGTGTAATTTAATTGCTGCTGTGTCATAGTCTAACTTCTCTACTGTTACAAATACTACACATGGCTAAATAGTCAACAAGCAGAGTTAAAGCTAGCCAGTTCGTGACACCCTTTTAGTCTATATTAATGTTTGTACCTAACGAAATAAATACAGGATATTTTACACACAGCTACTATCCCTTCCTTCCCCCCCCCCTCTCTCTCTTTCTCTCTCTCTCTCTCTCTCCTCGTCCCCCCATCTTTCCTACAAACACACCTAAATCGGAATTAATGACGTAGACTTTTGATATGTTTCTTCAAACCTCAAATAATTATATTGTCCTTATAATTATATGGAGTTTGTGCTTTTCTTTCTTCAGGACCTGGAAAGACTGACCGGACAGATGGCTTTGCTGGGACATTCTACAACTAGTACAAGTAGCATTACTACTTTGGAGGATCAACATGAAGACGGAGGCACACCTGAAGCACTGCTGGTGAACAAATCAAGGTCAGGAAAAATACTAGAAAGAAAATACAGCCAGACAGACTACAAACAACGGAAGAGTGCATACTACAAATACAAGTCCCTTCAGGAGTTTAAGTCAAAGAACATTCATGATTTGGCTGCACAAATTAAATACTACTAGTGATTCACTGTTCAGGACCATAAATTCAACACTGTCATTGTGAACAAATTTGAGGGCGTGGTATATGAACGCCTAAATGTTAAATCTAGATCAATTATTTGTATAGCAAAAGTGTGTAAGTGTTATACTAGTAGCTGCTGTTGTGTGGTATGCCGTTACGATGAGTATAAAAGTAGTTTTGACCTTGTTGCATTATGCTCTTTGTGCGATGATAATTGTTCCTGGAAACTGTGCAATGTTTCTGTGGAATGGAAATAAGTGCAGAGAGGACCAAAGTGATGACCAACAACACCAATGGCATCAACACGGACATTAAAGTCCAAGTCCAAGGCCAATCCCTCAACACTGTGCATAGCTTCAAATATTTAGGAGCCATTGTATAAGACAATGGGTCCCGACAGGAAGTCCTCTCCAGGATCGCACAAACAACTGCTGCCCTGGCGAGGTTAAAGCCAATTTGGAAAGACAGGATCATCAGCCTACATTCCAAGGTAAGACTGCTGCGCTCCCTTGTCATCTCCATCTTCCTATATGCTTGCGAAACATGGACCCTAACAGCAGATCTACAATGAAGAATACAACGCATGGAGATGAGGTGCTACAGAAGACTTCTGGCCATTTCCTATACCCAGCAAATCACCAACGACGAAGTCCGACAGACCATCACACAAGCCATTGGATAACACGATGACCTGCTCAAAGAGGTGAAAAAACGGAAACTCCGATGGTATGGCCACGTCGCCAGATCATCAGGTCTTGCAAATACCATCCTGCAAGGCACAGTGCAAGGAGGCAGAAGAAGAGGGAGACCGAAAAAGAGGTGGGAGGACAACATTCAAGAATGGACTGGTTTGACACTGAGCGAAACCATCAGGGTTGCCGATGATAGGGAAAGATGGAGTACGCTGGTTAAACAATCATCTGCGTTTTCGTACCGTAGGTTATGAGGTTGTGTGTAAGACTTTCTGACGAGGTTGTGAGGTACCAAATTTTATTAGGTACATTTTCCCATGCTCCACAGTGCCCACCTTAGAAACCACGTGCTGAGCTACCAAGTATATCGCCTATACATTTATCTCAATCACCTCACAAAACCGTTGGAGTGCGACCACCTACACACACACGCGCGGATGTTTGCATGTACACTACAACGATGCTAAAAATGTGCTTACCTCACAACGTAGGGTACGTGGGCATATGTGTGGTGCCCCTATGACCTTTGAGTTACGGGATAGGATAGGATAGTATTTGGGAATGCCAATGTGAATGGCGTCGGTGAGACAAATGATAGAGGGCTGAGTGTCCTAGAATTACGGGAAAGGATAGGATAGGATAGGATAGGATAGGATAGGATAGTTCCTATTTTTCACTGTGCTGTTCTTGAAATTCATTTTGGGGGTAGGAAACTCTGGTTAATTGAGAATATATGAGCATCAGAAGCCACATTATAGTCAATGCCATTGAAAGTCAAGGTCATTCCAAGGTCACTGGCTTTTTTGGCATAATGCATCTTTTGCTGTAATGTATTTGATCTTACATGAGTGTATTTAGAGCTGGAGGTCAAAGTCATCTCAAGATCAAGAGCATAGAAAGATCAAAGTTGGTATGACTTTGCGTTTTAATGCCACCGTTACATTTAGTTTTTCTCTGGGCATTCATTTTAATGTTAAATATTGCAAGTTCCATAAGGAGCATGTGCGTCATATGGGTTTTTGTCCTTCTAATTTTAAATTATTAATACTATTTGTAATTTATTTTTAAACTTATTATTATTATTATTATTATTATTATTATTATTATTATTATTATTATTATTATTATTATTATTATTATTATTATTATTAATTATTATTATTATTTTACTCCTGGCCGTTAACGCACTTTGAATCACGGGCTGTACAGGCTGTTATTGTCTAACATTCGAGTACATCGCGTAAACCACGGAGCCAACTGCGTTCCTGGCATAATACAACTTTTGCTATAGTTTATTTGATCGTACATGAGTGTATTTGGAACAGGAGGTTAAGGTCATCTCAAGGTCAAGAGCATCGAAAGATCAAAGTCGGTATTTGCGTTTAATGTCTCATTTTCTTTTTCTTTTCTGTTGCTCATATTATGTTAAATATTGCAAGTTAAATAAGAAGCATGGAGTCATGAGGGCTTTACCCTTCTAGTTATAATGGTGTAATGTTTTGACGGTTTAACAGATTTTGGTTTTCTGTGGTCCTGATTCGGTTCCGCCTTGGTAGTCCGCTAGACCCTGTACTACCTGTAAGCATTTTCTGTATAGTGCTCCTAGCAATGTTCCCGATTAAGCACAGTGGTGCATTAATTACGCACCAAATACGAAAACTGATGCAGAAAAGTTTGTGTGCGTCCACATTTTTTCCAAATCGCTGAAGTAGCAATCGTGATAAATGAGTGTCCAACTAATTCACGCAAAGCCCACATCGAAGACTTCCATAGCCGACCATTCAGTGTTGTATCGCGAGTTGTCGTCCTTTAAAATCGAAGGTGCGAGCAATGTGTACTTCCAGTATGCATTTATATCGCTGCTGAAATGGTTTTCCTTCCCTGACAAACCAAATTGTGGAATCTTAAAATTTAGAAAAGGACTCGTACACCTTATTTAATTGTTTTTGATGGATTGTAATTGTTTTGTTGTTGATGATTAGAATGGTAAAGACAACAATACTGTTGCTGATGGGGATGATAAATCCAAATATTTGTTTTGTGACAACAAGTATGTTGCATAATGTACTTCTTAATTCTTGAGTAAGTTTAACTTTATATTGTGTATTGGGGAAATCAGTTTAACTTTTGATTGTATTTTTGACTCAAATGCATTGAAATGTATGTTGATGTTACTGTACTTACCCAAAAAACTTATGTTTTGACTCTCTCTCTCTCTCTCTCTCTCTCTCTCTCTCTCTCTCTCTCTCTCTCTCTCTCTCTCTCTCTCTGTCTGTCTCACCCCTTGGGGTCATGAGCAATCTTGCCACTGTAGATTGTTCTAACCTATAAAGGGAAAAGTGAAAGCCCCAGTTGAAAACCTGTCTTTCCTTTATAGGCATGACCGATTCACTGCGGCAACAGTACCCCCGTTGGAGTGCCGGGGGTTTCAGTATAAATAGTATCCCCACTTTCTGGAAATTTAGTGCTTTAAATTCCCACTGTCGCTGTCTTCCTCATTTGCTCTTTCCCATTCCTGCTCTGTCCTATCAATCTGCTATACTATCTTCTTCTTCGCTTGATCAATGACCTACCTTTTTTCTTGAAAACTCTTCCTGGACAAGACTCCTTGTTTGTGTATGTGGGTCTGTTGGATCAGCTTGGGAGTATTGGACGCTTTCTGCCGGGTGGTCACTAGGGCTTCCTATGATGTTATTATTTAGCAATATAGGCATTTTATATGTATGTGTTTTGTTGATAATTTATAATGATGTTTGTATGCTATTTTGTTTTTGTAACCGGGGGTTCGATTAGTTGGGGTAAAGCCTCAGCCGTCCCCTGAGTGGGATGTCTTTATTGTAAAGTGACTGGCCGGTGGAGGGCATACAGTTTTCCCACTAGGGTTGTTTCAGCAGATCTTTTATGCGGATCGGGGGTTGTCCGGTCCTGATTTGGCTCGGAAGAGTCCGCTGGACCTAAAGCAACAATCAATCAATCAATCAATCAATCAATCTCTCTCTCATGAAGCAAAGTCTGTTTTTCAAAGAGCCTTGAACTTGCTTGATCTTAATATAAATGAAGCGATTGGAGTGTTTAATAATTTTGTCAAGCAGAAAGCTGAGTGTATGAAGAGGAGACTTATTGTTGGCGAGCCGAGCAATTGTGCATGGTTTGATAGGGAGTGTTCGGATGAAAGGAGAAATGTACGAAAACTACTTAGACAATTTAAAAAACATCCTACTTGTGAAAAGAGACAAAGCTACTGTAGAGCACGTAGGGAATATAAGAATTTCATATGTAGAAAAAAGAAGTTGTTTAATGATACTCAGTTCAATAAATTGATTTCATCGATAGGCAACCAGCAGGTGTTTTGGCAAGAAATTAGTAGGTTGTTTGGCAGACGAACTCAGCCAAAAAATGACATTACTATCGATGCATGGTATGAACATTTCAATGCTGTTTTAGATACGGATGATGAACATTTAGGTGGGGACCCAGACTTTGTTCAAAACTATGAAGAAGTTTTAGACAGACTAATTACAAGAGATGAAGTTTTTCAAGCTATTTGGAAGTTAAAGCGTGGTAAATCTCCTGGACCAGACGGGCTTATTGGCGAATTTTTTAAATATGCTGGTAGCAGTGTTATAGATTTCTTAGTGAAATTATTTAATAAATTGTTTTTGACTCAAATACATTGAAATGTATGTTGATGTTACTGTACTTGCCCAAACAACTTATGTTTTGACTCACATTCATATTCACTCACCCACCGCCACCCCTGCCCACTACCCCCCACCCCCCACCCCATCCAAAAAGAAGAAAGTTTATATTTTTGCAAATCTGTGCGAAATGTGTCCTAAATTAGTCCAACTATGACATGTTAATAAAAATTGTGTCCATCGGTCCGTCTGTGTGTGCGTCGGTCCGTCTGTCTGTCCGCCATCTGTGCAAAACTTGCAAGTGGATTAATATCTAAGAACCTATTTCAACTATCACAACTAAACTTCTTAAAATGGTGTATACTTATGAGACCTTATAAAGGATCAGTGAATTAATGACTTCACCTCAAGATCAAGGTCACAGGGTCAACAATTATTAGTTGTTGTTTTTTTAATGACAATTGTTCACACAGTTTACTCTTTTTTTTCTAGGTTATTAGTATTGAGCTTATGATTCTTTGATGCATAATAGATATCAACGACCATGGACTATGAGATATATAAAGTCCAGACTTGTTAAATTTAGAGATGATAGATTAATCTGGTATACATGTTCCCTTTTTGCTTTGATCTTGAAGGTCAAGGTCATTTTAGGCCTCGCAAAAACATACAAAATTAGGTCATTGTACAGTGGAATGGCTATTTAACCCATAGTATGCAACAATATTGGGTTTTTTGATCAGACATGCATGAAGTCACATGAAGATCAAGGTCATCCCAAGGTCACCGTTGTTTTGGGCATAATACAACTTTTGCTGTAGTTTATTTGATTTGGAGCCGGTCATCTCAAAGTCGGGGTGTCGGATAGCGCAGTGGTTGGAGCACTCGCTACTGTGTCGCAAGTTAAGCGGTTAGCACTTGGATGGGTGACCACAAAACGTGAAGCGACAAATAACAACGCCCCCAGTTGAGGGGGAAGGTAAAGCAGCGAGGGAGAGAGATGGGCATCACCCTCATTACGCTGGCCCAAGATAAGTGTGATCTCCAACATCACGCTCCCCTACGGCCACAAGGCTATGGGACTACCTTTAGCTTTTTACCTTTACCATCTCAAAGTCATGATAGAAAGATCAAAGTCGGTATTACTTTGAATTTTAATGCCACGTATCATTTTGTTTTTCTGGGCACTCATTTTCATGTTAAATATTGTGAGTTCTTAAAGGAACATGTGAGTCATATTTAGTTTGTCCTTCTAGTTAGATTTCTGCAAATCTGTGCGAAATAAATCTTAAATAGTCTAATAATAATAATGATATCCAAAGAAATATCGGTCTGTCCATCCCACAGGCGCTTGTACATTGACTTGCGAATGCCTATGCCTGTGACGTGTCTTTTGTGTGTCCAGATACAAGTCTGTGGTGCATCCCCTCTGTGCAAACACTGTAACCTAGTTGATTACGCTAAACCTATGTCTTTGTACTGTAACCTGGCTAATTACACGAAACCTATTTTTGACTCACATGTATAACAATGTGAGTCTATGAACCCAAAACTCAAGTGTCTCGATTTGTGCAAATTTGCGTGATATAGTCTGAAATAGTCAGTCCAAAAATGAAATCCAAACAAATGCTTGTCCGTCCGTCTGTCACTCCCGTTGGGGTGCCGGGAGTTTCAGTATAAATAGTATCCCCACTTTCTGGAAATTTAGTGCTTTAAATTCCCACTGTCGCTGTCTTTCTCATTTGCTCTTTCTCATTCCTGCTCTGTTTTATCAATCTGCTATACTATCTTCTTCTTCGCTAGACCAGTCACCTACCTTTTTTCTTGAAAACTCTTCCGGGACAAGACTCCTTATTTGTGTGTGAGGTCTGTTGGATAAGCTTGGGAATATTGGACGCTTTCTGCCAGTTGGTCACTAGGGCTTGATATGGTGTTATTATTTATCAATGTAGGCATTTTATATATATATGTGTTTTGTTGATATTTTGTAATGATTGTATTCTATTTTGTTTTTGTAAATGGGGGTTCGATAAATTAGTGTATAGCCTCAACGTCCCCTGCGTGGGATGTCTTTATTATAAAGTGACTGGCTGGTGGAGTGCCTTCAGTTTTACCACTAGAGTTGTTTCAGCAGATCTTTTATGCGGATCAGGGGTTGTCTGGTCCTGATTTGGCTCGGAAGAGTCCGCTGGACCTAAAGCAATAATCATGTCATGTAATGTAATGTCTGTCTGTTGTATACCTGGTAGGTTGTATTTAGAGCTACGAGTGGTCGAAATGTATCAGTGATTGAATTACTTACAGTCAAGTTCACAGTGTCAACAATGTTAGTCAAATATGACAATTAATAGTACACTTTTTTGCTCTTGTTTTCATGTGTGAACACAAATGTAGTTTAAAGATTTGCAAATATATAACTGTATCTGGAAAAAAACACCATTTGAAATTATTTCCATATTGTTCTTGTTGCTTCTAGCATTTATTCATTGTTCAAAGTTACAGTACTTGACCTGTAAATTTAGATCGCCTGTTGATTTTGTTTCATCTGAATAAAAGAGGAAATGTATGTCAATTGTTTGATGATGTGTTTATACAGAAACAAAATAACACAAACCAGATCAATTGTATGACAGCACAGACACTAACATGCTGACTCGGGCACTGAATACTTATGCTTGTTTGTTGTTTGTAATGTAATGGTGGTGGTGAATCAACATATGTTGTCATTCAAGCACGACAAACATATTAAAGTAAATCACAACCTTTTACTTTCAGAATTTTACTTCCACTGTATCCTGTATTCCCACAAACAATTTACATACTGTAAAACCTCCAATGTCTGTCTCTCCAGTATACCTCGCCTATTGTGTGACCTGTATTTATGACTGATAAGTTTACTTATAATATGAATTACACCTTTGTAATGGAGCGATCCTTTCCGACTGGTTTATAGAGTATAGGCTAAATTGAACAAACAAACAAAAACAACAAAATAAACAAAGGAAAAAAGATACTACAGATTCGTTTACAATTCGTTAATAAAAGTTTGAATAGTTTGCTTTTGAATGAGTGGCATGTGTGCCTTGCCTCTCTGTTTCCGTTGTAATGTAATCCCTTTAATATAAAATTCTCTCTTGAAATAATTTACTTTTGATCTGAACAAGTGGTATGTGTGCTTTGTCTCTCTGTTTAATTTATCATACCCTTCTATTATAAGATCACATTTGGAGTGCATTTTGCAAGATCACATATTGGAGGTTCCAATGTAATAGATAAAGCACATTAACAACAATTTGATAATATGAAACAACCGCTATGCAACATTATGAACAAAAGTAAAACATTGACGCAAAATAACTAACCAACAGCAATAACAATCCTCACAGAACATTGTGTTAGAAGAGACTAATAATAATTAATCATATCAATCTGCGGGGGAAGAATGATGCTATGATATGTTCAGATAGGTAGAAAAATTAACGGTTTAAAAGTCACATCTGCTCGGTGTTTATTTTCAAATTACATGTACATACACTATATAATGCTGCTATGCTTATTTATCATTTATATATAATTTAATTACCCAAAAAAACCCATCTTACATAATGAGTATTGCAACAGATAATTTTCATAATTGGAAACACTGTAACGTACTTGTGAGGTAGTTCCTGTTGACCTCATGAATATTCATGCAGTTATACCTCACAACATAAGCACAAGGCTCCCATTTTCAAAGTAACCGGTTTGGCCTCATTCTTGATGAAAAACATTCGTCACTGCTCGGCAATTATGTTAAAACTGCCCAAAGTCAGCATAACCTAATATTACGTGAAATATGCTATGTAGTGTATGTACCCCACAACGATGCTAAAAATGTGCCTACCACACAACGTTGGGTAGGTAGGCATGTGTGTGTGTGTGTGTGTGTGAGAGAGAGAGAGAGAGAGAGAGAGAGAGAGAGAGAGAGAGAGAGAGAGAGAGAGATTCGTAATACATCGGGATCTCACAAAAAAGGTAATGACGCCAGCGAGTGACGGTGGTTAGCGAAAGTAAAATTTGGCAATTCGTTGTTTTTTTTTTTTTAGTACACTGTACTAGGAAACTATTCCACCATTTTGTGAGCGAAGCAAGTAAATGCCATTCACATATGTCTTTATTAAGTACTACTAACTTTGGACACAATAGCACTTTGAGGAGTGAACTAACCATAGGCGCCCGAAAATGTATATGAGAGCAAGCATCTTTTCTCTAGAGAGAGCCTCTCTCTCTCTCTCTCTCTCTCTCTCTCTCTCTCTCTCTCTCTCTCTCTCTCTCTCTCTCTCTCTCTGTACGATTACCATTGTGGTATAGATTTTATAGGAAGGTGTTATTAGGTTTCAGCACCTCTGATTGATTGATTGTTGCTTTAGGTCCAGCGGACTCTTCCGAGCCAAATCAGGACCGGACAACCCCCAATCCGCATAAAAGATCTGCCGAAACAACCCTAGTGGGAAAATTGAATGCCCTCCACCGGCCAGTCACTTTACAATAAAGACATCCCACGCAGGGGACGGCTGAGGCTTTACCCCAACTACTCGAACCCCCGGTTACAAAAACAAAATAGAATACAAACATCATTATAAATCATCAACAAAACACATACATATAAAATGCCTATAGTGCTAAATAATACAATCATAGGAAGCCCTAGTGACCACCCGGCAGAAAGCGTCCAACACTCCCAAGCTGATCCAACAGACCTCATACACAAACAAGGAGTCTTGTCCAGGAAGAGTTTTCAAGAAAAAAGGTAGGTCATTGATCTAGCGAAAAAGAAGATAGTATAGCAGAGTGATAGGACAGAGCAGGAATGGGAAAGAGTAAATGAGGAAGACAGCGACAGTGGGAATTTAAAGCACTAAATTTCCAGAAAGTGGGGATACTATTTATACTGAAAACCCCCGGCACTCCAACGGGGGTACTGTTGCCGCAGTGAATCTGTCTTGCCTACAAAGGAAAGACAGGTTTTCAACTGGGGCTTTCACTTTTCCCTTTATAGGTTTGAACAATCTACAGTGGCAAGATTGCTCATGACCCCAAGGGGTGTCAGCACCTCTAACATTCACACACAGGCCTCTGTGGAGTCCACGCACCGATTGTGGCTGCTCAACCCAGAAAAGAGAAGAAGGATTTTGAATGAATGAACATTGAGGTTTAACGTCTACACCCACCATTGGCGATATGGCAGAACGGGGATAACCATCCCAGGGAACGAGGGGTAGGGACCTGAATCAACACTGAACCACCAGAGCAATCATACTGATTGGAACCTGGGTCATCGGTGTGCCAGGCGAACCCTGTACCACGGAGCTGCTGGCGGTAGGGCTAAGAAGGATTTTTAGTAATCATTGGCCTGTTGTACATACTTTCCATTCTATATATTCAAGGCAATCATTGGCCTGTTGTACATACTTTCCATTCTATATATTCAAGGCAAGCGTTAAGTCAGAACAATAACTATATTACGAATAGGAATCAGTTTATTGTTCTCATCACGGTGCACCAAGATGTGTTTTTCTAACGATAAACATCAGAGATGTGAAATACAAGGTGAAATAAACTTTAAAATGCTAGTTATTATTACTTAGATCCTTCATTCCCACGTGACATTTCGCCGTCACACACACTGTGCCACCCCCCTCTCTTCACTATTCATTCCCACTGTCGCTGTCTTTCTCCTTTGTTCTTTCTCATTCCTATTCTGTTCTATCAATCTACTATACTATCTTCTTCGTTAGACCAGTCACCTACCATTTTTCCTGAAAACTTTTCCGGGACAAAACTCATTTGTGTGTGGAGCAGCTTGGGAATATTGGACGCTTTCTGCCAGGTGGTCACTGGGGCATCCTATGATATTTATTATTTGGCAATGTAGGCATTTTATATGTATGTGTTTTGTTGATATTTTATAATGATGTTTGTGTTCTATTTTGTTTTTGTAAACGGGGGTTCGATAAATTAGAGTATAGCCTCAGCGTCCCGTGCTTGGGATGCCTTTATTGTAAAGTGACCGGCTGGTGGAGTGCCTTCAGTGTTGCCACAAGGGTTATTTCGGCAGATCTTTTATGCAGATCATGGGTGAGTCCTCTTTCGGCCAACTTGTGGTCTTGATTTTGTAGTCCTGATTCGGCTCTTTGCTGTCCGCTGGACCCTGTAAGCAATGAATAACTAACTAACTCTCTCATTAACTAGTCTGCACATTAACACTACCGAGGCCAACATAGCATCACATACGTAGCTGAGACTGCTGTGGTGGTACTGATGACGCTTTGGTACAATCATGACGTAGACGGTATAAATCCAAATTAATAGTTACTTCCTTTCTGTCCGCAATTGGTATTACATCTTTGGTTGAGTTGGTATTCCACATTTTGGAAATTAATGTACTCATATTTATTTATGTGTGGCTGTGAAGGCGTCTGGATTATATTGAGAAAAGAGAGTTGTAAAGAAAGAAAGAACGTTAAGAAAGTGAAGAATAACGGAAAGAACGAATTTCGGCGTCTATTCAATTTGTAGTACTATATATATATATGATTACCAATTCATTTGAATGACTTAGAACTGCGAACACAAATTTTAAAAAATGCACTGATTGCGATTCGGAGTCTGTCAAAGGTATTTCTCAACACTTCCGCAACGATAGTACCAATATAGCTCAATAGTATTAAACAGGACTAAACCATGAAAGGCCACCTAAGAAGTCCCGGACGCCGTGTGAGATTGTGTGTATGTGTTTGAATGGTATGTCTTTTATTTCTTCTTTGTTTTTCCTCTACTTAAAGTTCTGCTCTTTCCTTCTTCGTGGTCGGTTTCCATTTTGTTGCCGTTGCTGCAGTGCTGAGCTTTTGGTGGTGGTGTTGTTGTACGATACAACACAACAAAGAGAGGGAGAGAGAGATGGAGAAAGAAAGAGAGATAAAGAGAGAGAGAGAGAAGGAGGAGGAGGAGGTGTAGGATGGAGAGGGAAGGGGTTGCTTGGAGCTGTTGGAGAAATTGTGTACGGGTTGCGGGTATTTTTTTTGCCAGGTGTGATGTTTTCACTTACCTGGTCCAGGTGTCTGGCATCAGTCTTCGCCTCACCTGTACATTTATTTCTACTACACCTTGTCTGTCCCCGCTTTCCCCACCCTCCCTCTTAATCTTGTTCCTTCCCCACCTCTGTCTCTCTTACCCCCTTTCCTCCCCCTCCCCCCCATTAAAATATATATCCTTATAGTGAATAAAATGTCTGAGTCTCGCTTTCTTTGTGCTGCTTCTCTCTGTCTGCCTCTGCCTTTCTCTTTCACTCTCTCTGTCTCTTTCTGTATCCCTATCTGTCTCTCTCTGTATCTCTCTCTCTCTCTGTTGTACCAATCATGTCAATGTAGTTAAGTATTAGGCTGCGTGTTGTACCTATCATGTCAATGTAGTTAAGTATTAGGCTGTGTGTTGTAGCTATCGTGTCAATGTAGTTAAGTATTAGGCTGCGTGTTGTACCTATCATGTCAATGTAGTTAAGTATTAGGCTGTGTACGTGTTGTACCTATCATGTCAATGTAGTTAAGTATTAGGCTGTGTGTTGTACCTACCATGCCAATGTAGTTAAGTATTAGGCTGTGTGTTGTACCTATCATGTCAATGTAGTTAAGTATTAGGCTGTGTGTTGTACCTATCATGTCAATGTAGTTAAGTATTAGGCTGTGTGTTGTACCTATCATGTCAATGTAGTTAAGTATTGGGCTGTGTGTTGTACCTATCATGTCAATGTAGTTAAGTATTAGGCTGTGTGTTGTACCTATCATGTCAATGCAGTTAAGTATTAGGCTGTGTATTGTACCTATCATGTCAATGTAGTTAAGTATTAGGTTGTGTGTTGTACCTATCATGTCAATGTAGTTAAGTATTAGGTTGTGTGTTGTACCTATCATGTCAAATGTAGTTAAGTATTAGGCTGTGTGTTGTACCTATCATGTCAAATGTAGTTAAGTATTATGCGGTGTGTTGTAGCTATCATGTCAATGTAGTTATTAGGCTGTGTGTTGTACCTATCATGTCAATGCAGTTAAGTATTATGCTGTGTGTTATACCTGTCATGTCAATGTAGTTAAGTATTAGGCTGTGTGTTGTACCTATCATGTCAATGTAGTTAAGTATTAGGCTGTGTGTTGTACCTATCATGTCAATGTAGTTAAGTATTAGGCTGTGTGTTGTACCTATCATGTCAAATGTAGTTAAATATTAGGCTGTGTGTTGTACCTATCATGTCAATGTAGTTAAATATTAGGCTGTGTGTTGTACCTATCATGTCAATGTAGTTAAGTATTAGGCTGTGTGTTGTACCTATCATGTCAAATGTAGTTAAATATTAGGCTGTGTGTTGTAGCTATCATGTCAATGTAGTTAAATATTAGGCTGTGTGTTGTACCTATCATGTCAAATGTAGTTAAGTATTAGGCTGTGTGTTGTACCTATCATGTCAATGTAGTTAAGTATTAGGCTGTGTGTTGTACCTATCATGTCAATGTAGTTAAATATTAGGCTGTGTGTTGTACCTATCATGTCAAATGTAGTTAAGTATTAGGCTGTGTGGTAGACATCAGCCCAGCACTGCCAAGCTATAATAACAGATTCTACGTTATTTGATGCCGGTACTGTGGATGGATAGGTGTGTGGCACACATCTTCTTACCTGGCATTGGGCACATTGGAGGTCGCTGACCGTACTAAATATACACATAACTACACAGGCGCATGCGCGCGCGCCTATACACGCACATTTCGATAACTTTATGACAAACAAAATTGTTAACCATAACTACGTTATAAAGAAGCCAGCACAGGTCGTCAGTGACGCCATTCCCACCTTGATTGTTCTCCTCTTACGTGCACACCTTTCTAGAACCGATCATGACACTGGTCGATATGCTTGTTCACACACACATACACACACCCACAAACACACACCCTCTCATTCTCTCTCTCTGTCACGCACGCACACTCACAGCACGTCATGATTTCACCTCACACACTCATTTGCTAGCTCTACGTGGTTTGTTGCATTGACGAAGAGGGAAGGAGAGAGGTGGGAGAAGATAGAGAGAGAGAGACCGAGAGAGAGAGACAGACAGACAGACAGAGACAAACACAGAAAAAAAATGTGCGTGTCTGTGTATATGTGTATGCGTGTTTGCGAATAGGGGTTTGCGTGCGTGTCTGTGCGTACGTGCGATCGGAAGATGTGTGTGTTTGTGTAGCTCAGTGTGTCGCGTTATATATATAATTTATATTAATATATATATAGATGTTAAAAGATGAATGAACAGTTGAAAGAATTTTATATAAATAGAATCAATTTCCTCTTTGTATTATGCCTAAAAATCGATAAGAAACAAGAAAGTGATGTCTAGAAATAGAAAATAAAGAATAAAAGAAATTATTGGCTATTCATTCGTCCTGTTTGCTTTTTTACAACTAAAAAAGAAATACCACTGGTTGATGGTTGATGATATTTATTTCATATGATATGATACGAAAACCCGTGAAATCATGGTTCTAAAGAATTTCACTGTTGATTAAAATTGTCACTTATCTGACGTGGATTCCCTGATGGAGAAGAAGAATTGTCTCTTTTGTTTAACTTAATTCTGTCCTCACGTTTGACCAAAAGGATTATCGTCCAGCTGGCTTCACATGGACGTCAGGGATATGACGAGCTCCATGTCATCAGAAGAATAAGCGTTGAGGATGGAAGTAGGTTAAAACGATCATATCAGGAATCCGACAGTCGAAAATATTATGAAGAAGGAAGCAAAAACAAAAATCCTTTCCCTGCGCACAGACAAATTAACAGGGACTAAATACACAATCTGTATCCTGTTGAATGACCAGCGAGGAACGCCGTTGACGTTGTTTGAATAAGAACCCTGCATATTCACGGGTTATTGTATCTTATTCTCGAAACATAATAATGTTCTTTCCTCGCTGTTCATCCACACTGTTCCAATGTTTAAGAATGCACCAACATTCTTTATGAACTAAGCTAAACATGTTAAATTAACTATCACCATATAAACTTCACGCGCTGAAGAATTTATATGAAACGAGAACAACATGTTAAAATAACTATTATCATACAATTTGCATACATTGAAGAATAATAACGAATCACCTTGATGAAGGACGATGAATGATTCGCATGGCGCAATGGACACAAGCACAAGACTACCCATTCCCCAGCTTCACACATCGAATCGTAACTTACCAGCTCAGGATTCGTTTGTGGTGTCTACGACACGTGTTGTTTAGGGTGAGACGAGCTTTTTGAACCAACTTTATGACCTCAGTCATCCGAAATAGTGGTCTGGCGTAAACATATGTTCCTTGCCCTCCAAGATGGTCGCTCGAATGGTTTTTCTTAACGATATTTCCCACATCCAGCCAATCGAAAGGATAGTACACAAATTGTCTATGGTAACAATAATCTAAAATTGAACTACACTAAATAAAAACAATGTCGCATACTGCGTCATTCCGAAAACAATATTATTATCGTCACTGTCTATGACGTATTGTCTATGACGCATTGTCTGGACTATATAGCAGAATATCGAGGATGCGTAGAGTAGGCGCTTGTATCGCGACAATATCCCCCCGCTTAAGTGAAAAATCAAGAATGCAATTTTTCCTTACACTTACATCGAGCGGCTGAGATAATCTGCCCCGATATTGTCTTTGCCTGGAATGACACGTACAGAGAAGTTGTACTGTTGGAGTTGTATGGCCCATCTCATCAGCCGTCCGTTTTCTGTCCTTGCTTTTTGCAGATATTGTAGAGGCTGGTGATCTGTTTCAATAACAAACTTTGTTCCAAACAGGTATTGTTCAAACTTCCGTATTCCCCATACTATTGCCATGCATTCCTTCTCGATCGTGGCATACCGGCCTTCAGTTTCACTCAGCTTCTTGCTGGCGTACGCGATTGGTTGTAAACCATCACCATGGTCTTGCATCAGGATAGCGCCAATGCCTCTGTCTGATGCGTCCGTCCTCAGGACGTACTGTTTCTCTGGATCAGGGAGACAGATGACTGGCTTCTTGCACAACTCTCGCTTGAGTGACGTGAATGCTTCTTCGCATTTGTCGTCCCACTGAACTCGTTCAGGATGCCCTTTTTTCGTCTTTTCAGTCAGCGGCAGTGCGAGCGTAGCGAAGTTCGGCACGAACTTCCGATAATACCCTGCTAGACCCAAGAAAGCGCGCAAGTCTTTCTTCGTCTTCGGTGGTTGCGCGTTTCTGATCTTTTCAACCTTGTCCTCTTCTGGTTGAATTGTACCTTGACCAACTATGTGTCCTAGAAATGACAAGCTCTCAAATCCAAAATAACATTTGGAAGGTTTTGCTGTCAGATTGCACTCATGTAATCTATCCAACGTTGCTTTGAGGACTTGCACGTGCTCCTCCCACGTCTCAGTTGCTACCATGACGTCATCAATGAAATTACTGACTGCGTCTTCGTTCAGCGGTTTCAAAAGTTTCCTCATCATGCGTGTGAAAACAGCCCCAGCGTTCTTCAACCCAAATGGCATCACAGTCCATTGAAATTGACCTTGCGGTGTAGTGAAAGCGGGTTTCTCTTTGTCCTCTGTCTTCATAGGGATTTGCCAGTATCCTTTTGCGAGGTCTATCTTGGAAAAATATTTCTTCTTGCTCAACTTGGCAAATAGCTCATCGATGTTAGGCATTGGCTCAGCATCGAATCTCGTGGCTTGATTTAATTTTCTGTTGTCAATACAGAATCGGTTGTTGCCGTCCTTCTTTTGTACAAGTACTACAGGTGCGCTGTATGGTGATGCTGCTTGTTCGATGACGTTCATTTTCAGCATTGCTTCAACTTCTTCTCCGATTGCTTTTATCTTAGAATATGGCAGAGGGTACTGTCGAACAAATATAACTCGATCCTGTTCCATTGGGATATTACACTCTTGCAATGACGTTTTCCCCGGCAAATCTGTCAATACAGACTTCTTGTGGTTGCAGATTTCTGTAAGCTCTGTTCTTTGCTTTTCTGTCAGTTTGTCGGACAAATGAACATCTGCTGGTCCTTGGGTATTTTCCAGCTGAATCACAGGTATGCTATCTTTTGTTCCAGTAGTATCTTTCTGTTCATGTTCGTCGATCATCACAACGGCGACGATATGAGTTTCCACTTGCTTTTCTCTTTCAACGTACAGTTTCAGTGCGTTAGCATGGTAGATTTTCTCATTGTCTCCTACTGCAATCTTGTAGTCACATTCATTGATGCGGTCAGTGACAACATACGGACCTTTCCATAGCATCTGCAGTTTGTTGGCTTTATCGGAAACAAGCATGAGAACTTTATCTCCAACGTTGAATTTTCGTGCTTTTGCTTTCATGTTGAAATGTTTCGCGTGTCTAGCGCTTGCTTTTCCAAGATTTTCTCTGGCGATTTTACAGGTTTCTTCAATTCTGTTCCGGAGGTCGATCACATACTGAAATGTGGTCCTGGTTTCTTCCGTCTGTTCTTCCTGTGTCCAGAGCTCTTTCAGAATCTGTAACGGTCCTCGTACAGTTCGTCCATAAAGAAGCTCAAAGGGAGAGAATTGTAGTGATTCTTGCGGTACTTCTCTGATAGCAAATAGAAGTGCAGGAATAAACCTGTCCCATTCTTTTGGTTGTTCTTGACAAAGATGTTTCAGCATACTTTTGATGGTACCATTGAAACGTTCCACCAACCCGTTGCATTGTGCGTGTCTTGGCGTGGTCCTCAGGCCTTTCACACTCAATAGCCTGTTCACTTCGTCAGCTAGGGATCCTACGAATTGAGATCCGTTGTCTGTCAGAATCTCTCTCGGAATACCTAAGCGAGTCCACATTTCCCACAATGATTCGGCCACATCTTCGGCTTTGATGGATTTTAATGGCTTGGCTTCGACGTAGCGTGTAGCATAGTCCACCATGGTGATTATATAGCGGTGCCCCCTGTCGGACGCTGGTAAGATAGGTCCGATGATATCCACCGCCACACGATCAAAAGGTGTGTGGATTATTGGCATCTTGCCCAACGGCAGTTTCCGAACTTGACCCTTCGGTGACGTCCTTTGGCATATGTCACATGACGCGCAATAGCGTCTGATGTCTCCGCAGATTCCGGGCCATACGAAATCGTTCCAGATTCTCTTCCTGGTTTTGGTTACACCCAGGTGTCCTGACATCGGCGTGTCATGGGCCAATCGTAACACTTCGTTGCGATATTTCTTTGGGACAACAATTTGTTTGGTCTCTTTACCGTTTTGGAGAAAAGTACGGTACAAAATTCCCTTTCTCCAGCTGTAGGTAGTTTTAGAAGTTGACTTGCGCCCTCCTTTCCCATGCTTGGTCTCATTGTCAGCTAGCTTCCTTGCTTTCTCCAGGGTTGGATCCTCCTTCTGAGCTTGTCCCAACTCCACTGGAGTGACATCCCCGAGCAGAGAATTGGATGTTTTCAATGTTTTATCTGTTTTCCCCACAGAAGCTCTAGTTTGCATTGCTGCGCATACTTCTCGAATTGCGTAAACTGGAACAGGTGTCAGGTTCCCATCCTCAGACTTACGGTAGTTCCCTACAAGAACTTGCTCTACCGGTTGCTTCATAACGGCCACAACGGTCTTCCCTTCAAAGAATGGTGTGTTCATGTGTACCGTCGCAATTGGTAGTGTTAACTTTGCAGGCGACGAGGCCATCACTATCTCAATGGTCTCTCCTGACAAACATCGCTCGGGTACGAGACTGGAATCGACGATGGTGATCGACGCTCCAGTGTCGCGCAATGCCGTCGCTTGCTTTCCTTCCACTTCTACTTGGCACTCCGGCGAGAACGGTATCGCCGTACATAATGAACAGAGCTTGCCGTGACTCTGTACATCCTCCTGCCTCATACTTCCAGCTATTGCGGCGGCTGCTTTGTTTTCTTTCCCTCCTTTTGGGCATTGTCTCGCCACATGACCTTGCTGGTTACAAGTATAGCAGGTTACTTCAGGCCTCCTTGTCCTGACGTTGTGGAGCTGCTTCTGCGTTACCTCCACCTTCTTTTTATCTCCTTCCTCATCTTCTTTCCTTCTACTATGCTTGAGTCTATCTCCGAATCTATTCCTGGGTCTTTCATGATCAGACATAGTGGCTTGCTTTGCTGATTCGTAGGTTAAAGCAAATCTTATTGCATCGCCCATCGTTTCCGGCTCTTTTTCTCTGACAAAACGCGCTTGATCAAACGGTATCCCACTAAGAAACTTTTCTTGCAGTATCAAATCACGCAGATCGTCATATGTGTTGTCTTTCCCTGCAAGTTCCTGCCATCTGGATAACCAGAGATCTAACTTGGTAGCGTACTCTTGTGTTGATTCTCCTTGCTGTCTTCTGGCCTCTCGAAATTTTTTCCGATATTCTTCAGCCGTCAGCTGGAATCGGAACAATAATGATCGCCGCAATGTTCCGTAGTCGCCGGCATCAGCATCACTCAACATAGAGTAGACTTCCCTCGCTTTCCCTTTTAGCAAGGTGCCTAGGCGAGGAGCCCATTGATTAATTGGCCATTCTTGAATCTTAGCCGTTCTCTCAAATGTGCGTAGATAATCTTCCAGATCATCTTTGTCTTCCAGAAAAGGTAGTTTTATCTTCAGTTTTTCCTGATAAAACTGCGATGAACGAGAATCCGACGGATCGGCAGCATTGTCGTTGGTGTTGTCACTGTTCACGTGACGTATTCGTTCGAGTTCTAATTCATATTCCAATGTTGCTTTATGTTTCCTTTCATCGATTTCAGCTTGACGCTTCCTTTCTTCAGCTTCAGCTAGTCGCTTTCTTTCTTCAGCTTCAGCTTGATGCTTTCTTTCTTCAGCTTCAGCTAGTCGCTTTCTTTCTTCAGCTTCAACTTGAGCTAAACGCGTTTTCTCTTCCTTGACGTAATTGACAAGATCTGGACCCGACAACCCCAACGCTTCTCCTTCGGCCTTAAACTTTAAGAGAGGATCGTTGGCTTCCATTGCTTTCGCTTGGGCACGAGTCGTCATTTACGAATTCCAAAAATGTAATAGGACAGGAAAGAATAAATTAGCGTTCGAAAAGTTCCGATTTCGTCACGCCGATTACGTCACGTCAATGACGTTATTTTCCCGAGGAGGGAAAAAAATACAAAATGGCAACTCTTTGAAATATCTTCGAACAACCTCAATGGATTCGTTATAACTATACGCTTTTACTGCAAATTCTGTTATTTGCTATTCGCGTATTAACAGCATAAAACCAAGAACTTGAAAAGAAGAGTTTTGTGTATCCGGCAATGGCACCCTCTTGTTAACACCAGTTCTACTTCGAACTCAAGGATTCTAATTCATTCTTGTAATGTAATTAGAATTGTGATAACGTGTCACTGTCTAGGCTCGAATCCAGTAGCTAAACTTATCAAATTCACAAAAGTTATCCTGCTACCTTTAACTTGATTCGCCTAATATGATCAACTGTACGTGGCCTTATTTGATTGCCACACAGATACAATCCACCCTGGATGATACACCTGTGTCTCAGGGATTTACTGTGTGTATATTATAAATTATAAAATACACTCTAGTATAACTCGCGGTCCGTTCCTTTGTGGCGGATGAGTTTACTAGACCCTTCTGCTAATACTCTCTCACTACGAGTATTCTTCTAATTTTCTATGTCGCTCTTACTTCGGCGAACAGAAATGTTAGGCTACAAAAAACTGACTTAATGATCCTATGTGATTATTCCGTTTATCACTGATCTATTAAGCGCGACGCTACTGTCTGTCTACTGTTCGGTCCGTTGAACATAGAACATTTACCTTACCTTCAAAGGTGACTAGTAGGTCAACAAGTTATTTAGTCTTTGTACTAAATTATAACTTGTTCTCTCTCTCCTTCTAATATTGACACAGGTCCTCGTGTCTCCGGATTCACTATAACAACAAATGCTATAGGATTCCAATATTAGCTTCAAACACTCAATCGGTTAAGACTGAGATAATAAAATAGACCACCGTTCTGCCTATTCTTTTACAGCATGTAATACCCGAAATTACAGCTGAACATTTGATTGACAACACGTACTGGGAGTCGTTTGCATAAGGTTATAAATATGCAACCTAATTATATCTGTAAATATAACTGGTAACTTATGATCGACGTGGGAAGCTGATGTTACATTGGTTGGTAGGGTAGTCCATAAGTCCGCCCATTTGTAAGAGCGGCTCCCTCCAACCTCCCGCGTTGAACAAATGAATGATACAATGATAATTTACATGTACAATGTAGTAAATATCGTCACCACCAGTGGTAACACGACTTAAAAAGTGATTGTGACTCCAACTATCACGAGACGAGCCCCCATTGTCGCGTTATATATATAATTTATATTAATATATATATAGATGTTAAAAGATGAATGAACAGTTGAAAGAATTTTATATAAATAGAATCAATTTCCTCTTTGTATTATGCCTAAAAATCGATAAGAAACAAGAAAGTGATGTCGAGAAATAGAAAATAAAGAATAAAAGAAATTATTGGCTATTCATTCGTCCTGTTTGCTTTTTTACAACTAAAAAAGAAATACCACTGGTTGATGGTTGATGATATTTATTTCATATGATATGATACGAAAACCCGTGAAATCATGGTTCTAAAGAATTTCACTGTTGATTAAAATTGTCACTTATCTGACGTGGATTCCCTGATGGAGAAGAAGAATTGTCTCTTTTGTTTAACTTAATTCTGTCCTCACGTTTGACCAAAAGGATTATCGTCCAGCTGGCTTCACATGGACGTCAGGGATATGACGAGCTCCATGTCATCAGAAGAATAAGCGTTGAGGATGGAAGTAGGTTAAAACGATCATATCAGGAATCCGACAGTCGAAAATATTATGAAGAAGGAAGCAAAAACAAAAATCCTTTCCCTGCGCACAGACAAATTAACAGGGACTAAATACACAATCTGTATCCTGTTGAATGACCAGCGAGGAACGCCGTTGACGTTGTTTGAATAAGAACCCTGCATATTCACGGGTTATTGTATCTTATTCTCGAAACATAATAATGTTCTTTCCTCGCTGTTCATCCACACTGTTCCAATGTTTAAGAATGCACCAACATTCTTTATGAACTAAGCTAAACATGTTAAATTAACTATCACCATATAAACTTCACGCGCTGAAGAATTTATATGAAACGAGAACAACATGTTAAAATAACTATTATCATACAATTTGCATACATTGAAGAATAATAACGAATCACCTTGATGAAGGACGATGAATGATTCGCATGGCGCAATGGACACAAGCACAAGACTACCCATTCCCCAGCTTCACACATCGAATCGTAACTTACCAGCTCAGGATTCGTTTGTGGTGTCTACGACACGTGTTGTTTAGGGTGAGACGAGCTTTTTGAACCAACTTTATGACCTCAGTCATCCGAAATAGTGGTCTGGCGTAAACATATGTTCCTTGCCCTCCAAGATGGTCGCTCGAATGGTTTTTCTTAACGATATTTCCCACATCCAGCCAATCGAAAGGATAGTACACAAATTGTCTATGGTAACAATAATCTAAAATTGAACTACACTAAATAAAAACAATGTCGCATACTGCGTCATTCCGAAAACAATATTATTATCGTCACTGTCTATGACGTATTGTCTATGACGCATTGTCTGGACTATATAGCAGAATATCGAGGATGCGTAGAGTAGGCGCTTGTATCGCGACACAGTGTAATGGCCACTTGTGGCAGTATTCTCATAGGAGGGCTGGAGGTCAGAAAATACGTCCCTTGTTTCCAGCCGTCTCTCTTTGTCCTTCATAATATTACTCTCATAAAACCACACTAGTACCAGTGTTGGCGAGCTCGCGTTATAAAGGTCGCTTCGCTGACCCCTACACCCACAAAGTATTCCCACTGAGGGTGACCGAATGGTGGAAAGAGCTAGCAGACGACAAACAGGAGACAATCGAATTAAAACTGCTGATTCTTAAACCGCCTATGGATTGTATACCTCAGTTGGCTTGTAAGGGTTTCAGTAAAACACATGTTGGCAATCTTGTACTCTGCTGTGTTTTGTCTCCTTTGACCTTTGTGACTTCTTATCCCGCGTAAGTATCGCACTAAACGGAGAACGGGCCTTTTCTGTCAATCGCATCATTATCTGTGTACATGTGTCACACTGCCACACTCGCACGATATAAGATCGTGCAGTTGATTTTGGCTTTCGTTGATGTTGCTGTCTGCGAACCGTTCAGTCTGACAGGCCTACAAAATCTGTATTCACCAGTTCCAACATGGCTATTTACTTTTGTGTTGTGTTCATTTTGTGTCGGTGTATTTTATATACATAGTTATTGCTACCATTTGTTTCCTCCATAGTCCTTCCTCCGTTACGGTTGATTGGCTAGTTTTAGCACGTCTAAACGACAGCACGTATACTACTGAATGATGTAACAGCTCCTTTGAGACCGAGAGTTGACCTTGACGTTATTTATTTCTTTATTAATTTATTATTATTATTATTATTATTATTATTATTATTATTATTATTATTATTATTATTATTATTATTATTATTATTTTATTCTTAATTTAATTAATTAATTTATTTATTTTTTTATTTTATTTTTTTATTTTCTGACGTCACTGTCCCTAGTGAGGTCTCTGGGCTGGTTTTACTGCGTCATGTTAGCGCAAGAGGGCTATAGCTTCTGACGCGACCTGTGATGAATATTTATGAGCACTGACCCTCATAACCAATGAAATAAAAAAGAGACTTATTTGATGCGCGGGATGAGAAGATGGCGGTGAGTTATGGTTATGGAGACGTCAACTGTTGAAGGTTTGAAATATGAAATAGGCCTACTAATGCGGGTTGGACCGCAGTGGAGAGATATGGAAAGGAAGGCATCTCTCTCTCTCTCTCTCTCTCTCTCTCTCTCTCTCTCTCTCTCTCTCTCTCTCTCTCTCTCTCTCTCTCTCTCTCTTATTAAAAGAAGGAGAGCTTATTGAAATTATTAACGATGCATAGCGTGTGTTCGTTGGGTTGTAAAAGGCTGATATCAAAGAATATTCCATGAACACAAAGAAGGATCATTCCGAAACATGACGACATTCCGCGCGAAGCGCCCCAAGCGGTCATCGTGATAGAAAACTCAGGGGAGGAAATCCGATGCATAGCGACAAGTAAACAAACCTCGAGTGTCGAATGCTGCTAATCGGTCGCTTTTTAAATAAAACGACCAAAATTGTGCAGTAAATACGCACGGACAGATGCTTGTGAAATAATAATGATCCTTTTGGGTAATAAAATAATGTTCAAGTTCAAGTTCAAGTTCAAGAATACTTTATTATCTCAACAGAGAAATTATGACATACAATTGCTGATCGGTATGAAACATTAAAACAATACATACATAGATAAAACAAGTACACAGTAGACTACATCTATAATAAATTTCCAAGAGTCCTGAAACAAGCAGATTGTCGCTATTCTAAGATGGCATATTTATCACTGCTAGGTATGCATGATAGAAGGCACCAAAATTGGGTGACGAAGATAAAGTCGCTGCTATGTGGATGTGGCTTTGGTCTTGTGTGGCTATTTGGTGGTGTGGAAGACGAAAAGCGGCTGCTCTGTGACTTTAAAGAGCGCTTAAGAGGAAATTATTGCCAACAGTGGTTTACCCATTTGCAGGACAGTGCACGTTTTGATGTCTACCATAGCTTTAAGGACTGCATTGGGAGAGAAATATATGTAGATACAATTAAAGTGTCCCTGTATAAGAATCTAAATGGGAAAACAATCGTTGTATGTAGATCAGATGTATGTAGATGTATTTCAGAATGACGAAGCATGATACCAAACTTGGTGACCAAAAATCGATAGTCTAGCACTCCAAACAGTTCATCCAGATGGCCAAAAAAAATCCAGCGTAAAAATACATTTGCTTGATCAAGACAGAAAAAATGGTTATGATCTTTTATTTATTTATTTATTTATTTATTTATTTATTTATTTATTTATTTATTTATTTATTTATTTATTTATTTTTATAGTAAACAGATGATAACAATTAATACCCAGTGTGTCAGAATGACGAAGGACGAGACCAAATTTGGTGACCAAAAACCGAGTCCAGAACTCCAAAAAGTTCATCCCGAGGGTAAACATTACCAGCGTAAAAACGCACTTTTGCTAAGCTAATTGATAGCCAAACTAATGCCAAATTCATCGATGTGAAGTCAGATATGCACTGAACGATGCTTTCTATCAATGGCGGCAATGACAGCATACTGCATAGGCATAGATCCCGCACGCCGTTGGTACTCATTTTCTATCCCTAATAACCCTAGCTGAAGCCCGATATAAGACTGCCGATGAACATGCTGTCGTGGGGGCCGGGTAGCTCAGTTGGTAAGAGCGTCTTGCTAGTAACCGAAAGGTCGCTGGTTCGAATCCCGGATTGGTCAACGTGTGATCATATTATTTTCCCCTTTACCAACAACTGGCCCGCTGGTGTCATTATAAATCGGTCCAGTAGTCACCTATATGCTGTCGTTTGTTATTCGAGAAAGGCTATACAAGACACAATCTGACCTGAGCAGAGTTTAACCAGATGAGAAGCAGCAGTGCAATAGATGTAGGTCTGTTTTATAGTTGAGTTCAAAACAGTAGAGATCTAGCTTTTCATGTTATCGACACTACCGTGTACACTGGTTTCCAACAACAAAAAGCGACTACAAACACATTATTATTGTTATTATTGTTCTTCCTAACATTATAATCATTATTGAGGTCAGTTTGATGGGAAAACGGCCGGTTTTTCTACAAATAAGCATGTTTTCGATCATTTGTGATACTCAACTTGTTTTATCTTTCGGGAATCTGAAGAATAAAAGTCCAGGACATTTGTAAAGACCATGTGTGCAGTGAATAGCACTGCAGTGATCACTCCCACGTGTCTTTTTGTTGAATTTCCGCTAAGTACAGTGTCTCGTTCCATGCTGTAGGCCATTTTTTTTTTATCACGATGACCGCTTGATGGCGCTGCAAAGTTTCAGTTTGACGTATCCGGGAGCTGTGCTCCTTCTTTGTGAAACTAAACTTTCTTTGCTAATATCTGCGGTTCGACCGTAATGGGGCCAGTCGACGTGGAAAAGATTAGGGGAAGTATGCGCAGTCAGTTGCAATGAAAATGGATTCCGCTCGAGAAGATATTTTCTCTGTCTCTGTTTCTCTGTCTCTGCCTGTCTGACTCTCTGTACCTCTCTCTCTCTCTCTCTCTCTCTCTCTCTCTCTCTCTCTCTCTCTCTCTCTCTCTCTCTCTCTTTCTCACTCTCTCTCGCTGTCTCTTTTAAAAAAGTGAATCGTTTTGAAACTTGACTCAGCTGAGGCTGTTTGCCTGCAAGTGTATTGGAATTACACACACGTTTTTAGTACGTACCGTACAATACAATACAATACAATACAATACAATACAATACAATACAATACAACACATACATCTTCAATTGAGTAATTACCCAAACCCAAATAATTCCCTTTGTCTTCTTTGAGCGATCGTGAATCCGGACTGAGTAGTCTTAGAAAGGGAAGGGGAGGAGAGAGAGAGAGAGAGAGAGAGAGAGAGAGAGAGAGAGAGAGAGAGAGAGAGAGAGAGAGAGAGAGGCCTATGGTGGGTACGGGGTGAAGGGAGGAGTTGGTTTTAGGGAGGGAGGGAAGAAGGAAGAGTCTGATTTCCTGATACGTCAGCTGTAAGCTGATTTGGCGGCTTTTCTAGATCCCCTTGGAAATCCTGATGGCTTGGTCGGAAATTATTTTGGCCACCACTGTCTACACTGTCTTTACAGCGGGCCTGCCACGTGGAAAAGAAGGAGAGACCGAAAGAGAGAAAGAAAGAGAGAGAGAGAGAGAGAGAGAGAGAGAGAGAGAGAGAGAGAGAGAGAGAGAGAGAGAGAGAGGCTGCCTTGTTTTCAGTACGGGACCAATACCTTTGGAGGGTGTGAAAGAGAGAAGGAACTGAGAGATGCGAAAGAGATAAGATAAGATAAGATAAGATAAGGTAAGATAAGGTAAGATAAGGTAAGATAAGACAAGATAAGATAGATAAGATAAGATAAGATAAGATAAGATAAGATAAGATAAGATAAGATAAGATAAGATAACAATTATATGTTGCAAGGGTAAAAATGTCTGTCCTTCATCAATCGAGCTTTTATTAGACCACAGATCACACTGCTAGATTTACGCAAACCTAAGTTTTCTCTATACAGAGTTGGAATTTCAACAAATTCTGTTCACATGATTATAATAATTAGTATACAGAATGTAATATTAGGAAGATGGTGCTTCAATATTCCTATCCTATCCTGTCCCGTAACCCGGATGTCGTAGGGGCACCACAGATGATCGTTTAACCAGCATACTCCATCTTTCTATGTCCTCAGCAGCCCTGATGGCTTCGCTCAGTGTCAAAGCAGTCCATTCTCGAATGTTGTCCTCCCACCTCTTTTTCGGTCTCTCTCTTAAGAATAATAATAATAATAATACAGGATGCTATGTACGCGCCTTTCCCCAAGGCTCAAAGCGCAGCGATCTATACCAACATACACGCTCACCTGTCTCATTTACCCTCACACACACCAAATACACATACATCACTCAAACAGGTGGTGTAAAGGCAGGGAGAACGCTATTAGAAGACGGAAGAAAATCGAATTTGTATTTTTGAAATTTTTATATTGACTGCATCCTGTACCATTATTGAAGGGAGGGAGGAAACCGGAGTGCCCGGAGAAAACCCTCGGTGACCTCAATAGTCTCGTACCTAAGTCACATACGTTCGCCCCTTGCGGGAATCGAACCCGCGACCTTCGGCATAGGAAACCGGCGACTTATCCACTGCGCCTTGCAGAATAGTCTTTGCAAGGCCTGATGATCTGGTAACGTGGCCATACCATCGGAGTTTCCGTTTCTTAACCAAGGAAACTTCAATATTAAGAGTTGTTATTTTAAATGTCTAAAACCACTCAATTTGTGAATAGACTTTAAATGAATGGATTGAATGGGCTCTATGCACAAGTCGGCGCGCGAAAGCGGCATGGTCACGTGGCGCGGGAATAACAAAGCGGTCATGGCTTCTTTTAGCTCGCTCGCGTGTACTCCAATGCTGCTTAAAAATTTTAACTTTTTAACTTTACCGACATTTTGGGATATTGTGATGTTTTGAACATAGCACATTCGTGCAATAATGATTACAGACAATTTATTATCAGGGGACAGGCTTTTTTTTTTTTAAAGAGCGATTTGTCACTGACATTCAGTTTAGAGTTCATCAACATTTCATCTTTCAGTGGAAATCGATGAAAGGAAATGTTCTTTTCTTTGCATAAAGGTTTTACGTCGGAGTTAGAGCATCCAAACGCAGCACAGTACTTCACCATTTTCAAACTCGAGCACGCTGTGTTATTCCCGCAGCACGTGACCGCCACGCCTTTGTGCATAGAGCCCATTGGAGGGAATGAAAGTGTTGACGTAATTTTGAGCGTTTTCTTTTTAAAACTGCTCCTGGCGCTTAAAAAACGACAAACGCAGGTATCCCATGTGCAATTTTTGTTTTTGTTGTTAGCTGGGACTACATTTCCCGAAAGACATCATTCATGGCTACACATGCAATGTAGTATTAGGCTTGGTCCTGATTTGGCTCGGAAGAGTCCGCTGGACCTAAAGCAATAACCATGTAATGTAATGTAGTATTAGGCTAACAGGAATGAATGGCGGCAACCAGGGAAACATTACCGTACAATTTGTCCTGTCGCTCCCAGAACTCCTCTGCTGCCTATATCTGACATTTGCATCAGGGGATTATTATTTAGATAAACGTCGCCCCATCTGCCATGGGACATGCAACAGGCTGGATCGGAGTGGGTGAATCAGCAAAACGTTAGTACTAAGAGCTACATTTTACAAAGGAGAGAGCGAGAGAGAGAGAGAGAGAGAGAGAGAGAGAGAGAGAGAGAGAGAGAGAGAGCGAGCTAATTGAGAAAATTGTGCTATAATTTCAGCTCCGAGAAAGACTTAGTATAGTAATAGTAGTATAGTAATAGTAGTAGTATAGTGGTAGTAGTATAGTAGTAGTAATAATATAGTAGTAGTAATAGTATAGTAGTAGAAGTGGTATAGTAGTAGTAATATAGTAGTAGTGGTATTAGTAGTAGTAGTAGTAGTAGTAGCAGTAGTAGCAGAAGGAGTCGTCTCTGCGCTTCGCTAATCATCTTCTCTCTTTTGCTGTGGTGGGAAAACACACATCTGACACAGTGTAGTTTCCTTAATGTGGTGGCATCACTTTCTGCATATAGGCTTATATTTACAATCACAACCTCTGTGCCTGTGCATGCCAACATGTGTGTATATTTATATGTGGGTGTGTTTGTGTGTGTGTGTGTGAGTGTGTGTGTGTGTGTGTGTCAGTGCGCGAGTGCGAATATGTGTGTGTGGTGTGTGTGCAGCTGTGTTTGTGTGGTGTGTCGGGGATGGGGGTGGGGGAGGGGGGAAATACAATAAATTGTCCCAAAAATGTGTGTGTTGTGTGTGTGTGCGTGTGGGTGTGTGTGTGTGTGTGGGTGTGGGTGTGTGTAATACGACGTGATTCAAAATTAATCCATAATATGAGGATGTGATTATCATTTTAATTTCTGGAAGAAAGTTAGTGTCGGTGTCTACTATATTTTGATCATTATTTAGTTATTTGCGTATTTGGCTGTTGAGTTTGCCATTTCCTATTCAGTCTTGTGATGTATGTGCACAATGCGTGTAGGCCTTATTATAATACGACACCCAAGTAGCAAATTGCAGTCATTAGTTAACCATTACT
Source organism: Oncomelania hupensis (assembly GCA_036898135.1). Classification (NCBI taxonomy): domain Eukaryota; kingdom Metazoa; phylum Mollusca; class Gastropoda; order Littorinimorpha; family Pomatiopsidae; genus Oncomelania; species Oncomelania hupensis. Next base: position 50,932,812 of record CM072526.1, on the reverse strand, counting down.
CACCATGAAGTTTTACCGTCTGTTGCAGGTCACGCCATCGTGACAACCCGCCAATGGCGGTGGCCACAACCGTCACGTGCGCACTAGAACTACCAATGGGCGCCACGAAAACAGTCGTCACGTGACTCGAGCAGCCTATCGCGAAGGCCATACGATGAAGCTGCGGGAGTTTATGGCCAGCTCCCTCCCCCGCGTAAGAGGGAGGAAGAAAAAGGGCGAGGGAACGGCCCCCGACAGCAGTAGCAGCGTAACGGGCTCTGTAACAGCAGCAGCAGCAGCTACCGCAGTCGTAGCCAGCACCGCATCAGGAGCACAGTACCCAGCCAAGCTTGGCGGCGCAACAACCAACAACACCGACACAGCTGACCTGTCCAGCACACTGTGCAAAGCAGCCAAGTCAGAGGGCAGCGGAAACTGGTTTCAGTTCAACGAATCCCGGTTCGCCTTTCTGGAGCGGCTGGTGGGGAAGGAGAGCCCCGTGAAGCGACTGTTCGAACCCAGAGAGCAGAGGCAGGCGTTGGCCGCGCGGTCCCGATCTCCAGCGCCCGTCACCACCACCACCACTACACAGCGCAAGTCCTGTAGCCCTCGACGTCTCGCAGAGCGTGAGGGAAGTGACGGGGAGCCACGCCGCCGAGTGTCTTCGGCCTCTGTGGAGCGCGGCAGTGGTCTGTACGAGAGAGAGGAGGTCATCCAGGGCTACAGGGCCCTGTGGTGTCAGTGCCCGACAGACAGAGCTTCGTGCCAGTGTGCCGCGGCCAGACAGCTGTCGTGGGTGTGTGGAGGTTCGTGTCCCAGTCAACGCCGCTACCGCACCGACCCTGACGCCGCTAGTCTGTACAGCCAGGGCTGCTACGGGTACGCCGAAAGCGTGGGCTCCTACGAGTCTACCCCGGGCTCGCAGCGAGGACCTAGGTCAAGGTCGCGGATACGGACCAACCCTTGGCTACCTTCCCCTCGACCTAGTCCCTACAGCGTGAGAAGCCTGTCCTCGCCTTGCGCCTCTTCTCGGTCTCCCTCCCCTCCCTCCTCTTCTTCTCCGCCTTCCGCTCACCCTTCTTCGTCCGACAGCACGTCCCCATTGACGTCACAGGAGGTCAGAGATTCTCATCACGCGCCGCAGCGTCATCATTACCGACGTCATCGTCGACACCACTCGGAAGCCAACGCGACGGAGCTGGTCCGAGACTACTGCTACGACACCCCGCTCACCGACACTGAACAATATTACTCCACCCTAGACTCCGGCATTGGGGAAACCAGTACCTCCCCTGACGAGAAAGACAAAGACAAAGAGAACACCCTGCTCAAACACACTTCCGCGCCCGCCACGAAGAAGCACCACGTCAAGCGCAAGAGCTCTGACAGGGATTCGCACTTCTTCTCTCAGTTCAGAGGCTTCGCCGTCTTCACAGGAGGCTCCACGCCTTCCCCGTCCCCTAAGTTCAGGTCAAAGCTCCGATCCAAGACAGCCAAGTCTTCTTCTTCAGCCCAGCCGTCCTCATCCAGAGGCGTGGTGGCCAACAGAGACTCCAAGTTCTGGGACTCGGACTCCAGCATCTCTCCTCCTTGCCCCAGCAAGAATCTCACTCAACGGTCTCCCGCAAAGCCCCCCAGGTTCGGCGCCAGAGGTCCGGACTTGTTATGGGACTGCGAGGACGATAACAACAATAACAACACCAACAATTACAACAACACTCACAGCAGCTACGTGGCCAGCCACCACGGTTCTTCAGAACGGTTCCAGAAGACGGAGAAAACGGGCTTCTTTTCGTCCAGGAGGTTCTTTCAGAAAGACATCAAAGCGCCCCCTGAACTGGCGTTTGACAGACAGGGTTTCCATAACTCCACTGCCTCCTCCCATCCCTCTTCTCCCTGCTGTGACGATATCGGCGTGATCACCAGCAATATCGAGCAGCTGGCTCATAACCTTAGCCACGAGTACGAGGAAGCGCTGAACGCCAGCTTCTGTTCCACGGCCTCTTCAGAACCACCAGCGCAAGTAGAGGAAGACGGCTGCGCCTCATTGCGGGCTTTGTACAACATTGACGCCGAGCGCAAAGTCGGGCTGCTGCCTCAAGACTACAGAGAGCTTCAGGCAGAGCATTTAAGGACTGTAGCTCGCAAAGAAGCACCTCCCGCTCTTAGAGAAGACTTGCAGAACATTGTTGGCGCTGAACACCGTGATCAAAGCCGAGACTCCACTGAAATTCAATATCTCTACGCCGCCCCTTTGGTGGATGCTTCCGTGCAGACGGATTTCGTGGACGACGACGAGGAAGACAACTCGGGTTCTGATTGGTTGCCAAGCACAGAGAGTGGATCTGATTGGTTGACCCCTAGCAACGGAAGTGGATCCGATTGGCCCGTTAGTGGCGGAAGTGGCTGCGATTGGCTGGTGGGTGAAGAAAGCGAGTGCGCCACAGAGGAAGAGGTAGAAGGAGGAGTCAAAGAGGAAGAGCAGGAGGAAGCGACGAACGCGGCAGAAGGCGGCAAAGTGTGGATGATCCCTGATGTGATGCAAGACTCCACCGACACGGGTTACTCCAGTCTCAGCCGTGACGGTCGTGTAACCATTGACAACCACCACAATCAAGGAAATCACGCCACCACCACCGACATCGATTCCAGCGACTCCGCTGCGGAAAGAAATCCTTCCAAAACACCTTCAGATATATACGCGTCACAAAAAGCGCGAGAAAATAGATTTGTCTCCAACGGGGCGAAAATGAGATGTGACAAAGAGATAGCTGCCGTCTCTAGGGCCAGTGGTGTCTCTGAAAGCGCGAACTCAACCCCGGACAGAGAGACTGAATTGATTAATGAACGGACTGGCTTGGCCTCCTTGGGGACCATTCCCAAAAGCCATAGAAGTCATCTCCACTATAACCAAGACACGTCTTTTGGCGACAGTTTCGACAGCGCTGACGACCACTGCCGAGGGTCGGAGCTCTTTACGTGCACGCTGAATTTGGACACTGAGGGCAAGAAGTGTTTCGTGCAGTTTCGACATCATCACTACGGGCTGAAGACTAAGAAGAAAACTGCGAGTCAGCAAAGCATCAAGACGAAAAAGAGTGATGGCCCCACTGACACACGCTGTTCCTGCTCAGATGGCTCATCCAACCACAATAAAGTGAACCTGTGTCCAGGATCAAAGTCGGATCCCCACCAACCAGACTGTTCCAACGTCATTCCCTACCCCTATGACGTCACTAGGTTTGGTGACGTCACTGTTCCGCTGGAAGAGAGGAAGAGACTGGGCAGCGTGTCGCCATGCTGCCCTCGCTCTGGTACCGTTTCTTCCCAGCCCAGTAAACCCCATAAGAAAACTCCCACCCGTCTTCCTCCCACTTCCCTCACCAACACTCCAGTGTTTTCGGCCCACATTGACAGCGATGACGATGATGACGAAAACGACTTCTGCTCTTGCTCGTCACCTAACGAGTCTATGACGTCGTCAGTGATCTTCAATGACGTCACGAACAAGAAGCCCGAAAAAGCGAAAACGCCTTCGTTCTTCAGTCGATTTTCCAAGAAAGCTCGACAAGAGGCTGCTGCTGCGTCTCTCTCTTCCTCGCGCTCAGCGAATGCCAAAGAGAATGGAGAAAAAGCCAGCAAGAAGCAAGAGAAAGTTGGCGAGGTCCACATCCCTTGTTCTCAAAACATGCCTTCCTGCAAGCCCAGCGAAGAAGGCGTGAACAGCTTTTCGTCAGGTCCTCTTGAAGCCTTGTGTGGCCGGAAGAAGCGCAGCGACAGCCAGCCAATGCCGGCGACCCAGCTTCCTCATCGACATCCCACGAGGCCTCACAGGAGTGGGAAGGGTTTCCACTCTCACGCTACACACAACCGTAATTCCGACGTGTGCTGGGGCTTGGAGAACACCCCTCTTAATGGCCAAAGCTTAGATTTGAACACACATCAATTGGACCTCGGCTGTTTCGACGAGGGCTTGAACTTTGACCTTTCGAGACTAGGGAACCGTGGTGTGGACAGATCCCGAAGCAGGCTCAACTCCGATAGTTCCCAACACGACGCAGATCTTGCAATCTGCAGTGCAGACGGTACAGAATCCACTCAAAGCGGCACGAGAAGCAGTAAAGGTTTTACGCGCAATGGTAGGGACCTGGCTGAAGGCGGAAGAGACTTTGGCCCAGACGGAACCAAGGAGCTCGGTAGCGGGCGCAGCCTAGACGAGGTCGTGGCCAGTCTGGAGGACAAAGTGCAGTACCTCCGGCATGGCAAGCACGCCGTGCAGCGCAAGATACGAGAGGCGCGCGAAGAAGAACGCGTACGGCAGCAGCATCGTCTGCGCTTCCAGAAACTGCTGGACATTCACCGCAAACGTGTTCTGCTGCAGACCCTGCAAGACCTCCGCCACAAGCTTGTGTCACAGAGCAGTCGTCTGCAAGCCAGCTACTCGACCGTGTTGGACATTCAAAAAGGCCCCGTATAACTGTTCACACCTAACTTGTAGTAGATCTAAAATACGCTACAAAAGGGTTAACTAGTACTACCGTTTATACATTCTGGTTAGTTCAGTACTCTACAGTGTGCCCTTTAAAGGAAATCTAATACCTTAATAGTTTACATCTGTAAAAAGTGACAGTAACAGAGAATAGCCGCAGTGTCCACATACAGTGTATAGCGGACACATACAAGCAGCCAACATTTACACCTAAGGAATCACAGCCTAAGCCACAAATTTAACCGAAGTGGTCCAGTTCGCTCACCTGGGACCAGTTTTATGAACGGGCATACGGATCGAATAGGCGACTTACACCGGTAAGTTTATACATAATTTACTGGCGTCAGTTTGCTACTCGTTTTTTAAACACCCGTTCATCAAACTTGCCACTGATGTGTTAAGAGTTGCATTGACGCGTGTGAGTAGTAGCATCACCTATTGCACACCTCTGTATTAGACTTACGATTCTCTACATTTGTGTTTCAGCGTAGGGTTGTTGCAACAATTATGTGAATATTTGTATGTGGAAATGTGTGGCATTTGAGTAAGACCATTGATAACTAATTTCTTGGACAGAAGACCTGCGTACAAATATCCATCCGCCAGGTGTATATATAATATATATATATTTCCGAACTGTGGTTATCTAGAACTATCTACAGAAAACACTTGTAGCGTCTCATCTCAAGCGAACCTTGTTTATTCAGTATTTCAAGAAAATAAACTGTGGGATTGTTTCAGGAATCCAAGGCAAAACAGATACCCGTGAACTTTCCAACTGAACTGTTTTCATTATAAAGTGGACTTTTAAAATCTATTCTCGATTGGACTATTCTAGACTGGTGTGATCTCTATATTGGACTGAGTTGGGTCAATATTAGACGTTGTGGAAATGGATTTAATTTTTGGGAATTGGACTTTGAACTTTATGCATGACATGGATAAATACTAATTTGGATTTTCTGTCAAATGGATGTACATCTATATACCAAATTGGACTTTCTGATACATGGATTTTAGACTTTCTGTTACGTGGATTTATACTGGATTGGACTGTTCTAGACCAGATGATTATAAGTAATATACTAGGTTGGATTGAATTTTTCTAGACCAGATGGATAAGTATATAGGTTATATACTAGGTTGGATTGGACTGTTCTAGACCAAATGGATATGTATATAAATAATATACTAGGTTGGCGTGGATTTACTGAACGGGACTTTCTTTCAAATGGATTGGACTCAAACCGGAACTGGATTCGTGAAAGCTGGAGTTGTTTTTCAGGCTTTCTTTTTAACTGGATTTTTAAATGAAAAAAGTACAGGTGTTAGTAAAAGTGTTAGCTGTTGTGTTACTGTTAAATCATTTCAGTGACCATCCATGAAGTAAGTATTAGAATTATACAATTATACACACTATTTTGAACAGATCATTGGTAATTCACATGTGAAAACTAAAATACTTGTGTGGTGTCCCGTTTCTTCTTCTTTTTATTATATAGCTGGTAGTAAATTATATGTCAAGAACTAAGCTGGCTAATCTTGGCAATTCTCCTTTTTAGATCTAAAGTTTGCTTTGTATGTCATACAAACCTTACATAAAATAAATGTATGAATAGTTCTTTTGTTAAATGATCAATATTTAATGTTCGCAAGTTCTGCTGCTTAGCTTGAGGGTCAGTGGTGCTTTTTGTGTTGTCGATTTTCGTGAACCTTTCGAGATCAACAAAATAAGCACTAATTGAAACTCGGAAGCAATCTGCTTTAAATGCCAGCTTCGCTTTCTCCTCGAGTGTTCAAAGTGAACTTTTTTTTCTTCTACGATAATATTATGATTTTTTTTTTCGTGCATCGTTTAAGAGTTCATGCGTTCTAGTCAGATGGGCCTATTCCAAGGTTACGCCCAAATCATACTCGTCGTTCTTCCTCCTTTTGTCATACGGCATTTTTCATTCGCTGATCCTTTCTGAGGTAAGGTGGATTGCTATAAGGGAAATAATTAATGTTCCATCATTGTGAAATCGCCATGAACTATTTTACATTCTGAAAGCTCTGACCGAGGCTGATGTACATATTTAATCTACAATCTTTACAGGACGTCAACTTGTTCTGGACATAGTCCTTAAAATGACTGAAGTGTGATTTGGTTTCAAATTTTGATGACGTCACTTTTTGGTGACTGACGTAGCATTACGCTTTAAAAAAAAAAAAAAAAAATATGTGTCCCTCTTGTTGGTGATAGACTGCAGTGTAGTGTAGTTAAATCGTTGCCTGGCAAATTTAGACCTACTTTCCGAAATTTCAATATTACGTCATAACTACATGAGATACGGTAGTAAAGGTTTCGGAACCGCTAAAATGATGCGAGATCTACTAGTATTGGTCTTGTTGTGGGTGTTTACGCTGAAGATGAACAAATTAATGACGGAATGTAATCTACATATATTGAAGCTTAAATGTTCTGTATTAGTAAATTGACAATAGTTTGTATAGTTAGTGTGCCGGGGTTTGTGTTAATGTTGTCCAACATAAGGATTGTTGCTGTCGGACAAATAAGATGCTTAATGTTGTGTTATTCTCTTGTTATGGAAACGACGTTGAAGGTTCTTGCTGTCCTAGAACCCACTGGCTTTAAATGGCAAATGACTTGTGTTCTTGGTGATGTCAATGGACTATTTATTATTTTCAAAAATTAGTTTTTCTTTTGTGATTCTAAGGTAACACTAATTTAAGTAATATTTTTTTTGTTAAAAGTGATTGTTTTTTCTGGTTCTGCTACCAGCTGATATCCACCTGTGATGTGTTTATTATTATTATTATTATTATTATTATTATTATTATTATTATTATTATTATTATTATTATTATTATTATTATTATTATTATCATGTTATTATTATTATTATTATTATTATTATTATTATTATTATTATTATTATTATTATTATTATCATGTTATTATTATTATTATTATTATTATTATTATTATTATAAAATATGCTTTGTGAAAAAGAAAACAACGATTTACAGGATGCATTTAATTTCATTCTTGAAGAAAAACCTGTATACAAAAAGAACCTCCGATGATGTTGTTGGTTTGTTGTTTCTTTCTTTTTTTTAAAAAATTAATTATTTTTGATTTATTACTATTGCTGTATTGATTTGTACTGTTTTTATTTTGCATTGCTTTAAACCTTGTTAAGTGTGTCGCTGTGTGGATAATTTAACTATTTGGAATCTTGCAGAAAATGGTTATTGCATATTTGCTGACATCTTTTTCTCAGTTCTAGAATGTCGAGTATTTAAAAGTAAGTTCGGCATTGAGTTCCTTCACGTCTGTTCACAACAACGTGATTTTAGACAACAACAACAAAAAAAAAAAAAAAAAAAAAAAAAGAATAAAAACTGAAGTTTAACCACCAAAATAAATTATAAGATAAATAGAATAAAACACAATTTAAAAAAAAAGGCTGAAAATTTAAGGTTTCTGGTTCTAGTCAGTGACTGGGGAATTGAGACAGAAGAAGCAGAAGAAGAAGAAGAAGAAGATGATGATGAAGAAGAAGAAGAAGAAGAAGAAGAAGAAGAAGAAGAAGAAGAAGAAGAAGAAGTGAAAATGGACCAAGCCCTGCTGAAGCTAGCTCTGAGAAAACGGGAGGAAGGGGGTAAGTCTCAGCTACGCTGTATTCACAAAGTATTAGGATGCCTACCCATAGTGGAGCAAGCCAAATGGCGAGGCTTGTTGGTTTGTATTCCATTGGACGTTGCATGCGCTGCTGGGACTGCAACACCCATTTTTCTTCACAGCTGTTGCACGTGCCGTGCGATTTACTGCGCAAACAAGCAAAAAAAGGCCTGTGATATACGACCACTTCTCTATTCCGCAGACGGCGGCACGGCCAATGCATGCTTGATGTAATTGAACGAATTGAACGCCAGTGCATGCAAGTCTCCCGCCATTTAATCAAAAAACTTCTGCTGATTTCCATAAATCGTTCGTCTGATTTCCATATTTCTTTTACCCTCCTCCTCCTCCTCATTCTTCCTTATTTGTCATAAAGCGGAAAGAATAATATATAAGGTAACTGAACATATTGAACGCTTTCCCCCTTCCCCTCCAGTGGGGGTGCGGAGGTTTCAGTATAAATAGTATCCCTATTTTCTGGAAATTTAGTGCTTTAACTTCCCACTGTCGCTGTCTTTCTCCTTTTTTCTTTCTCATTCCTACTCTGTTCTATCAATCTACTATACTACCTTCTTCTTCGCTAGACCAGTCCCCTTAGCTTTTTTCTTGAAAACTCTTCCGGGACAAAACTCCTCATTTGTGTGAGGTCTGTTGGATCAGCTTGGGAATATTGGACGCTTTCTGCCAAATGGTCACTGGGGCTTCCTATGATGTTATTATTTGTCAATGTAGGCATTTTATTTGTATGTGTTTAGTTGATATTTTATAATGATGTTTGTATTCTATTTTCTTTTTGTAAACGGAAGTTCGATAAATTAGAGTATAGACTCAGCGTCCCCTGCATGGGATATCTTTATTGTAAAGTGACCGGCTGGTGGAGTGCCTTCAGTGTTACCACTAAGGTTGTTTCGGCAGATCTTTTATGCGGATCAGGGGCGAGTCCTCTTTCAGCGAAGCTGATTCGTCTCTTTGCAGTCCGCTGAACCCTGTAAGCAATGAATAACTAACTATTGACCGCTACTGAGAGCAAATCGCCTACATCCCGTGATATAAACTTCCAAATTAGTTTCTGCTTCTTCTGGTACGCTTTACGCTTTCTGCTGATGTCCAAAATAGTATCTTCTTACTGTTGTTTTAGAATAAATACGCTTATCAGTATAGTAAAACACTCTTTCGCCCTCCGGTATGTAGACGTTGTAAGCGGTACTCTCGGAACAATAGAAGTTTACCTGTATTAAGGTTCTGGCGTATGTTTGCCGACCCCTAGATCTGCGCATGTTATTTTGTTGTTGGAATTTTTTTGGTGTGATTTGTTTGGTTCTTCGGCTTTTGATCTCAATGTCCACAAGTGTAAATATCGTGCTTTTGTAATTTATAATCGATGGTCCTGTCAAAGCAAACAGCGTAGCTGGGATTGGCCGAGCATACCTATCACCAGAACGAGACAAACGTAAACCTCGGCTGGTCTCAGCTACACAGTGTGCCTTGCTGGCAAAGCTTCGATGGAAACCTAGTTCAGCCTGTACGTATTGACAAATACATGTTTGTATTAAAGCTTCTAACGCTGTATTTTGTTCAAAAGAGTGAAAAATCTTCTTTTTTTTTTAAATCTCTTGGAGCCCAATTTCTTTCCTTTCCATTCTTTAAGGTAAAGAAAGTTGCATTTCCAGGGTTTTTAGCTACAGGTAACGCGTGCGCTTTGGACCTCCGTGCTTACTTTTTATTGTTAATACAATCCCTTACAGTATCGTTTTCTTAACAGTTTCTACAGCGCCGGTTGGTCCAAAATCCTAAATAAAAATCTGTTGTGGTTATAGACCTTTAAAGAACTGCATTTAGGACAGTGAAGACAGTAGTTATTAGGCTACTCGTGTTTACAATCCTGGAGTTGAAATACGAATTAGATTCTGCATAAGCCAGTTCGTCGAGCAGTTCTTGAGCTGGAAAAGCTCTTTATAAGAATGTGTAAATACTTTTTGTGTGCGCACAATTGAGATCTAATAACGTTACCCGAGCAGCAAAACAGCGAATGTGTCCTTCATTGCAATCGAAACTTGACAATATATAATATTTTTTAATCCTTTTTTGTCACAACCCGTTTATCTGTATTAAAAGAAATGTTATCTATAAAAATAAACAAGCCCCACTGTGAGTAGTCTCCCCTTAGGAAGCTGAACCGCAGTATCTGTAACAATAGCTTATTGGCTTCCAGCTCCGTCACACATATAATTACGTTACTGAAGTTTGTTTTTCATTGTGATTAGTTTTGATGTGTACTAAGACAGTTTTATCTTAGTATTATTATCTTTATGGTTGACTTTATAGCAACCATCGATCGACTGGTGCATTTCATGCCAAGACTTGTGATGTGTTGCTGTGATGTCGGAATTTTCGAACATATAATAATAAGGGCTGTTGATTTGTATAAAATTTTGCTGCGGTCTGATAATGTTGGGAGGAGCACATAATATTGATTGTGGCTACTGTGGTGTATATTTGTGACTATTGTGTAACCACTATACATTGTGTATTAAGGATCTGCATCTGTACCCCCAAATCTAACCTTCAACCCTGGCCCCTAGAGCCCCATCCGTGTGTAAATATCGACATGGTGTTGTAAGTTATGTATTTTTGACGATTGTTGATTTCTTTTATTATTATTATTATTATTATTATTATTATTATTATTATTATTATTATTATTATTATTATTATTATTATTATTATTGTTATTATTATTATTTGTTTGCATAGCTGAATAGAATTCTTGTCCTCCTATCGGGCTGCTACTAAGCTCATAACGGCTGTCGGCCTAAGAGCGGCGTTGACACTATTCTGAGCGTCAGAGGCTGTTGAGAGCATACTGTTACACATAGGCCTATGCTGCATACAATTCTGAAATTCAGGCATCGTCAAGGTCCTCTGGTTAATGAAAACTGGCCTGTTGTTGTGAATTTGCATTTTAGTTGCCACCATGACTTCTGGAAATCTGTGAACCCTCTGCCAACTGTTCATATACAAATACATTTGTCATTAAAATCTCATTATTATTATTATTATTATTATTATTATTATTATTATTATTATTATTATTATTATTATTATTATTATTATTATTAATTATTATTATTTATTATTATTTAATCGTTCTTAAAAAGCGCTTGTCCAGCTCAAGAGCTGCTCAAGGCGCTGTCCGATACAGGATCTAACTCAAGCCGCCCGATGCGCCAACTTGCAGCCTTTGGGCGCATCGTAATAACGCTCCAGACAACTGAGCACAATCCTGGGCTGCCAGGGATGGGGGAGAAGGACCTAGGTGCAAGCCGGGTGTGTTCTTGTCACCGGCACTCACCCGTCTAGGACATGAGCGTCAGGATCTTTAAAGTCCGTTATGATGGAATGTACATTACAACGGATTTGAAATAAACTATTTTGTTTTTATCTTTTACCACTCATTGCTGAACAAAATTGTATTTGTCTTAATAAATGAAGTTATGTTGTGTTAAGTTTACAACTCGTTTGTAGACTAAATCTTACTTCTTGGATCTAGACTATTTTTCGATTAATTATCTGACATGATAATGATGATAATAATGTTGTTTGATTTTGACAGTTCGGTAAAGTTTGAGTTTTGAATTTAAAGACGTTTCCATACATGATCTTTTCATGGGAATAATTTCAAGAGAGTTCGGGGTGTTCTCACTCAATGCAATGTCTCCTTGTATAAACCGTACATTTATATCAGGAGTATGTTGCACAAGCGCAGCAAAAGCTAACAGTTTGGTCGCTTGCATACAACGATATACACTTTCTTCATTTTATTCAGCAACCTTTTGCGCTTGTGTTATGGGTTCAGATAGCTTGTAGTTTTAAATATGTCCCGTAGTTTTTAGCCCAAACGTCGCCGTTTTCAGGAAATATTATATTTGTAATGCAATAATTATTGTTTGTTGTTTTTATTTTTGTCCCCATCATTACACTACATTACATCATTATTGCTTTAGGTCCAGCGTACTCCTCCGAGCCAAATCAGGACCGGACAACCCCCGATCCGCATAAAAGATCTGCTGAAACAACCGTAGTGATAAAACTAAAGGCACTCCACCAGCCAGTCACTTAACAATAAAGACATCCCACGCAGGGGACGCTGAGGCTAGAACTCTAATTTATCGAACCCACGTTTACAAAAACAAAATAGAATACAAACATCAGTATAAATTATCAACAAAACACATACATATTAAATGCCTAAATTACTAAATAATAACGTCATAGGAAGCCCCAGTAACCACCTGTCAGAAAGCGTCCAATATTCCTAAGCTGATCCAACAGACCTCAAACACAAATGAGGAGTTTTGTCCCGGAAGAGTTTTCAAGAAAAAAGGTAGGTGACTGATCTAGCGAAGAGGAAGATAGTATAGCAGATTGATAGAACAGAGCAGGAATGAGAAAGAACAAATGAGAAAGACAGCGACAGTGGGAATTTAAAGTACTAAATTTCCAGAAAGTGGGGATATTATTTATACTGAAACCCCCGGCACCCCAACGGGGGACTGTTCCCATCGTCTTGCCCTTCGTTGCTGCAGTTTATCATTGTTGTGATAGTATTATTAATTACGGCTGTAGTTTTTTCCCCCATTGCTCTCAGCCAACTATCAATAGGTGATTTTTGTTGTTGTTGCTGTGGGTGAGTGAGTTGAAAATCCTGGATAAGGGTTTGGTTAGTTCACGTTACTTGAAGACGATCAGAACAACCATAAAAAAAACAATACAGCGAGTCGTCAGAAGTGTTACCGTTTATTCAAAACTCTTTCTTAAGGTAAAACAAGATTGAATGCGTACTTGACAACAGAGAGAGAGAGAGAGAGAGAGAGAGAGAGAGAGAGAGAGAGAGAGAGAGAGAGAGAGAGAGAGAAAACATGTATAAAAGAAAAGTTACAGATTTAAACTTTTAAATTTAAAATTTTTAAATATTCTGGAGCAGTTTGAAAACTAAAATAACATGTATACAAATACTTTAAAAAAAATTAAAATGAAAGATATACTAATTCTGGCCATTTATTAAGAAATATTCCGGAGCAGTACGAAAACTGAAATATAGACTTTCAGGAGAGAAAAAAAAGAAAGTACTGGAAAAATGTGTCGCTGCCATCACTTGATGACGTCACATAATGCAGGCGGACGTATTGCTAAGGATGCGATTGGTTATTTGTATACTGAAGCTGACAGAAACGAAAGGTTATTGGCTGTTCTAAGAAAGGCGTCCACTAGCTGTATCAAATGTATGATGTGACATCATCTCACGTGATGGTTTCTTTACTCCCTGATTGGTTGATATGAAGCATTTCTCAAATTTGATTGGTCAGTGCGAAATCACCAGTTCTGTTCCTATGTCAACCCACGTTTATTTTCAAAGCAATGAGGTGGTTTTTAAAAAAAATTATTGTTTAAAATAATAATGATGAATATTTTATTATAAATTTCTTTAGAATTTTACATTGAGTGTTAAGGTAGTCATATTAGATTCTTAAGGTTTTTAAGCAGCGAGAAGATCATTCATCAGAATTTGGTAGATATGTTCACCTCGTGTCAGTTTAATATTGCTTTATTATTCATTTCTTTATGTATTTATTTATTTGTTTGTTTATTTTGTTTTTTTAAAATTATTTTGTTTAGTTCGATCTCATCTCTAATCTGTTCTATCAATTATTATCTTCGTTAGATCAGTCACCTACCTTTTTTTTCTTAAAAACTCTCTCAAAATTCCTAGTTTGTGTTTGGGGTCTGTTGCGTCAGCTTGGCGGTACTGGACGCTTTCTGGCAAATGGTCACTAGGGCTTTTTAGGGTATTTAGCAATTAGGTATTTTAATATATGTTTGTGTTTTGTTAATATTTTATAACGATGTTTATATTCTATTTTGTTTTTGTAAACGGAGGTTCGATAAATTACAGTATAGCCTCAGCGTCCCCTGCATCGGATGCCTTTATTATAAAGTGACCGGCTGGTGGAGTGCTTTCAGTGTTACCATTAAGGTTGTTTCAGCAGATCTTTTATACGGATCGTGTGTGAATCCTCTTTCAACCAAGTTGTGGTCCTGATTCGGCTCTTTGCAGTCCGATGGACCCTAAAGCAACGACTAACTAACTTTTCCATTGTGTTCTTATTAATTATTTACTTTTTTTTTCCAAAGGCACTTCATGTCAGGTTATTAAGGCTTTGTTATTTATTTAGATATTGCAAGTTGTTTAATATTTTATCAGTATTTCTTTTGTTCACACATAGAATGTTGAAGTCTAATGTGTTCTTTTACTACAATAAGCACGTGCTTAGATCTGTACTATTTATGTATTTATGTATTTATTGCAATTTCTTTAAGACTA
>CM072526.1:50900777-50913277 GCA_036898135.1 Oncomelania hupensis | reverse complement strand
TAGCACAAACGGTAGGGTGAAGTCCGGCAGACAGCACACAGGGTCAGAGCACAGCTTCTCCTTCAGTGTGCAAAATGCAGCTTCGCATGCTTCGGTCCATTGTACCGCCCCTGGCTTGCCTCCCTTGGTCAGATCGTGTAGTGGTGAAGCAATCGCTGAAAAGTTGGGTACGAACCGCCTGTAGTATCCGGCTAAACCCAAAAATGAGCGCACTTGCCGCTTGGTCGTTGGTCGTGGTGCATCTCGGATTCTCTCCATCTTTGACACCTCAGGACGAATTTCTCCCTGTCCAACCACGTGCCCAAGATACTCTACTCTTCGGAAACCCAGGTAACACTTTGATGGTTTGGCGGATAGCTGCACCTCACGCAACCTAAGGAAAAGACGTGCCAAGCATTCCAGGTGTCTCTGCTTGGTAATGGTGGCTACCAACAAGTCGTCAACAAAATTGTCGATCTCCGACATTCCCAGGGGTGCTAATAACTTCCGCATCATGCGAGAAAAGACTGCTCCCGCCGTCTTCAGCCCAAATGGCATTACGGTCCACTGAAATTGTCCCTCTGGCGTTGTAAATGCCGTCTTCGCTTTATCTCCCTTGTTCATAGGCACTTGCCAGTAACCTTTGGTCAAGTCGATCTTGGTGAGATACTTGGCCCCTGACAGTTTGGAAAACAAGTAGTCGATGTTCGGCAATGGTTCCGCATCGAATACGACGTGCTTGTTTAACTTCCGGAAATCAACGCAGAAGCGCATCGTGCCCTCCTTCTTCTTTACTAATACGATGGGCGAGCTGTATGGCGAACTGGCCCTCTCAATGACGCCCATCGCTAGCATCGCTTCCACTTCCTTCTTGATGGTCTCGTGATGCGAATGGGGAAGTGGGTACTGCCGCGTCCTCACTGGAATGTCGCTGTCCACACGTATTTCGCACACGTCCAGTGTAGTGCGTAGTGGCAAGTCGGTTAGGACATCCTCAAACTGCCACACCAGCTCCTGCAATTCTTCCCGTATTTCTGGGCAGTTGTCGTCCATCTTCACGTCGCGGGGCGTCTCTGATGCTGTCAAGGTGATTACGGGAATATCCCCAAACACCGGCATAGTTTCCTCCTCCTCTACCCCCTCGTCGTCTACGACGATCGTGGCCATCGTCGCTCTGGTATGAAACTTCTTCAAGAGATTGGCGTGGTATAGTTTGCTTTTCCCACGCATCCTGATCCGGTAGTCGCACTCTCCCACGCGTTCGATCACCTCGTACGGTCCTCGCCATGCTAGCTGCAGCTTGTTGTGTTTCTCAGGTAACAGCAGCAACACTTGATCCCCCGCGTTGAACAAAC
The DNA here is from genome assembly GCA_036898135.1 of Oncomelania hupensis. Classification (NCBI taxonomy): domain Eukaryota; kingdom Metazoa; phylum Mollusca; class Gastropoda; order Littorinimorpha; family Pomatiopsidae; genus Oncomelania; species Oncomelania hupensis. Next base: position 50,911,943 of record CM072526.1, on the reverse strand, counting down.
GCCGTTTCGCCTTCTTATCGAAGTGCCGCTTCTGCTTGGCTGACGCGGTTCTGAGGTTTCCTTGTGCCAACTTACATGTTTCCTCGATGCGGTTACGCAAATCCACCACGTACTGGCTACTCAATTTCACCTCCTCCTCTTGTATTTCCTTGGTCCAGAGGTCTCGCAATACAGCCATCGGTCCCCGCACGGTCTTTCCATATAGGAGCTCGAAGGGAGAGAACCCTGTAGACTCCTGTGCTACTTCACGGTATGCAAATAGTAGCGCTGGAATGTAGCGGTCCCACGCTGTAGGTTGCTCGGTGGCTAACTTCTTGAGCATGGACACTAGCGTCCCGTTGAAACGCTCAACCAGACCGTTGCACTGTGGATGATACGGCGTGGTGGCTTTCCCATGGATCGACAGTAGTCTGTTCATCTCCCGCATGACTTCAGACATGAATTGCGTCCCCTGATCTGTCAAAATTTCCCTAGGAACGCCCACCCTCGACCAAATCTCCCACAGCGCTTCTGCCACCCTCTCTGCCTCTATGCCCTTGAGCGGTACAGCCTCGGGATAGCGTGTGGCATAGTCTACTACCACTAGGATGTACATGTTACCCCGATCTGACTTGGGTTTGATGGGTCCCACAATGTCTACCGCCACCCTCTGAAATGGCTCGTCCACCAGCGGAAGTTGCTGTAGTGGTACCTTCCTCACCCGTCCCCTCGGTACTACCTTCTGACATTCAGGACAACTGGCGCAATACCTCCGTACTTCGGCACACATTCCCGGCCAATAGAATGTTCCCCAGATCCGCTCCCTGGTACGTTTCCCTCCCAAATGCCCAGCCATGGGTGGATCGTGAGCCAACTGAAGGATCCCCCCCCCCTCAACTGTTTCGGGACTACCAGTTGCGTGACCTGGCTACCTCTCTTCGTGTGTACCCGGTACAACACCCCCTTCTTCTTGCGAAACTCAGCTGACGCCCTACCTGACGCTATCGCCCCACCACTCTGTGCCAACGTTCTCGCCTTCGCGAGCGTCTCGTCGGTCTCTTGCATCCTGATCAACTCTGGGGTGCTAACAGAGATCTGGGATGGTTCGACCACTGCTAAGGGTACCTCCCTCCTCTTCTCGGCCTTCACCTGCGCCCGAGTCTGCACTGCTGCAGCCATTGCGCACTCACCTCCGAACAAGGAAACAGGACTCTTTTCCCCGCTATCAAACGTTACCCAGTTACCCAGGATGATATCGGGCCCGTCCTCGAAAACCACCAACTCTACTCTTCCCCTGACCAGCGCACAATCCAACTCCACCCAAGCTGTAGGTAGCAACCCACGTTCGATCGATTCGCCAAGCAAATCTCGACAGTCCGACCCGTCAAATCAGCTGGTTTGACTAACCTGCTCGCGACTGCCCCTATCTCCGCCCCCGTATCTCTCAATACCCGAACGTCCTGCCCGTTCGCCCTACCTTGGCCCCATGGATCATAAGGTTTGATTGCACACACGCTAGCCCGAGGTGCGGTCTCCGTGGAAATAGTCCGTCCCACTGTAACCTGGCCTACTGTCTGAGGTTTGACCTTGCAGTCCCTGACCACATGCTTCTCCGACCCACATCGGTAGCAACGGCGTACCCCACTACCCCCTTCCGTCCTCCCTACCTTCTGACCCTGACTTCCCCTGTTGCTAGGCTGCTGAGGAGCCTCCGGTCGTCTGGGAAAACTGCGTCTCTGACTGGGTAGTACGGGTGCCGGTGCTGATGCTGCCCGCTTGGCATCTACCACGCGCTGCGCCAACTCTGCTGCGGCATGGCTAGTCGTCGGTAGATTCTCCCTCACGTAGATCTCTAGCTCGGTAGTCATGATGGAGAAAAGCTGCTCTCCAATGAAGGTGTCTAGTACCTGCCCTACGTCGGTGATGTCTTTGCCGGCGAGCGAAAACCACTTCTTCACTAACGACCCTAGCCTTACTACTAGCTGAGGAAACGTCTCTGCAGCTTCCTTCTTGGCCTCTCGAAACTGCCTACGATAGTAGTCGGCGTCCTTCCTGAAGCGTTTCAGCAGCGCATTCCTCACAATGTCGAAATCCTGGGCTTGCTCAGGCGTCAGACGAAGGTACGTATCTCGGGCTTCCCCTTGTAACAAAGGCGCTAGCCTAACCGCCCATACCTCCCTCCGCCAACCCTGAATCTCTGCCACCCGTTCGAACATCTGGAGGTAGGCCTCCACATCCTCCCTCTCCTCCAAGGGTTTCAACTTGACTGAGTATGCTGCCCCTCTATCTCTAGCCCTATTCTCCCTCTCTCTCTGAGCTGCTCTGTCGTCATCTCTGGTTCTTCGCTCCTCCTCTAGCTTCATTTCTAGCACTCTTCTGTCCGCCTCTCTAGCTACCCGTTCCGTCTCTAGTCTAAGCTCTAAAAGCCTCCTCTCATCTGCCCTTGCTTCCCTCTCCTCCCTCCGTTCTTCCTCCCTTGCTAACCTCTCTTCTCTCTTCTCCTCTTCCCTCTCTCTGCGCTCTTCCTCTCTTCTCGTCTCGCCCATGATATACTGTGCCAGCGCCCCGTCTCTGAGACCTAGACCTTCCCCAATCTGTCTAAATCTCTCGCTATCGCTGAGCTGGACCTCGACTTTGCTCTGTGCACCGGGCGACTTGGCATACATCTTAGGCATAGTGGTCTGAGTACTCACTGCGTAAGGTTCCTCCAACAACCCTGTCACTGAGCCGTCATCATCGAAGTCCTGCTCCTCCTGCTCGGCCTCCTCCTTACGGGTCCTAGCGTCGCGGCGCATCGCGGCTCGAGCCTCCCGCGTAGCCATGTCAGAAAAGAAGGGAAGAACAGATGTTAGTATACACAAAACAAATAACACCTAACTGATACAAACACCTAACAGAATGAATACGCAACACAACAGTCACAGGAGCCGAGGAATCGTTCACCGTCGTACCCCTGAAGGCGAGCAAGTGAACCCTGCAATCCAATTCCCCGTTGATGCTGCACTCCGAGTGTGTTCCCTAGTGCAATACACCCACACTCCCGCCAACCGCCCGCTGCGTACCCTTTCACACAACAACTCAAACACACAACATACACCTCTGGCAATACCCTAACAAAATAAATGAGTTGATCCCACTTCTGACACCAAAAATGTCACGTCCCCCGAGCGGGTTCAGTGACGTCAGCTCATAAAGCGAGTGAAAAGAATAAACTCAAACAAAATAAACTAACACAAAATGCCAGAGTACAAACACACACTCTTTTATTCAACAATCAACAAGCAAACACAGGACAAATGGGAGCTAACCTTCCCTCAACCCCTAAACAGACCCCCGTCCCAATACTAACTAACAATTACCTCCCCTTGCAACAAACCCCAAATAGAACTAGATAACAACAGTTTCTTTACAAAGTGTATACAGAAAATCAAAATCAACAAATCAATTCAAAATGCAAGTCTTCAAATAATAAGCAATGGCGTTGAATCATGAACTATTAGCTAGACAAGCTGTGGCACAGAAGTAATGTCTCAATGTTCTTGTTAAGTAGCTCAGAGAGCTAACAGTCTCTTTCACAAAGTGGATGATTCTTCTAACTAAATGGATATGTTTTTAGGTGCGTGTAATGTGAGTCTGTGTGTGCATGAATTAGGCATGAAAACCTCCTGGAAGCATGTTGCCTCGATACACAGGCAAAACCTGCAGCAGTGTAAGAAATCACCACAACACTACTGTGTCGTAGAGGCAAAGGTACATCCCAGGCTGGTTAGGACCCAGTCAGCGGCAACAACATCAACATCAGTACAGCACAACAGGCACATCAAAGGCAACAGCGTGGGAATAATGCGTAGAAATAAACACGTAGATGTAATAATCATCATCATCTCATCAGCCCACACCTGTTGACATATACATAGTCTTAACAATATGCCCACCAAACAATAAACACTAAATAATATAACATAACACGCCGTCCTCCGTCCGCCATCTTGACCTGTATAGCTATGAATATCATAATAATAATATAAGATACTATACACAGATTTCAATAATGTAAATCACCCTTTGATGCTAAATAATTCGCATCTTCTTTACAAACCAATGTTTATATAAATATACATAATTATCGCAACCACACTACCATCTCACAGTCCTGATTCATTCCACCCCCCTTCATCATCACCGTCACCCCCAACAATTATAGCACATCACGATTACCTCCCTTCATCCACACTGTAAACATGCTTCCTTCATAATCATCACTTCATCCCTCTTCAGCATACTACATTCTACCGCTCTTTCCATACATACACCCTCACTCTCTCTCTCCCTCTCTATATTCCCCATCGTCGCCTTTGACCCACTTCCATAACAAACAACAGCAACGACATTTTCCCCATCACATATACAATAAGAAAATCATAGGAAAATCATATAAAATCAACAAAATTCATTACACATCCTAAAATACATCCCCTTCCCCACACTCATTACCACTCATACACGTACGCAGTGCTCGGAGCGCGCCACTAGAGAATTGAACGACAGGGTTTGCTTACCTTACAGGCCTCGGCTCGTGACGCCCTTTACCCCAACACCACAACACGACACAACACTGTCACAACATTGGCACAACACAATGGATTAGTCTTTTGAGAGTCTCTTTCTCTTGCTCTTGCACGTTATTTCACTGTCCAAATAACATTTATTCTGAGGATGAGGACACCTTAGCTCTGCTACAGACACTAAGTCTTGGTGGGTGTTCAATCGAGAACCACACGCACCTTAAGTATGGAACTCTACACTCACTGGCGAATGGCAGTTACCATCTTCCTCCGAATTCTACACATCCTTATCCCGACGAGGGCATAAGACCTTGGGTGGCTATAAAACAATACACACACCCTTCCAACAGTACCCTACACTACGATGACCTCTGTCACAGGGCTGCTGTCTCGTTAGAATTCCTTCCTCACGCAATAGCATCTCAAACCACTCTGCCCTTCAAAATCTGCGCCGGCCACAAGCAAAACAGTCGAGCTCTCGTCAGTATGCACGTTCTTTATTACGCGTACCCCTATTCGAAATTGGCCGACTCCCTATCTACACGAATCGCACGGACTCTACGAAACTGCACTTTCATACGCAAAAGTAAATCGGTCACGCTATTCTATGTACAGCAGATATACAGAGAAGTGTAACTTCGTAAAAAGTGTATCTCTCCCTACCATCTGAAAACTCGTGTCGTCACACTCTTCATCATCATCATCAGCAGTATGGTAGCTGCAGCATCATCATCTTGTTCTTGTTCCTCTTCTTGTCCTTATTCGTCTTGGTCTTCGTGTTATTTTTTTTTTTTAAAATGTCATTTCACGTCTATTCACACAAATGATTTTAAACTAAACAATAAAAGGAAGTTGGGGACAAAGATAATATGTGCTGTTTGGATGGGGACAGTCGACAACATTTAAACAAGATCTTACAGTAAAATGAAATGAAATAAAATAAAAATAAAAGTAATTATTCACACTAATATTTTTTTAAAGAATGGAAATAAATGGGAATTAATACATATTTAACATTTGATAATATAACATACCAAACTTGCAAAAAGGTCATATAATTTTGTGATATTGTCATACATTAAATACTCTGAATAAACCTTCAATTTTCATATTAAAAAAATGTCCTGCAGTACAACAAATGTGAGATTATTCGATTGTTATACAGTAATCACTGTTTTTACTTTGAACATTATGAATGTTTTGTGGAATATATTGTGCTATTATACTACATTCGTGAATGATATGATTTATTGTTACATTTTCATTGCAAATGCAAACAATATCATTGCAATATTTTGTTCTCCAAGAATGTAAAGCAAGACATTGTGCTAAAGTGGTTATTATTCGAGGATATTGTGAATATTTCAGGCCACAATTGGAGAGATATTTGCACCACTGATCATTTTGGGAGCTGGTGAAGTATATATCAACACCATAACCACCACCTTCAACTCAGCTGTGACAGATGCCGCCAAGGAGGTCCTTGGGAAGCACCGGCCAAAGAAGAAGCTGCTGTGGATCACACCTGAATTTTTGGACCTCAAAGGACGCATCACAGGGAGCTGATGCCTACCAAAAAATCAACAATGACATCCGAAAAGGCATGCGCACAGCAAAGGAGAACTGGATAGAATATCAATTCCAGGAAATAGAGAACAGTCTGAACAAGAACAACAGCAAAAAGGCCTACCAAACTGTAAAACGGTTGATAAGTGTTAAACGATCCAAAAGCAAGTCTGGCATATGCCTTACAGAAGAACAAGAAGTCTTGGACAGATGGACCGAGTACTGCTCTGACCTTTACAACCACACACTAAACGGAGACTCATCAGTTCTAGCATGTCTTGAAAACAAAGAAGAAGAAAAAATCTTCCCAAATCTCCGAAAAGAAGTTGAGGCAGCAGTGCAATCGCTGAAGAAGGGGAAGTCAGCGGGAGTGGACAACATACCCGCGGAACTGCTTCAAGCGGGAGGAGAAGCGATGATTGACGCACTCACCATTATCTGTAACAAGATCTGGCAGAGTGGGAAGTGGACTACACAATGGACGCAGTCATTTGTCATCACTCTTCCCAAGAAAGGTAACCTTCAGGAATGTGAAAATTACCGTACCATCAGGCTCAGCAGCCATCCCAGCAAGGTCGTCCTGAAAATAATATTCAACAGGTTGAATCCCCAAGCTGAACAAATCATAGCTGAAAAACAAGCAGGATTCAGGGCAGGGCGAAGTACCACTGAACAGATTTTCAACCTTAGAATAATCTGCGAGAAATATCTACAGCACCAACAACATCTATATCATGTGTTCGTAAACTTCGAAAAGGCGTTTGACCGAGTCTGGCATGCAGCTCTGTGGGCAGCCATGAGAGTGTACCACATCAGCCCAAAAATTATTGAAGTCATCAAAAGTCTGTACGACAAGGTTAAGGCTACCAGTGCAGTCCTCCACAACAGCGCCATCGGAAACTGGTTCAGAACAACAATCGGTGTGCGTCAGGGATGCCTACTCTCTCCAACACTCTTCAACATCTTCCTAGAGCGCATCATGTTAGATGCCCTTGCAGATCACGATGGCAGAGTCAGCATAGGGGGAAGAGCAATCTCCAACCTTCGTTTTGCAGATGACATTAATGGATTGGTTGGAGAGGAACAAGAACTTGAACAGCTTGCACAGAGGCTTGACACCACCTCCAGAGCCTATGAAATGGAAATAAGTGCAGAGAAGACCAAAATGATGACCAACAACACCAATGGCATCAACACGGACATCAAAGTCCAATGCCAATCCCTCAACAAAGTGCATTGCTTCAAATATTTAGGAGCCATTGTATCAGGAAGTCACCTCCAGGATCGCACAAACAAACAACTGCTGCCCTGGCGAGGTTGAAGCCCATTTGGGAAGACAGGACCATCAGCCTACATTCCAAGGTAAGACTGCTGCGCTCCCTTGTCATCTCCATCTTTTATACGCTTGCGAAACATTGACCCTCACAGCAGATCTACAACGAAGAATACAAAGCATGGAGATGGGGTGCTACAGAAGACCTCTGGGCATTTTCTATACACAGCACATCACCAACGACGAAGTCCGAAAGACCATCACACAAGCCATTGGACAATACGATGACATGCTCACAGTGGTGAAAAAAAACGGAATCTCCGATGGTATGGCCACGTCACTAGATCATCAGGTCTTGCAAAGACCATCCTGCAAGGAGGCAGAAGAAGAAGGAGACCGAAAAAGAGGTGGAAGGACAACATTCGAGAATGGACTGGTTTGAAACTGAGCGAAACCATCAGGGTTGCCGAGGACAGGGAAAGAGGGAGTACGCTGGTTGAACGATCATCTGTGGTGCCCCTACGACCTCCGAGTTACGGGATAGGATAGGGATAGGATAGGATAGGATTGTGAATTGAAACTATATATTGGTTTTAAAGGACAACTATTTTTTTTAAATTTGTTGTTGTTGTTGTTGTTGTGGTTTTCTTGTTGTTGTTCTTCTTCTTCTTCTCGATGTCACTACCTCTGTCTCTCCCTAACTTCGTCCCCTTTATTTGACAAAACATCACAGCCAAAGAAGAGAATGCGTTCAGTCGTCTAAAAAGAAAAGGCAATGCCTTTAGTGGCGTGCTAACGACTAGCGGAACATTGAACGCTTTAGCGCCACAGCCGATGTTTGGTTGCATACTGCGTAGCTGAGACTCGCCAAGGCATGCGTTCTCCACTCCACTAGTTGTGTGAGGTACTCGGCCACTCTCGGCTGCGGTGTGTGGTGTCGGTAGACCTGAGGTTCTTGTTAATTGTTCCATTTGTCGTATTACGGAAAGGAGGCGGCAGCGGAACGACACAATTAAACCCACCGCTTCTCTAGAAAATAAAGGCAATGCCGTAATAATTAAACGTTATCATCGCATTTCATATTCAGCCCATTTCATCATCAACTCAATTCCTCATCACCGCATTTCATCATCCAAGCATTTCATCATCAGCGCATTTTCATCACTGATGTCGTATTGTTTTTCCCTCATCCGATTCAACCCTTCTTGCAGTGAAACAACGTGACCTCATTTTGAATACATTTGTGCTCTAGCATTGTCATATTTTGTTTGTTTGTATGTAGATTATAGTCACACGACACTTTCGCATATAGGTGACTACTGGACCGATTTATACTGACACCAGCGGGCCAGTTGTTGGTAAAGGGAAAATAATATGATCACACGTTGACCAATCCGGGATTCGAACTAGCGACCTTTCGGTTACTAGCAAGACGCTCTTACCAACTGAGCTACCCGGCCCCTCAAGTCATATTTTAAACCTATCTGTGTTCTTTTGTTGTGGCCGTAGCGACGAAAGAGGGCTGTCACAATGACCGCTTTCAATGCGTCGATTCGACTTGAGACACAGGCACAGCCACTGTAATTATGTTGACGGGTGGAAAAAAAAATGTTAACATAGCAGAGCATCCTGAAGGTTTTGATAGACGAGAGCTTGAAATTATCGTCAAACACTGCCGGTTTTAGATTATCGGGATCGTGTTTAGGAATGGGGAAAACAGCAAAATTATGATTGAGTTCGGCATAAAGGGCACGGACGAGATGGCTGCCATTTTTGGAGAGGTTTGGGAAGGAATGGGCTTGGAGGGGAGAGCATTGGGAGGGCGGAGAGGGGAGGTAAGGAAGGGGGGGGGAGAGAAGTGTGGAAGTAATTCCCCTTTTCAAGGGGCTCTTCCGCTAACGCCATGCGTCATTTTAGCTGTAGGAAACTCTTAGGAGAGTGCGGGGTGGAAGTGACGGTGATGGGTTTGAACAGGGAGTGATTCCCCCTGTTTAGCGGTACACCAATACGCTGTACGATTGAATGTTGAGATTAAACAAAAGTTATTGCAGGCTACATAGTTCTACTCTTGGTTTATTTAATTTATAGGGACCCACTTTGGCCTCGCTCCACAGTGAGTGTTGTCCCCATTGAAAGAAACAACAAACTTGCAACAAAATACAACTCTTTGGAAAGTACAATTCTTTTTTAAAATCAATAAATTCCGTACTTTTGTGCCTATTAACAGAAACGACTAGCTACCGCCGTGGCGCTAAAAATGTCGTCTAGTAGGTCGTACAGCGTATTGGTGTACCGTTAAACAAGGGAAATCACTCGCTGTCACAACAGAAATGGAAAAATCAAACTTTTGCAGTTCGTTTGAGCAACTAAAATCCGCTTTATAATAATGTTAAACTTAATTACAATGAGAATTGTATGGTTAACCCGCTTTAGACAAAGGTAATCAAATTCTTCTCCATCAACGTCTTTTCATTAAAAAAAGTGACTTTAGACGAAATAAATCCTTTTTTCCACAACTCTCTTTTTCTAAATAATTCTTCTGCGATCCAGCTCACTTTGTGGATGGCTTTTCTTCTGCATCAAAACATACAGGATTCAAGGGCTTTATGTATAGATGGGCAGCTTTGTCCTGTCGAAAATCAACTCCACCAGTCAGTCGATATTCAACAATTCCATTTGGTACACTGAAGACCTAAGAACACAGCAAAATTGGAATATATTTATTTATTGTATGTGTTCTGATCTTTCTTATATAGCGCTTTTCCAGCTCTAGAACTGCTCAAGGCGCTGGCCGATACAGGATCTAAGTCAAGCCGCCCGATGCAGTAATATTCCACAACATAAACCCACTAGCAGCGAGAGAAAGGAGAAATTAGTCTATACCAGTCATGTTCTTTTTGTCCAATCGTTTACAACTACGAGGACTGCAGCAAACAGGATTAGGGTCCAGATAGTTCCGTTAATTCCTAGAATAAGGATTTCCTGAAGATAGATCCCGTTAATTCAAACGCAAAAAAGATTTCCTGAAGCAAGTTTACGACTTCCATGTGTTGCACACAAACTTTTCGCCTCCCATACTTAAGTCAACGAGGGAGACTCTGTAACGTAAGTGTCATTGTAACGTAAGTTCACTCTGTGGTTGATCAATAAAATGAGGACGAGGAAGAAGTTATAGACCCTGGAGCTGGATAAACACACCAATGACACAGAGTTCTTCAGAAATCAATGGTACCTGTCTTTCTTGCTTGACGGTCCAATTTATTTCTTGTGTGTTTTCTCCAAACATAAAAAGTCCTCGCATTATAGACTTCGATGCCGAGCGGACGTTCCCTCTTTTTTTTGTTTTTAAACAAAAAGCCCGAGGTTGGGCGGGGATGAGGATGAAGGTTGTGGGTAACGGTTGGAGTGGGGGGGGGGGATGAGGGTGATGAATAAAACCTTATTTTTATGCCACCGCCTCTTTCTTCATACCTCATTATTTTAAGTACGTCACCCCCTCCTCCTTAACATCCTTCCGCACTCTTTCTCTTTCTCTGTGGTGATGGTAAGTATTTAACTGTAAAGTATCCCTCATGTGTTGCTTACCTCAAGCACAGCGCCGTCTTCTTTGTCCGGTCAGGGCTCCATCATTATTTGAAATACTTTGAATGGAAATCTCCATCCAGTGCTCTTTTCCTCTATCCGTCGTCTTTCTTTCTTTCTTTCATTCTTTCTTTCTTTCTCTCTCTACTTGTTCTTCTTCTTATTATTCTTTCAGTTCTTCTTGTACTTGTTCTTGTTTAT
>CM072526.1:50868277-50893277 GCA_036898135.1 Oncomelania hupensis | reverse complement strand
ACACATACACAAGTAAGTACTACTTTAAAGGAGGATAAACCGTCAACATACCTATTGCGGGGGTATAGTAAGCTGCGTATTTAGACAGCGCTTAGTACTTTAACAATAAATCAGTTCATATCACTGATGATGATTTTAAATGTGGGGGAATGGGAGGCGACTGATCACGCTTGGGAGAGATGGTCGTCCTTGAGGCTGCCCTTTGTTGGTTAGTCTGACCTTGGGGGGCTCCTGCTGTGCGGAATCCTTTGGTGTGGCTCTTGGATAATGCAGGACAAGGCGACACGACATGTGTTCTTTCCCTCCCCCCCTCCCCCCCTCCCTCCGTCTTGTGCTTTTGGGGGTGAACAGGCTTACATTTTCGACTGACAATTTATGCAAGTTTGTGGCAGTAACTTGCAGAGAGTGTCGTGGCACTAGTAGCCAGCAAACCGATGTGTTTCTCAAACCCTTCTCGCCTTGCAAGGCAATTGATTTTTATGTCCCTGTTACGAGGGATAAGAACAACAACAGTTCGGGTTGATACGTCTTCTATGTGTCCGGGGACGTTAATCTATATAACTAACTAACGTTCGGGGGTCCTAAGCTCCTGGCACGTGGCCAGCAAAGCAGTAAAATTTATTGTTGATTAGGTTGGGACAAATTGTGGTAATAAATGACACACAATGAAAATCAGTCCGGAGCTCTTCTTCTTCTTCCCCTCCTCCTTCTTTTTCTTCTTCTTTTTCGTTTTATCTTCCTCTTCACTCTTCTTTGTCTTCTTCGATGTGTACATGTGCGTGTTTGTGTATACACAGATCTTAACTGTAGTGTTACATTATGTTTTTAGTAGTAAGTTATTTTGTTATACTAATTGTTATTGTTACAAGTCCCAGGGGCAAGTTGCAAGAGCAAAGTCCATATGACTCAAATGCTCCTTATGTAACTTGCAATATTTAACATGAAAATGACTACCTAGACAAAACAAAATGAAACAGTAGCATTAAAATGCAAAGTAATACCGATTTTGATCTTTCTATACTCTTGACCCTTTAGATGACCTTGACCTCCGGCTCCAAATGCACTCACTTAATAACAAATAAACTACAGCAAAAGTTGTATTATGCAAAAAAAAAAGACCCCGGGATGATCTTGACCTTCAGTGACCTTGATCTTGGGATGACCTTGACCTTTACGTGACCTCTCATGCTCATGTTTGATCAAATAACCCAATGTTGTTGCGTACTATGGGATAAATAGAGCCATTCTACTGTAAGGTGACCTATTTTGTGTATGGTTTTGCAAGACCTAAAATTACCTTGACCTTCAAAATCAACGCAAAAACGGAACAAATTTGAAAGATCAATCTATCATCTTTAAATACAACAAGTGTGGACTTTTTATCTCTCAAAGTTTAGGATCAAGGTCTCTTGAACTAGCCGACTTTGGACAGCTCCAGTGACCTTGACCTTGGAGTGAGGGTGACCAAATTTGTATACCATGCGTGTCTCATTAATATCTATCATGCTTCAAATAATCATAAGTTCAATATTAATAATCTAGAAAAAAAAGTGATATTTCGTGAAAATTGTCATTTTTTGACCAACATTTGGTGACCATGTAACCTTGACCTTCAAGTGAAGTCATTCATTAACTGATCATATACGAGGTCTCATGGGTATGCACCATCTTACCAAGTTTGGTTGTGATAGCTGATATAGGTTTTAAGATATTAATCCACTTGCAAGTTTTTCACAGACAAACGCCGGATTGCGGATGGTGGACTGAAAAACGGACGGAGGGAATCTTATTTCTTTTCTATTTTGTATGTCAGCTTTGAATTATTTAGGAGTCATCTTACAAAGATTTGCAAAAACCTGAAAACTTTTGTTTTTTATTTTATTTTTTTAATTTTATTTTATTTGTGTGTGTGTGTGTGTGTGTATATGCAAACATTGCTATGCATGTGAGTAAAAAAAAAACACCCAGTATCCTCGTTACATAAAATTCTTATCTTGTCTTATCTTCATCTTCTTCCTCTTCTCCTTCTTCTTCAAGATCAACCGACTGATATTTACTAGTGTTACGTTGGAGTACTTTGCTTTAATTGTTAACATCTACCACAAGTACTAGCTCTGTCTAACTGTTCGATCTTGCTCTACGCCCACCAAAGCTCCATCATCTCAGTTTGCACAGACAATTTAATAAAATAGTGAACAGTCAAACTGTTACAAATCACATAGAGATGTGGGGGAATGAGACCTGGATTTTGAAAATGAACGGATCTAGAATCTTCACCTTGACGAAAAAAAACAGGAAGAAGAGAATTATCATCATCACTAACTCTATCACGCTGTCGTTAGAATGACGTTTTCTAGTATAATAAATCGTTCATTTGTTGGTGTTACATCGGCAATGGTGGAGAGGCTACAGGAACTCCCTTTAATCAGGGACAGCATTGTTACTTTATAAGAGACGACCCCGTTTCCTCTACTTCATGAAGGCTTTACATTCCCCCCAGTTCCAAAGAGAAGCAGAGAAAAACAAAAACTGCAGCTTTGGTCGGTGGTAGGGTAACATTAATTTAGGAGAGATGACATCTTGTTGAGACAGCGCAGCTAAAACGGTGGACAGAATCCGATTGGCTTCGTTACTCGGAACAATAAAATCTTGAAGCCCCCACAGTGAACAAACAGACAAATTGGGAATGAAGGCAGAACGGAAGGAAGGAATAAAGGAAGAAATAAAGAACAGAAAGGAATGAAGGAAGTTGAATGAATTGCAGAAAGAAAGAAAAGAAGAAAGGGAGGAAGAAAAAAAACAATAGAAAAAAAGAAAGAAAGGAAGAGAAAATAAAGAAAATAGAAAGAAATACAGAAAAGAAACGGAAAGAAAGAGATAGAAAGAAGAAAAAGAAAGACATACAGAAAGAAAGATCATAAGAAAGCAAAAACCAGAAAGAAAAGGGTTAGTTAGTCATTTTTTATAGGGTCCAGCGGACTGCAAAGAGCGAAAGAAAAATGGAAAGAAAGATCAGAAGAAGAAGAAGAAGAAGAAGAAGAAGAAGAAGAAGAAGAAGAAGAAGAAGAAGAAGAAGAAAGGGAAGAAGAGGAAGAAGAAGAAGAACAAGAACAAGAAGAACAAGAGAAAGAAGAAGAAGAAGAAGAAGAAGAAGAAGAAGAAGAAGAAGAAGAAGAAGAAGAAGAAGAAGAAGAAGAAGAAGTAGTAGAAGAGGAAGAAGAAGAAGAAGAAGAAGAAGAAGAAGAAGAAGAAGAAGAAGAAGAAGAAGAAGAAGAAGAAGAAGAAGAAGAAGAAGAAGAAGAAGAAGAAGAAAGATGACAGAAAAAGTAAAGGAAATAACGAAAAAGAAAGTTCAGAAAAAAAAGTCAAGAAGGAAATATCCAAAGAAATAAACAAAGGTCAATGAAAACTATAAATGCTTTATTACTAACCAACGAAGTTTTAAAAACAACGGTTGCAATACTTTAATAACAAATTCGTGTTGCCTCATGAATACATAAAACGGCAGAACTTCTTTAATGAATAAATGCCATATCGCACTAAGCCATTCTATTAGCACATCTGTCATGCTTAATATAATATAGTAATGCACACATTTAACTTCTGTTGTTAGTTTCTTCATGTAGGCTCTTTAATCTCTCTTTTTTTTTGCTGGGGGATGGGTTTGGGGAAGAGGTATTCCCGATAGTCAGAAAGATCTGCACTGCCGGCACAATGTATAAACTTAATCAGGATGGTCTGCCAGACCAACCGCTCTGTCGATACAGTGAGACCTACGAGCAGTCGCTGAGGTATATATATATCCGAGATCGGACAATCAGCTGTTTGGTCATGGAGTTCGTAATGTTAGTTTATTTGTTGTTATTTGTTGAGAAATGGTGCGAGCTTGTGAATTTAAACCTGCTGATGCTACATCGTACCGTACCTCTGTGAAGGCACTGAAATGACTGAGAATATGTGCAAGCTATGTTAAATGTTACAGAGTGCATAAACATTTCAACGTCAAACATTTTTTTAGTTAATAAGTGTAAAATTCTTTTATTAATTACATTGCTTTTGATTTCCTTTAATTTTTTTTTTTATTGGGGCTGAAATCAGTTATTTAGAGAATGCCAGCTTTAGTTTCTATCTTCTCCATTTCATTCTTGAATATGAATATGTATGAGTGTGGACTGGCTGAATTTTATAAATGTTTCTAAATATGGGTATGCGATACCAAATAATGATAGTGTTACATCATTCCAACATTTAAATGCAAATTTTGACATGGAGTATACTGATTTAAAGAAAAATGAAGATACAAATATTCTCAAATGTGAAGTAACAGAACATATATATAACAATTACCCTAATCATTTAAAAGTATACACTGATGGAAGTGTTCTGGAATCATCAGAATGTGGGTCAGGATTTATTATACCGCATTTGAATATTCAAAAATCTTACTATCTTGGTCACGGATTTTCAATATGTACGCCATACTTATGGTGTTATATTGTATAATTAACATTCCTCATGAAATATTTAATATTTTAATTTGTGTTGATTCCAAATCGGTGCTGTATGCTTTACGAAATTGGAATTGTAAAAAGAGAACCGACATAATATTTGACATCAGGTATTTAATACATTATATATGTACGAGGGGTATTGGAATTACATTTTGTTGGGTTCCATCACATTTTTGTATATATGGTAATGAAATGTCAGACATATTAGCCAATTAGGGAGCAATGAAAAGTGGCAATACAATTTTGAATTGTGATTTGAAAATAGGTCAGTTTGAATACTATTCTTTAGTTGAACGGCACTTTTACATGAAAATTCCTAAAGTAAATATTATATGTTGTTCAAGAGCAATTTCAAGATTGATATACAAACTACGATTGAATTCGTGGAATACAAAGTATTTTGAAAAATATTAACTGTATATGTAAAGGGATCGTCTCTTTAAATCATTTACTTTTTTAATGTACTGTTTTAACACCATTATACACAACAACAGGGAATTATATTATCAGCACAAGATGACACTAAAACCATTTTATATGGTACAGAAATATGTGACATTGCTGGTGTCATTATCAAAACAGACTTATATAAGATATTATAATTTTGAAGAACGTTGATATGTTATTGTTAATTTTGAATAAATTAAATTAAATTATTACTTATATTGTTAATATTTTTTTAAATTAAATTATTATTGTTATTATTATTATTTGTTTTTAATTTTATAATTTTAGTTATTGTTATAATTCACTATATTTTTTAAATTATTATTTTTTTTAAAAATTTTTTATAAATATAAATTATTTCATTTTATTTTCATACTTTTTTGTTGTCTAAAATCACATTGTTGTGAACAGACGTGAAATTAAAATATTGAATTGAATTGAATTGAACATCATTCCAACAACGCGTTAGTTAGTTATTTATTACTTACAGGGTCCAGCGGACTGCAAAGAGCCAATCATGACCACAAAATCAAGACCACAACTTCGCTAAAAGAGGACTAACCTCTGATCCGTATAAAAGATCTGCTGAAACAACCCTAGTGGTAACACTGAAGGCACTCCACCAGCTGGTCACTTCACAATTAAGGCATCCCACGCAGGGGACGCTGAGGCTATACTCTAATTTATTGAACCCTCGTTTACTAAAACAAAATACAATACAAACATCATTGTATAATATCAATAACATATACAATGATTACAATGCTAAATAATAATATCATAGGACGCTCCAGTGACCATTTGGCAGAAAGCATCCAATATTCCCAAGCTGATCCAACAGACCTCACACACAGTTTTGTCCCAGAAGAGTTTTCAAGAAAAAAGGTAGGTGACTAGTCTAGCGACGAAGAAGATAGTAATGTAGATTAATAGAACAGAGTAGGAATGAGAAAGAACAAAGGAGAAAGACAGCGACAGTGGGAATTTAAAGCACTAAATTCCAGAAATGTGGGGATACTATTTATACAGAAACCCCCAGGACCCCCACGGGGGACCAACAAATGCATAATGTGCTCTGCTATTCTATGCTATGCTATTATTAGCTTATCAAGAAACACAATCACAGAGGTACACATTACAAATTCACACTGCCATGAAAAACAATAACATCTCTATTAATCTATTAACATACACAGAACAACAGTTTTTATACAGCCTGTGTAAGTTACGCATTCAACACCAAAAAAAATCTAATTACTGAAAAATAAACTATCAACCAGAGAGAAGGTAAGCACGTTCTTTTAAGGCCAATTTACATGCAAATGCCGCTTATACTCTCATCTGCTCTTTCTTTCTTTCTTAGATAAAATGGAAGTAACCGGAAAAATGGCATAAAGGGACTATGGTATGTTCCTCGATTGTTCAAAAAACCATAGTAATGATAATTTACACCCACACACACAATTATGTATATAATATATATATATATATTTATTTATTTTGTATTGTCTCATAATGGCACAGCACAGCAGTCATTAATAAAGCAAGCCAAGGGAGGTAAGTTACAATAAACATCAAGGAAGGCTACTCTCAAACTGAAATGGGGGCAAAAGAGGTTGAAGTCTGTCGTTGCTTGATCCGTTTTGTCTTAAAAGGTCTGGAGTTTTGTGACAAATCTGAATACTTTAATACTGCATTACGCCTAAATGCAGAACATGCTTTTAAAGGTGATGATCATGATGATGATGATAAATAAGTTGATGATGACGATGGCGATGACGAACCCGATGTAAATGTTTTCCGAAGCAGCGACAACTTCTTGGAAAATATCTTCTGTGCAGTCATAACAACGGGAGTCCCGAAAATAACGCTTTAGGGCGACAAATAACAGCCAACATAAAGACAAGTTTCAATACCAAGGTAACGTATAACAAGAACTGTCTTCAAATGCAACTTTCTGCTCCTCTAGGCAACAGATTAGGTCAAACTGACTTTTATCTATGACTTTTATCTAGACCAACTGTCTTTTGGGAACTATTTGAGAATATTTTCGGCCCGTTTGTTGATGCTAGATAGCGTCCGCACTTGGTTTCCTACAACTTGAAGATCCAACAAGGCTAATGGGGTTTTGAGACAGAAAGAGCGCCATCTTCAATTTTTTAGACAAATATTCTGTAATATATATTCCTGAATTTGGGATCTTTCTGTCACCCTGCAGTACCAATCTCCATTCATTTGTCCTCTAAATCCTCTTCATCCCGCAGACATTGGCACTCTTTCCATCATTTCCTTCTATATCGATTGTCAGAAGGCGCCTCCCCCACAATATTCCAGTCCACTGTCACGACTGCACAGAAGATATCTTCAAGAAGCCGTAGCTGCTACAAAAACATCTACAACAGGTGCACGACGATGATGATGATAACAATATTCAAGATTGCTGTTTTCATTTTAAGAAATGCACTCCACCTGGGATGTTGATGATAATGATGATGATGATGATTGATGATGATAATGATTAGGATTGATGATGATGATCATGGTAATGAAGAAACCTGTAACACAGATAAGGTCATACCGAAAAACAATCAATTCAAAGTATACATTTTGAGGTTGATGACAAATGACAGAAATGATGATTGTAAACTATATCTATGAAACATACCCACCAAACTTCAGCTGCCACTTCATTGTAATTATTATTTTAATTTGGATGGGGGGGTGGGGCGATGCGTAAATTCACATGAAAGACCAAAACCATGCAAATGTACAGTTTACTCATATAACGCAATTTATCATTTAAAAAATGTTTTGCATGTTTTGGATTTTTAAAAATGCAATTTTAGCTACAACAGCTTATTAATATCAAAAGAAAAAAAAAACCACTAGATCAAAGCCAACAAAAACTAAAAGCCAATTAGTCACAGCTGCTTTATAAAACAACGAGGAATTAAAAATAAAGAAATAAATATAGCTTATTTTGTGTTACAATTACAAAATATAAACGCTAATGTTGTCAGTGTAAAAATGTCAAATGAGCGGATTAAAAATGCCACTGAATGTAAAACATATGCAATTTGTTTCTTAAGTTAATGGAAATGATATAAAACACTCTGAATTAAAAGAAAAGCCATTTATGTAGTTGGCTGCTGATTAAAATGATTTGAGTACAAAAATCCAATTTAGAAAAAACCCAGCTGACTAGTTCCACAACAAGTTTCATAAAAAGGCCACTTAGATCAGCTAATTGTTCCCCCTTTTTCTCATCAGTCTTTTCACCATAAAATAGAAGGGTATTATTTAGTATAAAAAAGAGACAAAAAGATAATGTTTAACTTTATAGTGTATTGTTGTGACAATGTTTCTATGTTGTGTATGTGTACTTGTATTTTAAACACAACAAAAGAATATAGATCTTTTTGCGTTTTGTGACAATATAAATTTTCTAGTTGCGTATGGGTAATTGTGCAGTTTAAACACCAACACCAACACTACCCGACCTGACTTGATGGTAGCAGTAGGATTTGAACCCACGGGCCTCCAAAGGCACCAGCTTCATGCAAATTATCACAACATCCTGTGGCATGGTAACCTCATTCACAATTTTGCCTTAGCCTGGAGTTCGTCTCTTAGAAGTCGTCGGAGGATCTTGCCGCTGGGACTTTTGGGTATCTGTTGTCTGAACTCCACCCCTCCCCTCAGATGCATGTACGATGGAGTGTTTTCTGAAAATGGATACAAACAATTATTGCCATGCATGCTTTCCAGGAAATCATAAAGACACTAGCAATGATACAATACTTCAATGCAATATTTAAAAGAAAAAAGAATCTATCTATTTAACTATCTATCTATCTATCTATCTATCTATCTATCTATCTATCTATCTATCTATCTATCTATCTATCTATCTATCTATCTATCTATCTATCTATCTATATCTATATACAAGTGTGGTCCGATAAGTACTTAGCCTACAAAAGAAAAACGACCATTTTGAAAAAGTGGCGATTTCTTTTTCAATAGCGTCTCCTTTTAGTTCGATACACTTGAACCAGCGATGCTCCAACTTCTTTAACCCATCTGAAAAATACGTTTTCTCGAGGTCTGCAAAGTAGGCCTCCTTGGTGGCGATGACCTCCTCATTCGAATCAAATTTCTGCCCGGCGAGTGACTTTTTAAAGTTTGGAAACAAAAAGAAGTCAAACGGGGCCAAATCTGGAGAATACAGTGGATGGGGCAGCAGTTCTTAGCCCAATTTGACCAATTTGGCCGTGGCAAGGGTGGAGGTGTGAGCCGGTGGGTTATCATGGTGGAAGAGCACTTTTTTCTTCAATTTGGCGGATACGCCTGCTTCCACACTCGGTCAAAGTAAAACGAGTCCGATCTGGCTGATGATATTGACAGTAGCCCTCTACGAGAATGTACTACACGATAGTAAATTGCTCTTGTGATACTGGCGCCATCGGGCGTTGAGGCTAAGTACCTTTCGGACTGCCCTCGTAAATAGATATATATAATAATTTCATCTAAAATCACTGCAATGTAAACAAAAACATTTTAAAATCTATGCTTCGTACACAATCCTTTTGTTATGTTTTACAAAAAGTAATAATAACAATAATTTACATAGTTTCAAAAATTTCCAAGCGCGTTAAACGAAAAGAATGTTCAAACATTTCAGTCCGAAAGTGGCATGCAATCATACAACACAACACACACAGATAGACATGCAAGTTACAGGGATAACAAAAACTAAGAAGTAAGAAGACACACATTTGGGAGTGTGGTTTAACGTCATTATGGCAACATCTCACATCTTGTTACTCATTGGCTTCTTCTCCCTCTGTACTCAACACCCCTTCCCCTACATTTTAAACCATGGAGTTATGACATTAAGCACTGGCAGTGTCAATGTTAGGCTGCTTTTGTATGATTCCTACAGCAAGCCACGCCCATAATTCTTACACTACTGGATAGCCCATAGCAGACGGGATTGACATATTTCCAGTAACTCGCTTCAAACTATGTTCTAAGACTCAAAGTGGGTGTAGAACCCTATTTCACATCCAAAATGGTGCAGTAAGGTCAGATCAGGCCCGGACTAGGGGAGGGGGGGGGGGGGGGGTTTACAGGGGTTACGTAACCCCCCCCCCCCCTGGCCTCACTATGTACCTCTTTTTTTTTTTTCTTTTTTTTTTATTTTTTCTTTTTTTTTTTCTTTTTTTTTTTGGGAGGGGGGGGGGGGGGGGGGGGGGGGGGGGGCGGGGGGGGGGGGGGTGGAGGGGGGGGGGGCGGGGGGGGGGGGGTGGGGGGGGCGGGGGGGGGGGGGGGGGGGGGGGGGGGGGTATGTTGACAATCATAAGTAAATCCGGGGAGAAATTTCAACCCTCTCCCCTAGGCACTATAAAAAAATAAATCCTCTTCCACTCTACTCAATTTCAACCACTGATTCTTTTATCACAAGTAACTACATTCTGTTACCTGAGACACTGTGCTTCCCATAGCTTGAGTCTCTGCATTGTAAAAGCATGCGGCTTGCCTGCAGTGAAGAACATGATGGGAGCACTGAGGGAACTGTCACTGTTTTTCTCAAACTCTCCAAAGAGACAAAGAAAACTTGAAGATACCATCGAATCATCTCAGCCTGACACGACAAAAACAAAGCTTGTTGATCTGTGCAGAACAAGATGGGTAGAAAAACATGAAGCACTGGAGGTTTATACATCTCTCTTTCTGGTTGTTCACGACTGTTTGGGACAAATGTGTGAAGACAGTGACAATTGGGACAGTGAGACACTGACCAAGGCAACTGGCTTTCTCCACACCTTGAGCAGCAGTGCTTTCCTCGTTGCATTCGTTGTCGTCCGCAATTGTTTGCGTTACTTAAAACCCTTGACAGTGAAGCTGCAGAAAAGGACAAAAGATGTTGTCGATGCCTACAGGGAAATCAAAGCGGTCAGTAACTGCATGTCTTCTATTAGAAGAGATGTCGACACAGCGTTCGTTGCCTGGTTCGGTGAAGTCAGCAAAATGGCGAATGCTTTGACAACTGATGTTATTGTTCCTCGTCAAGCATCCCGACAGACTCTCCGTGACAACCAACCTGCGGCCACTCCAGAAGAATATTTCAAGATTAGCATTGCCATTCCTTTCTTGGAACACCTGTCAATCGAATTGGACTCGAGGTTCAAAAATGCTGACCTAGCAGTTGATGGTCTCTGTCTGGTGCCAAGCACTTTAATAGACAACCAGGATGGTTTCATGCAGGTTCCAGAAGGGGTGAAGACACTGGCAATGTTGTGGGAGTCTGATCTACCAGACAATGCTACCCTTGATGCAGAATACCAAAGGTGGGTTTGCAAATGGCGAAGTGCTGCTGAGAATGCGACAGCTATCATCCCCTCCACGGCATCAGAAGCACTGAAACATTGTGACAGGGATTTTTATCCCAACCTGTTCATCATGCTAAAGAACCTTTGCACCCTGCCTGTCACTACTGCCGAGTGTGAGCGTTCAAACAGTCAGTTGCGCAACCTGAAAAACTACCTGCGCTCTACAATGGGGCAACATAGACTCAATGGACTTGCTTTACTGAAAGTGCACAGGGATGTTGATATTGACTTCAAAGAGGCAGTGAACGGTTTTGCCAGAAGATACAATTCACAAATGGTACTAATGCCGAGGAACCTAGTGCAGCAAGACTGAAAGTGAAAGCAGGGCGGTGATGTTCATAAATTACAAGGTAAAGCTTTATACTGTTAACGATCAACAAAATGTAGTGAATAATAATAGTATACAAAACATCTCTGCTGATAAATAAATGTTCGTGTGTGTGGGTTTTTTGTTGTTGGTTTTTTAAGGGATGGGCAGATGATTATTTTTGTACCCCAGTTTGTCAGTTCAATTTGTTTAAAAAGCTCAAAGTCCCAGACCATCATAAATGGCTTTTTCAAGGTTCAGATTGCACCAGATTGCACCATTTTGCATCCTTGAAAAAAAAAATTCCGGGGGGGCATGCCCCCGGACCTCCCTAGAAGGCTCGGCGCTTCGCGCCTTCGCTGAATCTGTAACCCCCCCCTCAACTTTTCCCAGGTCCGGCCCTGGGTCTCTTACACGCAATCATATCATTTTGGATGTCATACAAGTGACATACTAACAAAATAAACCCACAAAGTCAATTTTGTGGGAAAGTCCGTTTTGACGAAACCACTAGGAAAGAGATCTTGAACTTTCACCTTTACAACCTATGACAGCATAAACTGCTGAAGTCATGGACAGAAAGTAGTGTCAAATTACTTTTACAACAAAAATCACTCACTTTCGAAAAGATCCCTAGTGTGTTTCGAAAGTGAAAACGATGGATGTAGCACAGAGTTGCACAGGTTGTGAACAATAAAAAATAATAGCACAAAGAATGGCTCATGGTTTGTTGAAATCAAAGTAACCAAATGACATTTGCTCTGCAGTACTATGTACCTTTAAAGGACTGGAAATATACTGTACTAGGTTATACTAAAAAACGACTGCGGGCAAATATAAAAACAAGGAAACAACTACCTACAACTTTTTGTCTCCCTTATATTGTACTACTTTACTTTTCTGTATACCATTGCCCTCAACATTATCTATAAGAAGATCTGGGGAGTGACCTGCACCATGGACCCAGTCGCTTGTCATCACTCTTCCCAAACAGGGTAACTTTCAGGAGTGTGAAAATTACCGCATCATCAGCCTCATCAGCCATCCCAGCAAAGTCCTGAAAATAATACTCAACAGGTTCAAACCCCAAGCTGAACAAATCCTAGCTGAAAAACAAGCAGGATTCAGGGCAGGGAGAAGTACCACTGAATACTGTACACATTTTGAACCTCAGATTAATCTGCGAGAAATACCTACAGCACCAACAACATCTATATCATGTGTTTGTAGACTTTAAGAAAGTGTTTGACCATGTCAGGCATGCAGCTCTGTGGGCAACCATGAGAGTGTGTAACATCAGCCCTAATATTTTTGAAGTCATCAAAAGCCTGTATTACAATGCTACCATGCAATCCTCCACAACAGTGCCATCGGGAACTGGTTCAAAACAAACAATCGATGTGCGTCAAGGATGCCTACGCAGATCACATAGGCACAATCGGCATAGGAGGTAGAGCAATCTCCAACCTCTGTTTTGCAGATGACATTGATGGATTGGCTGGAGAAGAACAAGAACTTGAACAGCTGGTACGGAGGCTTGATATCACCTCCAGAATTTGTGTACTGGAAATAAGTGCAGAGAAGACCAAAATGATGACCAACAACACCAATGGCATCAACACAGACATCAAAGTCCAATGCCAATCCCTCAACACAGTGCATAGCTTCAAATATTTAGGAAGCATTGCATCAGGCAATGGATCCCGACAGGAAGTACTCTCCAGGATTGCACAAACAACTGCTGCCCTGACAAGGTTGAAGCCCATTTGGAAAGACAGGACCATCAGTCTACCCTCCAAGGTAATGCTGCTGCGCTCTCTTGTCATCTCCATCTTCCTATACTGTACATTCTTGCAAAACATGGACCCTCACCACAGACCTACAACGAAGAATACAAAGCATGGAGGTGAGGTGATACAGAAGACTTCTGGGCATTTACTGTACCAATGACACAGTCTGACACCATCACACAAGCCATTGGACGACATGATGACATGCTCACAGTGGTGAAGAAACAGAAACTCCGATGGTATGGTCACATCACTAGAGAATCAGGCCTTGCAAAGACCATCCTGCAAGGCACGGTGGAATGGGGCAGAAGATGAGGGAGACAGAAAAAGAGTTGGGGTGAGCGAAGGGTTGCTGAGGACAGAGAAAAATACGCTGGTTAAACGATCATCTGTAGTGCCCCAACAACTTTTGAGTTACGGAATAGGATTGGATTGGATACCATTACTACCACTTACTACTACTAAATAAATCAATCAGATCAGATCAGGTCTAATGTAATCCATCTAATCCCTCAGACTGTCTATCTGTTGGAAAGATATGAGGGATGCTGTCGCATAGAATTTTCGCCACCTCAGTCTATCTGTTGCTGTTGTCAGGAGACTTGACATGCCTAGCACCGCCCATGTTTTGACATCATCTGCCAAGTTCTTTCTTTGCCTTCCTCTGCGCCTGTCTCCTTCCAATGTTCCGTGCATAATGGTATTTGCAAAGGTGCCGTGTTGTCAAACCAGGTCAACTTTCTCCTCTTGACAATGTCAAGGAGTGGTTCCTGAGGGCATACAAGTGACATGAACAGGTTCCTGAGGGCATACAAGTGACACAAACAGGTTCCTGACATTCTCGCTGGTCTTGTGTACATATAAGACGATTTGTGGCGCTCTGCTGCAGCACTTCATTTCAAAGGCCTGAATACGTTTCTCCATTTACTACTACTACTACAACTATTACTACTACAGACCTGTTCACCCCTACCAATGCCAGTCAGGAGTAAGCAGACTGTCTGTCAGGAGTTTCATCTGTCTGTCAGGAGTACAGTACTGGAATACATTTTTTGAGAGATTGAGAAAACAGAAAACAAAAAGACGGTTAAATTTACTACAAAACACACCAAAAAGTAAATTAAAAAAAGCATTCACTTATTTATTGCTTTAGCAATAAACGAGCTTATTGTGCGTTGGTTAGCCTGCTCTTGTTGCAACTGCTTGTGTCTACCACAGTTCACGTGCCTTTCAATGTAAATTCTACCGCCGTGCGCAACGCTGAAGTCAAGTTTGCAAATTTTGCAGTAAGCATAGTTTTCAGACCTTTCAGAGCTCGTTAAGCACTTATGCAGTTCTGAATAAGAAACATTCCACTTCTGCGTATGAAGCATCTTCTTTTTGGGTGGTGTTTGTCCACCATCTTCTGCGTTTTTTTTCTTTTTGGCATCGCGAACAGACTGGCCACTTCGAAAACATGCACAAATGCTCGATCACACACAAAAGAAAGTGCGAGAGCCGGAAATCGAAACTTGTACAGGAAATTCCAGTTTTTGTCTTATTACGGAAAACTTACGAAACGGAAGAAAGAGCGTCTTACTACCGAAAAAATTACTTTTTTTTTTCCTTCGCTCGCGTTTGAAACCGGAGTTTTTGTTTTCAAAACGGATAAGCGGATTTTTACAGTAAAAACGGGGAAAATCCGGTCAAACCGGAGGAGTGAACAGCTCTGCTACTACTACTACTTTCCGTCACTTCGACCAGTCACTTCCACCATATGTGTCTGAGGTACTCACTACCTACACTACAACCCGTTCTTTGCGCTCATCAGATAAAAAACTGTTGAAAACGCCCAAGCGTCGGCTTAAAACAGTTGGCGAGCGGTCTTTTAGTTTTCAAGCACCCAAGGTTTGGAATGCGCTGCCTGCCGGTTTAAGACATTGTACAGACCTTGTTTCCTTTAAGAGCTGCTTAAAAACGCACTTGTTCCGCAAGGCGTTTTCTGAGTAAATAGTATGAACAGTAATAATACTTTCTCAATGATGCTGTACGAATGATGCTGTAGTGCGAATGTTGTGATGATGCATACAAATGATGTGTGTAAGCGCATTGAGTTGTTATTCTAATGAAAATGCGTTGTATAAATGCAATTTATTATATTATTATTATTATTATTATTATTATTATTATTATTATTATTATTATTATTATTATTATTATTACTGCTGCTGCTGCAGCTAAAGACCCCTCACTGGCAATAAAGTCCATGACAGCAGTAGCGGTCAGCTGTTGGTCAGGCTTGGGGACCACAAAGGCCATGGGTAGTTCACCAGCCACTAAGTCCGGTTTGCCAATCACGCAGCAGTCTGCTATAGAAGGGTGACCCAACAGCAAGTCCTCTAACACTGCTGGTGCCACCTGGAATGTTAGGAACAGAAAATGTGACCAGTATACTGCTATACTATACTATACTATACTATACTATACTATACTATACTATACTATACTATACTATACTATACTAAATTATACTATACTATACTATACTATACTATACTATACTATACTATACTATACTATCTATACTATACTATACTATACTATACTATACTATACTATACTATACTATACTATACTATACTATACTATACTATACTATTATTCTATTATTATTCTATTATTATTATACCATACCCTATCATATACCATACAATACTGTACAATATGATACAATACGTGGTCAGGCTTGCATCTTCTTATGCTATTGAAACTCCGTCACTTAGTTTTCAGTGTCCAGTTAATACACTCAGACCTGCCTACCTCCTTTTTGCCTTGACAGAAGAACACTCCGGAAAAAGCGGAAGAATCCAGCACAAAAGCAGAAGAAAAATTTGTCGCTGAATATGCCTCTCGCACTTGTACAAAGATCCTTGAGCATAACATTACATTTTTTTTTTTTTTTTTTTTACCCAACAGTAAGTTTCATTCTTTGTACACACAGGCAGTCATCACTGAAGAATTCTCATAATTTCATATTTCTTCTTCTTTTTTACGGTCTCACTCTCATCTTTGTCAACGTGAATGGTTTCTTCGTCGTCCGTTTCATGAACGGGAACAACGCGCTTCGTCGCCATGTTTGAGAAAGAAAGACTTCTTTTGTGTTCTTCAGTACAGAAGAGTGCAGCACAGTGGTTATCTCCCTTCTGTACAAAAAATACGATCTCTCTTATGGATTCAAGACTAGATTGGAATGCAGAAGATTTTCGATTTCTTCAGTGGAAAAAAAGTTGTCAGAGGCGGAAGGGAAGGGCGGAAAAAAGCATTAAAATTCGGAAGAATCTTCCGCCAAAAACGGAAGGTAGTCAGGTCTGTACACTGCCGAGCCGAGAGCACAGCCGCAAAATGGCCCATCTGTGTCTTATGGCACAATTCCACAAAATTCCAAACCCTAGCAACAAATGAAAGGGGAGATGGATCTTTCTTATCCTTCTCTCATTCCCCGGAAGAAAGATTATACACCCAAGACGCTGTGATTGAACTGCAGCTCCATTTGTATAGACAAGACAACAAGTACCCGCGCTGTGCACACACTTTTTGTCCTCCTCGATCCCTCCCACCCAACCTGCCTCTTCAATGTTTAACCTCAACACTTCAATCTGTCTGGCCAAGCTGTCTCTTCGCTTCCTTTATGCAAGGTAAGTAACGTTTCATTGGACTGGCCAAGCTGTCTCTTCACTTCCTTATCAGTACAACTTATGTTAAGGCCAGAAGTGGGGGGTAAATTAAAACCTGAAGTATGATGCCATTATGATTTATTTTTGAGTGGACTGTATTAAGATCATTCAAAATCTGCAAAAAACACTTTTCTGAAATGTGTTTTGTCTTCAATATGAGTGTTTTTTTGCCGAATTCATGCAAAATCATACAATCTTACAAACATTTTTCAGACAACAGGAATCAATATGTACTGTTCAAACCTATTTATTTCTCAACTGTAACATCACCTTTCTGGACTGACAGAGCCATTTTTCAAAGTTTTGTTTATGAAAAAAATTACAGGGTCATTTATATTTTACATGAAAATTTAGGGGTACCCCTTCACTAAAAGTGAAATAAAAAATTATCTTTAGCAAATATAAATATTTCCCTCTGTTATTCCACAGAGAAATGTTTTGTGAATGAAATAAAAAAAGAATTATGTAAATATCTTCAATAGAATCTGAGAACTTTGTTTTCTAGTGCAACTAAGTCGGACAAAAACAAAGTTTTGAGAAAACTGCATTTGAAAGTTACCAATTCCTGCTCACATAGAAAAAGCACTTCTGGAATGCAAATCACTGTCACAAAATGTAAATACCTATCACTCAAACATATCTACATGTCCTCCATCATGCCCTGCCCATATGCTTTTTTGGCATCATTTTGAAGTGAATTACACTGTGAATTAGACCTAGTGGATATCACCGATAGCGTCGCAGGAAGTCGGTACACGAAGCAAAAGATGTCGATTGCGCATGCGCGGAAGGCACTGAAAATCGAGCGGACCAATCGGTGTCTAGGGAAATGACGTATGCTACTAAGTGTTGATGAGAAGGTGAAACCCATTGGTCAAAAGAACGTAGTTTGAACAATGCCTATACCTATTTATAAATCCGGAAGTGACCTCAGCATGTTCATGAGGGTTTCCTGTTTATTTTGGTATACGGGATTCCCCGAATCGTCCGCTAGAAATAGCGGTAACTATGCAGCAAAAATGACCAAATTTTGTAATTGTAAATTTTTTTGATGAACTTTTCTGCACCCCCACAGCAGTTAGGGACAATTTTTACATAAAATCATTGAGGATATATGCAAAAACACTATACAGGATTGAAGTAGATAGTCTAAACATGCAAAATAACCAATAATCCCAAAACACCCCAAAAAATATTTTTGGGATAAAAATGACTCCCACTTCTGGCCTTAATCTGATGAATAAAAATTGATACAACAACAACAACTTCACTTCCTTTATGAAAGGGTAAGTAATGTTTCATTGTACTGGCCAAGCTGTCTCTTCGCTTCCTTTATGCAAGGGTAAGTAACGTTTCATTGTGCAGGCCAAGCTTTCTCTTCACTTTCTTATCAGTACAACTTATGTTAATCTGATGAATAAAAATTGATGCAACAACAACAACAACTTCACTTCCTTTATGAAAGGGTAAGTAACGTTTCATTGTACTGACCAAGCTGTCTCTTCACTTCCTTTATGCAAGGGTAACGTTTCACTGTGCTGGCCAAGCTGTCTCTTCACTTCCTTTATGCAAGGGTAAGTAACGTTTCATTGTACTGGCCAAGCTGGCTTTTCGCTTCCTTTATGCAAGGGCAACGTTTCATTGTGCTGGCCAAGCTGTCTCTTCACTTCCTTTATGCAAGGGTAAGTAACGTTTCATTGTACTCGTCCCACCGCCGCAGCTCAGCGGTGCAGCATTGGCCCGACACACTGATGACCCATGTTCCAATCAAGCGGTGGGTAAGACTACAGTGGCCATTGTTTTACAGTCCACCATAGCAGTATGACTGCTCTGGTGCTTCAGTGTTGATATAGGTCTCTACTCGCTCTTCCCTTTGGGGGAGTTATCTCCGTTTGCCATATGGCCAATGGTGGGTGTAGACGTTAAACTTCCATCTATATTCGTAGCGTTTAACGCCAATCTTTCAGGTTGTTTTATTTGATTTCTTCAGCGGTTATAGCTGGACTACACTTTCAGTTTGTTCAATTTTGCTAGTGAATCCATGGCACGTTTTTGCCTCCTTGAAGTAATGAGAATAACATTTAACATCAATATTTTTATTCACCAGGGTTTTTTGCAAATGAATCCGTGGCATCTTTTCTCGTCATTTAATACCCCTAGACGATAAACATTTAACACGGTGGCAAAGTGTTCCCGTAACCTTCCTGTTGTTCAGTGGGAGGACTGTTTGAGACCTCTGTTTTCTCTGGTCCAGCTTACTGATGGTGGTGCCCACCTCTCTCTTCCTCGCTGCTTCACCTTCCCAGGTTCTTAACAGGAGCCCAAGTACCCATTCACAACTGGGTGGACTGGGGCACCTAGTGCACTTGTTCCAGTATAATCAAATGTGCCATTCGATGGTTGCCTTCCAAGTATGGCCACTCATCCAAGTACTCACTGGGCCCGACGTTGCTTCACGCCACATTATCTAGCGCCGTTCTACTGCACTACCCTTGACACAAACATTTCTATTTTGCTGGAGAATGTGGCCTAATGGGAGTCCCGGTGTATATATTGACCTACACCGCACAACTTGTCAAGTTATTTTGTATACTTACCTGCTCTGCTTTATATTTAATCAGCTCCTTCTTCCTGTCCACGATGAACAGAAAGCCGTCCGAGTCAAAGCGCGCCACATCACCTGTCATAAGTCAAGCAATGATCACCTCACATCACATAATCTCCACATGGCATGAACGCTATTTTATTTTATGTATTGATCGAATCGTTCTCACATGGTGCTTTTTCATCTCAGCAGGCTTTGGCCGATACAGTACTAATAGGAGAGTGGCACTCTCAACCCTGAGGTTTTGAATGCTGGTAATGCTGCTGCTGAAAATCTTTAATGCTGCAGTTGTTAGGCTTAAATTTCTAATATAGGTATGCGTGCCATTGGTGACATTCAAACAGTAATTGTTATTTTTAATTCGAAGTAATTTAATTAAAAAAGTACCTCCCAAGTCATTTTAAAAGTGGGCTGTTCAAAAGTTAAATTATAAACGCTCTCAAATGTACTTAGGAGATTAAACACATAATTTCTGTGCATGCAATTTTCAATTCTACAACTTATACATACAAATTATGACATAAAATGATTGTGTGATGAAATGTTATTTCTGTCCTTGTTCATCTATTATGCTGGTGCCCTATGTTGGGTGAAATAATAATAATAATATTCATAACACTGGATTTATTTTTATTTCTTTATTTAATCATTCTTATATAGCGCTTTTCCAGCTCAAGAGCTGCTCAAGGCGCTGTCCGATACAGGATCTCACTCAAGCTGCCCAAGACGTCCACTTGCTGTCTTTGTGCGCATGGTCTGACACCAAGACAACCCAAACATAATCCTGGGGAGTAGGGCCCTAGTGCTTATTGGGTGTATCTGTATAGCCGGCATACATCCGTCTAGGACATGACACTGGATGCTATGCACCCTCTTCTCTTCAATCTACCCCAAAGCACAGCAAATCTCCCAGCAGTGTACGTTGATAAAAGCACATAATTTATATATATATATATATTTTTTTTATAATCACTCTTCTATCACATTTTCAGCTCAAGAGCTGCTCAAGGCGCTGGTCAATGCAGGATCCCACTTGCATTCTTTGGGTGCATAGTCTGACACCCAGACCACCGAGCATAATCCTGGGTGACAAGAGACGGGCAATAGGAACCCAGTGCATGATGGGTGTTTTTGTGTTGCAGGCAATCTTCTGTCTAGAACATCAGCATCAGGATCTTTAAAGTCCATGCGATGGAATGCGTGCTTGCACAGACTAGACCTTGGTTTGTACTCTCATTGGAAGAACCAGAAAATTATTAAATGGGTGTACATGGTGTTTTGCACAAGACCAATAATGTTCAAATAAGAATGTTTCACACTAAACTGTTTATTTATCAATTATTATTAACATTTCCCTTTCTAATTTAAATTAAAAAATCAAATTAAAAAAATTAAAAGGCCAATGTGTACGGTTTCATTCATACCAGTTATGAGCCAACCCTGGGGATTGATGGTTTCTTTAGTGGCCTGGGGGTTCTTGTGGTAACCCTTCATGGTGCTGTGACTACGCATCAGCAAATCTCCCGTCTGGTTGCTGCCCAGTGATTTGCCCGTCTCGTCCACAATCTGCGGACAGGCATATGACGCACTTTTGTTGTTTTTTTGTTGTTGACTAATTTTCAAATCCAGTCAAGTCAATTCTTTATTAAAACAACAAAAAAGAAGAAAAGGAAACCACATCAGGGGGCACATGGATACATAACAATGACAACTGCAAGAAGAGATAGCTGTACTAATAAAATCAATACAATAATAACAACAATCATAATAATATTTACATATATTAATAATAAAAATAATAATAATAATAATGATAATAATAATAATAATAATAATAATAATAATAATAATAATAATAATAATAATAATGTCCTATCCTATCCTATCCTATCCTGTCCCGTAACCCGAAGGTCGTAGGGGCACCACAGATGATCGTTTAACCAACATACTCCATCTTTTTCTGTCCTCAGCAGCCCTGATGGCTTCGCTCAGTGTCAAACCAGTCCATTCTCGAATGTTGTCCTCCCACCTCTTTTTCGGTCTCCCTCTTCTTCTACCTCCTTGCACTGTGCCTTGCAGAATAGTCTTTGAAAGGCCTGATGATCTGGTGACGTGGCCATACCATCGGAGTTTCCGTTTCTTCACCACTGTTAGCAGGTCATCGTGTTGTCCAATGGCCTGTGTGATGGTCTGTCGGACTTCGTCGTTGGTGATGTGTTGGGTATAGGAAATGCCCAGAAGTCTTCTGTAGCACCTCATCTCCATGCTTTGTATTCTTCGTTGGAGATCTGCTGTGAGGGTCCATGCTTCGCAAGCATATAGGAAGATGGAGATCACAAGGGAGCGAAGCAGTCTTACTTTGGAATGTAGACTGATGGTCCTGTCTTTCCAAATGGGCTTCAACCTTGTCAGGGCAGCAGTTGTTTGTGCGATCCTGGAGAGGACTTCCTGTCGGGACCCATTGTCTGATACAATGGCTCCTAAATATTTGAAGCTATGCACTGTGTTGAGGGATTGGCCTTGGACTTTGATGTCCGTGTTGATGCCATTGGTGTTGTTGGTCATCATTTTGGTCTTCTCTGCACTTATTTCCATTCCATAGGCTCTGGAGGTGGTGTCAAGCATCTGTACCAGCTGTTCAAGTTCTTGTTCCTCTCCAGCCAATCCATCAATGTCATCTGCAAAACGAAGATTGGAGATTGCTCTACCCCCTATGCTGACTGTGCATTCATGGTCTGCAAGAGCATCTGACATGATGCGCTCTAGGAAGATGTTGAAGAGTGTTGGAGAGAGTAGGCATCCTTGACGCACACCGATTGTTGTTCTGAACAAGTTCCCGATGGCGCTGTTGTGGAGGACTGCACTGGTAGCCTTGTCATACAGGCTTTTGATGACTTCAATAATTTTAGGGCTGATGTTGTACACTTTCATTGTTGCCCATAGAGCTGCATGCCAGACTCGGTCAAACGCCTTCTTGAAGTCTATGAACACATGATATAGATGTTGTTGGTGCTGTAGGTATTTCTCACAGATTATTCTGAGGTTGAAAATCTGCTCAGTGGTACTTCGCCCTGCCCTGAATCCTGCTTGTTCTTCAGCTATGATCTGTTCAGCTTGGGGTTTCAACCTGTTGAGTATTATTTTCAAGAGGACCTTGCTGGGATGGCTGATGAGGCTGATGGTCCGGTAATTTTCACACTCCTGAAGGTTACCTTTTTTGGGAAGAGTGATGCCAAGCGACTGGGTCCATGGTATAGGCCACTCCCCACTCTGCCAGATCTTGTTACAGATAATGGTGAGGGCATCAATCATCGCTTCTCCTCCTGCTTGTAGCAGTTCCGCGGGTATGTTGTCCACTCCCGCTGACTTCCCTTTCTTTAGCGCTTGCACTGCTGCCTCAACTTCTTCCCGGAGAATTGGGAGGATTTCTTCTTCTTCTCTGATCTCGGGACATGCTAGAACGGATGGGTCTCCATTTGGTGTATGGTTGTAAAGGTCAGAGCAGTACTCTGTCCATCTGTCCAAGACTTCTTGTTCTTCTGTAAGGTATATGCCAGACTTGCTTTGGATCGTGGAGACTTTGGGCTGTTTGACACTTGTCAGCCGCTTCACTGTCTGGTAGGCCTTCTTGCTGTTGTTCTTGTTCAGACTGTTCTCTATTTCCTGGCATTGATCTTCTATCCAGTTCTCCTTTGCTGTGCGCATGCCTTTTCAGATGTCATTGTTGATTTTTCGGTAGACATCAGCTCCTTGTGAGGTGTTCTTTTTCTTTTTCATCTCTCTTCGTTTATCACACAGATCCAAAAGTTCAGGTGTGATCCACGGCTTCTTCTTTGGTCGGTGCTTGCCAAGGATCTCAGTGGCGGCATCTGTCACAGCTGAGTTGAAGGTGGTGGTCATGGTGTTGACATCTACTTCACCAGCCCCCAAAATGAGCAGTGGTGCAAATTTCCCTCCAATTGTGGCCTGAAATAGTTCTGCCACCTCCGGGTCTTGCAGTTTGTCCAGGTCGAACTTCAGTCTAGTGCACTTTGCTGTATTGACTCTCTTCAAGTGGAGCCGGAAAGACATCATCACAAGATCGTGGTCACTTCCGACTGAAAAAGTGCGTGTCATGCCAATGTTGATGCTTGATCTGAAGCGTTTCTTGACCATGATGTAGTCTATTTGGTTGTGATGCTCCCCGCCAGGACTGTGCCATGTCCATCGTCTGGAGTTTTTGTGGAGACCAAGCGTGTTTGCCAGTACCAGATTGTTGTATCTGGCAAACTCCAAGAGTCTCAGACCCCTGTCATTTGTCTCGTTGTTGCAGTGGGGTCCACATGTGACTCCCCAGTTGTGGTGCGCATCTTGGCCAACCTTGGCATTCCAGTCGCCTTGCACTATGACTATGTCCTTCTTCGGCACTTGGTCAAGGACCGCCTGTAGATTTTCATAAAAATCCTCCACTTCGCTGTCGTCATAGTCTGATGTTGGGGCATAGGCCTGGATGATGGTGATGTTGAAAGGGGCTGCTCTCAGGCGGATGGTAATGAGTCTACTGGAGACTGGGCGGCAACCCATGACAGTGGCTAGAATGTTCTTGTGGACCAAGAATCCAACGCCGTGTTCGTGCCTGTCATCTCTACCGCTGAAATAGAGCTTGTGTCCTTTGTCGGTCGTTGTTTCACCTAGGCCTTTCCAGCGCAGTTCGCTGATGCCTAGAACGTTCCATCGATAGTGGTCCAGCTCGTGGGCCAGTTCTTCTAATTTCCCTTCCGCAGTTAGGGTCCTGACATTCCAGGTTCCTATGACGATGTTGTTTCTCGTGCGGATCTTGCTAAATTGTCCATCAGTAGCATACTTAACACCTCCGTCCTGGTGGCCAACGGAAGGCGCGGTTCTTGTGCCGGGCGACGACCGATCCGGAATGGAATTAGTGGATTGTGTCATCATGTAGTGTGTAAGGAATTGAGTCTGTTCAACTCTCGATATTAGTGCAAAAATAAAATTATATTTTAGTTACGTCATTATCGCTGCATGATGACGCACATTTCGCCATTTCCGGTGTTCGTTAAAATGGTCTGAAGAAAATGGATGAATGAATGTTGAGCTGCGTGCTTGTTATTGTAAAATAGTCGTGTCCAGGACTCTTTGGAGGTATGTAGACCAATAGATAATATATAGAATAAGTACTTGGATATTAAGAAATGATAATAATATAGATTTTGATGGAAATGTATTTAGAATAAG
>CM072526.1:50827669-50867777 GCA_036898135.1 Oncomelania hupensis | reverse complement strand
CAACTCGGGAATCAAAGTCCAAGGCCAATCCCTCAACACAGTGCATAGCTTCAAAAGTTTTCGGAGCCATTGTATCAGACAATGGGCCCCGACAGGAAGTCTTCTCCAGGATCGCACAAATAACTGCTGCCGTGACAATGTTGATGCCCATTTGAAAAGACAGGACAGTCAGTCTACATTCAAAGGTAAGGCTGCTGCGCTCCCCTGTCATCTCCATCTTCCTATACGCTTGCGAAACATGGACCCTCACAGCAGATCTACAAAGAAGAATACAAAGCATAGAGATGAGGTGCTACAGGAGACTTCAGTGCATTTCCTATACCCAGCACATCACCAACGCCGAAGTCCGACAGACCATCACACAAGCCATTGGACAACACGATGACATGCTCACAGTGGTGAGGAAACGGAACCTCCAATGGTCTAGCCACGTCACCAAAGCACCAGTCCTAGCAATGACCATCCTACAAAGCACGGTGCAAGGAGGCAGAAGAAGAGAGAGACATAAAATGAGGTGGGAGGACAACATTCGAGAATGGGCTGGCTTGACACTGAGCGAAGCCATGAGGTTTGCTGAGACAGAGAAAGATGGAGTACGCTGGTTAAACGATCATCTTCGGTGCCCCAGCGACTTTGGAGTTACGTGTGATAGGATAGGATTGTTCTGACAAGGAGTGATTTCCCCTTTTTAACGGTACACAAATATCTTTTCTTTCTTAGTGGAGCAACACTCACTGTGAATGTGACAAGGACCTGTGGAGAGGGCATGTCCAAAGTTGCTATCTTTAAACTCCGTGTATACAATAAAACGACATGGTTCAGCAAATCCGCATACGAGGGTCTCTTTGATTTCGGTGAAATTTATTTATTTCCGTCAAATGCATGTTAGCGTATCTGAAATGTCGTCATGTCCATGTATACAACAAGCAACACTTGTCAATGTTTATTGAAACTGAAACTGAAACTGAAAACTGAAAAACGTTTATTACATAAGGATAGTAGCTTTAGGTCCAGAGGTCCTTTCTTCCAGCTAGTCCTTAACACATGCAAATATATAATAGATGTGAGTACATTGTAACAACATACATGAACTACAAATAAGTAGCATGAATACTATCAGGATAACATACGCATACACACAAGCAATCATACTCACAAAATTGAAATAAAAGTACTATATATATATATATATATATATATATATATATATATATATATATATATATATATATATATATATATATATATATATATATATATATATATATATATATATATATATATATATATATATATATATATATATACAATGTACAACGTATCTCAATACAAATGCACATATACATGAGATATGCGGCATACATACTCACGCATGTGAGAAAGAAAGAATACATAATCGTGTCTTCGAAATTTTGTTTAGGCTTTTTACTTTAAAGCTAGTTCTGAATTAGGGCAGACAGACCAGCCTTAAACGAGGACAGGGAGTTTGCATATTTTAAATGTTGTGACAGGGAGTTCCAAAGCGATGCGCCAGAGTAGGAAATGCTAGTTTTAAACAGATCTAACCTGGGTGTGATACATACAAAGCTATTCCTTGAGTTGCTATAAGGTGAGTGTGAAGGCACAAAAAGAGATTTTAAGTATATGGGTCCGCCAATGGTTAACGTTTTAAACAAAAACACATATTTGTTGAACAAGAGCTGTTGGCTCAGTGGTAATATTCCTATTTTTTTAATCTTTTGATCGGTGGTTAGAGAAGGGTCTTGGAGAATAAGTTTTGCAGCTCGACGTTGTAGGCTGTTCAAACTCTTCAGGATATTATCGCTGCACCCGTCCCACACCACAGAAGCGTAATTAATATGTGACAGAATATGAGCATAGTAAAATAACTTCTTTGCATCCAAGGTCAGAATATTCTGAAGGCGTGAAA
Source organism: Oncomelania hupensis (assembly GCA_036898135.1). NCBI lineage: Eukaryota > Metazoa > Mollusca > Gastropoda > Littorinimorpha > Pomatiopsidae > Oncomelania > Oncomelania hupensis. The sequence goes on along the minus strand of CM072526.1, from coordinate 50,865,847 downwards.
GTAAATATATATTACGGCTTACTTTTTTGCTCACATTGTCAACATGGACGTGCCAACGTAGGGATTCATCTATAGTGACACCAAGTATCTTATGTGCCGTGACGTGCTCTATAGTGGCATCAGCTAGGCGTAGATGTAATTTAGGATGTGTTAACTGGTGGTGTTGGCGGGTGGTAACTATCATACTCTTTGTCTTTGATGTGTTGATGTGCATGTGATTGGAGCGACACCAGCTAACTATATCATCAAGACCTTTCTGGAGTGAATGTTGAATGTGAGGTACGGTCTTATTAGATGAGGATATAGAGGTATCATCGGCTAACATATGGCACTCAATGGATTTATCTGTAAGAGAGAGTGGTAGGTCATTTATAAATATACAAAATAACAGGGGACCCAATACAGACCCTTGAGGGACGCCAAACTTAACGCACCTCTCAGCTGAAGATAATCCATGTACATGTGTATACTGCTTTCTACAAGAAAGATAGGATATAAAGAACGGGAGTGAGCGTGAGGCGTTCAAGTACAAGGACAATTTTGCGAGAAGGATGTTATGATCTACCACGTCAAAGGCTTTCATTAAGTCTATGAATACAACTCCAGACATTTTTGATTTATTAATGGCGGATAGCCAGCAGTCTGTCATTTTGGCAAGTGCAGTGCTACAAGAATGTTTGCTTCTGAAACCGGACTGTAGTTCATGAAAGAGAGATCGCTCTTCAAGATACTGAGTCAGGTGCTTATGAATGTGCCTTTCAAGGACCTTGGAGATGACTGGCAAGAGAGAAATAGGTCTGTAATTGGCGGGTAAAGACGTGTCTTTGCTTTTAGGTAATGGGATAACCTTAGCGGTTTTAAACAAGTGTGGGAAATGATTTCGCTCAATGCAAAGATTAAAAATGTGAGTTAAGGTATCACTTATGTATGGTAGTGCTAATTTTAGTAATTTACTACTAATATTGTCACAGCCTGTTGATTTCTTATTTTGTAATTGCGCTATGTACTGAGCGACCTCAAAAGTAGCAATAAATGGAATAGTGAAGGGCGCAGTACCTCCAGTGCGCTTTTGACAGAATATCTTCAGCTCATCGGAGCATCTGTATAAGTCACTTGCTGGAAGAGGGTCTTGTTTATTGGACAAACTGGAACTGATAGATACAAAGTAATCGTTAAACAATTCCGCTGTCAAAGTTTGTGGAATAATTTTCGCTTTAGTTGATTTAGGGCCCTTTGTCAGAGCATTAATAGCTCGCCATAACTGGGAAGTATTTGTGTTGTTTTCCACTAACCTATTAAAATAGTCCTTTTTAGCATTTCTTACAAGGTTTTTCACGCGATTTCTGGACGTTTTGAACTCTTCGAAACGTTTTTGCTTTTTTAACTTATCCCTCTTGGCCATGGCTTCTATGATAGTTTTATTTAGCCATGGAGGAAGTTGTTGGTGCTTTACGCGTTTAGTTCTCAGAGGGGCGTGTCTGTTGATGATAGAGAGGAGAGTCCTGTACCACACACACAAAGCCATGTCTGGGTCTGTGAAATCATACACTTTAGAGAATGGTGCAGCATGAAGTTCACTGCAGAACGCAATGGGGTCAAAGTGTTTAAAGGAACGAAAATGTATGCAAAAATTAGTGCTATGGGTGCCTGTAGATACATTATGATACCTGATACAGCCAATGGGAGAGTGGTCACTGACGCCGAGATCAGCGACATATGACTTTGAAATTGATTTAGGGTTGTTTGTATAGATATGATCAATCAGTGTTGACGAAGACGCAGTAACTCTGGTTGGTGATTCGATAAGTTGTGAAAGTCCAAGTGATTCGCACAAATATTCCCAGTGTGGTTGCTGAACTAGCAGGTTAATGTTAAAGTCACCGAGCAACAGCACTTCGGCATCGGTATTAGTGTTATAAAAAGTATCCATCATGTCACCGAAAGAGCTAAACCAATCCCGACCTTCATCAGGGTTGCGGTAGACAAAGCATATAAATGTAGACGCCTTATTATTAGGTTTATATTCTAACCATATACACTCTATTGAGGGGGGTTCTAAGTCTTGGCGCCGAGACACAAAGTTGTACACCGAGTTATGAATGTAGACAGCAATACCTGTTTGACCTTGAGTGCATTTATCACGTCGTATTATAGAATAATTTGGAATGGAGATGGATGTATCCAACATGTTAGAGGTTAAGCGGGATTCAGTAATGCCATACATATGATAGCACGGCGCGGCTTTGGTTAAGAATGTACACAGGTCCGCAGTTTTGCTATAGAGATGAAAAATGTTTAAATGACCAACACGAAACATACTTAAAATGTACGGTACCGATAGTTACAGAAAAACAACAACGAAAACAGATAAAATAAGGAGCACCTTATTTAAACAAACTAAAGAACACAAGTACATGAAAAACGGCAAAATGTTAAAACAAGAGATATAACCAAAGAAGGCCACTAAGTTTAGGGCAGAGTTCGGAGCACGAAATTCAATTTACAGAGTGCCAGAGTCACAGTTTTACTGACAACTAGAGTGTTCAGGAAGAAACTCACAACGAAACGCGGAAATGAGAGTCTGTGCGGCCTAGAAGGTCCGAGCAGCGTCCACAATAATGAGTATACTGTTAATGACACACACAGCTTATACTTTATAGTCACACGAAACGTAGGTTCTTTGCCAACACAACGCTCTTACGCACAAGGAATTGTAAGGAGCGCAAGAACCCTGATAATGAGAACCAACAAGATACAATAACAATTATTAAGTACATATCGTTTAAGTCCAAGCTTTTAAAGGTGCGCTTCAATAATCGAGACGCGGAAATGATTCGTACGTAAATTATACAAATTTAGGTGGCAATACAACAGAAAAATTCAGTTTAATTATTATTTTGAGATGAGTTTTCAAGTTTGAAATACAGTTATAAAAGGAAACATTCGCTAATAATACGCTAGGCCAAATTGTCACATACATACAACACACACGCATGACACAAACTACTGTGCATGATCTGATTAAAGTCTGCTTACAGTTACAGTTCACAATTCATATATTGTTATCGAGAATGTGGAAGAGGGAGGTGTGCAGGTCCATTGTATGGATGAGACAGTGGCAGGCCCTTTTGATGCTGGTAGGTGCCGGCTAGGTCGCTATGTTGACCAGCGTCGCGCGTCAGCTGATACGGAGGGGACCACCCGTTGCAATAGGGATGGCCCCAGGGCGTGGGCCAGCGGTTGCCATGGTGCCCAGCATCGCGCATTTGCTGATACGGAGGGTACCATGGATAGCTCCAGGGCATGGGCCAGCAGACTCCGTGTTGACTACTGACCTACATTATTGTAGTAGGTAGGTGTATGGGCTTTCTGCCGTTTATATATAGTTGACAACACTTTAAGGAAAAGAAAAAGAAGAAGAACAACAACAAAAACAACAGCAATAATAATAATAATAATAATAATAATAATAATAATAATAATAATAATAATAATAATAATAAAAATAATAATAATAATAATAATAATAATAAACGAAAATCAACATGTTTTATTTGAAATTTTAGATTGACTTATCCAAAAACCATTATGCCTTTTGAAAGGAAGGTGGAATACCCGGAGTACCCGAAGAAAACCCTCTGTGACCCGGATGAGTTTCATAACTAAAGTCAAATAAGTTCGCACCTTACGCAGGAATCGCACCCGCGACCTAGGCCGGCATGGGAAACAGGCAACATCTCCACCAAGTCATCCCATGAAGATCTTGTGTTACTTGTCACACCTGTGGGCTCTCAAACATCGTTTATGGTATGAAGTTATTTACGATGCAGCCGTGCGTCTTTGCTCATTCAGTCATACGGTGCATACATTTCTACGTCTGCCAAATGCATGGTATTTCGCCTGTTTTGCTCAGCTGTAGGAATTATTCAACGCTCTCGCACATCATCGTTATTTACAACGGCAACGTTGTTCATTATTTGGATTTTACGTTGCTCGTGCAGGGTAGGTCTGCTTCGGGGACCGATTTACAATCGCATCATCATCATCATCATCATCATCATCATCATCATCATCATCATCATCATCATCATCATCATCATCATCATCATCATCAACATCCTCATCATCATCATCAACATCATCATCATCGTCATCAACAACATCATCAACATCATCATCATCATCATCATCATCAGAAACAGCACCAGCTGTGTCACCATCTTAATCAGCAGCAGCACCTGAGCCGCAACAGCGCAGAAGCATCAACGTCACGAACATCTTCAGTATTTTTATATTTTCACTGATACAAGGCAAGGGGTCGATTCAGCCTCGATGCTTGAGATCTTGTGTCACTCGAATTCGATATCCACGCATCACTCATTAATTAACAAGGCAGGAGTCGTAGTTGTACAGTTTCCCAACTCTATCCAGAAAAAGACAGACAGCATCAACAACTGCATTCAAAATCTTTTCCAAAAATAAACAACCTTAAGACACACAGACAGCGCTTCTCATATAGTCTGTCAACAATGTCAAAAAGTACCGAAAGTTCCAGAATGATGCAATCAAACTAAAATTCGTTACAGGAATGGTTTACGTCATAGAAAGGTCTACGAACTTGCAAGAGTCACCTAGCCATTCCTAGATCTATCTCGAATGTTCGATCAATAGTAAAACAAGCCATTCTAGAAGGTTCTGAACATTGCTACAACAATATCGGACGACGGAAACAAAACAAAAAAAAACAAGGTGCGAGGCTTTTCTAGCAGCAGCATAGAATCAAACCAAAGGTAAATACAGGCTATCACTGCACGCTTTGTGTCTGAATGATCGTGATCGTAAAGATTATGGGTCTCTCAGTTGTAACAATAATCTTCCATACCATCATTATCAGCATCAGCATCTTCTTCTTCTTCTTCTTCTTCTTCTTCTTCTTCTTCTTCTTCTTCTTCTTCTTCTTCTTCATCCTATTTCTTTTTCTTATCGTCTTCTTATTCTCCTCCTCCTCCTCCTCCTCCTTATCCTCCTTCTCTTCTTCTTAATTCTGTTTCTGCTTCTTAATTCTTCTTCTTCTTCTTCTTCTTCTTCTTCTTCTTCTTCTTCTTCTTTCACCCGGTACACATTGGTCGAAGGCTGCCAGAAGCATGTTTTACTTGTCGCCTCAACAGGCGATAAAGCATGCTCTCATGCTTCAGAGCACTGCTTCCTACACGCTTCAAGCGCTATAGTGACGGAAAAAGCGCAATTTCATTGTAAATATATACAGAATGTTGCTCTACAACATTCCGCTCTTTCCGTCTCAAAAACCCAATTGCCTTGTTGGATTCTTAAATTGCATGAAACCAAGTGAGGACACTATCCGGCGTCAACAAACGGTTCAAAAACATTGTCAAACGGTTCGTAAAAGACAGTTGACCTAGAAACTAATACAGTTTGACCTAATTCGTCCCCTAGAGGAGACGAAACTTACATGTTTCTATTTTCATGAGTTCACTGCAGGGAAATTGCGCTTTTTCCGTGACTATAGAGCTTGAAGCGTATAGAAAGCAGTGCTCTGAAGCATGGGAGCATGCTTTATCGCCTGTTGAGGCGACTAATAACGCATGCTTCTGGTAGCGTTCGCCCAATGTGTATCGGGTGTCTTCTTCTTCTCCTCCTTCTTCTTCTTCTTCTTCTCCTTCTACCCATCTTACCACATCTCTACTCATCCCCCCCCCTCCTCTTCCTGCACCCAACCCTCGCCTCACGCTCTGCTTTCACTTAAAACATAATTAGGTCTACTCCTATACTTTCCATGTTACCCGCTTCTAATTGGCCCCTTTCCTCCTCCTACTCCTCTGCATCGCGTTCTTCTTTCTCCTCCTTCTAGTACCCTTCTATAATTCCTGTTCCTTCTACTCCTTCTTATTCTCCTCCTCCTCCTCCGCAATCGCAGCACCTGAAGTATGAGCGTTTTATCATTATTATTATTTTATTTTTATTATTATTATTATTATTATTATTATTATTATTATTATTATTATTATTATTATTATTTTATTTTTTGACATGTTTTTACATGCCGCTTAAAAGCTGAGTGCCTGTGGGCGGATCATACGACCACCGTGGACGTACAGGTGACGCATTTGCCGATCGGTCTGACGCGCGCACTACGAAGATGATTACGTAGAACAGCAATACGAAGATGGCAAGCTATTCAAATGTATGTCCAGACACTCGCATTCATATGAGATGAAAGCCAGGTGTTTTCAAAAGTGGTAAATGTTTCGTGGAGCTAGGTATATGTGGGTTACAGATTGCCGCGCTTTGAGTTTGATTTATGAATAAGGCGCGTATAGCATCCAATATTATTGTTGGTAGTAGTAGTAGTAGTAGTAGTAGTAGTAGTAGTAGTAGTAGTAGTAGTAGTAGTAGTAGTCTATCTTCAGATTGAATGCTTCAACAAATGACTAAATGAATGAATGAATTAATTAATTAACAAATGAAATAATAAATAAATTAATCAATTTTTTTAATTGTGTGTGTAGGTGTGTGTGTGTGTGTGTATGTGTGTGTTTGTGTCGCTAATAGCTATTAATCTGTTCTCAGTTTGAATGAACGAATACATTAATTAAATAATATATTAATGGATGAATTGATTGATTGATTGATTGATTGTTGCTTTAGGTCCAGCGGACTCTTCCGAGCCAAATCAGGACCGGAATGAATTTATGACTAAATACCTAAAACAACACTACGCACGTGTATTTTGTTTATTTTATTTAACCGTTAATAGAATGATCTAGTCGTTCTTATAGCGCGTTTTTCCAGCCCAAGAACTGCTCAAGCAGCTGACCAATAAAAGGATCTAACTCAAGCCGCACGAGAAGCTCACTTGCAGTCTTTGGGGACATTTTCTGACGCCCAGACAAATGAGCACAATGCTGATCGACCTGGGGATAGGAGTAAAGGGCCCTAGTGCTTGCTACTTCCCCACATACTGTTGAGGGGATGTTTTACGGCAGGAGGCATGATTGAATAGTGCACTATGCTTGTTATGCCATGGCTGTCTTTCAATTTCCTTTGATAAAATAAGATAAGATAAGATAAGATAAGATAAGATAAGATAAGTTAGGTTAGATTATTTATTCACCAAGTAAAAACGTTACAAGGATTTTGGTGTGGCATGGCGACAATGAAATACATCCTTTCTTGCAGTCACAAATGCATTCATCGTTTCATACACTTCATTGGCATTCAACATGCATACACCACTAAAGGATAGGTAAACACAGTGTTAAACATACATAATAATAATAATAATAATAATAATAATAATAATAATAATAATAATAATAATAATAATAATACAGGATGCTATATACGCGCCTTTCCCCAAATCAATCAGGCTCAAAGCGCGGTGATCTATACCAACATACACGCTCAACTGTCTTATCCACCCTTACACACACCAAATACACATCCATCACTCAAATAGGTGGTGTAAAGGCAGGGAGATCGCTATTAGAAGACGGAAAGAAAATCTAATTTTTATTTGTGAATTTAAAAAAAAAAAAAAAAATATATATATATATATATATATATATATATATATATATATATATATATATATATATATATATATATATATATATATATATATATATATATATTATATATATATATTGACTGCGTCATGTACCATTATTGAAGGGAGGGAGGAAACCGGAGTGCCCGGAGAAAACATCAGTCATATATCACAAATTATGGAGTCACACACACACACTGCAAATAAAATAAAATACAGCAGTAAAACAATATACAGCATTAAATACAATGATGAGAATGATTAAGAAGGTTAAGCTTCACATCCAAATCTTCACACACCACAACACACACCACTCACACGCGCACACACACACACACACACACACACAACAGTATGTATTGAATAGCATGTTCCTATTGTACAAAGGTACAAATCAAGCAATGGTTGTGAGCTTCCAGTTTATACAGATCATTCCATGGTTGGTGATGTACTGAGGACAGCATCTGGGAAGAAACTGTTTCTGAATCGAGAAGTTCTGGCTCTTAAAGCACGGAACCGACGGCCAGAGGGCAGAAGCTCGAAGAGACTGTTGGCTGGGTGTGATGGATCGCAGACTATCTTTTCCGTTTTCCGTTTCATTCGCGTTGTGAAAATGGAGGCGACAGATGGAAAGTCGCAACCAGCTATTTTGGAGGCAGTCTTAACAATGTGCTCGAGCTGTTTCTTTTCTATCGCGGTTGTGCTGCCGTACCAGACAGTGATTGAGAAGCACAAAATGCTCTCTATCACCGCGCGATAGAACCATACTTTCACTAGACATACCGAACTTTCGCAGCTGTCTCAGAAAGTGGACACGCTGTTGGCACTTTTTCACAATAGACGTGGTGTTATTATTCCAACTCAGGTAGCTCGAGATGACGGAACCGAGAAATTTGAACGAGTCGACCTGCTCAACGGTTTCCCCTTTGATGACAAGGGGCAATACCGGGACCTTTAATCGGCGAAAGTCGATCACGACCTCCTTTGTCTTCGAGACGTGATTGTGTTCCCTTCAGTGGAATGTTCATCTTCTTTCTACTGTGGTGTTGCTGGTGTGAAATGTAATATCTACAGTTGATAAACTACACTTTGTATAGAATTGTTATTTTGTGATTACAGACTAATGTGGAGATATTATAAAATAGTCGCGGGAATCGGAACGAGGCCACATTTCAAGAATCAGTGAAAGGGTTTGGGCCAAGCATCATAGAAGTGTATTTATGTCTAGGGTTGTAGAATGCATTTCAATTGCACGGCCTTTTGTTTTCTTGTTTTCCTTATATTTTTGAGGGCTAATTGTGCAGCCCGCATGGTGCAGCTGCCCCGGAAACGCCCTATCTCGCATGGTGCAGCTGCCCCACCCTGCTTCTGCCGGTTGCTGGGGTCCATAAACATGATTAAGAACTATGAAAGAAACCCTCTCAGTGCCAGTTCCTTTGAGTGTGCCGAGCATCTCATATAAAATAATGAGTACCAGATAGATCAAGAGCAACAGCTGGCATTTTACATTAGAAATATTAGGAGTTCGGAGTGTTTATTTTGGAAGTTCAGAATCCTTGAGGGACCAGGGCCGAAGCTTGCAGTGCATCTTTCGCCAGAATATTTTTTCAAAATGTAATAAATATTGTTGTTGTTGTTGTTGTTGTTTTGGGGCTGATGATGGTGGTAGATTTGGGTTGGAAGTAAAAAAAAAAGGGAATATTGCTTTTGGATTTGTCCTCTATCTTTCTGTATTGTTTCATTCCTTCCATTGTACTTTACACCCAAACGCTCCACCTTTATCCCCCCCTCCCCCCCCCCCCCCCCACAAATAACAACAACAACAACCATAATAATATTGCACTTTAAAACATATTCAGGTGAAAAATGCATTGCAAGTTTCAGCCCCTTTTCCTTCAAGGCTTCTGAACTTCCAAGATCAGCACTACGAGCTCCTATTATTACTAATGTAAGATGTCAGCTGTGGCTGTTTTAATTGGTACTCAGTATTGATGTATATAAATATAGCGGCGTAAACAATGCTATGAGAATGGTCGTGGAAAAGGGGGGGGAGGGGCTAGATGAGAGAAGGAGGAGGAGGAGTGTGAAGGTGTGTAAGTAGGAAAGAGAGAGAGGGGAGGGGGAGTGGAATCGGGAGGGGTTTTAAAGGGAGTAGGGTTGGGGACAGTTTGATTGAATTTTGGTAGAAGCTTCGTTAAAAAGGTGTAAAGCTCGGAAAGAAATTGGGCGAACATCCAATCAGTTAATTCTTGTTATAGGTTTGAGGTCAGCGGGAAAGTTTCGAGTGTGTGTGTGGGGTGTGGGTGTGTGTGTGTGTGTGTGTGTGTGTGTGTGTGTGTGTGTGTGTGTGTGTGTTTGAGATAGAGTGTTTGTATGTGTGTGTGTGTGTGTGTCCTTGTGTGTGTATGTATGTGTGTTGTTTCCTATTTGATATGTTTTTGCCAGCTGTTCCCTCTGCGGCTGTTTTAGGCATTCAATTCATTCTTGTCCTCCTGATGTTATTCTTCTTCTATTCATATGCAACCCTCCCTGTGATAATATCAGCAAGCACACGCACCTCATTGTTTCGCAAGTTTATGGGACGCTGTTGGCTCAGTGCTTTAAGTGGCGGTAAACCCATTGAAGCGTCGTTGTTCCCAGCCGTGTGTCGGTCCGTTGCGCGCCATATCTCACGAACCACTGAACGGATTTTGACCAAACTTAATAAGAATATTACCTAGGTTGGTGGCTCGCCTCCCGTGCCATCCTTCGCTTTACCCCAAAGATCAAGGTCCCGGGGTGTCATTTGGTTGCTAAACACATTTAGCTCACTATCAAACAAGAAGACGGCTTAAACGATTTTGTTGAGTGTTGGTATACAGGTACTTCAAAATCATGGACCACACTTCAGTAGCAGTGTGGTTGTGGGTCAGTCGGTTGCTCCCCATGTAAATTTTGTGTTCAAAATGCACTTTTTGCCCATATCTCAAGAATAAATGAACCGAAATTCATCATTATTTTCTTTGCGGATACTTGATGGGAGGCACGGTGGCCTAATGGTAGAGCTTTGGCTTGCGGATCTGAAGGTCCCGGGTTCGATCCCAGGCCGGGGCATTGTGTTGTTTCCTTGGGGAAGACACTTTACTCCTGTTTCCTACTCCTTCGGATGAGAGTATAAACCGAGGTCTAGTCTGTGTCGCATACATTCCATCATAACGGACTTTAAAGATCCTGACGCTCATGTCCTAGACGGGTGAGTGCCGGTGACAAGAACACAACTAGGTCCTTCTCCCCCCATCCCTGGCTGCCCAGGATTGTGCTCAGTTGTCTGGAGCGATATTATGATGCGCTCAAAGGCTGCAAGTTGGCGCCTCGGGCGGCTTGAGTTAGATCCTGTATCGGCCAGCGCCTTGAGCAGCTCTTGAGCTGGTAAAGCGCTATATAAGAACGATTAAATAATTAAATAATAATAATAATTACTGCTAAACATGTTAGGTCATCCATAGTTTTACTTTCTGAAAGGTCAAAACCATCGTGCATCACCATTTTCTAAACGCGTTTGGCGCAGTATCTAAACATTGGCTGAGCCGTTTGCATTTATTTTCGTTAAATTGTTGTTATTATTATTTTATGTTATTTGTGTACTTTGTTTCTTTATTTTGCTTAAATATATTTCCGATATTGGCTCATCGTTCCAGGTTTCCGTTTTGCTTAGGACAAAGAGGATCCTCTTGGGCGAGAATAAAGCCCAGTCACAACGCTGCTAAAAAAAAAAATTAGTTATTTATTATTTTTATGATATCTTTTTCATCGGAATGATAAGAGAGCACACACACATGTACAAACTCAAACAGAGAGAGAGAGAGAGAGAGAGAGAGAGAGAGAGAGAGAGAGAGAGAGAGAGAGAGAGAGAGAGAGAGAGAGAGAGAGAGAGAGAATTAAACACACACACACACACACACACACGTACTTACTAAAGCTACATAATAAGGACTGTGACACATCTATGGGTAACTGCGCTACGTTCTTATTAGGTAGACAATTAAACACGTTTTGAAAATGCTTTTTTTTCCTCTGGCTATGTGTGTGAGAGTCTGGAAATACATTTGAATGGTCTGACATCTTGTTTTTATTTGCTGAGATGCAACGCGCTGTGTAAAATCTCCATTGTGGCTAATACAGATTTTGTTACTTGACCTGACTTGGCTCGACTTTACGTGACTTGACTTGCTAACAATGGATTTCTGTACAGCCCAGCGCGTGTTTTATGTGATTTCGCCGTGATCTCAGTCAAATAAGCAAACCAAACAAGCACTCGCTAGCACGAAGTTTGATTACGTTCCAACACGAAATTCGTTAGCTGCCATCTTATTTCCAAACCTTAAAGTTATATTATAGCGTTCTTAACCTTTAAGTCACAGTCAGCTCATTTTGGTAGCGAATAGAACACTCCACAATGAAAAGGAAGATTCAGCATCCATCAAGTCAAGTCAAGTCAAGTCAAATAATTTTATTGCCAAGATAAAACACCAGGAATATGTCTCAGAATCGAGATAACACGCTCGCACACACACACACACACACACACACACACACCCACACCCACAGTTCGCACACGAGCCAACATACTGCATGCAAGCAGGACAGACAGAACCACACCCATGAGCCACCGCGAAAACCGTATGCAGAGGTTGAGGTCGAGGGGTCAAGGCCAAAGGTCGCTCTGTCCATGGCTAGCAAGGCAAGGCAAGGCAAAAGGCAAGGCAAGGCAAATTTTATTCCAGAAAAACCCATTAAGGGCACATGGACATGGTTAAAATAATATACACAAACATGCACAATAATTAATTAACATTTTAGATTAAAAAATAAAATAAAAATTTTAAACTATTTATTTATACAGCGGGATAGCGTGGAGTGGGGGGAGGTGGCAGGGGGAGGTATGGAGAGGGGAAAAGAAGAAAAAAGAACTTGATTGGGGACAACAACTATGAATCATAACTAACAATACAATTCAACCTAAACACATCAATGACAAACTACTGAAATAATTTTTATTACACATAACCTGTCAACATCAGAACTATATTAATTTTTGACATGGGATAAAAACGTTACATTTGTTTAATTATTAATTTCATTAGACTTACAAGCTTTAATAATTCTGACTTTTTGTTAGATGACAATAATTCTTGAAATTTGATGGCATTGGGATATCTATAATAGTATGATTTTAATAAATCTCTTCTCGAGTTACAAAAATGTGAACACAAAAATAAATAATGAAACTCATCACCAAGATCGCCACTATTACATTTTTGACATACACGTTCGTGTCTAGGAATGTTAAAATATCGGCCTCTCTGCACTGGCATTCTGTGGCTAAGTGTCCTAAACTTTAGAACAGATATTGCAAGATTTGTTGGTAGAACATGCAAATATTTTTCAAATTCAAAATGTAGCTTAAACATTCGATAATTATAGTAAAATTCATTATTGTTTATTTCCTCGAACCAGCCTTGAATAAACTGATCATGTAGGCGTTGTTTAATTGTACACTTAAAAACTGAAGCAGAAGGCATAACATTGGTTAGCCCCTGATTTAACCAAAAATTGCCAAGTCCTAGATTATTTAACTCTTTCCGCACTGAATCGAGGAATGAAGATTTATAACCTTTATGCAAATCAATGTGAAACAAAAAAGTGTACATAACGCTGGACAATTTATTACTGTTATCAGGGTGAACAAGCTTATACCAAAAATTTAACATTCTTTGCTTTGCCTGTAACTCCAGAGGAACTTGCCCTAATTCACCAAAAATCATTTGAGAAGGAGTAGACTTACCCAACTTTAAAATTAGTTTATAAAAACGCAGTTGCAGTTTAGTGGCAAGGTCACTCATTTGAGGACACCATATCTCTGAACCATATAACAGAATAGGAACTATAGTTTTCTCAAACAGGTCAATTTGAATTTCTAGTGGTAACATAAGCTTTCTAATTTTTCTTAAAAGAGAAAACATAGCTTTGGAGGCACGATCATATAAATTTTTCTGGGCTGGTTTAAAGCTACCATTATAGTTAATTTTAATTCCGAGATACTGAAAATCATATACCACGTCCAATTTAACACCATTGTAAAATACATTAGGTAGATTTCTGACTTTGCCTTTTGAAAAAACAACGACCTTAGTTTTAGCAGCATTGACTTTTAATTTGTATTTAGTGCAATATTGATGCATGGCATCTAAAGATGACTGTAATTCAGCAGAAGATTCACAAAAAATTACGGTGTCATCGGCATAAAGCAAAATAAACATTTTATACAGAGTCTCAATATAGTCATCATCAAGAAAAATATCCGATGCTGCAAGCTTAACAGTTCTTAGACCAATTAGTTTTTCACCAAGAAAACTTTTTAAATCATTCAAAAATACAGCAAACAATAACGGAGACAGATTTTCACCTTGTCTGACACCTATTTTACAAGAAAAATAATCAGAAAGAGTATCATTCCACTGTACCTGTGATTTTGCTTTATTATACAAGTCTTGTATTATACGGAGTATATTTCCGTTTACATTAGAATTTAATAATTTCTGCCATAACAAAGAACGATTAACAAAATCAAATGCCTTTTCATAATCAATAAAAACACAGTACAAACGCTTTTTCTTTGATAGGAAGAATTCTACAAGAGAGTGTAAAGTGAATATATGATCAGAAACAGAGTATCCACCCCTAAATCCAGCCTGTTCTTCACCCAGAACATTATTAGACTCCAAGAAAGAACCTAGTCTTTTGTTAATTAAGCTTGTGAACAATTTACCAAAACAGCTCAAGATAGATATTCCACGATAATTATTTTCATTGTCTTTGTCCCCCTTCTGCTTATAAAGAGGTTTAATAATCCCTATAGTCCAATCCTCGGGCACTTTACCAGATTGTAGTACAATATTATAGTATTTAGTTATCAACTTAATGAATTCATAAGGGACTGACTTCAAAAATTCATTAGTTATATAATCTATACCACAAGCTTTGTTATTTTTTAAAGTACGTATAGCTTCTTTAACCTCCTCCTCATTGAATGGTTGATCAAGGAGAAAATGTGTTTTGGTGTCGTGCATGCTTGTATTCTGGTCAAGAGTGTCATTCTCAACATCGGAATCAGAAATTTTCTTAAAATGTTCAAAAAACGTTTCACATGTTATTTTACCACGCTATTGACGGTGTAGTTAGATGTAAAACCGAAGAATTTGTTCTGTGCGAGGTATAGACTTTAAGAAACTGTGAAATTGAAAATAGAAAGGATTATTTGAAGAGGGAGCGTACTAATGGAGTAATGGAGAGAAAGGGTTGCAGGGCAAGAACCAGAAGGTACGTGTTGCATGATCATGTCTGTCGCTACACACATGCAGAGCCTGCATATCACATCAGTCCTGCAGCCCGTCGGTCTGTTAGGAAGATGCGAGGGATGCTGACGCAAAGATTTTTCGCCACTTGGTCTTTCTGCAGCTTTTGTCAGAGAGCGTGGCATGTCCAGCGCCGTCCATGTTTTGACATCATCTGTCCAGTTCTTCCTTTGTCTTCATTCTCTGCGCCTGCCGGCTCCCCCCACTGTTCCTTGCAGAATATTTTTTTTTGCAAGGATTGTTGTGCCGCAAGACGTGGCCAAACTACGCCATTATCCTCCTCTTCACAAGGAGTGGTTCTTGAGGGCCTGCAAGTGACATGACTAGTTTTTCTAGACGTGATTATTCGTTTTTGTGTTCATGCCGGGCGATTTGCAGCAATTTGTACTGCTACTTTGAGATAATTCATGTTTAATTTTAGGGCACATCGTATTTAAGTTGAAAAACAAAATCATCAAAATTGTATGTATTGTGAGGTTTATGTATGTATTGTGGGGTTTATGTATGCATTGTGAAACAAAAAAGGAAAAGAGAATGAGAAAGAGAGAGAGAATTAATGTTTTATTTTATTTTTAAAGAAAAATAATACATAGATTCTGATTTTGTTAATGCCTTTCTAATTAAATCATTGAAGAATACCTTAACGTGAGTAGGATTAACTGTTTGACCTTTTGAAAATAAGGCGCTGACCGACAGATGTCATGCTCTAAAGCCCCTTTTTAGTTAGGCCTTAGTACTTATACAAACGCAGTACTTATACAAACCCCGAAAACATATTATTGAAAAATCCATGGCACATACGAACTGGCCATGTTAAAAGCTTCCATAGTTTACAAGTACCCAAACGCCTAACTTTTATGTGGACAAAAATACGCAGACTTATGCACGTGCAAGTCTGGAAAGTTCTCTGGCATGTCACGTGAATAAGCTTGTCAGAATCGATTCAGAGCCAAGCCGATTTGAAGAGCTGCTTTTAACTACTAATGATTCTACTTGAAACCTGTCACGTCTTAAATTAAGTTCAAACGCTTTAGGAAAGAGTGACGTAAAGAAACATCAGTGTGGCGCATCAGCTTGATGTATTTTATAAACTGCACTTGGTGTTCACCACGGTGAGTAAAACCCATTCACTTTAAAAACGCTTTCTTCTTCATTTTCAATGGTTGTATGTATTGTTTTAATCATGAAGAAGACATAAATTTTAAAACTTCTAATAACTAGTAGTCCATAGTACCCTATACTATACTATACTATACTATACTATACTATACTATACTATACTATATTATACTATACTATACTATACTATACTATACTATACTATACTATACTATCTTGATGTAGAGGAAATTTTAACGAGCTATCTCTGTCGCGCAGCAAGATTTATGTTGTCCACATATAGTTTGGATAAAGTACAGTTGAGAGAGTGGAGGATATAGTAGACGTGTATATGGATGGATGAAAGGTGGAAGGATAATTTCACGGAGTGCACGTGTCGGCATGTGAGTTCGTGTGACCTGACTTCACTTGTGCTAGAAGTCAGTTGGACTGGAAGCACTGCCAGGACTGGTCGTGTGTAGTACATTAGTATTGTGTCAATTTCCAGCACCGTGGCGGGGCAACTCGGCGGTGGTTCCTGCTCTCCATAAACCGTATTGGGTAGGTGAAACTTAATTTTATTTTGTCGTCGTGTTGGGCACGCATGCTTGCGTGAGGTTGCGCTATTTCGTGGCGTGGCTGTGGTTGTAAACATGGGTGGTGTTGAGTAGAGGCGTGAATGCATCTGACGTTTATTCAGTCATCCTTCATGCAGTACATTATTCCATTTCCGCTTCACGTATTCTACTTTCATCTTGTGCTCATAATAATGCGCAAATAGTATCTTGATGTTAATTGAATATGTTGGTGACGATTTTGGTGGAATTTCTGTGTAGTTAGCTAGTGCCATCACGTCAGGAAGGACTATAGTTCGTGATGCACCGAGCTAAAAGGAACAACTGAGTTAGATAGAGAAAGGGGGAGGAATGAGAGAGGAAAAAGTGGGAACGATGGATATATCCTGGATAGACTGCGATTACCTCGGATGCATTTACACACACACACACTGCTTAAATTACCTTTCTCTACTTTATTTACTTCGCCTCCGCTCTTCATTGTGATGTGGTTTCTACCTGATCGCCTGTCTTCGTTCAAGTCGTCGTCTCCTCCTTTCTTCGTGACGACTAGCCTGCGTGGGTCTTCTCTCCAGATCACGTGCGTAACATTTGTTGATAGATCTGGAAGTGGCAAATTCCGGGCAAGCGGCAAGTACCGATCACCTTACCACGTGGACCCGGATCTCCCTACCAGATGCTTTCATTCCCATCAGTTATATCTATTCCCTTTCCTTCTCGGTCCTGATTTGGCTCGGAAGAGTCCGCTGGACCTAAAGCAACAATTATGTAATGTAATGTTTTCCTTCTCCCTCCTCCTTGTGTCTTTGACTTTCTCTATTCTTATAGTGATGCTATTGTGATGGTTCATTGTTGTTCATCCCATCGCTTTTATTGCGTTTAGCGTGTGTAAGTGAATGTTAGTTGTTTTAGTTGTGTGAATAAAGTGTGATTGGAATTGTGATCATACATCTTTATCATGCATTTGTTACATGTTGTACGTGTTTGTACGTTCTTTCTTTTTTTCGTCTCAGTGACTGATAGACGAGCGGCCGATCAGGAGCTCTTGTGTGAGAGTGTATGTTTATAATTATGTGAGTGCCTGCGGCTGTACATGTGCCTGATCGGTTCGCGACAATCTCCTCTTCTTTTTTTTCATTTCAAATTCCCCTTACAGCCCTCTTTCTCACCCCTCTTTAACAGTCGCAACCTAACCTAAATTCTACAATAAATATTAAACATAATGGAAGACTTTATGGGTAGCCAGTGGAAAGCCAGCTGTAAGGGCAATGTCTGACAGAATGATTGGGGTACCTCTCTCTGCGGTCTGGTTCCCTTCCGGAATCTGGCAGCTTTAAAACTGAAAATACGTAACATCGATCAGGCATCTGGGTGTCAAGATAGGGTCACGCGCACGGAGGGATTATCGAACCGGACAGGGTGATTTCAGGGCCTGTGGGGGTGTATGGTGGAGAGGGGAGATTTGCGTGAGTAGTGGGTGTAAAGAGTACGAGAAAGGGAAGGGAGGGGAGGGGATTTGAGTTGTGTGGGTAAGAGGGATAGGAGTGGTGTGTGTGCGTGTGTGTGTGTGTCTATCACTCTGCGTGTCTCTGTATATATGTGTGTGTGAGTGTCTGGGTCTGGTGTGTGTGTGTGTGTGGTGGGAGGGAGGGTCCGACAATGTTCTAACTGTGTAAGTTTTGTGTTTGCGTGTGTAATGAGAGGGTGCTAGGGAGGAGGTACGAGGTACTGTGATTGTTTGCGTTTGTTTGTGCGTGCATGTGTTAAATTTATCAATTAAATTCAACAGTTTGTGTAATGTCTTTTTCTAAGAATGTGATCGCTATTACATTCTCACACACACACGCACTCACACACAAACACACTCACTTAAAGAAGCAATGTGTGTACATGTTTGTGATTGTGTGAAATTGTGTGTGTCTTTATGAGAGAGAGATAAGATAAGATAAGATAAGATAAGATAACAATTTTATTTAACAAGGGTAAAAGATTAAGCACTGGGTGTGCTTTTTTACATCCTGCCCTTGGGGCTTGTAACAATAGCAATTAGTATAACAAAATAACTTCATAACAATAATAACAGAATGTAACAATATAATTAAAATATGCGCACGTGCGCATCCACTCCCCTCTTCCGTTCCACATACACACACAAACATACACACAACTTATGTAAAACAATCTAATGAAAGTTATGAGAGTAAGAACTCTTGTACGTTTTCTCGTCTTTCAGTCACTGAGACGAAAAAAGAAAGAACGTACAAACGTAAGATGAGAGAGAGAGAGAGAGAGAGAGAGAGAGAGAGAGAGAGAGAGAGAGAGAGAGAGAGAGAGAGAGAGAGAGAGAGAGAGAGAGATGTCAGTCTGCTGTTCCTTTGATGATTGTTCGTTGATGATGATGATAATGATGATGATGATGATGATGATGATGATGATGATGATGATGATGATGATGATGATGATGATGAGTTGCGATCCTCCGTGCAGGCTCAGTGCTCATGGCACGAGGGAACGATATAAGTACATTGTCACGTGTTGTCTTTCAGTGTCCGTGTATTTTCTAGTATTGTGTGCTGTACATGGGCAGCTCTACCCTGATGTGGCGCAGTCAAGAACGATAACTTTCCCGAGCCCGCCTCTCCTAAAGAGCGGTAACTCTTCCAATCCGTCCACCCAAAAAAGAGGGGTGAATCTTCTATGCCAAGTCAATGTCGATAGCTTTTTGTGTGCGTGCCTAAAACCATTTAGGCAACTCCTCGGCCCCAGTCAACGGTAATAATTTCGACTCAAGAACGGTAGTTCTTCCGACTCTTGTCAACATCAGTAGCGCTTTAGTGTCTTCTCTGGCTGGAATAACCAGCCCTATAACATGGTCACAGCCCCTGCTGTCAGCAGTTTCAACAATCGTCTGGATTCGCACTGGCAAACCTTACCACGTCGTATGACCCTAGGTGTGCCTCAATGAACTGATAAACATGTTTTGGACTAATACAGTGTTAATACCTACCCTAAATCGCAACTCAGCAAGTTCTTAGTTCTTAGCCTTACAAGTGGAAATAGATTGTTCTCTTTTCCTTTGTTGCTTTTTAAATCTCCACGCGTGCAAGTAAATTTAAACTTACTATGTTGGAGTGATTAGTGAACATTTTGAAAAGACCTTGTACATCCAACAAGTTCTTTCTATTTAAAGAGCGATAATTCTTCCGTGGCTTCTCAAGAGCGGTAACTCTTCCGTGGCTTATCAAGAGCGATAACTCTTACATGCGCAAGGAAGTTCCGGTCTTCGTCTGTAAAGTAACTTACCAACCAACCAAGAACATTCCACCATTCCGTCGCTGTATTAGAATTGTTCCTATTTTGCGATTGAACTGCAGAAAGGGTTGTTAATAATTTTTCAGTGTGAAAATACATGCGTCGACGCTGCTGAAGTGACTGTTCACCGTTTATCCTCAAGAAAGCGATGGTACGCGTACTTCAGCATTTTCCTTTGACATTTATATTTTTTCGTAGAAGAGTAGTAAAGGGTCAGGAATATCACTTTTGGCAAGGCCAGCTTTATGAAGGTCTTGTTGAACAATTCACTCTGGATGATTTTCCTTTCTCGGTTCGAACCAGAACCAGATATGACCAACTCATAACTTGATGATGGACTATAGTATCACTGTGCGCTGTTTTGAGTGTGTTCTTTCATCCGATCGACGACGACAGTGACGAAATTTAATAAGAAACTTAGTGTTACGTTGAAACGCGCATGATGGTGCGTGTGAAGTGCGCACGATATTATGTGTGAAGCGCGCGCGATAGATCTGTTCGTTTTATTTTGCAAAGCATGCAATAATAGAGTGTATTTACCTTTGATTTGAGTTTGCATTGTTGTTAGAAGAACCTTTGTATAACGTTGATAATTTTCGTTAGTCGATATTATTGGAGAATTGTCTAGATCGGCTTGTTTACTATCGATCGAAGTTTCGGGATGTTTGAGAACATTCTTGGATAGAAAGAATGTTGTATGACGTATGTCAGTGATGACGAAGTTTTATTTGATTGGTTGTAGTGCGTCATTCTGCCGTGTTCTAAATTGTTCGGGAGTATGAAGAGACTATATAAGTGCCGCACTGTTTCAAAAAGGGTTGTGGGGCCGGGTAGCTCAGTTGGTAAGAAAAAAAAAAGGTAAAGGTAGTCCCATAGCCTTGTGGCCGTAGGGGAGCGTGATGTTGGAGATCACACTTATCTTGGGCCAGCGTAATGAGGGTGATGCCCAACTCTCTCCCTCGCTGCTTTACCTTCCCCACCCTCAAGAGAGTAGGTACTCAATCACAGTTGAGTCAACTGGGGGCGTTGTTGTTTGTCGCTTCACACCTTAGCGGTCACCCATCCAAGTGCTAACCGCACCGGACGGTGCTTCACTTTCGACACAGTAGCGAGTGCTCCAACCACTGCACTATCCGACACCCCAAACGAAATTTAATAAGAAACTTAGTGTTACGTTGAAACGCGCATGATGGTGCGTGTGAAGTGCGCACGATATTATGTGTGAAGCGCGCGCGATAGATCTGTTCGTTTTATTTTGCAAAGCATGCAATAATAGAGTGTATTTACCTTTGATTTGAGTTTGCATTGTTGTTAGAAGAACCTTTGTATAACGTTGATAATTTTCAGTTGGTAAGAGCGTCTTGCTAGTAACTGAAAGGTCGCTGGTTCTAATCCCGGATTGGTCAACGTGTGATCATATTATTTTCCCCTTTACCAACAACTGGCCCGCTGGTGTCAGTATAAATCGGTCCAGTAGTCACCTATATGCGAAAGTGTCGTGTGACTATAATCTACAAACAACAACAACAAAAAGGGTGTTGTTGTAAAAGTGTGGAAAGTAAAACGTTGAGAGTGGAAAAGGCGATTGTGTGCAGCTGTTGATGTGTGCTGAATAAAAGTGCAAAACTTCATACGAAGGCTTTGCCTTGTTGCTGAGTGAGCAGGCTGCGTGGATAAACGAATCTGAGCTACACTCATCATCAGTACTTCAGCATTGGGGCTGAATCAACTACTGATAGAAAAAAACCAACATCACACGAGTGTAACACTTAGCCTTACTGATTGTACTTCAGCGTCTCGACACATGAGCCTAATGCCCAGTCTTAAATCAAAGGTCTTTTGGAAGGTTCATGGAGGTGCAAACACTTTTTTTCGAGGTTTTCAGATCCCGAACCTAGGTTCTTGAACTTTTTTTTTGTGGTCCAAAATGTTTATCAACCTAGGTCGGGATCTGAGGCCCTCGAAAAAAAAAATTTGAACCTCCACCAACCTTCTAATTAAGACCGGCCATATGCGCTAACCACTCTGCCAATGCAAATTTTCAAGATAAAGAAACACTTGCAGCGAAAAAGCGGAAAAGCAGACCAAACAAAACAAAAGAGGGGAAACATTCTTGAAGATATTTGAAGAAACAACCGCTGGAGGTGAATGTTGAAAATGTCTAAAATTTCAACAACAAAAAAAGACACAAACAAACAAACAAACTCAAACGACGAAACCTGGCTAAGGAATAACACCGGAACTTTTTGTGAAACTTGAAGATAACAGCCTAGGAATGTCTGTGAAACTTGAAGATGACAGCCTAGGAATGTCTGTGGTGGGTTGTTGTTAGGAATTGATGGGAGGGTTTGTTCAAGAAACAGCTATCAAAACGGAACTGCGGCTTGTTGTTGACAGAATAGGGTATGAAAGAAAAAACTGAATAAAGAAGAAGAAGAAGAAGAAGAAGAAGAAGAAGAAGAAGAAGAAGAAGAAGAAGAAGAAGAAGAAGAAGAGGAAAACAAGAAGAATGGTACTGGATGCAGTCTAGCTAAAAATTCTCCAACCACCCACCCTCGGCCCCTCCTCGTACCCCTCTCCCAACCCCCCCCTCCCTACCCACTCTCCTCCCCACAAAAATTCTTTTCGGTCTTCTAATAGCGATTTGCTTTTGCACTACATGTTTTGAGTGATGGTATGTATTTGATGTGTATTTAGGAGCGTCTATAACACCTGAATGCTGGTTATAGATCGCCGTGCTTTGAGTCTGTTTTAGGAATAAGCCGCGTATACCATACAGTAGTAGTAGTAGTAGGAGTAATAGTAGTAGTAGCAGCAGCAGTAGTAGTAGTAGTAGAAATAGTAATAGCAGTAGTATTAGCAGTAATGGTGGTAGAAATAGTAATAGCAGTAATAATAGCAGTAATGGTGGTAGAAGTAGTAGTAGAAGAGTAGTAGTAATAGTAGTAGAACAAGAGGAACAGGGGTAAGGTGAGATAAAGGAGGTATTTTTTTAACAGGCCGATTCTTATTTATATCTAGCGCTTTACCAGTTCAAGAGCTGCTCAAGGCGCTGACCAAATTAAATGTAACTCAAGCTGCCCGAGGCGCCAACCGGTGCGTGATGCGCGCTGTCTAACGCCAAAGACAGCTGAGCTGTCCTGAACGAGCGAGAAGGAATATAACCTAGGAGTTTGCTGGGTGTGTGCGTGAAAACGGGTAGTGACTCGTTTAGGACATGAGCGTCAGGATCTTCTTGCGTAAGCAAACTAGACATCTCTTTATACTCCGATGCGAAGGGGGGTTAGGCCTATCTAAAGGAAGTAGGTGAAGGTACACTCAAATAAATTGGGAATATTAACTCTTGCGCTGGAATTTTTTAGACAGCTTTGCTATGGTTATTCCCCTGCAGATATGGCACAAAAAGCCCTAAGGGATTAAACGCGAAGACGCAATCTTTGAAGGGTGGGGGTGAGGGGTTTGGATTTTAAAGAGGTTTAAATCTGGAGCGACCATATATTGAATCTCAAACAACTTCTATAAGCTTCTTCCTTTTTATTTTTTTTTTTAATTACCAAACGTTAATTTCCTTAAATTCTTCACGCTTATTTTAAAGCCACGATGTAGCGTGCATTTGCGGGATTTGCAATAATGATTGTGCTTGTCTGTCGAATCGGATCAATCAGGGTCGGTTTGTGTCATTATGTTTCCTGACAAACGAAACGTGATAATGCTGTCCCTGTAATCATGACAAGAGATCCAAACTAACCAAGGTAAATAAATATTTGCAGCTTCATTCGTTAAATTAATTGTAGCAGCTTCGCACACCTTTTTTTTTTCCACCGCCTACTTTCTTTAATTATTGCCGTGTTTTAGGCAGGGCAGATTCCATCGAGAAACATGCCTTTGGGTTCGAATATAAAAACCGTAACGGTCCAGTTTAACAACCCCTCCTCCTCGTTCCCACTCCACACACACACTAATGTTATCTATGTGTGTCGTGGAGAACGAATGTTAATTAGACTTAGGTTTCAGATTTTTTTTTATAAGAGTTAGGGTTAATGTTCCGCTAGTATAGTTGGCAAAACCCTAATCCTAACCCTAAAGACATCTAGCTTTTCTGGCAGCGGATTCTTTCACGCACATGACAATTAATGTTGGTCCTATGGGGGAGTTAAACTAGATCGTTACGCACACAACTATAATTGTCACTAGATCTTGTAGGGATGTACTGCCGGGCATTTTCTAAACTTACTATAGACAATGACCAGCACTCATTATCGCATTTTGCTGAATCTCGCCCAGGGTTGCCACACGCAGTTTATTTTTGGGGAAACCATTATTAGTGTAAGGGGAATGGGGGTGATGGGAAAGAGAGGAGAAGGGAGACAACCGATATTATGTCTTGTAGCAGTGAATCATCCCCCTTTCCCATCCTCTTCCCACACAAAGCTGCACCAACACTCGCACCAAAAAGCTAAGAACAAGATAAATGGCACACAGAATATCTGGTAACTCGCTGAGTAGGCTACCTCTCATACTATTGGAATACTGACACTGTGTGGAATAACTTTCCTGAAGATCTCCGCACTCCAGCATCTAAATTTACATCATTTAGAACACGTCTCTTAAAGCACATCAAAAATTAAATACACATTAATTGTTAATGTTGATTGATATTAACAGCATTAATTTGATTTCGATCGTTTGAAAATGATTTTATCTAATGTTGACTTTGTTTATTTGTTATTTTTCCATGATGTAAATGTTATAACATTGAGTTGTATTTAATAGTTATTGTTAAAGCCCCAATGACATTATGTAAAAAAGCGAATCCAGCGCTTACTCTTTTACCCTTGCAAAATAAAATTGTTATCTGATCTTATTTTATCTTGGAAAGACGATCATAAGCCTTGTAGTCAGCCCACCATTTCTCCCTGTATGAGAGCTTCAAGTTCTCTGCCTATTTGGATTGTGTATTTTATTTCCGGCAGTATGAGAATAGGCCTAAATCTTACGCTCCTGACGACCCTTGCAACTGCACCGCATTGTTTTGCCATTGCTCCTCGTGCTAAATGGAAGATGATCACACTGTATCAAGCTGTAGGTCATCCGGAAATGCTAAAACGGGTCTGGTCAGTGGCAACAGTTACGTGGAAGGACAGAACACAACCTAAACAATGTATTTCTTTCCTAGTTCACAAACAATGAACAATGACGCAATGCACGGGATTCCAAAGTATTCATAATGAAGTCGGAATAGTCGACTGTCGTTGACGCTCTTTCTCATGACAGGCATCACAAGAAATAGTAGTCGCGAGAGCGCGATTGTAGCAAACGGAAGAATTGACAGAAAATCGGTTGCTTTGTATTTTAGAACAGAACATCGGGCATTAAATCGACCGATTTTCATCCTTGAATTGGAGAGGAAACGAGCACTATCGAAGTGTCGCAATTTTAAAGCTGAGTACTCGATAAGCGCGGTTTTACTGGTCATTCTGTCAGCTGAAAGGTTCGATCTGCCGGAAATAATAATAATAATAATAATAATAATAATAATAATAATAATAATAATAATAATAATAATAATAATAATAATAATAATAATAATAATAATAATAATGTAATTCAGTTAAAAACAGTGTGTATTCGTGGATTTCGGCTGTGGCCAACAGCCTAGAGAGGATTGGGCCCTGCCAGGTCTTTCTTGCCCAAGACACATGAAGAAAAGAAGCACCCACTCCATAACGGATCGGTCGTCGCCCGGGTCACCAAGGACCGTGCCTTCTGTTGGCCACCAGGACACAAGTTATAAGTGTGTTACTGATGGACAATTTACCAAGACCCGCACGAGTGACAACATCGTCATAGTAACCTGGAATGTCAGGACCCTAACTGCTGAGGGAAAATTAGAAGTACTGGCCCACGAGCTGGACCACTAACGATGAATCGATATCGATGGAATTACGTGGTCTCGGCAAATCTCAAATACGCAGCGTGGTTGAAAGAAGAAGATAGATGAGGACGAGGAGACAGCGTGTAGGGACTAAATTAACAGTAAATTATCCCACGTGACCCACTCGCTCTCCATCTCCACCTTCCCGAACCCCCACCCCACTCCTACAAGATGTCGAGATGATGAGTAGGAGCAAAAACATTGAGAACGCCCACTCTGACCATCAACAACAGACGTAGAATGAGGAGGAAGTGTGGAGGGAAGAAGGCAGAGAGTACGTGGGAGGAGTAGGAGAGGATGGAGGAAGGAAAAATGAGGAGGAGGAGGAGGAGGCAGAAAGGGCAGAAGGAAACGTCTAATAAATGGCAGGGAATACGTCAAATTGGGAACAGCCTAATCCCTTTTAATGCAAGGGTCGATTTTACTAACTAGGGTCGTTTGTTGTTTTAAAATTATCCCGCTCTTCTTCTTGTTCTACATTTTTCTTAATTTCTTTCGTCGTTTTCTTTTTTGCCCTTTTTGCTTTCTCCTCCTCCTTCTTTCCTTCCTTCATCCTCTCCTACTACTCCTCCTACTCCTCCTCCTTCTCCTCCTCATTCTTCTTTTTTTGTAAAAGTGTCTGCTACATGCTGCTCCTCCTCATTCTTCTCCTCTTGGTTCTATTTCATCTTTTCATCCTCATTCTTCTCCTCTTGGTTCTATTTCATCTTTTCATCCTCATTCTTCTCCTCCTCCTTTTTTTTCATTTCCTCCTCTTTCTCGTCCTTCTTGTCTGCTCCTCTTTGTTTCCTCCCCACCCTCCTTATCCTCCTCCTCCTTGTAGTCTTCTTCTTCTTTTTGTCTTCTTCTCCTCCTCCTTATTGTCTGATCATCCTTTTTTTTCCTCTCCCCCATTTTCTTCTCCCTTTTCTTCTCTTGCTTATTCTCCTCCTCCTTGTTCTTCTTGTTCTTCTTGTTCTTGTTCTTGTTCTTCTTCTTGTTCTTGTTCTTCTTCTTCTTCTTCTTCTTCTTCTTCTTCTTCTTCTTCTTCTTCTTCTTCTTCTTCTTCTCCTCCTCGTTCTTTTTCTCCTGCTCTGACACCTCCTCATTCTTCTTCTTCATCCTCTTCTTTTCTTCTTCTTCGTCGTGTCTGGTTCTTCTTCTTCTTCTTCTTGTGTGCTCCATCTCATTTTTCTTCTCTCGCACTACCTCTTCATTCTACGTCTGTTTTTGATGGTCAGAGTGGGCGTTCTCAATGTTTTTGCTCCTCCTCGTCATCTCGACATCTTGTAGGAGTGGGGTGGGGGTTCGGCAAGGTGGAGAAGGAGAGCGAGTGGGTCACGTGGGATAATTTACTGTTAATTTAGTCCCTACACGCTGTCTCCTCGTCCTCGTCTATCAGCTTCTTTCAACCACGCTGCGTATTTGAGATTTGCCGAGACCACGCATTTTCATCGATATCGATCCTTCGATAGTGGTCCAGCTCGTGGGCCAGTACTTCTAATTTTCCCTCAGCAGTTAGGGTCCTGACAATCCAGGTTACTATGACGATTTTGTCACTCGTGCGGGTCTTGGTAAATTGTTTATTATTACTTTCGGAAAAGGGATTTCTTTTCTTGTTTTCTTTGTTTTTCTTCTCTTTTTTAATGCTTATTTTGTGTTCAACACTCACTGTGAATGTTATAAGGGTCTGCGAGAGAGAGGGTGTGATTAAAGTGGGTACCCTTTATTTATTTACGTGTACGTCCATCTACTGTCAGCGGGGTTTGTTTTCTTTCAGTTTTGGGGTATTTAGGTCTAATATGGATGCTACAAAACATTACTCATACTGTTATAACATTTTTGTTCTTGGCTTATTATAAAAGGAACAAAATTCTTATCAACAGCATTTAGTCGGAGGTCAGCGCGTGAGTGAGCTACCCTCGCCCGGGAGTGCCCATAGCAACTGTATTGCCAGTGGTTGTGGCTGTGATCACTGGGGCGGGAATTACACAAGTTGAGCGCCTTGGATAACGGATCATCGATAGTGCGTCGGTAGTAAGCTAAGAGGCTTACGCATCATATCTATGATACTTTATACAGCTGCATTCCGTCTACCGCTTCGCTATCGAGGATCCACTGTCAGCCTGTAATGGTCTTGTGTTGTGTGAAGAACACGCGACCGATCTGTTGACTGTTGTTTTACCAGTGCCAAAGGATTCTGGATGTCGCGTTAGGACTAGTGTTAACTCTGCCTATTGACTATTTAGCCATGTGTAGTACTTGTAACTTTAGAAGTTAGACTATAACACAGCAGCAATGAAATTACACAGCAGACCACACACCGCGAGCCCGACCCACATCGCAGTGAGTCAGCACTTGAGCTTTGAATCGGACCGTTTTAACCAATCAGCAGCAGGCTAAGTGGGTAGAGCAGTTTTGCCTGTGTCAGATCTTAGCACAGTTTGAATCAGTCGTGTGTGAGACGAGGAAGAAGTAACATCTCCTTAGCTAGCAGAGAACTATCTTCACTCATAGACCAGGAAGCAGGACTTAGAATCTCAGAATTCTATTCAGTCAACACGGGCCTGAACTTGTCAAACAGGTAAATGAACACCCTTCTGTTTCATCGTGATATATTTATATTATTGTGGAAATTATGTTTGTGGAATTTGCTATGCATAAATGTGAATTGTTAATCCGAATTTGCCGACCGTACCACGTGGAAGAGCCTACCACGAGGCGAAACACGACCGGTTGCGCCGCCATGTTGTATCCCGTACGGAACCACTGTTGTTTAACTTATATGTATGTTTGCAGACCAGTGGCTGTACCACTGAATGTTTATAATATTATTAATTCTGTATGTGTATAGTTAGACACGTTTGATATTTATGTATGTATAGGAATTTAGAGTGAGATTCCAGTGGACCCCGGAAGTAGCAGAATGTTCGTCGCTTATGTATAGAGATGTGGGGCTATCACTGAGGGCTACTTTGGCTTTCAGTGAGACGCTCTGCACAAACCGATTATTCAGGGTTGTGCAGAATTTCGTCTCTTATATTACAGACGAGCAGGCGAGCTATCCCGAGCTATCCCGAGCTATCCTGTGCACCCCACTCCACAGAAACGACTAGTTGGTTGAGGATCCTCTACCGCACAAGACGGAAAGGGCTACCCTGTAAAACACCCTGTCAGACCCCACAGCGTGGCAAGGGAACCCAACTACACAACGACAAAGGTGGACCAGAAGCTACCTCACAGAAGGACTTCGACCGCACCATCAGAAAGTTAAGTGCAAAAACGAAGGTGCACTTAAACTGATCAGAACAGGACCACAGTAGTCCAACTCTTCAGAAACTGTAAAACGGACCACAGTAGTCCAAATCTACATGAAATATTATAGCAAGTGCCCGAGGAAGAAAAACAGCTGCCTAGACTATCAGCGATCGAACTATTAGCAGTGACTGAGACATTTTAAGTTAGATTAGTACTTAGAGAACCTTGTATAGAGTAGAAGAAATAAATGTGTGATTTTAACTGTTATCAAGTGGCTGGACTACATATGATTCATAGCCGTGTGAAAGCTAGTGTGACAGTAATCTTTTACCATTTTTCTATCTATTTCTGTACCCCAACCTTAACACAGAACGAGCTAAACAAATAAATTTATTAAAGTAATTCATAGGGTGACCTACTAGCAGTTCCCACCGAATAAACGTGAGGGTCCATAATTCCATTGTGCAGAGCCCATAAACCCCACGTGACACTTTAATTGGCGAGCCTAGCTAGGATCTGTGTATAATAGGAATTGGGTATAACCGGACCTAAGTACAATAAAATTAGATAACAGTAGAAGTAGAATAACTTAGAATAGTGTAAGGGTATAACACTGATCAGTTGGGTGCACTATTCTTTAGTTAAAAACTTTGTTGCTTCAAATATTTTTGTGCCTGTATGTTGCATTGTTCTTTTGCAGGTTTTGCTTAAATAACTGTTGTATGCCATTTGACTCTTGTTTTATTCTATTATTGATTACGAATTTTATGGTCTTTGCATTGTTTTTATTGAATTGCAATATTGCTAGTGTTTTGGTATTCCACTTGATTCAGAGGGTGTTCATAGACACGTTTGGCAATGTCGGACCCAGTGGCCTTGAGATTGCGTTTCAAGGAATTAGGGGAAGCTTTACACTTAGCAGGGGGAGACCTAATTGCGTATATCAATGCAGAGGTAGAGAAACAGGAGGCTAAGGCAGAGAGAGCAGCAGAAAGGGAGGCGAAGAAACTAGCCTTAGAAGCAGAGCAAAAGAAATTAGAATTAGAAGCAGAACAGAAGAAACTAGCATTAGAAGCAGAGCAAAAGAAAGCAGAGTTAGAAGTAGAACAAAAGAAGGCAGCATTAGCAGCAGAGAGAGATGCAGAAGTTAGGAGATGGGAGTATGAGCGGGCAGAAAAAGAAAAAGAGCGGGAAGAAAAGGAAAAAGAAAGACAGCATGAGTTAGAGCTAAGAAGATTGGGATCAGGAGCTTCAAGTTCTTCCTCAACCCCTTCCCACTCAGATCAGCTAGAGGTAGCACCCAACCCTGTACAAGGAATGTCATTTCCACTGGGAACATTCAATGAGAGAGAAGAAGGTCTAGATCTCTATCTGACTAGGTTTGAGCGTCTAGCAACAGAGTACAAACTAGATCCCACTCATTGGTCTTTTAAGCTTAGCCAAGGGCTTAGAGGAAAGGCTTATGACATATACAGTAAGCTACCGACTGACAGAGTGACTGACTATCACAAAGTAAAAGAGGCACTCCTAACGGGATTCGAACTGACAGGAGAATGCTACCGGCAAAAGTTCCGCACCAATCGGAGAGTGAAAGGAGAGAGCTATGCGCAGTTCGCGGATCGGTTGTCCACAACGCTGGATAAGTGGATTAGCCAGTCAGCCACGGCTAAGACGTATGATGGACTGACAGAACTGTTAGTATGGGAACAGCTACGGGAAACCATGACCCCCGAGCTGAGAACGTTCTCAGTAGAGCAGGGCGCGGAAAGACTGGAAGATCTGGTCAAGGTCGCAGATAGGTACGTGGCCGCACACGGAGAAGCCAAGAGCTTCAGGCGAGACCTAAAGCCTAACGGGAAAGAGGCACAGAAACGAAGCCCTAACCGGGAAGAGCGCACCGCGAATAAGCCGAATAACCCCAGACCTGGGCAAAATAAAGGACCCAACGCGGAATTCGGGAAAAGAGGTCCCGCAGAACAGAGACGGTATTGTTCGTTCTGCAACAGAAACAATCACGCCACCGCAGAATGTTTCAAGTTGGCCGCACAACGTAGGGAGGAGCGCGAAAGCCGGCCAGCGCACAGAGTTCTAACTCAAAGCAGCGGTAACAAGCCACACACAATCGGAGATCACCCATCGGTGACAGACACGGTCAAGGTCAACGGAAAAGAAGCGAACTGTCTGTATGACACAGGTCTATCATACGACGCGATAGTTAGCGAATCTCTTGTATCGCGCGCGGACTTGACAGACAAGACAGTCGACTTACAAGGAGCAGACTTGACGAAACCGACGACTACTTGCCCAATAGCTTGGATCGAGGTAGAGAGTAGGTACGTCACAGGACGAATCCAAGCAGCTGTTTTACAGAAACCCCTGTATGATCTAGTGCTAGGTTGTAGGTATGTGTTCTTAGGCACGCCCCCTAAAACTGTAGAGATAGCTGCAGTGCAAACCAGGGCCCAAGCTAAAACCCAACCACCCCAGCCCGAGTTCGCTCCGAATCCAGGACTCGAAGAGATCAAAACAGCACAGAAAGAAGACACCTCGATAGCGAAGTGCTTCCAGAAGCTACCCAAGGCGCACACACCCCCGCACAAGGGAGACTTCTACATGGAAGAGGGAGTTCTACATCGACAAGGAGATGGAGATCACACCCAACTAGTACTACCAGCCACCCTTCGAGCCCAAGTACTAGAATTAGGCCACAGCATGCCACTCAGCGGACACATGGGAATTGGAGCCACAGTGCAGAGAATCAGCGCACACTACTATTGGCCAGGAATCACGGAGGATGTCAAGCGCTACGTGAAATCTTGCCACCAATGTCAACGATATTCCCCGCGACATCACACCGTACCAGTTACCTTAGGACCATCGGTAGTAGTCGGCGTGCCATTCCAGCAAGTCTCAGTAGACATAGTAGGACCACTGCCCATGACCAAGAAGAGGAACAGATTTCTACTCACACTCGTCGACGCATGTACGATGTGGTGCGAAGCAGTCCCATTGCCAGCGATCGACACCAAGAAGATTGCAGATGCACTCATCGCCATCTTTACCAGAGTCGGATTCCCGGACAGCATTAGAACGGACAACGGATCTCAGTTCACCGGCCGCCTGATGCAAGACGTGTTCGAGTTGATACAAGTACATCACATTCGCACACCACCATACCACCCCGCCAGCAACGGACCAGTAGAAAGACTGAATGGAACCCTTCTCACCATCCTCAGGAAAGTCGCCGACGACAATCCAGAAGCGTGGGACACCTACGTGAATGCGGCACTGTTCGCATACAGAGAAACGCCCCATGCAGCCACAGGCTACACCCCGTCAACATTGCTATTCGGCAGACCCCTAGCAGGACCGCTAGAAGCCCTACGCAGAAGTTGGACGGAAGCCAAGATAGACGACACACCAAGAGGTGCCACCAAGTACGTCGCAGACCTGCAGGAAACCCTCAAAGCAACGTGGAAGAAAGCTGGTGAAGCACTGAAGAAGGCAAGAGCCCGTCAGGCGAAGTACTACAACCGCCACGCGAAGGACAGAGAACTGCAAGTCGGCGATCAAGTGCTACTCTTACTTCCAAGTGGAACCAACAAGCTGGACATCGCTTGGAGAGGACCGTACCGGGTGACTGCCAAGAAATCCAAGACAGTCTACCAAGTAGAGGTGAACGGGAGAGCCCGATACCACCACATCAATCTCCTCAAGAAGTATACGGACCGACCAGCGACCCCCAGCACTCACAACTTGTTAGCCATCGCCATCGCGGAAGAAGGAGAAAGCATGGAGACCAATGCAGTAGAGTATCCCCTGCACTCCAAAGAAACCTACAAAGACGTGAAACCCAACGGAGAGCATCGACTGTGCATCGACTTCAGACTGTTGAATGCCGTAACGCAGTTCCAGCCAGAGCCACTCCCGGACCAGACCGACCTATTTGCCAAGCTACAGCGAGCAAAGTACTTCTCACGCATCGACCTCAGCAAAGGATACTACCAGATACCAGTGCAACCGCAAGTCCGAAAGTACCTAGCTTTCAGCACTATGGAAGGACACTTCGAATTCAACGTGCTTCCATTCGGACTCCACAACGCACCCAGCATCTTCAGCGCCATGATGCGAAAACTCCTGGCACCCCTGAGCAGCGAGCACCTACATTCGTTTATGGACGACATCCTCATCGCAACACCTACGTGGGAGGAACATGTCACGCTCCTACAACAACTACTCGCCCGCCTCAGAGACACGGGATTGACGGCAAGACCCACCAAATGTCAGATTGGATTCACAGAACTAGAATTTCTGGGACACTCCATAAGTCAAGGAAGCCTGCGACCGGTAGAGAAGACAGTGAAACGCCTACTCGACGCTCCTAGGCCCAAGACCAAAAAGGAAGTACAGTCGTTTCTAGGACTCTGCGGCTTCTACCAGAAATTCATCCCCAACTACAACAGCATCGCCGTGCCACTGACAAATGGAACCCGGAAAATCGCCCCGGACAAAGTAGTATGGACAGCCGAATGCGAGACAGCATTCCAAACACTCAAGGACAGAATGACATCGGCGCCAGTACCCCACCTACCCGATTTGACTCAGCCATTCGTTCTTCGCACCGACGCAAGCGACTTAGGCCTCGGAGCAGTACTGCTACAGCGCGACCCCAAGAATGCAGAGACGCTATTCCCTGTCGCCTACGCCAGCAGAAAATTGAGACCCGCCGAGACCCACTACGCCACGTCGGAGAAAGAATGTCTTGGACTAGTCTGGGCCATACAGAAATTCCAACTCTACCTGTATGGGACCCACTTCACAGTTCAGGTGGACCACCAACCACTATCGTTCCTGGCAGCCTCCAAGTCTTTGAACTCTCGCCTGATGCGATGGGCACTCACCCTTCAGGCATACTCATTCCAAATCGAGTACATCCCCGGCAAAGAGAACCACGGAGCCGACTACCTCAGTCGCCATCTCGTGGAGGACACAGCAGCTGTCGCCCACCCAACACAACTAAGGGCCTCAGCACCAGAATTCGTCCCCGTCCAGTAAAACCCTGTCACTAGAGTCCATAGCTACCTGGCATAGCATTGCAGCTCAGGTAGAGCAACTTAATTAGTTTGTAAATAGGACCCTAGGATAGTGCAGTGTTAAACTAGGCCCTGTAGTAGAAAAAGGTCGAATCCAGTAGTCATCGCCTTTTTTCAGTTGAGGGAGCCTGTCGCGTTAGGACTAGTGTTAACTCTGCCTATTGACTATTTAGCCATGTGTAGTACTTGTAACTTTAGAAGTTAGACTATAACACAGCAGCAATGAAATTACACAGCAGACCACACACCGCGAGCCCGACCCACATCGCAGTGAGTCAGCACTTGAGCTTTGAATCGGACCGTTTTAACCAATCAGCAGCAGGCTAAGTGGGTAGAGCAGTTTTGCCTGTGTCAGATCTTAGCACAGTTTGAATCAGTCGTGTGTGAGACGAGGAAGAAGTAACATCTCCTTAGCTAGCAGAGAACTATCTTCACTCATAGACCAGGAAGCAGGACTTAGAATCTCAGAATTCTATTCAGTCAACACGGGCCTGAACTTGTCAAACAGGTAAATGAACACCCTTCTGTTTCATCGTGATATATTTATATTATTGTGGAAATTATGTTTGTGGAATTTGCTATGCATAAATGTGAATTGTTAATCCGAATTTGCCGACCGTACCACGTGGAAGAGCCTACCACGAGGCGAAACACGACCGGTTGCGCCGCCATGTTGTATCCCGTACGGAACCACTGTTGTTTAACTTATATGTATGTTTGCAGACCAGTGGCTGTACCACTGAATGTTTCCTATCCTATCCTGTCCCGTAACCCGAAGGTCGTAGGGGCACCACAGATGATCGTTTAACCAGCATACTCCATCTTTCTCTGTCCTCAGCAGCCCTGATGGCTTCGCTCAGTGTCAAACCAGTCCATTCTCGAATGTTGTCCTCCCACCTCTTTTTCGGTCTCCCTCTTCTTCTACCTCCTTGCACTGTGCCTTGCAGAATAGTCTTTGCAAGGCCTGATGATCTGGTGACGTGGCCATACCACCGAAGTTTCTGTTTCTTCACCACTGTTAGCAGGTCATCGTGTTGTCCAATGGCTTGTGTGATGGTCTGTCGGACTTCGTCGTTGGTGATGTGTTGGGTATAGGAAATGCCCAGAAGTCTTCTGTAGCACCTCATCTCCATGCTTTGTATTCTTCGTTGGAGATCTGCTGTGAGGGTCCATGCTTCGCAAGCATATAGGAAGATGGAGATGACAAGGGAGCGCAGCAGTCTTACTTTGGAATGTAGACTGATGGTCCTGTCTTTCCAAATGGGCTTCAACCTTGTCAGGGCAGCAGTTGTTTGTGCGATCCTGGAGAGGACTTCCTGTCGGGACCCATTGTCTGATACAATGGCTCCTAAATATTTGAAGCTATGCACTGTGTCGAGGGATTGGCCTTGGACTTTGATGTCCGTATTGATGCCATTGGTGTTGTTGGTCATCATTTTGGTCTTCTCTGCACTTATTTCCATTCCATAGGCTTTGGAGGTGGTGTCAAGCCTCTGTACCAGCTGTTCAAGTTCTTGTTCCTCTCCAGCCAATCCATCAATGTCATCTGCAAAACGAAGATTGGAGATTGCTCTACCCCCTATGCTGACTGTGCCTTCATGGTCTGCAAGAGCATCCGACATGATGCGCTCTAGGAAGATGTTGAAGAGTGTTGGAGAGAGTAGGCATCCTTGACGCACACCGATTGTTGTTCTGAACCAATTCCCGATGGCTCTGTTGTGGAGGACTGCACTGGTAGCCTTGTCATACAGGCTTTTGATGACTTCAATAATTTTAGGGCTGATGTTGTACACTTTCATTGTTGCCCATAGAGCTGCATGCCAGACTCGGTCAAACGCCTTCTTGAAGTCTATGAACACATGATATAGATGTTGTTGGTGCTGTAGGTATTTCTCACAGATTATTCTGAGGTTGAAAATCTGCTCAGTGGTACTTCGCCCTGCCCTGAATCCTGCTTGTTCTTCAGCTATGATTTGTTCAGCTTGGGGTTTCAACCTGTTGAGTATTATTTTCAGGAGGACCTTGCTGGGATGGCTGATGAGGCTGATGGTCCGGTAATTTTCACACTCCTGAAGGTTACCTTTTTTGGGAAGAGTGATGACAAGCGACTGGGTCCATGGTATAGGCCACTCCCCACTCTGCCAGATCTTGTTACAGATAATGGTGAGGGCATCAATCATCGCTTCTCCTCCTGCTTGTAGCAGTTCCGCGGGTATGTTGAATGTTTATAATATTATTAATTCTGTATGTGTATAGTTAGACACGTTTGATATTTATGTATGTATAGGAATTTAGAGTGAGATTCCAGTGGACCCCGGAAGTAGCAGAATGTTCGTCGCTTATGTATAGAGATGTGGGGCTATCACTGAGGGCTACTTTGGCTTTCAGTGAGACGCTCTGCACAAACCGATTATTCAGGGTTGTGCAGAATTTCGTCTCTTATATTACAGACGAGCAGGCGAGCTATCCCGAGCTATCCTGTGCACCCCACTCCACAGAAACGACTAGTTGGTTGAGGATCCTCTACCGCACAAGACGGAAAGGGCTACCCTGTAAAACACCCTGTCAGACCCCACAGCGTGGCAAGGGAACCCAACTACACAACGACAAAGGTGGACCAGAAGCTACCTCACAGAAGGACTTCGACCGCACCATCAGAAAGTTAAGTGCAAAAACGAAGGTGCACTTAAACTGATCAGAACAGGACCACAGTAGTCCAACTCTTCAGAAACTGTAAAACGGACCACAGTAGTCCAAATCTACATGAAATATTATAGCAAGTGCCCGAGGAAGAAAAACAGTTGCCTAGACTATCAGCGATCGAACTATTAGCAGTGACTGAGACATTTTAAGTTAGATTAGTACTTAGAGAACCTTGTATAGAGTAGAAGAAATAAATGTGTGATTTTAACTGTTATCAAGTGGCTGGACTACATATGATTCATAGCCGTGTGAAAGCTAGTGTGACAGTAATCTTTTACCATTTTTCTATCTATTTCTGTACACCAACCTTAACACAGAACGAGCTAAACAAATAAATTTATTAAAGTAATTCATAGGGTGACCTACTAGCAGTTCCCACCGAATAAACGTGAGGGTCCATAATTCCATTGTGCAGAGCCCATAAACCCCACGTGACACTGGAGTCAGAGCCAACCTTGAAGTCTTAAATGCTTCTAAATGTGGCTACCCTACCCTAGCAATAGCATAGAAGCGAGGTTGGCAATTTTAATTTTACTGACCAAAGCTACCCTGTCCTCTCCAGGATCGCACAAACAACTGCTGCCCTGGCGAGGTTGAAGCCAATTTGGAAAGACAGGACCATCAGTCTACATTCCAAGGTAAGGCTGCTACGCTCCCTTGTCATCTCCATCTTCCTATATGCTTGCGAAACATGGACCCTCACAGCAGATCTCCAACGAAGAATACAAAGCATGGAGATGAGGTGCTACAGAAGACTTCTGGGCATTTCCTTTACCTAGCACATTACCAACGACGAAGTCCGACAGACCATCACACAAGCCATTGGACAACACGATGACCTGCTCAGCTCACAGTGGTAAAAACACGGAAACTCCGATGGTATGGCCACGTCACCAGATCATCAGTGCTTGCAAAGACCATCCTGCAAGGCACAGTGCAAGGAGGTAGAAGCAGAGGGAGACCGAAAAAGAGGTGGGAGGACAACATTCGAGAATGGATTGGTTTGACACTGAGCGAAACAATCAGGGTTGCTGAGTACAGGGAAAGATGGAGTACGCTGGTTAAACGATCATCTGTGGTGCCTCTACGACCTACGATTATGGGATAGGATATAGGATAGGATAGGATAGGATAGGATAAAGCTACCCTGTAGGCTGGGCAAAGGTAGTTTTTTGGTCTAGCGTACTCGGATCGATTGCGGCAAGTCTGTCGTTTCGATGCTATCAAAATCGCCTACGCAGACAATTACTGCTTTTATGTCATC
>CM072526.1:50815169-50825169 GCA_036898135.1 Oncomelania hupensis | reverse complement strand
TTTGTTAATCGTTTTATTCTCCTTTCTCCTTCGCTTTGTCCTTCGTTTAAAGTGAGCCTGGCGTCAAATGTTCGTAGTTTTACATTAGGTATAATAATAATAATAATAATAATAATAATAATAATAATAATAATAATAATAATAATAGAAAAGTATAACAATCCAAATTAGTGCGGTGAAAGCTTTCCGATGAGCGTGCAAGCAACTTAGAGACATTGGGTTCCCTGATAACGTCGCGGCGCGTGTCCAGTGAAATGGTCTTTGAGAGAGTCATCCAACATACCACAATACTCTCACAAACGCATTGGAGTATGTTTGTCACGCTCTGTGTGGGCTATCCCCTGTAGTGTAAGGGAGATAAGTGATCTAATGCAGTCGACCTTTTGAGCGCTGGGACACGACCTTTAGATAGACATTTCGTAAAATATTAGATGCATGGGTCGTCGCCCCTACTGGTGATGATTTTTTTTTTTAAATCCAAATCGAAACTTTCAAAAGTGTATCAGTATAATTCTTTATCTTTATTATAATTGGGTAATGTTGTGGCTTGGAGTTTTTCCAAATGCTTCATCAGTTTACTTCAAACTTTGAACAGTGACGTGTTAGTGTCGAATTTCTGATGCCATTAGGGCCTACTTTCTTTGATTCAGATGTTCGCAAATACCTTCATTTCTAAAGCAAATATTTCAAATGACACAGTTGATTCTATCTTCCGCCGTCTTGACTGTCTCGTTTATAGCATTGTTTAAAAAAGCCAGCTTTAGTCAGAGGTGAGAGAGATAAGATAAGATAAGATAAGATAAGATAAGATAAGATAAGATAAGATAAGATAAGATAAGATAACAATATTATTTTGCAAGATGCGTCTTTTTACATATTGCTCTAGGGGCTTATAACACTATTAACTACAACAAATTAATGTTATCACATTAACATCACAAAGAGAGAGAGAGAGAGAGAGAGAGAGAGAGAGAGAGAGAGAGAGAGAGAGAGAGAGAGAGAGAGAGAGAGAGAGAGAGAGTCAATTTGTGCATACTTTTTTTTCCATTATACCGCATATACATATTTTCTAGGGGACTCATTTTCGTGTTTTCAAAACTCCCTCCAAGAATCAGAGAGAGAGAGAGAGAGAGAGAGAGAGAGAGAGAGAGTTTGTGTGTGTTTGTACTCGATAGTATTATGTACTTAAAATTAAGCACATTTGCTGCGCGTACGCCGCTAGTAAATTATATAAGCAAACAATTGTCTTCTCTTAAAGTTGATTAGCCCTTGTATCCGGTTTTTCGTTTGGCATTTGTGATCTGGACTGCTGTTACGTTGAGACGCGCGCGATGGTGCGTGTGGGACGCGCGCGATAGATCTGATCGTTTCAGTTTGCAAAGCATGCAATAATAGAGTGTATTTACCTTTGATTTGATTTTGCGTTGTTGTTAGAACAAGCTTTGTATAACGTTGGTAATTTTAGTTGATCGATATTATTTGAGAATTTTCTAGAGTTGGTTGTTTACTATCGATCGAGTTTTGCGATGGGTGTAGTAACAGCTGAGAGATTCTTTTAGCCTAAATATGGTTATATGACGTGAGTCAGTGATGACGAAGTTTGATTTGATTGGTTGTGGTGCGTCACGCTGGAGTGTTCTAAATTTTTCTGGAGTATAGAGAGACTATATATTGCGCACTGTTTCAAAAGAGAATTTGAAAAGTTGAAAGTTGTAGAGAGAAAGTGAAAAGCGATTGTATGCGGCTGTTGATGTACGCTGAATAAAGTTGGAAAACTTCATACGTCGACTTCTGCATTGTTGCTGAGCGAACAGGTTGCGTGGATAAACGAATCCGAGTTACGCTTATCAGGATTTCAGCATTGGGGCTGAATCAACTACTGATAAAAAAAAACACCAACACCAACATCGAGTGTAACAACTGCAGACGCACTTTAATATGGTGGCGATACTCCCTGTAGACATTTTCTTTTCTTTTTGATGTAGGAACAATCACGTGCTTGGGTACACACAGACGGTGGGAGAAATATTGCAATCTTCCGCACAATGTCAAAAGGTTTGTGAGGCTGGCAAATGGCTTTATTGCATGGAACGCGCTGTTGTCCTGTGTTCAGACTGTTTTACGAATATTCCTTAACTTTGGACAGAAGGAAAGAATACGACTTTGGGACCTATACTAAAATAGTCGTATATCTGCTGCCTGCAATAGTTATACAAAAATATTAGCATAATGCGTTTTGTATCAGAAATGAAAGCCTTTTACGTCCTCTGTGTATGGCTGTATTTAAACTACTGCTCCTTCGTCTACCGGTTACCGGTTCAGTTCACGATGGCCTGTCAGTGCTGGGGAATGCCCATACGCGCTCAATGGTATTAGCCTAATGCGCAAACAGTGTTAGAAATACAGAAATAGCTTTCTATAATAATCAATACAGCGTATGTTAATTTTATGATTAATACACTAATAATATACTACAACTTACTCTATGTATCGCAGCATTTAAAGTACTGCTGCTTCGTCTATCTGTTCACCCCCGTTGGGGTGCCGGGGGTTTCAGTATAAATAGTATCCCCACTTTCTGGAAATTTAGTGCTTTAAATTCCCACTGTCGCTGTCTTTCTCATTTGCTCTTTCTCATTCCTGCTCTGTTCTATCAATCTGCTATACTATCTTCTTCGCTAGACCAGTCTCCTACCTTTTTTCTTGAAAACTCTTCCGGGACAAGACTCCTTATTTGTGTATGAGGTCTGTTGGATCAGCTTGGGAATATTGGTCGCTTTCTGCCAGGTAGTCACTAGGGCTTCCTATGATGTTATTATTTAGCAATGTAGGCATTTTATATGTATGTGTTTTGTTGCTAATTTATAATGATGTTTGTATTCTATTTTGTTTTTGTAAACGGGGGTTCGATAAATTAGAGTACAGCCTCAGCGTCCCCTGCGTGGGATGTCTTTATTGTAAAGTGACTGGCTGGTGGAGAGCTTTCAGTTTTACCACTAGGGTTGTTTCAGCAGATCTTTTATGCGGATCGGGGGTTGTCCGGTCCTGATTTGGCTCGGAAGAGTCCGCTGGACCTAAAGCAATAATCATGTAATGTAATGTAATGTCTATCTGTTCAGTTTATATGTATTTCAGTAAGATTACCTCGGAGCCTTCGGGAATGCCCAGGACCTATCCTTGAGGAGAGTTTTCAGAGTTGCTGTTGAGACGAGACAAACCTCTTTCGTCTATGTTTAGTAGTAGCACATATTACACACACGACTTAAAATGATTCTTTTTAAAGCAGCAATAATAATAATAAAAATTAACACTCCAACGGTTTCAACGCATTTCTATATACAATATCACTACAACACACGTGACACAACAAACATGCTCTAGACCATAAAATAGCGTCCATCTCTCTCTGTCTCTCTGTCTCTGTCTCTGTCTCTGTCTCTCTGTCTCTCTCTCTCTCCATATCTTTCTTTTCTTTTTTCTAGGAAAACTGCCAGACTTTCAACCAAACTAAATATTCATATTCCAAGAATTGATCTGTTTAAAACCAGTCTGTCATAATCGGGTTCTACTTTATGGAATAACTTTCCAGAGGTTCTTTGTAGTTCAGTCACTAAATACGCATCCTTTAGAAAGCATCTTTTACAACTCATTATAACTTAGTCAGATAATTGGAGTTCTACAGTAATAACATCAAATTAGATTGTTTGAAATACTTCGTGCTTGCGTTTGTGTACATGTGTGTGTTTACGTTTGCACAGATCTTGATTGTCTTGTTACATTATGACGCTATTGTTATAAAAGTGTGGTTTTTTTTTAAAATAATTGTTACTGTTACAAGCCCCGAGGGCAAGATGTAAAAAAGCACAGCCAGTGCTTACTCTTTTGGTTTAAACAGAATTTTATTATTCACGAGACAAGCAAACAAAGCAATGAGAACATAAAGAGCACACAAAAGAAAAGCTTAAATAAGTGTTACCCTTTGATAAATGATAACAATGAAATGTCTGGCGGACAGGAATAGGTACAAGTAATAAAAACAAAAGTACATTAATTAATCTTCTCAACAATGAAAAGAAAACAAGCATATAACTATAGTATAAGAGACAAGAAATACAATAACGTCGAAAAGGAGAGAAAAAAAAGTAATAAAGAAAAAAATAATGAACTAATTAACGAGAAGCAGATACATGCACCCAAGAGTAAACTTACACAATATAATAGCTGTCGTTTAAAAGGTAAATAAATGCCTGGAGCAATATAAAACAATGAGAAGAAAAATCAGTTTGGGGGAGGGAAAATGTTTTTAAACAAATGTCACGTGCAAGTAAAAAAAAGAAAGTAAAATAAAAAGAACGCAGGAAAGAGAGAGAGAGAGAGAGAGAGAGAGAGAGAGAGAGAGAGAGAGAGAGAGAGAGAGAGAGAGAGAGAGAGAGAGAGAGAGAGAGAGAGAGAGAGAGAGAGAGAGACGCTTTGACATTTTATTGATTTTTGGTCAACATGCCCATTAGCATCATCACACGTATTCACACACCACGCGCTAACATGCGCGACACACACACATTCACACGCATGGTTCGAACCTCGGCAGTCTGATATAGACTTTATACTGAGGACTTGTTGGAAGTGATCATTTTCCGAGAGTAGACCGTTTTACTAATTATCTCTGAGTCTTCTTTAAGCAAACAAGCATTCATTGCATTCAATCGCATCATTCAATACTTATACTCAAGTTGTTCTTCAAAAACATTTGAAAATCGATCAAAAACCTCTGCACAAGATTTTACATCAAAACACAATGAAACGGCTTTCACCGACATTTACCGATATGTATTCATACAAAAAAGCTATCATCATCATTATATTCGTTGATTGAATATTCAATCACATAATATTATAAATACATTTCATAACAGTTCCCTAACAAAAATGCTGGTAAGTACAAAAGTAAAATACACCAAGCAAAGAGTCTTACATCTGATTACAAAAGGTCTTTTCACGATTACCATTAATTAATTATTATTAATATTACGGTAGGGTTTGTATCAAACGTCCATTCTTGTTAATTCTTAGGAAATGAGATGAAGGGGATAGACAATAGTAATTTTCTATACAACTGGACCTTAAACAATTTCATAATGAATTCTGTTGCATGTTTGTTAACATCGTCATTTTTTAAAGGAGTCTATCGCGAAAATGTCACTGGCCCTATTGTGAATCAGGTTAGGAACTTCCTATTTATTTTATTTTGTTTTGGCTGGAGCTTGACTGCTTTTGATGGAGGTTTGGCGGCCTAATTTTCTGGTGCGTATTTTTCTGGTAACTTTAGATACGGGTGGTTGGCTGCCTAGGTGAGTTGACCCAGTGTGATTGATGGCTTTGTGACTAAACACTGGTCTGCGTTGGCTAGAGTGTTCTACCGCTGCTTCTGATACCTGCCTGAAAGTGTTATTGGCATCGCAGGCGTCACTAAAAACTGCCTCACTGACACTGATTGCTACAGTGATATTACCAATGACTTCATTGTTAATACCATTGACGTGACCATTGCCTGCTTTATTGACGTCACCCTGGGCTGCTTCCGTGAAGTGACTGTAGTGTCCCTGGTCGCTAGTAGGCGCAATATTATGATTAAACGATTCTGCGGTTATACCGTCTGCAGTAACGTCTTTGGTATCATCTTCATGAGTTGACTGTTCTCTCTCTCTCTCTCTCTCTCTCTCTCTCTCTCTCTCTCTCTCTCTCTCTCTCAACAATAATTCTAATACCTTCTA
This sequence comes from Oncomelania hupensis, assembly GCA_036898135.1. Lineage (NCBI taxonomy): Eukaryota > Metazoa > Mollusca > Gastropoda > Littorinimorpha > Pomatiopsidae > Oncomelania > Oncomelania hupensis. The sequence continues at coordinate 50,819,398 of CM072526.1, read as the reverse complement.
AATGGAGTTTTTCCAATAAACCAGCTTGAGTGTCTGTACATATATCACAGTTATTACAGATTACATCGCCATAGTCAAAGTGAGGTAGGACAAAGGATTTGTACACATTTTCTAAGGCTTTTCAGCATAGCTTATATTTATACGTTCTTAAATAGGATAGGAGGATGGTTATTTTCTTTATGAGGTTACATATATGGATATAGGGTTGTCGGATAGCGCAGTGGTTGGAGCACTCGCTACTGTGTCGCAAGTTAAGCACCGTCCAGTGCGGTTAGCACTTGGATGGGTGACCGCAAAAACGTGAAGCGACAAATAACAACGCCCCCAGTTGACTCAACTGTGACTGAGTACCTACTCTCTTAAGGGTGGGGAAGGTAAAGCAGCGAGGGAGAGAGATGGGCATCACCCTCATTACGCTGGCCCAAGATAAGTGTGATCTCCAACATCACGCTCCCTTACGGCCACAAGGCTATGGGACTACCTTTACCTTTTTTACCTACCTATATGGATATCCCATTTGCAGTTACTTCGCGGTGTTAGTCCTAAGTGTTTATGGCATTCGTTGTCAGATAAAACTGTGTTTCCTAATACTTTCGGTGGCAATGAGATCAATAAAATCATCATCAAAGAACATTTCAAAAATTTTAACAGGATCTTGAGGAAGTCGATCTGTGTTCACAGGCGAATTCCAGAAAAATCTGCTTTTTTGTCTGCTCGTAAGATCTGCTTTCTTCCAGGTTCTTTTGTATGCTGGTGGACGCGAAGGCTTGGGTCGCTTTTTCCCATTTGCGGCTGGTGCACACGCCTGCCTCTTTCTTCCTCGGCTTGGTCGACTTGATGTTGATGGGATAGGTTCCTCCTCCTCAGAATCTGGTTCTTCTTCTGATGCTGATGTTTCCTGCACACAGTAATGATGATGATGATTATGATGATAATAACAACAACAACAAAAACAACAACAATAATAATAATCATCATCATCATCATCATCATCATCATCATCATCATCATAACAACAACACTGGCTATTGACGAAGCATAACATTTGCTTTATGCCCAGTGGATTACAAAGAGTAAATTCAGGGCTAAGGCTCTTAACGTGAGCCACGCTCCCACGAATGCTGTGGAGAACGGTCACCCTACCCGTTCAATTCATTTTTGCCACCACTCACCCCACCCTTTCGCAATCTAATCTTTTTACCTGTTATAAACAACAACAACATTTCTTACAGCTTCTTCGTCATTGTGAGTTGTCTGGTACTCCTCTCCGATTGTTTGTCTTCCATCTGGAAAAATAATCGTTGCTGTGGCACTTGCTGACAGCTGTCGTCCATTCAGGTTTTCAACAGCCAGGCCCTCTTCTTCGTCACCACTATCCTCGTCGGTGAGCGTGTCCACTGGTGGAGGCTCTATGAAGACATCTGCTCGGAAAAAGGTGTTGCTTTCCTCCAGTATGTCAAGCACTTCATTGACAGTATATCTGCCAAAGAAACTTGCTGAGTGAAAATCATGCTGAGCAACTATCTTGCTAAGCGACTATATAAACCTCTACCCGTTCGTGCCTAGCGTCCTCATATGAGGACGCCGCTTTGATTACTCATTATCACTAAAACACAAAACATTCAGAAAAATTAAAAAAGGTTGTTTTCTAACATGGTATTGAGGATCAATTTTACTTATGTAATGTTATTCAAAAAGTAAAAAATAAAAGAGTTATTTGCTTTCACCTTTTGGGTAGAGGCATTTTGCTGGTTTCACAAAGAACGTGTTTGATCTAATATGGCTGCTGCTGGAAGCAATAGAAGGGAAGTAACTCTAGCACACAATGTTTGCTTGTGAATACCCCTCCTTGATATGTGGGGTATGAAAAAATTCGTCATACACTTATTGGCACTGAAAAAAAAGTCTAAACTGGAGGTGTCCTCATGTTTCTTCTCTTCTCTTCTCTTCTCTCTCTCTCTCTCTCTCTCTCTCTCTCTCTCTCTCTCTCTCTCTCTCTCTCTGTGTCTCTCTCTCTGTGTCTCTCTCTCTCTCTGTGTCTCTCTCTCTGTGTCTCTCTCTCTGTGTCTCTCTCTCTGTCTCTCTCTCTCTGTCTCTCTCTCTCTCTCTATTTGATTACATGATTGAGAACATATTTAGTTTCTGGCTATGCATCAACATGAAGATCCTACTTGTTGCATTATGGCCGCCATTGTATTGACCGAACTAAGTCTCAGTGCTGAGGGAGAATTTCCACTTCAATTGAAACCATCAGTATGCTGGCAAGCTACAGTTTTATAATTGTGCGCCTGGCTGCATTGAAAGCACTACTCCGTAAAGCTACTCACGGGAGAAAAAAAAGTTACAATTGTGTGTCGGTCTGTATTGAAGCAATTCGTGAGCTATTCACGGAAGAGGAAAAGTTAATTTCATCTGCCATTTTCCTATCGGAAACACGCGCTCTCTTGAGTCCCACACTGCGCCACTGAGGCTCGACGAGGCTCCCGTCTGCCTCTCGTGTGCGGTGAGCCTGGAGTATTCGGCGCGTATCAGCTACGCTGGTAGGCCTGAGTCCACGCAGACTTGGCAGAAAGTTAACCAGTACCTCCTCCCCCTGCTCCACCCTCTCCACTCACCATCCCTTCAACTGAAAAATCGACTCAAAATAAAATTAAGTATAATTATTGTTCTTATAGAGCGCGCTAATTAGCTTCCAAACGTGTTTTTTTTTAATTTAGACAAAGGTTACATAGTGTTATGTGGCATCAGAAAGTACATTTTAGCACGCATGTAGAATTGGCAAAATTTATTACTTTCTTTCACTCACTGGTAGAGATATAAAGAGCGTTGAACTTCAATGTAAGAGAAAAAACGCTGGATTGAACATACAAAAACATATGCGAACAGTTCCAAAACATAATAAACATTTTTTTCTTCCGTTCAATTTATTGTACATTTGATTCATTTTCCATGGTCTATTTCTTCTAATTCTCCAAGTTGTTTGTAGACTGCCCATTTTTGAACTTGTCGTATTTCATATTAATTTGTAAAGCATGGATATCTACTTTATATGTTTGAATAATGACTTTAAAAAATACTTGCAATAATGGTTTGGTTGTGTTCATTCTAGAGTTGTATAAAAAAATATGCAAGCTATAAACATAATTATGTGAACAACCTACATCAACGGTCGTTTAGTCATCCTGTTCAAAAGGTACTAATGCAAGGCTTCACACTTGCAGCAGCTGTCTTCCAGATATCTTACATGGCAAATGCTGCTATTCTGTTTACTAAATTCATCCCCTATCCCCTACCTGTGGGGTTGCCGGGGTTTCACTTTCAGTATAAATTGTATCCTCACTTTCTGGAAATGTAGTGCTTTAAATGTCCACTGCCGCTGTTTTTCTCATTTGTTCTTTCTCATTCCTAATCTGTTCTATAAATCTACTATAATATTTTCTTCTTCGCTAGACCAGTCACCTACTTTAAAAAAAAAAAAACTTTTCCGGGACAAAATTCCTCATTTGTGTGTGAGGTCTATGGTACCGGCTTGGGAATATTGAATGCTTTCTGCCAAATGGTCACCAGGGCTTCCTGTGATATTATTATTTGGCAGTGTAGGCATTTTGTATGTGTGTACTGTGTTTTGTTGATATTTTAAAATGATGTTTGTATTTTGTTTTGTTTTTGTAAACGGGGGTTTGATAAATTGGAATATAGCCTCCGCGTCTACTGCGTAGGAAGCCTTTATTGTACAGTGACCGGCGGGTGGAGTGGCTTCAGAGTTACCACTGGAGTTGTTTCAGCCGATCTTTTATGCGGATCAAGGGTGAGTCCTCTTTCTGCGAAGTTGTGGTCTTGATTTTGTGGTCATGATTCCGCTATTTGCAGTCCGCTGGACCCTGTGTGCAATGAATAACTAACTAACTAACCTAATACAACTGTACAGTAATGTGACACATACCGCACACGAAGTTTTTGGATAGATTCAAGATTCAAGATTGTATTGACTTCATGTGAAGAATTTGTTTTGCGCATATGGGAATACATAAAAATAATTATAGGTTATAAGTTCATACGCAATACAATACATTACAGCACAGTGCAAGCAGACACATCGCTTTCTCACATTTACGCAAAATAGGCTATCAAAAGTAAACAATCAGACATCACACATCAGGCAATCAGATCACAAAATAGAACCGCAAACACTGTCAATATATGTCAATATATATCATGTCACCTAATCG
>CM072526.1:50707669-50810169 GCA_036898135.1 Oncomelania hupensis | reverse complement strand
AAAAGGGGTGGGAGGACAACATTCGAGAATGGACTGGTTTGACACTGAGTGAAACAATCAGGGTTGCTGAGGACAAAGAAAGATGGAGTACGCTGGTTAAACAATCATCTGTGGTGCCCCTACGACCTCCGAGTTATGGGATAGGATAGGATAGTGATAGGGGGATGAAGAAGGGTAGGGTGCAAGGGGAGGGGGGTGAGAGAGTGTTGGGGTTTCGGGGAGTTGGAACATTATCTAAATAAATAACTACATCAAGTCGACTTCCGTAACAAAAAAACAACAAATAAATAAATAAATAAATTTTTGAAAGCATCTTCCGCGGCCCCAAACAAATTCGATCTAGATTATTAGTTCCGGCGCTATAGCCGTGCAAGGTAATCCCCGGGAGCCATCGTGACCCCTTGCCACGCTGCATGTAAAGCGGCCTCTTACCCACTACGCCACGGCTAATGCCTGGATTACACCTTTCGTCGCTGTCCCCCCGAGGGTCAGCCGGCCATCGCACCCAGCGTAGCAGATCCTCGCTGAGGACCTCTCCATTAGTGGAGAGGACTACGTAAGAGAAAGGCTCGGCTGGTCTCAGCTGCGCCATGTGCAGGTCATTGCTGAGGCGCGTAAGCTGCCCGCAAATAGAAAAAAAAAGTTTTGTTTCCCTTCAAACCTTTTTTTTTCCTCCACAGGGTTGAGGTCACAGCTAGCCTACTTCCATTCAGCGTATCTCCGCAGTTATTATTTATTTATTATTTTATTTTATTTATTGCTTTTATTTGTATTATTGGTTTATTTATTTCTTTCTTTACTCAGTTGTTTATTCGTTTCTTCATTCATTTATTCACTCGGCGAGCCTAAGCGACAGCCAACTTCCGTTCAGCATATCTCCACGTTTCTGTTCATTGTATTTTTTTTTTTACAAATTTATTAATTAATTTAGTTTGTTATTTAGAAGATCTCCACCATTTATTTATGTTTATTGTATTCATTTATTTTTTTCTATTTATCTATCTTTCTATTTGTTTTATTTATTTATTTTTAAAAATGTAATTTGTTATTTATTTATTTATTTTAAAACATATCTTATCCTATCCTATCTCGTAACCCTAAAGTCGTTGGGGAACCACAGATTAAGTTTTAATCCATCTGACTCTTTCCTCAGCAACCCTCAGTGTCATGCCATTCCTTTCTCGAATGTTGTCCTCCCACCTCTTTTTCTGTCTCCTTATTCTGCCTTCTTGCACCGTGCCTTGCAGGATGGTCTTTGCAAGGCCTGATGCTCTGATGACGTGCCATACCATTGGAGTTTCCCTTTCTTCACCACTGTGAGCTAGTCATCGTGTTGTCCAATGCTTATGTGATGGCCTTGTCGGACTTCGTCGTTGGTGGTGTGCTGGGTATAGGAAATGCCAAGAAGTTTTCTGTACCACTCCATGCTTTGTTTTGTTCGTTGTTGGTATGCTGTGAAGTTCATTCGCAATCGTAGGAAGATGGAGATGGAATGTAGACTGATTGCCCTGTCTTTCCAAATTCTGATTCAACCTTTCAAATGGGCTCAACCTTGTCAGAAACAGTTTTTGTGCGATGAGATGATCCTGTCGGGACATTGTCTATAGAAACAATTCCAATATTTACACTTTAAAAACCAAAAAATAATGCAAAATAACCGGAATAACAATTGATGATGATGATGAATGAAGATGATGATGATGATGATGATGATGATGATGATGATGATGATGATGATGAGATGAGATGATGATGATGATGATGATGATAATGATAATGACGATGAGGAGGAGGAGAAGGATCATCATTCATGATGATGAGGATGAGGAGGATGATGAGGATGATGAGGAATGAGAAGGACTGCAGTGATGAAAAATGATAACAAAATATCTATGTTGACCTAGGTCATATTAATATCATCATCATACAAATCAAAGAAACTGAAAAAAGACAACTATTTGAAACATTGTTCCTACTACAACATTTCCTCACACCACAAGAGAGAGAGAGAGAGAGAGAGAGAGAGAGAGAGAGAGAGAGAGAGAGAGAGAGAGAGAGAGAGAGACAAGACAATTTGTTTTATATTTTCTGTTACCCAAATGGACCCTACACCCACTACAGCAGCGCAATAATTCCATTAATAGGCAAAAGCAGTTAGGTTCAAAAAAATAAAAAGCCAGCCCCAAACCAAAAACCCCGAAAAAACACAAAAATCCCCTCGAAAAATGAACACAAAAATAATAATAACACAACAAATTTTATTAACCCAAATTAACCAATATAACCTAAAAATAAAACCACCCAAATTTATAATAAATCGCCATAATAAAGGTTATTTAAAAATAATTTACCATAAATAGAGCAAAAAGTCAAAAAAAAATAAAAAGAACATTCATAGAAAAACACATATCAAAAATATATATCAAACAAAATTAAGAATAAAAAAAAAAAAAAAACAACAAAAAATAAACATTAGCAAGTGTATCAAAAAAACTTATTCACAAGAAACATAATAACAAAGAAACAACCAATAAATGATAAAAACCAACAGCAATAATTTAATACAAAAATAATTAGCTGATTAATGAACAAATAATTAGCTAACTTACGTGAACCAAACCAAACAAACGAAGAAGACGATACTTTTATTCCTTTAACTTACACGCCTTTATTCTTTCAAGAAAACAAAGCGCAAGACAATTACACACAAACAAACAATTCTTATACAATAGCCTACATCAACATTAAACCCAAAACATTAACTGCTAGCTCAGTAAAACATTTATAAATGAATTAACATACGTAAACATTTAACAACATATTCTAGGAAATACACCTGAAGTCCCAAAACGTAGCTATCTACCTTGGCATAGACAAAGCAACAAAGCTTTAGGGAAAAAACTGTATAAATACCCAAGTGGGTTAACATTTCGAATAAGGCCGATAATTAGACAAAAAACGTTATCTTCATTAAAGACCAAAACAGTTATCTTCTTCGTCAAAACTTAGTCCGACAAAGTGTAAAGACAATTAGCTTTAATCAAGCCAAGACGTTCAGCATAATCAGCGCATTATGACTGACCACAAGCTAAAAACAAATAAACTTGACTTGTCCTTATTTACAAATCCTGAACAAAGTGTTCACCTCAATAATTCTTCTGACAAAGCAGACCGGGTTCCAAGCAAAACGAATTCTATTAAATCAAAAGCTTAAAGAACATCAGAATCAAATTAATTTGTAGAAAAGGCATCAAATGAGTCACTAAAACGAGAAAATCATAAAGGTCATAATCATTTGCACAAAACAACAAAAACATAAGCAAAACGCAAAATAACTATAAGTACCTTATGACCGCTGTAAGACGTTTGGAAACCACACAGATCCAAAAGGCGACAATAACGTCTGGTACCAAAGGCAGGTAAAATAAAAGCTTTCCACAAAACTCTACAAATGGTGAACATCACATTTAAACTCTATCTTTCAAAACAGGTGAGCACAACTTTTATATCATATAAACTAAAAACGACGCAACCTTCTCTCAGACCCAGCAATCTAACTAACCAGAAAAAAGTTGACACAAACTTATATATGCGTTACTACCAAAACCAGTCGTGCGTCATAATCCCGATCTCATGAGAAAAAATACGCAAACAATATTTACAAACGAAACACAGTTCACCACTAATATTCAAACCCATATCAAAACTCGGCACGCTTTTGCCACTGACTTGAGAGAGCAATAGATCCGGAGAGAGGGTGAGAGAGAGGGGGGAGAAACACGACAAGCACAAAGAGAAGAATCACAAGAAACACAGAGGAGCAAGAAAGACAGGCACCAAAAAACAAATGAAAGGAAATAAATGAACAGTCCAGTCATAAAACCAAAAGGATGCGTCGGGTTGGCCAATGAGGTGATGATACGTCTTGTCAGTCAAAATCAATAAAACCAAACAAAAGAAAACGATAGAAAGGAGAAGCAACATGCAGTGGGGAGGTAAAGATGACAGATAAACGGAGGACACTTTACACGCTAAGAAAGTACATGATATCACAAATAACACAGACTCTCTCTCTCTCTATAGATCAATAGCCCATAAATAATTTCAAAACTTATCTAATTATATCTTGGTCACACATGACTCATAGGCATGCACAATTATAAATCTTCATTCCTCGATTCTGTGCGGAAAGAGTTAAATAATCTAGGACTTGGTAATCTTTGGTTAAATCAGGGGTTATCCAATATTTTGCCTTCTGCTTCAGGTTTTAAGTGCACATTTAAACAACGCCTACATGATCAGTTTATTCAAGGCTGGTTCGGGGAAATAAACAATATTGAATTTTACTATAATTATCGAATGTTTAAGCTACATTTTGAATTTGAAAAATATTTGCATGTTCTACCAACAAATCTTGCAATATCTGTGGTAAAGTTTAGGACACTTAACCACAGAATGCCAGTGCAGAGAGGCAGATATTTTAACATTCCTAGACACGAACGTGTTTGTCCAAAATGTAATAGTGGCGATCTTGGTGACGAGTTTCATTATTTATTTTTGTGTTCACATTTTTGTAACTCGAGAAGAGAATTATTAAAATCATATTAATATAGATATCCCAATGCCATCAACTTTCAAGAATTATTGTCATCTAATAAAAAGTCAGTATTATTAAAGCTTGTAAGGCTAATGAAATTAATTATTAAACAATTGTAACGTTTTTATCCCCTGTCAAAAATTAATAATTAAACAATTGTAACGTTGTTATTCCATGCCAAAAATTAACCTAGTTCTGATATTTACAGGTTGTGTGTTGTAACAAGAGGACCTGTTTACCCTGCACAATTTAAGCTTTTGCTTGTTTAGTCAGTGTAGAGAAGTAGGTTACTGTTAGTCTCTAGCAGACGACAGAAGTGATCATGCGTAACACAGTTGTAGCTGGATGCAAGCACAGTAAGTGACATCATCGCAGCCTACGATGGTGTTTCGAAATTTACTGCCACTTAGATGTTTTCATCCAATGGGAACACAGCTAGGTTATATAGAACCAGTTCTGGGTGATTCCAGCTAAGAGATAGAACGTCAGTCGAGTTTGAAACGCTGAGCAGTACACAGTACACTCAAGCAGAAATCTCTCTCCTGAGAAGATTAGACAGCAGTACTTGTTGAATATTCGAATTCAATCAAGTAGCCACGGCCTGACATTGTCAAACAGGTAAATGAACATACTTCTGTTTCATCATGATGTATTTATATTATTGTTGAAATAATGTTTGTGGAATTTGCTATGCATAGAATTGAATTGTTAGTCCGACTTTGCCTGAACACGTGGAAGAATCCGACCACGAGGCGACCGGCCGACGCCATGTTGAAAGACGTACGGAACCACTGTTGTTTAACCTATATGTATGCTTGCAGACAAGTGGCTGTACCCAAGAATGTTTATAATATTATTATTTCTTTATGTGTATAGTTAGCCACGATTTATATTTATATATGTATAGGAAATTAGAGTGGAGATTCCAGTGGACCACAGACTTAGCAGAATGTTTGTCGCTTATGTATAGAGATGTGGAGCTATAACTGAGGGCTACTTTGGCTTTCAGTGAGACGCTCTACACATACCTATTATACAGGGTTGTGCAGAATTTCGTCTCATATGTTACAGACGAGCAGGCGTTATATTGTGAGCCCAACTTGGCGAACAATAAAACCAAGTCGTCGCTGAATGTTGGCTGCCGAGGCATCTCCAGCATTGCGCAAAGATAGCCCAACCGTCTAACCGCAGGGAGAAAACTCCAAGACAACACAGCTTGTCAAGGAATCAACCGCAACACAGCTCTTCGGACACTGAGCTAAGTACACAGCAGTTCAGTGCACCAAACTCTGTATAAACAGGACCACAGTAGTCCACTCTTCAAGATCTGACCATTAGGGCAGAAAGTATCCAGTGCCCGATGATGAGAAAGTAACTGCCTAGACCTATCAGCGAGCGAACCATTCGCATTGACAATTGAACTTTTAAGTTAGTTTCGTACATCGGAGATCGTGCATAGAGTAGAGGAAATAAATGCGTGATTTTTATTGTTATCAAGTGGCTGGACGACATATGTTTCATAGCCGTGTGAAAGCTAGTGTGACAGTGATCTTTTACCATTTTTCTATCTATCTCTGTAGCACAGACCAAGCTAAACAAATTAATGTATTAAGTTAAGTCAAAGGGAGATAACTAGCTATCCCCATCGACTAAGACGAGGAGGTAATAGCAGTCCATTGTGCAGAGCCCAGCAACAATAGAACCCCCGTCACATGTGTAACAAAAACAATTTCCGTAGTTTTTCATTGATGTGTTTAGATTGAATTGTATTGTTAGTTATAAATCCTAGTTGCTATCCCCAATCAATTTCTTTTTTCTTCTTTTCCCCTCTCAATCGCTCCCCCTCCACACCCTTCTGCAATCCCTTTGTGTACATAAATAGTTTTAATTTTTTGTTTTTTAATAAAATAAAATGTTATGTAATTAATTATTTTGCATGTGTGTATATATCATTTTAACGACGTCCATGTGCCATTAATGGTGTTTTTTTCTGGAATAAACTTGCCTTGCCTTGCCTTGCCTTGCATGAGTTGTTCGTCAGTCAAAGGAATTTTTTTTATAAGTTTGTTTATGTGGGTGTTTGTGTGTAGTGAGAGACCTGAAAGATACAGAAGTATATGTGTGTGTGTGTGTGTGTGTGTGTGTGAATGTGTGTGTGTGCGTGTTTGTGTGGGTGTGTGAGATCATATTAAAAAGTATAATGTATAACTGATGTGGAAATGCTGTTTTAGTTATCTTGTGATTTTAAGCAAGCCCATGGCATTACTCATTAATTTTACTGTTGTTTTTTTTAATTTAACACTTTTTGTTTATTTGCTAAAGTGCATCGTACTGTGTGAATCCTCCATTGTGAGTAATAAATAAAGAATGGTTGACTTGACATGACTTGGGTGGCCATCTTGCAATAAAACTGGTACCTTAAGAAAAGGTTGTGATAATGGTAAAACAGTTTCAAGAAAGTAGAAAAAAGAACTGACCTTCAGAGAGGTCACTCCTTCAGTGGGCTCAGATGTTGACAGGCGAATCTTGTTTATTGTACCAGGGATGGATTTAACAGGAAATTACCGGTATTTTACCGGTTTGAGAATAAAAATACCGGTTGAAAAATCAGTAGCCGGTAGAGCCTACCGGTTCTTATTTCGTTTGACTGGTTTCAAAAATAAAGAAAAAGAGAAAGAAAAGCAAGAGAAATGAGAGAGAGAGAGAGAGAGAGAGAGAGAGAGAGAGAGAGAGAGAGAGAGAGAGAGAGAGAGAGAGCCAGTCAGCCAGCCAGCCAGCCAGCCAGCCAGCCAGCCACGCTGATTATGTGTTTAGGGAGTGTAGACGAGAGGCCTGCGAATGCGTTCAGTAGCCTTGCCATATTATTTGAGGTAATTAATACAGAATGATACAACATTGGCGGGCGCAAGGCTATCGTGAATACGGATAAATTAAACTCGCGCACTTTTCGATTTTTTTTCTTCCCTCGTGTTCGTCAGTATGTATTGCGACAGTGGCAGATAAGCTAGTAATAATGAAGAAGCAAAAATGTCTTTTTTCATTTTTTACTATGGGGGAGAGGGGCGATAAAAGATGTTTATGTGCAGACGAAGATGTTTCTAATGAAACAGAAAGTGCATTAACAGAGTCGCCATCTACTTATATAAAATAGTGACGCATTATTAAGCTTTGCTATGGGTCATACCGGTTTCCGTGACTGGCCTACCGGTTTGCGTTGGAGTGGGTTTGTTTACTGTGACGTCGTACCGGTTTTGCAAATCCCTAGGACGATCGCTGATTGTACTTTGATAAAGATTGTAAACGCTCTCTATTCTGTGTCTGTGTGCAGAAACCCGGTGTTTGAACACTGGTATCCTTACGGCAGGGTACTGTCGGACATGGCGTCCAACGTGTCCGTACTGCTGACCGTGACCTTCACCGTTGAACGCTACATCGGCGTCTGCCACCCTATGAAAGGGAGGATAATATGTACGCCTCAGCGAGCCAAGATCATTATCGCCCTTGTTGCCTTCGTTGCTGTCTCCTGTACAGTGCCTGAATTATTTGAAGTGGAGGTGAGTGGGGTGTTGATGGCGGTGGTGCTGGTTATAATGTTGTTGTTGCTGGGGGTGAGGGTGGTGATGTTGGTTGTGGTGGTGGTGTGTGATGGGGATGGTTTTCGTGATGTTGGTGATGGCGTTGTTGCTGCTGTAAGTATTGGTGTTGATGATATTACTGTTGGTGACTGTGATGGTGATGATTGTGGTAGTGGTATTCTTTGGGGAGTATGAAAATGTTTGGGAGTGCGTACTTTCACGAGAGTTGAGGGTGACGGTGGCGTAACTGATGAACTGTTGTTAAAGTGAACGGTTTTTTGCGATAATACAGTTGTGGAAATGTGTGTGTGTGCGTGTGTTTGCGTGTGGGTGGGTTTGTGTGTGTGTATTTGTTATGTGTAGGTTGTGTGGAAAGTGGACGCGGAGACGAACCAGACGTACGCGGTTGGGGAGGACACGGAGCTGGCTGAGCGCTACAGCTATCGGATCGGCTATTACTGGTTTTTCAGCGCACTCTTCACCTTCATCCCGCTCATCCTCCTCTGCATCTTCAACGGCATTCTCATCGCAACCCTTTTTAAGTGAGCATCCATCCGCCATCTCGCGATAACATTGCAACCCGCACAGGCAGTGGTTCCTAGTGTGATGATATTCTGGGGAAGATACGTTTATCTTACTAAGGGATAAGACTTATTGATAGAGGGGCGTTAGGCTACCACTATCGATCGTTCTTTTACCAGAATTCCAGAGCGATGTGAGAGACTGATCACGGTGTTTGGTCACATACAATTTATATTTGTTCTCGGGCTTTTTAGTATCATTTGGCTCAATTTGAGAAACACTTATTACTAATCAAAAGACTAGGTTATTATGTCTCGAGAGAAGAAAACTAAAAGATACACAACAATACAAATAGAATGACACCAGTCGTATATATGTGATTTCAACTTTTATATAGGCAACAAAACTTTAACATTTCTGCATTAAACTGTAAATTAATAATTAATATAGTTCAATGTGCTGGGTATTTCATTCAGCAGGTCTTCTTCATCCTATGCTAAGCGAGTCTATGATTGTTCAAGTGGTTGACTATTTTCTCCAGATTTAGAACTCAGTTTGCATTTGTGGGAGACTTAGCTGCACTGCTGTTGAGTGTGTTTGAGTCCTTGTTCTTCTGAGGGAGTCTTGACTCTCAGATTGATCTGGTGAGTCGGGTAAGTCTTGTAGCTACGAGGTTTGGACGTGGAGAGGTAGAATCTTGGTTGTTCTTCTTCTGTACCACGGGTGCAAGCGTCATGCGTTTGTCCCCACAAACCATCCCAGAGCTGACCTGTAAAAATCAGAGCTCTGGCTGCAATATTCTCATCAGATATGAGTGTGCGGTCTCCTCTGCAAAGTGTCCATAGCATCAGACACCTGCAAGGTTCTCATATATAGACTTCAATCCGAATCTTAAGGCTAAGATTTATTTATTTATTTATTTAATCGTTCTTATATAGCGCTTTTCCAGCTCAAGAGCTGCTCAAGGCGCTGGCCGATACAGGATCTAACTCAAGACGCCCGAGACGCCCACCCGCAGCCTTTGGGCGCATGGTCTGACGCCCGGACAACTGAGCACAATCCTGGGTAGCCAGGGATGGGGGAGAAGGACCTAGGTGCATGCTGGGTGTGTTCTTGTCACCAGCACTCACCCGTCTAGGACATGAGCGTCAGGATCTTTAAAGTCCGTTATGATGGAATGTATGCGACACAGACTAGACCTCGGTTTATACTCTCATCCGAAGGAGTAGGAAAACAGGAGTAAAGTGTCTTTCCCAGGGACACAACACAATGGCCCGGCCAGTGCTCAAACCCGGGACCTTCAGATCCGCAAGCCGAAGCACTACCATTAGACCACAGTGCATCCCACAAGATACATCAATCCACATGCACAATGTGTCAGAAATAATAATTAACCGATTATAATCGGTTTCTGTAACTATATATATCATGAACATATTATTAATACATGGCCATCAATATAATATATATATACACATACGCGTATCAAAACTACTAGTGTTAACTTACTTCTAGACTCTGGGATTCGTGAAACCGTCGTTTAGTCTCTAGCACTCTCTCGATGAGGTGGAGATAAGCGGACACTGCAGTTTGTTCCTTGGTTTGACCCTCGCAGCTTCATAGGTAGTATTCGACTGACGAGCTAAGGTTGGGCCACCAAGGATATGCAGGGGTTCTGACCAATCGTTTAACTCTCGTTTTAGTTAATCTCGCATATACGGGATTATTCGTTTTTATTTGAATATTTCCCTCACCTGCCCTATTTATGAGACACGTATAATTATCCTGGAATTGGAGTGTCAGAGGCAGAGTGTAGGATAGATTCAATCGCGATAAGCGGAGCCTGGTTACTTAACGGGGACGAGGTACTGGTCAGTTTGGCTAAAGTAAGCTAGTTACAGTCATGGGTCGCTTAGTTTGTTCGATTTTTATCTGGAGAGACTGTCTGCGTGACTGAAGGAAGTTAATTTAACATGTGTGGGCTTTTTTTAGATAACTCATGAATTATTGTCAAGTTTTATTCCATGATATCTATTTCGCGCTAAGCTAATTTACTACATTTTGTCGTCAATGTTTCTGCTGTTACACCTAGCCGATTGATGCCCTGGAGAGCCAAAACAAAACCAGACAAAAATATAACCCCGAGACACAATGGCATCAACACGGACATCAAAGTACAAGGCCAATCCCTCAACACAGTGCACAGCTTCAAATATTTAGGAGCCATTGTGTCAGACAATGGGTCTCGACAGGAAGTCCTCTCCAGGATCGCACAAACAACTGCTGCCCTGACAAGGTTGAAGCCCATTTGGAAAGACAGAACCATCAGTCTACATTCCAAAGTAAGACTGCTGCGCTCTCTGGTCATCTCCATCTTCCTATATGCTTGCGAAGCATGGACCCTCACAGCAGATCTCCAACGAAGAATACAAAGCATGGAGATGAGGTGCTACAGAAGACTTCTGTGCATTTCCTATACCCAACACATAACCAACGTTGAAGTCCGACAGACCATCACACAAGCCATTGGACAACACGATGACCTGCTCACAGTGGTGAAGAAACGGAAACTCCGATGGTATGGCCACGTCACCAGATCATCAGGCCTTGCAAAGACCATTCTGCAAGGCACAGTGCAAGGAGGTAGAAGAAGGGGGAGACCGAAAAAGAGGTGGGAGGACAACATTCGAGAATGGACTGGTTTGACACTGAGCGAAGCCATGAGGGCTGCTGAGGACAGAGAAAGATGGAGTATGCTGGTTAAGCGATCATCTGTGGTGCCCCTACGACCTTCGGGTTATGGGACAGGATAGGATAGGATAGGACACAGTTAGCTCAGTGATGTACTCAACGGCAAAAATAATTGAAGCATTGAACGTCAAGCAATAACATCGCAGCCGGGACAGTCAGCGACTCAAAGCTGGTTAACGGCCTGGAATGCCGAAACAAAAATAACATGACCTGAGACACTGTGCTCCTACTTCTTTCGATGAGAGTGTAAACCGAGGTCTAGTCTGTGCACGAACGCATTGTGTCGCACTGACTTTAAAGATCCTGACCCTGATGTCCTGGAGGGGTGAGTGTCGGCCACACAAATACACCCAGCAACAACTATAGGTCCCTTCTCTCCCACACTTAGTCGATCATGTTTCGGTTGTGCTCAGTTGTCTTGGCGTTAGACGATGTTCCCAAAGGCTGCAAGTGAGCGCCTCGAGCGGCTTGAGTTTGATCTTATATTGGCCAGTGCATCCAGCAGCAACTTTAGACTTTAAAGAGTGCTGTATAACATCGATAATAATATATAATTATCTGTAACAAGATCTGGCAGAGTGGGGATTGGCCTACACCATGGGACCCAGACCCTTGTCATCACTTTTCCCAAAATGGGTAACCTTCAGGAGTGTGAAAACTATGGCACCATCAGCCCCAATAGCCATATCAGCAAAAGTGCTCCTGAAAATAATACTCAGCAGGTTGAAACCCCAACCTGAACAAATCATAGCTGAAGAACAAGCAGGATTCAGGGCAGGGCGATGTACCACCAAGCAGATTTTTAATCTCAGAATAATCTGCGAGAAATACCTACAGCACCAGCGATATCTATATCATGTGTTTGTAGACTTCAAGAAAGCGTTTGACCGAGTCTGGCATGCAGCTCTGTGGGCAACCATGAGAGTGTATAACATCAGTTCTAACATTATTGAAGCCAACAAAAACCTGTATGACAAGACTACCAGTGCAGTCCCCCACAACAGCGCCATCGGGAACTGGTTCAGAACAACAATCGGTGTGCGTCAAAGAAGCTTACTCTCTCCAACACTCTTCAACATCTTCCTGGAGCGCATCATGTCAGATGCCCTTGCGGATCACGAAGGCACAGTCAGGGTAGAGCAATCTACAACCTTCGTTTTGCGGATGAAATTAATAGATTGACTGAAGACGAATAAGAATTTTAAAAGCTGGTAGGCCTACATAGGCTTGACACCACCTCCAGAACCTATGGAATGGATAGAAGTGCAGAGAAGACCAAAATGATGACCAACAACACCAATGGCATCAACACGGACATCAAAGTCCAAGGGCAATCCCTTAAAACAGTGCATAGCTTCAAATATTTAGGAGCCATTGTATCAGACAATGGGTTCCGACAGGAAGTTCTCTCCAGGATCGCACAAACAACTGCTGCCCTGACAAGGTTGAAGCCCATTTGAAAAGACAGGACCATCAGTCTAGGCTGCTGTGCTCCCTTGTCATCTCCATCTTCCTATACACTTGCGAAACATGGACGTTCACAGCAGACCTACATCGTAGAATACAAAGCATGTAGATGAGATGCTACAGAAAACTTTTGGGCATTTCCTATACCCAGCGCATCACCAACGACGAAGAAGTCCGACAGACCATCACACAAGCCATTGGACAACACGATGGCATGCTCACAGTGGTGAAGAAACGGAAACTCGGATGGTATGGCCACGTCCTCAGAGCATCAGGCATTGCAAAGACCATCCTGAAAGGCATTGTGCAAGGAGGCAGAAGAAGAGGGAGACAGAAAAGAGGTGAGAGGACCACATTCGAGAATGGACTGACTTAACACTGAGCGAAACCATGAGGGTTGCTGATGACAAAGAAAGATGGAGTACGCTGGTTAAACGATCATCTGTGGTGCCCCAACGACTTTCGAGTTGTAGGATAGGATAGGATATGATAGGAACACCGATTACATTACATTACATGATTATTGCTTTAGGTCCAGCGGACTCTTCCGAGCCAAATCAGGACCGGACAACCCCCGATCCGCATAAATGATGTGCTGAAACAACCCTAGTGGTAAAACTGAAAGCTCTCCACCAGCCAGTCGCTTTACAATAAAGACATCCGACGCGGGGGACGCTGAGGCTGTACTCTAATTTATCGAACCCCCGTTTACAAAAACAAAATAGAATACAAACATCATTATAAATTAGCAACAAAACACATACATATAAAATGCCTACATTGCTAAATAATAATATCATAGGAAGCCCTAGTGACCACCTGGCAGAAAGCATCCAATATTCCCAAGCTGATCCAACAGACCTCACACACAAATAAGGAGTCTTGTCCCGGAAGAGTTTTCAAGAAAAAAGGTAGGTGACTGGTATAGCGAAGAAGAAGCTGGTATAGCAGATTGATAGAACGGAGCAGGAATGAGAAAGAGCAAATGAGAAAGACAGCGACAGTGGGACTTTAAAGCACTAAATTTGCTAGAAAGTGGGGATACTATTTATACTAAAAAACCCGGCACCCCAACGGGGGTGGAACATCGATTAAATAAGCATAGGTTATATCATTGGTAATACAGAGCATCAAAAATCTTCCTGGTAATGGAAAACAAAGTTAATCAAAAATAATATGTGTAACCTATATCATCATACAGAACACGATGGGCATGGGACGCGAATCCAGTGTGAAATTGGATTGTCATGTCTCCTTGGCTGTCGGAAGGATAACAATCATTCTTCTAAATATTTTCAAAGAACGAAATTTTGTGCTGTAGAGCTGTTTTACCAAAACATTGTTAGGCATTGTTTGTTTTTGAGAGATCAAGACAAGTAAATGCTCAAAGCATAAACATATAAAATTAGTAGGTCATCGCGCTGCAAAGATCCTCAAAACTAGCGTCGCAGGAGTGTGCGTGTTTGGTTGATGGTAGACTGAGTAAAGGGAAAGAACTGCTTGCAATATAGGGCCACCGGAGGTTCATTCTTTTTCCTGTATTATTACCTCCCTTACTCGCGCAGGATTTTTAAAAAAAAAATTATTATTAGGTTTTAATGAATGCGACAGTGCTGCAGCTGATGAGGTTGATGATGGTGGCGATGGTGATGGTGGTTGTGTTAGTAATAAATCTCTCTCTTCAGGGCTGCCCAGCTTCGGACCAGGATGACCAATTCGCAGCCTTCACCTAGCCGCCTGTCAGAGAGGTATTCCCGGGAGCAGCAGTGGATAACCAAAATGCTAGTCACTGTGGTCCTAGTGTTCGTCCTCTGCCAGCTGCCAGGAATCATCCTACTCCTTGTCAAAAGCTACATGGTCTGTATTTTGAATTAGGACAAGGCCAACTGTGAGACAAACAGTTCAGTTCTGTTCAGTTCAATTCAGTATGAATTTTATAGAGATCCCACTTCAATTCCATTCAAGTTCAGTTCGGATTCAAATTCAATTGAGTTTTTTTATTCTATTGGAATTCAAATCAATATAATTATATAAGGGAGACAACAAGGTTGTGCACAACACAATTAAAGTAGGTGTATTGTCTCCCTTGTTCAACTTGCCAATAGTCTAAAATCATTTAGGTGAAAAAACGTTCAATTAAAGAAAGAAACAAAACAAACAAATCAACTCGACACAGTAACTGTCTAAACAATATTGTTACGATTGAGATGCGCACGATAGTTTCAAAGCATGTGATGATAGCGTGTATTTACCTTTGATTTGATTTTGCCTTGTTGCTAAAAGTAGCTTTGTATAGCGCTGTTGCAAAACTAGTGCAGATAGAGTTATCCGTCCCTGCCTTCACCTATGCCAAGGACACCGGCTAGTTCCGGTTGAGTATTAAGCATGGCCGCACGTAGACGGAAGACTAGTGGCGGAGAAAAACAGTATTGCGTTTGCTGCCCTAATTTCGCAGGAAAAGTAATTGAAGGGCGCATTGTCAAGTTACACACATTACCAGCTAACAAAACACTGAAACGACTGTGGGAACAACGTTTGCGACTGATTCGGAAAGATTACAACAATGTAAAATAAGATTCAAGATTCAAGATTCTTTATTGTCCAAACACAAGGCATGGATATTTGTTTAGCAGTGCAATAAGGAAGGAGATAACAACATCAAAATTATTACAAACATGGGCATACAATATTGATACATTTGATATACTATCAAAAACAACTTCCATACCAAAATACAAATCTATAAACACTAACACACATGCATAAACAGATAACCAGCCACATACCCATGCCAATTATTCCACAGTTCAAATTGTTGTCACCTATACGCTCTTGTGTCCGGGGACGTTAATCCAAATAAATGAAAAAATGAAAACAGTTCGAATCCCGGATTGGTCAACGTGTGATCATATTATTTTCCCCTTTACCAACAACTGGCCCGCTGGTGTCAGTATAAATCGGTCCAGTAGTCACCTATATGCGAAAGTGTCGTGTGACTATAATCTACATACAAACAAACACAGTATATATATACACAACTACAACCCTCACCCATTCTTCCATGCCTTAGATCCATCCTAGATCATAATAATAATAATAATAATAATAATAATAATAATAATAATCATTATAATAATAAGATTAATAATACAAAATAATCATCATAATATTAATAATAATCGTAATCATTAGAGTAATTAATAATTATAAAAATAATAATAATAACAATGCAACTACAACTAATAATAAGAATAATAATAATAATAATAATACAGCAGCACCAACAGACAACTAATAATTAATATATGGTAATAATGATAATAATAATAACAATACTACTACAACTAATAATAACAACAACTGAAAGACTGAAAATAATAAGACATAATTGCAGTTGCTTCACTGAATTAAAAACAAAAATTATTCTACTGTATAATAATGTTATCTTCTAGATAAACTGCAAAATTAAAATTTCTCAATTAAAAAATTAATGCAAAGAAAAAGAAAGAGACTTCGAATTTCTCGTGAATGTAGGTCACTGACAAACGAATTAGGCCTACTGAACAAACAAATCAGCAATCAATGTTTAGGCAAGCAGCCATCCTGAGTAAAATTTGAACGATTGTACAAGAGAAATATAATTTATATAACCCTCCATCTTTCTTGCTTCAACCGGAACTAGCCGAACCCAAGGGCCGCAACCGATCCGCCACTTTCGCTTTCATTATGAAACAGCGCTATAGATAATTTTCGTCTGTCGATATTGTTGAGGGTTTTCTGGAATTACTTGTTTATTATCGATCGAAGTTTCCAGATCTGTCTCATAATAGCTCAGCGATTCTTCTAAACCGAGGAATGTTCTATGACGTAAGACATTGCGTAGTTCCGGTGACAGGTTTTATTTTGATTGGGTGTTATTGCGTCATTCTGGATTGTGCTAAGCTTTACTGGATTGCAGAGAGACTGTATAAGGAATGCACTATCCACTGACCTATATTTAATATATATCTATAGTAATGTAGTATCCATGGCACTATCTGCTTGCTAGAAGTGATTTTTGAAATGATTTTCGGAAAGCGATGTTGTATGCAGCTGTTGGTGTTTGCTGAATAACGTTGGAAAACTTTATACGACGACTCCTGTCTTAGTTGCTGAGTGAACAGGCTGCGTGGATAAGCGAATTCGAGTTACACATATCAAGATTCAAGCATCGGGGCTGAATCGATCATTGATAAATACGTGTAATAAATATAATTCTGTAGAAAATACAATTCAGTACAATTGCATATAAATCCAAATTAATTATATTATATTTAAATTCAAATCCATACATTTCTATAGAAATTCAGCTCATTTGAAATTCATTTTAATTCCGTTTAAATTCAATTTATTTTAGTTTCAATTCAATTCAGTTGGGTGTATTATTCGATTATCATGTTATTTTTTTCTCATCTTAATTGTATTTGTCAGTAACGTTCTGTTTATTGTCATTGCGTTCTGTCGTTGTTACTTTAAATCTGCTAGAAATCACTGTCACCAATCCTTTTTTTTTCTTTTTTGTTACACTCGTTGATGGTGTTTTTCTATCAGTAGTTGATTTAGCCCCAATGCTGAAGTCCTGATAAGGTGTAACTCGGTTTCGTTTATCCACGCAACCCGTTCAATCAGCCACAAGGCACAGAGTCGTCGTATGAAGTTTTCAAACTTTATTCAGCGTTCATCAACAACTGCATACAATCGCTTTTTCACTCTTTTCCTCAACTTTTACAACAACACTACTACTTTGAAACAGTGCTGTACATATATAGTCTCTCTATACTCCAGAACAATTTAGGACACTCCAGCGTAACGCACCACAACCAATCAAAATTAACTTCGTCATCGCTGTTTTACGTCATACAACTTTCTTTTCTGTCCAAGAATGTTCTAAATTATCCACACCCATCAAGAAGCTTCGATCGACAGTAAACAAGCAAATCTAGAGAATTCTCCAATAACATCCAGGGCCGGATCTGGGGGGGGGGGTTCCTGGGTTCCGGAACCCCCCCCCCCCCCCCCTGGCCATTCGATGTACCTCACTCAGTCAGAAAAAAAAAATATATATGGAGTTTTTTTAAAGCTCTTAATTTAGTTGACACTGGTGGTAAGTAAAACGTTCTCATTCTACTCAAGTTCCTCGAGCGGACACGTTTTTGTCACCCCTAACCCCTTAAAAAAAATTTTGGAACCCCCCCCCCCCCCCTCCAAGAGTAAGTGATCCGGCCCTGACATCGACCAACTAAAATTACCAACGTTATACAAAGCTTCTTCTAACAACAATGCAAACTCAAATCAAAGGTAAATACACTCTATTATTGAATACTTTGCAAAGCGAAACGATTAGATCTATCGTGCGCGTTTATAATCGTTCGCGTTTCAACGTAACACTTTTAAACATGTGTGTGTGTTTAGAGCTGTTAAGAGTAGGTGTGTTTACATAGGTTCACAATAATAACAGACAAAACAAATCCTATAGTTACTGCTTATTCTCATGATGAGCAGCAAAGTGAGATGGAAAACTCACATGCTTGTTCCAATCATCGCAAAAAATGTACAGTATATTAAAATTAATTAGTTAATTAATTAATAATAATAATAATAATAATAATAATAATAATAATAATAATAATAATAATAATAATAATAATATTATTATTATTATTATTATTATTATTATTATTATTATTATTATTATTATTATTATTATTATTAATCATCATTATGATCATCGTCATCATCATTATCGTCATCATCATTATCATCATCATCGACAAAGAAAAGTAGTTATAGACTAGATTATGTATAATGCGTACGATAGAATATGGAACTTTACATAGAAATATTTCAACCGCCCTTTTTAACCAGGCTCCTTTGGCAAAACCTGGTTAAAACCTAGGTTTGAAATCCACGTATCGTTGAAAATAATCAGCATAGTTAACACCTTCAATTTCTCTGTGCCCAGACGAAGGCGTCGCCCTATCAGGCGAACCAGATGACCATGGCAGCCAACTTCACCAACCTCTTGATCCAGATCAATGCCAGCATCAACTTCATACTGTACTCCATGACTAGCACAAAGTTCCGCAGGGTCTTTTGTCGCACGCTCTGTGCCCTGCCTGGACGAGCCGAGTCCAGGTATGATGATGATGACGATGATGATGACGAGGAGGAGGAATTAGTTAGTTAGTTATTCATTGATTACAGGGTCCAGCGAACTGCAGAGAACCGAATCGGGACCACAAAATCAAGACCACAAATTGGTTGAAAGAGGATTCACTCCTGATCCGTATAAAAGATCTGCAGAAACAACCCTAGTGGCAACACTGAAGGCACTCCAACAGCCAGTCACTTTACAATAAAGGCATCCCACGCAGGGGACGCTAAGGCTACACTCTAATTTATCGAACCCTCGTTTACAAAAACAAAATAGAATATAAACATCATTGTAAAATATAAAAAAACACATACATATAGAATGCCTACATTGCTAAATAATAATATCATAGGAAGCCCTAGTGGCCATATGGCAGAAAGCGTCCAATATTTCCAAGCTGACCCAACAGACCTCATACACAAATGAGTTTTGGAAAAGTTTTCGAGTAAACATGTAGGTGACTGGTCTAATGAAGAAGAAGATAGTGTAGTAGGTTGATATATCAGAATAAGAATGAGAAAGAACAAAGAAGAAAGACAGTGACATTGGGAATTTAAAGCCCTAAATTTCCAGAAAGTGTGGATACTATTTATACAGAAACCTTCGGCACCCCCACGGGGGAAAGGAGGGAGGAGTATTGATCATTGATGACGATGATGATGATGACGATGATGATGATGATGATGATGATGATGATGATGATGATGATGATGATGATGATGATGATGATGATGATGATGATGATGATGAGGGTGTAAAAACATGATTTTTGATTGATTCGTTTCATTGATTGATGATGATAATGGTGATGATAGTAATGGTGATTTTAATTCATTTAATTGATTGATGATGATGGCGATGATGATTATGACGATGATGATGATGATGACGATCTGGGTTGCACAAAGCATGCAAAGAGGGAGTGGTGTGTATGTTGTACAAAAAGTGAAAATTACGCCGTAAAAATCAGCTAAAGAAAGCAAAGCAAGAAGGTCTGCTGTAGATTTTGCCTGAACTTCAAAGCTGGTCGCGAGGTCTGTCTCCTCTTTCTCATAACGGAGAGATCAATGAGCAAAGAAGAACGCGCTTGCTGGCTCATCTAGTGGTGGTGGTGTTGTTTTTATTAAATACCGCGCAAAGGGGCGTAATTCACATGTGCGAAGGCAGTCGATAGCGCAATATAGCCAGAAGGTAACGCCAGCGATTGCCTTCAAATAATGTATTTTTTTCAAAGACAGCATGTCATTACATGTAGAACGTGTTAAAACGCATGAAGTATAGATCTAATATCTGTTTACTTTGATTACAGCTTATTCAGTTACTGACACAGCTAGGTCTATATGTTGGCGCAAACGAACTAGTGTGCCCCCTCTGTCAAATATATTTCAGGTAGGAATACCTAATGGCTTTTCTTAATTGAAAGGTTCGTGGAGCTACACAAACTTTGGTTCCAGGTTCACAGATCCCGAACCCAGGTTGCTGAACCTTTTGGACCAAAACAAAGAGAGGCTCGGGAACCTAAGTTCGGGATCTGAGAACCTCGAACAAATGTTGTCGAACCTATACGAACCTTCCACGAATCTTCAACGTAGGACAGGCCTTTACCATTTTAAAAGTAGACTATAAAAAGTTGGTTTTTTTGGGAGGAAGGGGGTGGGGCGGGGGGGTTGACAGTTGTAAATAGAGTAAGATATATAGTAGTTTTTAAAAGAAATTTAAATAGAGAACAATTTCCTTTTTTTTTAAATCCTTATAAAGAGTAGTATTAAATTATAATGCTTGTATTGTTGTTTGTTGCTCCTGCAGCTGTTGTTGTTTTTGCCCTGTTTTACCGTGAGAAAGAGTTGTAAAATAAAGTGGTAAGCTTGTTGTTTTATGTGGGGAATCGTTGTGTGGTTTTCATTCTCTTTCTCTTTTTTCTGCCTGTAGCATTGTAACAGTTTTAAATAGAGTGGGAAACCCTTAACAGTTTGTTTTGCTTTTTTTTATTGTTATATTGGGGGGGGGGGGGGGGAATAAATACTACACTCGAACCCCCTTTGTAGCACTGTGCAACCTGGTATGTCGAATCATTCGACATGTCCCGAGGCCTCGGACATCGGTCATGGTCCGATTCGTTTGGAAAATGACCGAATGCAAACACCTGTGTCCCGTCAAATGTCCGATTCTATTGCGAAATTAGCGGTCATTGTCCGATAGTATTATGACTAGAGCGGTCACTGCAAGAAACATCTGTACAAACTTGGAGTGTCAAAGCCGTTAAAACGAGTTTGAATAGTGGACAATGCTAGACTATTATCACTCTTTAGTACATTCCGTCGAACAACAAAAGGGCCGCAACTCTCGACACTTTTGAAAGGGAAATAACCGACACCATACTTCCTCTGCAACGATCTTAAAGAAGCACCATTAATCGGTTCGCTTCACAATCTGAATGTCCTATTGCTTTTATTTAGTCAGGACATGATGTCCGATTAGTTTTATGATTTAGGACATTTTGTCCTATTGCCCTCTAATCCTAGGAACACCACTGCGAATGAATCAATGGATGGACGCGAGTAAATAATGGAAATGTGTTCAGTAAATTTGCATTTTTATACAAATAGCATGATCACAGCACACAAACACACACACACAGCACACACACACACACACACACGCACAGCCACTCACACACACACACACACACACACACACACACAAGCGCGCTTAGAAAATGATAACAAGGTAGAGATGGAGGGTAGGTAGGTGATGAGGATGAATAGGATGACTATGATATGACGACGACGGCGATGATGGTGATAGTGATGATGACGACTATAATGATGATGATGACGACGACGATGATGATGATGACGGATGATGATGATGATGATGATGATGATGATGATGATGATGATGATGATGATGATGATGATGATGATGATGATGATGATGATGATATCCTTTTGGTGTTGTTTGATTGACTGACTTATAATTGTTCATTGCAGGTTTCTGTCGCGCAGCTCGACGTATAAAAACGACATCCCCATGACGACGTTCGTGTCCAACTCAGTACGCAGCCATCGGAACGGTCAGCCGCAGAACGGCGTATTCCGCTCCCCTTCCGCCGACTTTTCGCACAAACCGCAGCAATTACGCGGACTCTTGCTCAGATATAAAAAAGGAAGGGGAGCCAAATCCCAAACCGATGGGCGGGACACCGGGAGGCTCCGCCCACCGGGTAAAAAAGAGAATGGCGGCTGGTCGGCGCCGGACTGGACTGACAAGGAAGGCCTCTCGCCCGCCACCGAGACGTGTTACACTGATAGCGACCGCGAGTTGTGATCGTCGGCTTGTGTTCGTTTGTAGATGTACTTTTGACTACGCTCCTTACACAAAGGGACAGTGACCGCCTTTATATTATATATTATGTACAGACCTATACGTTCAGTCTTTTTGAGTGTGCGAAAGAGTTTTTTTCACTCTAAGCTTGACCCAAAACAATTTGTTTGTTATTGACGACGTGAGCACATAAATGGTCTCCAATAAGCTCAGTTACACTACAATTGAACCTGAACGAAAAAAAAAACAACTGCTGTGTAGGTGATCATCAAATTCCTTATACTCACCACCAGTGAAGAACTTGTGTGTATAATTTAGATGCATACCTCACCATTGCATAAGCAAGGGAATAATTCATGTCGTTGGCATATTTGGAGGGATACCCGTAGGACTAACAGTGTCAGCCCTCTCCTGACTGAGAAAGCCTCTGCCCAACTTGCGTGTTCTCGTGTTGTTGGCTAGCTGGATTATTATAGAACAGTTTGCGTGATGGCATTACTTGTGATCAGATATCTCCGTCTTCGGTGAGTCCCAAAAACCAATGCAGCAAAACTTGTTTGTTGCCAAAAAAAACACACAAAACTCTGTGACGTGACCATTGTTACGCCTCTTCTGGCTAAGCTGCATTGGTTACCTAAAGGAGAGAGGATAGAGTATAAACTAGCCACCTTGGCTTATTGTTATTTTGACAGCACTCTCCCTCCTTACCCTTCGTCACAGAATCGACTAGATCACTGCGGTCTAGTACTGACAGGTCAATTCCGAAGATCGACTTAAAGACTGTTGGACAAAGAACGTTCAGATTCCAGGTAACCAAAGTCTGGAATTCTCTCCCAGGCGACACGTATTTTTTTTTTTTTTTTTTGGGGGGAAAGAGAAAATGAGACAGAGTAATGGAGATGATGTAATTGCCTTCCTTGGAAGCCTTTAGAAGTCATCAGCACGTCGATAACACGTTCTGTGATTCGCATATATTTGTTTTAATCATTGTTTTTTTTGTTATGCTTTGCGCTTATATTGGCTGAAGGCAAATAAATAATTGATAAGCACATTGGAGAATAATGGATCTGTACATTTGCAAAGTGTGAAGTAAATTGATGCCGTATTTTATAAGATAGGTGGCTGGCCATCAAACACACCCCAAAAGCTACACAGGTATTACAGGGGAGAGAGAGAGAGAGAGAGAGAGAGAGAGAGAGAGAGAGAGAGAGAGAGAGAGAGAGAGAGAGAGAGAGAGAGAGAGAGAGAGAGAGAGAGAGACAGACAGACAGACAGACAGACAGACAGACAGACAGACAGACAGACAGACAGACAGACATTACATTACATTACATTACATTACATTACATGATTATTGCTTTTAGCCAAATCAGGACCGGACAACCCCTGATCCGCATAAAAGATCTGCTGAAAAAACCCTATTGGTAAAACTGAATACTCTCCACCAGCCAGTCACTTTACAATAAAGACATCCCACGCAGGGGACGCTGAGGCTGTACTCTAATTTATCGAACCCCCGTTTACAAAAACAAAATAGAATACAAACATCATTATAAATTATTAACAAAACACATACATATAAAATGCTTACATTGCTAAATAATAACATCATAGGAAGCCCTAGTGACCACCTGTCAGAAAGCATCCAATATTCCCAAGCTGATCCAACAGACCTCATACACAAATAAGGAGTCTTGTCCCGGAAGAGTTTTCAAGAAAAAAGGTAGATGACTGGTCTAGCGAAGAAGAAGATAGTATAGCAGATTGATAGAACAGAGCAGGAATGAGAAAGAGCAAATAAGAAAGACAGCGACAGTGGGAATTTAAAGCAATAAATTTCCAGAAAGTGGGGATACTATTTACATGTATACTGAAACCTCCGGCACCCCAACGGGGGAAACGCAGACAGACAGATAGACTGACAGAGACAGACAGAGAGACACAGAGATGGCTGAGCGAGTTCATGGACTGTGCGTCGGTGGACGGGTGAAGTAAAGTGTGGTGAATACAGTGGGGGGGGGGGGGGGAGAATGGGGGCAACAATCATTGTGTTTAACTGTACAGACGTGGTTTTCCACTTGAAGGGAAGAAGCTTGCTTTATATGGGACCCATCATTGATCTATAAACGTTGTTGGATACCTTTCACTGCTTTCTTTGTTACCACTTATTATAACACTATATAATCACAGCTCCAGATAAATATACGCTTTAAACTCGTTTTGTTGTAGTTGTTGTTGTCGCGGACAATCGTACTTTATAACATATTATTATTATTATTATTATTATTATTATTATTATTATTATTATTATTATTATTATTATTATTATTATTTGTATTATTATTATTATTATTATTATTATTATTATTATTATTATTATTATTATTATTATTATTATCCATTCATTCATTCATTTAATTTTTAATTTATTTATTATTTTTTTTCTTTCTTTTGCAGACAGAAGCCGTGCTTTGTGATCCTTTTATTGTTTTATTTACCGTATCCAGATCGCGCAGAGATTGTTAAGCTTTAAGTGTACATAGGCCTACCGATAGCGACCGCCAGTCAACATGCATTGTGTCTTGTGTTTTTGTGTGTGTGTGTTTGTGTGTGTGAGGGAGGGGGGAGAGGGAGAGAGAGAGAGAGAGAGAGAGAGAGAGAGAGAGACAGAGAGACAGAGAGACAGAGAGAGAGACAGAGCGTGTCCACTTATCGTTGCAATTAGGAAAGATTCCTGAATGCAGCAACGTTATAATAAGAAACCGAAGTTGTGATCCTTTGTTCGTGCTTTGAACACACACCCTGCTCAACACATGGCTGTGCGATATACCTCGGTAGCCAGTTATCTATGAGGCGCCATTTGTAAATTAAATGATTATTTTCATTATATCTATAAAACTTACATTGTACCTGAATAAAAGATATTATATAACTATACAATGAATTGTATATCTATAAAAATACATTTTATAGCAACACTACACTTTTAATAGCTATAAAGCAACATTTGTATAACTACAGACTACATGTTACAATATAGAAGAGAAATCGCACGCGATCATCACCCCGTGTGTAAATATTATATAGAAAAGCCAGTGTATCTGTAAATACTTTATTTTTTCTAAAAGCATTATACGTATGCCATTCATTTTATAATAACGACGATCTATAAACACCTAATTGTTTCGAGAAACACTTTTTCTTAACAACAACGAGCTTTTATATTTAAAAATAAATGTTATAATATATACAATGCATTTCACCTGCTGAAAGCATTCATAGCATTTATTTTACAATCAGCGGCTGAGATTGTATACATTCACCTTGCTGCTCTCCCCGTGGTCCAAGGCAAACAACTCAATCGTGATGTTGACTAGATTGTAAACATAAAAGCGACCCAGAATGCGTTCTAACATTCTTGTCCTTCACCTAAAGCCCCGGTCAGACCTACCGATGAAATCATACAACTTGTTCCATGCGATTTAATCTCAGGACTGATGCACGCAGCAATTGGTCATACCCAAAAATTAATTCCATACAACAGAGGCAGAAGTTGGTTTTCGCTGCGGCTCGCTCCTAAGGCCTCTTTCCTTGTGCCTGTAGTGCTCTCTCGGGGGGTCCGGGTAGCTCAGTTGGTAAGAGCGTCTTGCTAGTAACCGAAAGGTCGCTGGTTCGAATCCCGGGTTGGTCAACGTGTGATCATATTATTTTCCCCTTTACCAACAACTGGCCCGCTGGTGTCAGTATAAATCGGTCCAGTAGTCACCTATATGCGAAAATGTCGTGTGACTATAATCTACAAACAACAACAGTGCTCTCTCACAGCTTTGTGTCCGGGGACGTTAATCTATCTAACAACATATCTAAGCTCTCTCTTAATCCCCTACACGCTATGTGTCCGGGGACTCTAATCTACTTACGTAACGTAACGTGTGCTCTCTCTTGTTTGTTAAGTAGGCTAAATGTTGTAAAAGCTATGGCCAACAGTTCGATTGCGAGCAGTTCGGAGAGTGAGAGAGAAGATTGTTTGATTGATTATTATAGATTAACGTCCCCGGACGCAAACTTGTTTTTTCCAACCTAGTTCCAGTCATCCGCCCAAAAAGGCAATCACCGAAATCGAACGAAGCTCTCCGATGTGTTACGAAATGATGCTTGCATGACTACGACTTGTTGACATTAAAAATGATCGCTGTTGCTTCTAATTCTGTTCGATTTACACAGATTAGCATTTCGCAACGGTATACTTTGTTATTATCGACCATATTTAATAGTTGCGTTCCTTGATTTGCAATTTGTTAGTTCTCAGCAGTAGGCTAATAATAGCAATCCCCATTTCCTGCCTAAAACCAAGTAGACACTGTTATAAAAGTATAGGCCTACATAGGCTTAATCTAGTCTACATTATATATTATAAGTCAGTCTTCGCGCAGCGAAGAAGCTCACTAGCTGAATATAATTATTAGACCTGTATTGTTTGTTTTATACGTAAATAAATGTATAAACTATATCTATTCTAATTAATAATATTTAGGCCTATACTTTATAATATTTGAATCTTTAAAGTTCCGGAGAAGGACGAGTAGGCTAAGGGAATTTTTTTTTTAAATAACTCGAGATCAGAGTTAAATTAATAGTTAGTTAGTTATTCATTGCTTACAGGGTCCAGCGTACTGCAAAGAGCCGAATCAGGAGCACAAAATCAAGACAATTCGAGATCAGAGTTAAATTAATAGCTAATTAGTTATTCATTGCTTACAGGGTCCAGCGGACTGCAAAGAGCCGAATCAGGACCACAAAATCAAGACCATTACTTCGCTAGTAGTAGTAGTAGTAGTAGTAGTAGTAGTAGTAGTAGTAGTAGTAGTAGTAGTAGTAGTAGTAGTAGTATAGTTATTTAGTTAAATCTTTAATTTATTTATTTGTTTTGTTTGTTTGTTTATTATTATTATTATTATTATTATTATTATTATTATTATTATTATTATTATTATTATTATTATTATTATTATTATTATTCCTACTTTTTTTTTTTAAAAGAAAAAGAAAAGAATAGTGTGCTGCTGTGCGTGCTCAATGGTGTAAATATAGTCAGTGACGTTTTGTTTGTTTTTGCTGAAGTTGGGTGTAATCCGAAATATTCAGATGGTGTTACTGGTTATTTTTTTCTTATAGATTTACCAAAGTTTTCAGATGATTTATGGAAATTTCTGCCTGCCACGCAACATTTTTTTAATACGTGTTTCTCATTAAAATACATATCATTGAAATACATATAACAAATTTACTGTATCAGTTAAAAAGAATAATATTAGTCAAATAAATAATTGCTTTGGTGCTTGCAATAAAAATGTCACTGTTTTTTGAGACCATATAAACTTGCTTTGCCTTGTTGTGCTGAAGGGACATCAACGTATCCATAGCGCTTTGAAGTTTTGTCATGGTTTTATTGTTGATATAGATGTGAAATCGTTGTATGTGTGCATTATGTGTTATGTATTTACTTTTACTCTTTATTATTAATTGCATCAGTATATTAATCATCATAAAATAATAATACTAACTGCTTCAAAATGCGAATCTCGACTTGACTTAAAGCTTGAAGCTGTGCATATCGAAATAGAATTAGATCTAGAAGCAACAGCGGCTATTTTTACGCACCGATGTTTCACCACAGGCTCTGAAGTCTTTTCTTTCGTCTTTGTAAACTCGTGGGCCTCCTACCTACGCACGTAGTATAGTATGTAATTGAGGCCTACGAAAGGCGAGACTTCCCAGCCTGTGGTTTCACGTAGTCCTGCCAGCATTCGTTCGTAAAACATCGGATAGCTTGGCTCGACTCGGAGAGCTTCGTTCGACTTCGGTAATTACCTTTTTCGGCGAATGACTGGAACTAGGTTGGAAAAAACAAGTTCGCTCCCCGGACACATTAGCGTAAAGGGGACTCAGAGAAGATATTTTGCCCTATTTAGCCGTTTTAATAGCAGGTGAAAACTTCTGTCGATGTGGTGTAGGGCCAGGGATCGGGAGAAGGGTGACACTCGGGGCTTGGTCTGCTCTTTGATCTGATTACAACCTTTGTGTTGCGGTGTCAGCCATTTTCTGCAGTCGCAATGTCAAGGACGCCACAGCACGTTCTGATTGGTCCGGACTTCCGATTTCGTCGCAGGAATTAGAATTACTTCTATTCTTTGAATCTACATTGACTTTGCTTGAGATTTTATTGTAAGCCTGTTGTTCAACTTATTGCAGCGTGTGACCGGATAAATCTTATGAAAATCGGTAGGTGTGACCGGGTCTTAATTAGCGCTTATGAAGATGGCAGAGGTAATTTACAGTCAATGTTAATTCACATTCAGTGTTACTGTAAATGTTTGTTTTTTTAATTTACATTATAATGTATTGCCTTTATTAGACCTGTCTATCGGCTAAACTCATAACATTAACTTTTGGGTCGCTTAGAACGTTACAAAATAAAAATAAAATAATCTAAGGAAGAGAAGCAGTTATACAATGAGAAAATTAGTATAAAATTATTGTAAGGCGCCGAATGTAAAATAATTGGCCCGAATGCATTCTACAGATAAAATGCATTGTACGTGTTGTAAAATGTTTTCTATAGATGTAACTGCTCGTTGTTGTTATACAATAAAATGTTTACAGATAAAAGTAAGTGTTTATAGATAAAAGTAAGTGTTTATAGATAAAGGTAAATGTTTACAGATAAAAGTAAGTGTTTATAGATAAAGGTAAGTGTTTATAGATAAAAGTTAAGGTTTACAGATAAATTTAAGTGTTTACAGATAAAAGTGTTTATAGATAAAGGTAAATGTTTATAGATAAAAGTAAGTGTTTCTAGATAAGGATAAGTGTTTATAGATAAAAGTAAGTGTTTATAGATAAAGGTAAGTGTTTACAGATAAAAGTAAGTGTTTATAGATAAAGGTAAATGTTTACAGATAAAAGTAAGTGTTTATAGATAAAGGTAAATGTTTACAGATAAAAGTAAGTGTTTATAGATAAATGTAAGTGTTTATAGATTGTTTTTGTTATAAAATGAATTGTTTAAGTAGAAAATGTAGTGTTTATAGATAAAATAAAACGTTTACAGAGAAATCTATATTTTTTCTGAATAAAATTTACAAACGGCCTGATGATTGCATATGATTTCTCTTGTATATCGTAAAATGTAGCCTGTAGTTATAAAAATCTTGCTTTATAGTTATAAAGAGTGTTGTATTGCTAAGAATGCATTTTATAGATATATCATTCCTTGTATAATTATACAATGTCTTTTATACAGGTAAAATATATGTTCTATAGATATAATGAAAATAATCATTTAACTTACAAATAGCACTCCATAGTAATTAGCACCGTTAGTTGTGTAATGGTGACAGTTTTGTTTTTTGTTTAAACTGTTAGCTCTCCTCATACACAGATCTCAGATGACGGTGATCTGGTTGTGTTTTGTGAATACTGTAAATACATGAAAACATAATAATTATTATGTTACACTGAGAAAAAAAAAAAAACACTCGAAAAACTGTAATTCTTTCTGATTTGTTTGTGTTCAGTGTTGCGCTGCCATTCACCCCGAGTCTATTTTGATCGTGTGTTTGTGTGTAGGTGTGTGTGTGTGTGTTTGTGTATATGTGTCTTGCGTGTGTGTGTGTCCTGTATGCTGTGTCCTGTGTGTAGTGTGCGTTCGTTTGTGTGTCGTAGGTCTATGTGCGCGTGTGAAAGAGAATATGAGATTTTACTATGAGTCTGCCATGCACTCCACTTTGGAGTTGAGTTCATTGATCAATTCCATGGATTGATCCCTGGATCGGATCGGATAAGTTTCGGAGTTGTTTTGAATATTATCGTGATCACAGTGTTCAATGTTAATACATCGCATAATTATTAGACTAAACTGTGTACAATCCCGCTGGATATTAATATATCAGCACACTGTTTGTTCTGTTAGCTCCAGATCTTTTACTTTTTTTTTCTTTCTTCAAGGTCAAGGTTATTGCCCTGACCCGAATGTTGAGGTCAGTAGAACACTTTCCGTATCGGATACAAATTCCATTGTTCAAAAGAACTTAATATTGCTTAAATATACTTCGATAATACAGTGGTGAACAATGTTTTTACTGAATGGAATGATTGCTGCTGCTAATTCAGCGTTTGTTCTTGATGATGATGATGATGATGACGGCGACTACGATGATGATGATACTTGTGCTAATGATGATGATTATAACTATGACGATATTAAAAGTGGTTTGGGTAAAATGTTACTGTCAAGTACAATAACTGATTGGTTAGCTGAAATGGTTGAGTGAGTATATATATATATTATTGTATTTATTTGTTGCAAATGAACTGAAATTGAATGACCCAAAATTCAAAGTGTGTAATATACGGAGACACAAAATCGCTATAAATAACTGAAAACAGTTACAAACAGTAATTCTTATTGTCTTTGTGCCTTTGAGAGATAGAGGGAGAAAGAGAGAGAGAGAGAGAGAGAGAGAGAGAGAGAGAGAGAGAGAGAGAGAGAGAGAGAGAGAGGAGGAGGAGGAGGAAAAAGAAAGATTGTATCCTCCGTGTTCAGTTTAATATACTTCTTACTCTTTCGTTCTTTCTTTCTCTTTCTCTCTCTGTGTTTGTGTATGTGTGTTTAATTTCTATCCTTTAGATTTCTATTAATTCCTTTATTGTGACAATTGTCGGCTCTCTCTCCCCCGTTGGGGTGCCGGGGGTTTCTGGAATTTTATTGCTTTAAATTACCCCTGTCGCTGTCTTTCTCATTTGTTCTTTCTCATACCTGCTGCGTTCTATCAATCTGCTATACCATCTTCTTCTTCGCAAGACCAGTCACCTACCTTTTTTCTTGAAAACTCTTCCGGGACAAAACTCCTTATTTGTGTGTGAGGTCTGTTGGATCAGCTTGGGAATATTGGATGCTTTCTGCCAGGTGGTCACTAGGGCTTCCTATGATGTTTTTATTTAGCAATGTAGAAATTTTATATGTATGTGTTTTGTTGATAATTTTTAATGTTTGTATTCTATTTTGTTTTTGTAAACGGGGGTTCGATAAATTAGAGTATAGCCTCAGCGTCCCCTGCGTGGGATGTCTTTGACTGGCTGTTGGAGTGCCTTCAGTTTTACCACTAGGGTTGTTTCAGCAGATCTTTTATGCGGATCAGGGGTTGTTTGGTCCTGATTTGGTTCGGAAGAGTACACTGGACCTAAAGCAATAATCATGTAATGTAATGTCGGCTCTCTCTCTCCTAGTCTATTTGTTTCTTTCTATCTCTCTCACCTCCCCTCCCCTCCCCTCCCTCATTCATATTTCCTGTTCTAGTGTCTTTCATTAAAGAGAAGAGAGAAAACAATATCACAAGGATTTTAATAATGCAATAGACCAACACCGCAACCACAATACACTGTAGCACCACACAATGCACATTATACAGCACAATACCACATAATATAATACAGCATAATAAAATACAGCACAACACACTACAAAACAGCACAATACAACATAACACAACACAATGCAAAACAACACACATCTCTTTGGAATGCTGTCCAGATTCCTGTAGTGAACACAAAACAAGATCCCAACTTTACAGACAGCTTCGTGCGCAGGAGGAATGCGGTCGGGAGTAGAAAGGGGGGAGAGGGGGGGGGGTGAGTTTGACCGAAACTGGGTACCTGTGGAGGTGGGGGCAGAGGTTGTAAAACAAACGCCATATTAACTACAGCAACGACAAAACGATATTTTAAACGTAACAGCAACACCACAATTTACCTTTGAAAATAAGGTACTAGTAGTGTCTTTGGAACAACCCTAGAGAATAATATTCTCCAATAATATCGACCAAAGAAAATTATCAACATTATACCAAGCTTCTTCTAACAACAACGCAAAATCAAATCAAAGGTAAATACACTCTATTATTAATAAATTGCATGTTTTGCAAAACAAAACGATCGGATCTATCGTACGCATCTCACACGTACTATCGTGGGCGTTTCAACGTAAGAAATTTATATATTATGCGGTTGTTGAAAAAAAAACAACAAACAAACAAAAAAACCCGCCTAATTGCTACTTGGCATTTTGTTAGTGTGGCCCCGTATCCACTAATATTGTTTCACAGCTTCCGCTGCTGTGTTATTGTTATGCTGGGGAGCACCTAACTTATTATTGTTTTGTGTAATATAGCTCGATGTGGGACACTTTATGGTTGTCCTTTTTATTGTAACTTTTAATCCACATTTGTTTGCACGTGGAGGTGGGGGGATGAGGAGGGTCGTAACGTCGATGATCTTTTGATTTCTCGTATCTCCCCTGTGTTTTTATTATTAATATATCCATAGGTGTCGGATAGCGCAGTGGTTGGAGCACTCGCTACTGTGTCGCAAGTTAAGCATCGTCCAGTGCGGTTAGCACTTAGATGGGTAACCGCAAAACGTGAAGCGACAAATAACAACGCCCCCAGTTGACTCAACTGTGACTGAGTACCTACTCTCTTAAGGGTGGGGAAGGTAAGGCAGCGAGGGAGAGAGATGGGCATCACCCTCATTACGCTGGCCCGAGATAAGTGTGATCTCCAACATCACGCTCCCCTACGGCCACAAGGCTATGGGACCACCTTTACCACCTTTTTATATCCATAGGACTGGCGAGGGGTGGCGGTGCACCTCTCCCCTGCCATGTGTGTAGGATGGTTTTAGCTTTTATCTGATTCTTACTTGGTACCTTGGGTGATGCTGGGCTTTGGGGTTGTGACTTTTTTCTCTCCATGTCCATACATTTGCGCAATATGAGCGCTTTGCTTCCTCACTGTTTTTATTCTTAAATTACGTTGTCCTAGTGATATGTTTGGGCATATTGGTTGGACTTCGGTCCCCGTGCCTCATTATCTTCCACGCCCTATTAGCGTACTGTAATCTTTTAACTCCTTTTTAAGCTAGTTTGAGTTGATGTTGGAAATACTTATCTATTTTTTTATATTGGTCCTGAAATTTTAACTTGTGATTATAGTAACGTCCCATATATGCGCAGGTGTCCGGGGACTATAATCTAATAAACGAACGAACGAGTTTTGGGGCAGTACACGGCAGAACACAGAGCAGAGAGCTAGGGAGAGCAAGAAAGAGAAAGGTAGAGGACAGAGGAGAGATTCCAACGATGATACGATCGCTCGACCGCTGCTAAGCTGTTATCTCCACGAGTACTGCCTTTGCTCTCTGAGTATGATGCACTTCCAATAAATGACAAGCTTTCAACGGTCATCAACGGACTGGCGTTCAAGAGAGAGAGAGAAGAAAAAGAGAGAGAGAGAGAGAGAGAGAGAGAGAGAGAGAGAGAGAGAGAGAGAGAGAGAGAGAGGGAGAGAGAGAGAGAAAATTAAAATTCGTCACCCTACTTCTGCAGGGGTGTTGCTAGGAAATTTTTTCTTCGGCGATTTGGCCGAAACAGCCGTGAAACTTTCGGCTTTTTACAGAAAGTTTCGGCTCTCTCTTCCAAAGCAGTCTCACAAGTTTTTTTTTATTAGATTCACTATGTTAACGTGCACCCTCCACCTCCATGTATTAAAGGTGTTCTGTGGATGCATTTCTTTGTAATAAAACATGATTTTCAGAGTAAATAAGAACATTGAAAATAAATTTTATTTTCTTAAATTTTTAGACACACAGAAACAATAAAAAGTTTAGACTGTCCCTTGACAGACCGCAATACTGTCAGCTTTCTGGGTTTAGCCTGACGCCAGGCAGCCAAAGCTCTATTCAGGCCAATGCTGCGCCCGTGCAGTTTCACCTTCATCAGCATGTCCTGATTTTCAGCAGTGAGTTTTTTCCTGAGGGCTGTCAGTACCAGGTTCTGTGCTGAAGACCCTCGTTCGTATCCAGCAGTGTGGACAGGGCTGGTCAGTGCAAGATGCCCAAGCTTCAGCATGTTCGGAAAGTCTTCTAAATTGAACTTCCCATTCAGGCGCCAGAACTCAAGCATGTTATTCCAGACACGTGTTCATTCAAGGCAGAAGCTTTGAAATTTGTGCTGCCTTGTGTAAATGCATTCCGGCACCCTCCCGATATACATATCTGGCAGAACATAGCTCCATCCTTGTAAATGACCCAGGGGTGGGACAGCTTCCATTTTTCCTGGAACTTTAATAACGACTTGCCTTGTTTGGTACTGGCAGACTATTTCACTTCATTGCCATTGGTGGAGGAAACAACAGCGATAGATTCAGCACTCTGCGCCTTTGCCGAAGAGGAAGGCCCGTCACTGTCAGTGGTGCCAGTGGATTTGTCAGGCTGTACTTCTTTTTTGCCAAACGACAGTATACTTTGTCCGGCCAACAATTTCGATTTCTTTTTCGGAGGCATTTTGAAAATGATTTTCAAGCACTGCCTAAAGCCTGTATGAGAAAGTGACGTTTTATTTCGTACGTCACTGGCTTTATTGACGTCAATTTTATCATGGACGACATCGGGCTATGACTAATACGGGTCTGTTCGCTGAGTGCAACCTTTTCAGGAAAACAGAATTTAGTAATTATCGAATCCTCACCTAAACTGCAAGCGTACAGCACCGGAATATCGCAAAAAAACGGACAAAACCGAGCCGATTCACTCGTGAAAACTTCGGCTCGGCGAGCCGACATGACGGACAGTTTATCGGCTTTTTTATAAAAATTTCGGCTAAAAGCCGAAGATCCGACCCAAACGACATCCCTGAATAGCATATATACTGCTCAAAACAATTGAAGAGCCAGAGGAACAAATTAAATGTATAACTTACCGGAACAAAAAAAACTTGCAAAAAATGGTTTAGATGGAAACATTTATTATTGAACAACATTACATTACTAAAATGAAAAAGAAAAAATCTATTCATTTACATCTTTTTTGGGCTTAAAACAAATAACCCCAGTTTTCACAATTCTATACATTTGGATAATGAAGAAAACAGTCAATATTGCGTGTGTCCACCGTGTGCTCGAATGCAATCCAGGCATCTTTGTCTCATGGACTCCCCAAGCCTTCTCAGAGTCATTTGAGGGATGTTGTGCCACTCTTGTTCGAGCATCCCGAAGAGGTGATCCAGGTTCAAGGCTGGGGGATGGTTTGCCCGAACTCGGCGGCCCAGCTCGTCCCAGAGGTGCTCTACTGGGTTGAGGTCAGGTGAGCATGCTGGCCACTGCAGGCGGTTGACCCTCTGCTGCTGGAGGAACTCGTTAACCACCCTGGCTCGGTGCGGCCGCGCATTGTCATCCTGGAAGATGGCGCCGGCGCCCATGGCTTGCAAAGCGGGGATGACGATGGGCTCCAGGATGTTGTCCCTGTAGCCGACGCCAGTCAGGTTGCCCTCAACTCTGTGAAGAGGTGTTCTGTGGGCCCTTCCCATTCCACCCCACACCATGATGGACCCTCCACCGTATCTGTCGCGCTCCATAACAGTCGCGTCATGGTAGCGCTCGCCTTCTCGCCTCCAAACCCGATTTCTGCCGTCATAGAAGGACCTAGTGAAGCGCGATTCGTCAGAAAAGAGGATCGCCGCCCACTGCTGTCTGGTCCACCCCACGTGAGCCCTGGCACATGCCAGGCGCGCTGCGCGGTGGGCAGGCGTCAGGATTGGTCGTACTGCTGGACGCCTGGCGCGGAGGTTCGCTTCTCTCAGGCGGTTCCGTACTGTCTGGTCTGAAACAGTTATGTTAGCGGCTACACGCAGCTGGCCCCGGAGGTTGTTCGCAGTGGCTCTTCTTTCCCGTAGGGCGGACACAACCAGATATCTGTCCTGCTGTCTGGTGGTGCATCGAGGACGTCCAGGCCTTTCTCGTTCGGCGGTCGTTCCCGTGTCGTTGAAACGATTTCTCAGCCTTTGTATGACTGCATGGTGTACTCCTAGTCGGCGGCCAGTCTCTCGCATCCCGACACCTTCTTCAAGCCAGGCAAGAGCCCGACCCCGGTCTGCTTCACTCAGACGTCGTCTTGGGGGCATGGTTAACCAAGTTGGAAAAATTGTAACATTTATACCCATTACACTGACGACAATCACTGATTTGTGTTCTCTACTGGCATGGCTTTACTGTGCAAAGCAGGGTTTTTGTCCATTATGTCTGATAATTCATATGGAAACGCTTAAACTGGCAGCATTTTTCACGTGCCTGAAGTGCTAATTTACCTGATAAAAGAAGGTTGCTGACTACAAATTCAACTCATATTTTTTTTCACTTTCACGTTGACTCTTCAATGCTGCATGCAAACAGACCAAAAAGATATTTTGAACAATTCAAAATACTTCGATATTTTACCAAGTTCATAAGTGACCAAAAAACAAAGGTGGCTCTTCAATTGTTTTGAGCAGTAGTTTAAACATAAAAGAGGACAAAGTAAGGCCTATGTATCGTATGGTCAGAAATTCTGGTAGCTACAGGTATTTTGGAAAACAAATTTAAAATGTATATCAAGCTACAAAGTCTCTAGTTTTCAGAAAATATGGAAATATCTCCAAAAGCGAAATTTGTGAATGTATGGGTGGTTTTGATGAAGCGGGTCGAAATACGTTTTGGTTTGTCGTGTTTGTGCAGAGACACAAATCACTGGTTGCCAAGGTTTGATCTAGCATTGATCTCCACAACGTAGGCCTCGGTCGTTTCATTGGTTGCCATGGTTTCTAAGCTTTCTCTGGCTATGCTCCCAGGCATCTGTCAAGTCTCTCAGAAATGTCTGGCAGTAAAACTGGGTGCCGCCATCATCTTCTAGGTTAATTTTTATCTTGAAGGGATGCAGGTATAAGTCTGTTTTGTTATAAGACTTCTGTGGAGCAACGCGGCTGGATCCCCAAAGCGACTTAGCGGGAATGTCGTCCACTCTGTCGGCCGGCGCGCTAATCCCGTCGACTATGGCGGGAACAGCCAGCTCATCCATGACGTGATGGCTGATGAAATACCGCGAGAACAGGGCGAACTCCC
This sequence comes from Oncomelania hupensis, assembly GCA_036898135.1. Taxonomy (NCBI): domain Eukaryota; kingdom Metazoa; phylum Mollusca; class Gastropoda; order Littorinimorpha; family Pomatiopsidae; genus Oncomelania; species Oncomelania hupensis. The sequence continues at coordinate 50,772,753 of CM072526.1, read as the reverse complement.
GGACTTTCTGTTGTGGAAGGTAAAAGAAATCGATCGCCAAGTGCCGGAAGAAAAACCCTAACTTGTTTAGGCCAACGTAGTGACGTAGAAACCGCTCTGCCTCATCCGGCGACGGCTTTTCCCAGTTCTGCAACAATAACAACAACAACAATAGCATCAACCAACAACAACAACAACAACGACAACATCGTCAACAACAGCCAAAGTTTTACTGTTCCCGTATGGTTTGGTCGGAGTTTGATCCTGTTTGGGGTCATTGTCTTGAGCAGTTATTTGAGCTGGTACCGCGCTATTTAATAACAATTCATTTTAGTTTTCATTCTCCGAGGCTGTAAGGAGTCGATTAAGCAACAGCAAAACTGCGTTCAGTTATTACGAACAATTGCAATGGGGCCAGAAGAAAAGGCAAGTTACTCATGGACACCCAGATCCAGGATCAAACTCAGAAACAGACTTTGCCTCATGGAACACTGGGTCACCCTGGCCGATCATCAAATAGATCAGCTTCCCTAACGCGAGCAGTTTTGTAGACGTCCGTGTTTTGAACACGTTGAAGCCTGAGTCCATGTACTTATCTTAAATTCTTATTGCCAGTTTCTGTGAACTACACGTCAGAGGGAGACAGAACTGTAGACTTCTTTTCATGAAGCTGATCTGTACGATCGCCTAGTACAGGTGTTCTGAACGCAATTGTCCCAATAATTACCTCGGTGCCAGGGAATAATTTATGACGATCGTTGTTAGTTTCGTTCTCCATTTGCTGCTCCATGTCAATGAAGCCTTTCCAGCCGGCAGTCAACGGAGACGCTGCCAACCACTGTCGGTATGAGGCAGTGAACGACACTGTGTGCATAAAACACGGCGACGACAAGTTTTGGAACAATGACGACAAAGGCGATGACATTATTGCGGAAGAGGATGTCGTCGTACCTCGATAAATCTCACGGAGTTTGCTTGCCTCCATACCACTGATTCGCTGCAAGTTCGCCATTAGCTTAAGAAGAGGCGGTCGACCTGGACAAATAAAAAGCCCTGACATCATTGGATAAATCTGAAAAAGCTCTCACTGACATTATCGAAAAAATCTGAAAAGAGCACTAACATCTCTAACCCTAACCCTAACATCATTGCAAAAATGAGCACTGCTTTCTTTCATGCATAATAACTCTTTCGGATGGTACCCGGGACGGCGAACTTGTTTTTTCCAACCTAGTTCCAGTCATTCGCCGAAAAAGGCAATTACAGAAGTCGAACGAAGCTCTCCGAGTCGAGCGAAGCTATCCGATGTTTTACGAACGAATGCTGGCAGGACTATGTGAAACCACAGGCTGGGAAGTTTCGTCTTTCGTAGGCCCACGAGTTTACAAAGACAAAAGAAAAGACTTCAGAGCCTGTGGTGAAACATCCGTGCATAAAAATAGCCGCTGTTGTTTCTGTTTCGATCTGCACAGCTTCAAGCTGTAAGTCAAGTCGAGATTCGCATTTTGAAGCAGTTAGTATTATTATTATTTTATGATGATTAATATACTGACACAATTAGTAATAAAGAGTAAAAGTAATACATAACACATAATGCACACATACAACGATTTCACATCTATATCAACAATAAAACCATGACAAAACTTCAAAGCGCTATGGATACGTTGATGTCCCGTCAGCACAACAAGGCAAAGCAAGTTTATAATGGTCTCAAAAAACAGTGACATTTTTATTGCAAGCACCAAAGCAATTATTTATTTAACTAATATTATTCTTTTTAACTGATACAGTAAATTTGTTATATGTATTTCAATGATATGTATTTTGATGAGAAACGCGTATTAAAAAAAATGTTGCGTGGCAGGCGGAAATTTCCATAAATCATCTGAAAACTTTGGTAAATCTATAAGAAAAAATAACCAGTAACACCATCTGAATATTTCGGGTTACACCCAACTTCAGCAAAAACAAACAAATCGTCACTGACCATATTTACACCATTGAGCACGCACAGCAGCACACTATTTTTTTTTTTAAGTAGGAATAATAATAATAATAATAATAATAATAATAATAATAATAATAATAATAATAATAATAACAAACAAATAATAATAATAATAATAATAATAATAATAATAATAATAATAATAATAATAATAATAATAATAACAAACAAAACAAATAAATAAATTAAAGATTTAACTAAATAACTATACTACTACTACTACTACTACTACTACTACTACTACTACTACTACTACTACTACTACTACTACTACTACTACTACTACTACTACTACTAGCGAAGTTGTGGTCTTGATTTTATGGTCCTGATTCGGCTCTTTGCAGTCCGCTGGACCCTGTAAGCAATGAATAACTAATTATCTATTAATTTAACTCTGATCTCGAGTTGTCTTGATTTTGTGGTCCTGATTCGGCTCTTTGCAGTCCGCTGGACCCTGTAAGCAATGAATAACTAATTAATTTAACTCTGATCTCGAGTTATAAAAAAAAAATTCGCTTAGCCTACTCGTCCTTCTCCGGAAATTTAAAGATTCGAATATTATAAAGTATAGGCCTAAATATTATTAATTAGGACAGATATAGTTTATACATTTATTTACGTATAAAACAAACAATACAGGTCTAATAATTTTATTCAGCTAGTGAGCTTCTTCGCTGCGCGGAGACTGACTTATAATATATAATGTAGATTAAGCCTATGTATACTGTATACCAGTGTCTACTTGGTTCTAGGCAGGAAATGGGGAATGCTATTATTAGCCTACTGCTGAGAACTAACAAAATGCAAATCAAGGAACGCAACTATTAAATATGGTCGATAATAATTATGCTCATATTAACAAAGTATACCGTTGCAAAATGCTAATCTGTGTAAATCGAACAGAATTAGAAGCAACAGCAATCATTTTTAATGTCAACTAGTCGTAGTCATGCAATCATAATTTCGTACCACATCGGAGAGCTTCGTTCGACTTCGGTGATTGCCTTTTTCGGCGAATGACTGGAACTAGGTTGGAAAAAACAAGTTTGCATCCGGGACACTTGTATGCCTCTGTCCCTTGTTATACTTTATTCAGATATTAAACAAATCAATCAATCTACTCATTCATTAATACATTTCAACACAGTATTCCATTGTCATCATGATCATACACTCTACATTCATGTATACTAAACACAACATATTACAATCAAGTTATTCATTACACCCCCTAAAAAACACAGCGCTGCCTCATTAAAACTAAATTTTTCTTTATGAAATACATCAAACATAGTTATATCACTATTGATGACTTTTTTGCAATTTTAATGTATAATCTTTAAGCGCACTGTCAAACACCAAAAAAGTCAACTCGGATAGCCTTAAATGTATGGGCTTGTGTTTGTCATAATGTTAGTAATTATTAATAGTATTAATAATAATAAAACAACTAAAGTTATTAACATCTATTATTTCTATCTGCACCACGGGCCAGATCTGCAAAATCATTTAGCCTTCTCTCTCAAAACACTGTTAGCATCATAAAACGTTTACGCACCATCCTGAATCCGGGACACTTGTATGCCTCAGTCCCTTATTATACTTGTGTGTGTTTGTGTGTGGGTGTGTGTGTGGGTGTGTGTGTGTGTGTGTGTGTGTGCGTGTTTGTGTGTGTGTGTGTGTGTGTGTGTGTGTGTGTGTGTGTGTGTGTGTGTGTGTGTGTGTGTGTTTCTGATTTGATTTTTCATGTTTTGCTATTACATTATATATTTATTTATTAAAATAAATAACTGATCATACAATCTACATTCATTTACTAAACACATATTCATCAACTTATTCATTAACCCACAATTCTAAAAACAAATAAATAAAATGCAAAATGACGTCAGCATACCACGTCACCACGTCACGTGACCACCCCACGTCAGCACCAAACTTACATATGAAATGCAGAGTACATATACTACTGTTACATTGGGATCGACGGACGGACGGACCGACTGACCAACAACAGGACTGCTACTAGAGGAAGGCCCATGATTTGAAGTACCTGTATACCAAAACTCAACAAAATCGCTTCAGACATTTTAAAAAATATTCAACAAAACGTGTTCAGCTACACAGTGTCTCCAGTGATCTTGACCTTTGCGGTTAATCCAATATGACGGCACAAGAGTCAGGCCACTGACCTAGTAATGTTCCTATGAAGCTTGGTCGAAATCCGTTAGCTTCCAACAAATCGACCGACTGACTAACGGCAAGCAGAAAGACCGACATTTAGCTCGTTCTGATTTCACGCGATTATTTTAAAGTATTTCCAGCTAAATCTGGAAAAATAAAAACACAGCCTTGTTTGCACTCCTTCTCAGCCATTGTTTGGGGTGGGGAGTGGGGGGGGTGTCATGCATCAGGTTTGTACTGCCAATCATCGATTGGGACACTCAACCTGGACCGAAACCATCGTTACAAGGCCGTTCTGAACTGGTGCAGTGGCTGTCTAGCCCCAGTTGGTTAAGGACCGCTCCATGATGATGTACGGTTTAATCGTTCTTATATAGCGCTTTTCCAGCTCAAGAGCTGCTCAAGGCGCTGGCCGATACAGGATCTAATTCAAGCCGTTTGAGTCTGCATCAGATCTCAGTTTTTGCTTTGCAAACCACAAGTGAAAGACCTATGGCATTCAGGTACAGCATTTGTACAGCGTTAAACAACAGAGCTCCGCGATGCTTCACTGTTGAAGAGCTAACATCAATGGGGAAAGGTGTACACTTAAAGACCGTTATTGCGAGAATGGAAACATGTGCGGGAGAGGCTTTAGGAGCCGACTCAACGCGCGTTACTTCATGAACCAACCAACGTTATTTATCGATCTCTTGTGAAAGACGCTAGCCATGATGATGATGATGATGATGGTGATGATGATGATAGTGATGGTAATGATGATTATGATGATGATGGTAATGATGATAATGAAGGTGATGATGATGGTGATGATAATGGTGATGGTAATGATTATGGTGATGATGATGATGGTGGTGATGGTGATGATGATAATGATGATGACGATGATGATGATGATGATGATGACCAGATTTGATGATAGAACTGGATAGGACATCTTTATTCATCTCTACAAGACAAATTACAAGCTTGACTGTCATGATAATAATGATGAAAACGATGATGATGACGACGATGATGACTGGGCCAGATATAATCATGATGATGATGATGATGATGATGATGATGATGATGATGATGATGATGATGATGATGATGATGATGATGATGACGATCAACTGGGGTTGTTATGATATCGTTTCTGTCACGTTACCCGAATGGGATCAGTGACTTCTGCTCAAAACAAGGAGTGAAAGGATACAAACTCAAACTAACAAAACTAACACAAATGCCAGATGAACAATTTCACTTTTATTCCACACACAACCACACAGGAAAATGGGGAATCTAAGTTCTAACCCTACCTCAACCCTTATCCGGACCCACAACCCCACAATTAACCAACAATTACCTCCCTTGACGTAACCCCTTTGACACTGGACACAAGATGCCACCACAATCAAGATATAATAATATTAAAATAAATATGCAGTAATACAACTGATGGCTTAAGTATAACAATAACCAAGCCTTTAAGAAATGTATTTAATTAATTTCAGACGCTTTTTACACAGATTAACTGTATGTTCTCCAACACAGATTTAATTAAATTGTATGAACGAAATACTTCAAGGAAAATCACCAACTGATGCAACCTATTGCAGACTGTAGAAAGTCGCTGTTTATATATACATTTATGTGCATGTAATGTGCGTGTGATTGAGGGTGTATGTAAGGCCCTGCGTAATACGATCCAAGTAGCAGCGGTCCCATGAGCACGTCGTCTTGCCTCCTCCTGCAGTGGAAGTAGAGGTGGAACGTAGAACGTAGTAAGCGGACCGCAGGACGTGGCATGAAGTACGTAGAACGAAGTACGTAGAACGAAGTACGTAGAACGAAGACGAAGCAACAGAAGCGGAGGTAGTGGAACAAAGACAGGTAGTGCAATAGTAGCAATAGTAGCAGAACTAGGAGTAGCAGAAATACTAGGCCCAATCTGGTCAACAAATAAACCGTCTTAATAAGCTACCTCAACATGTAAACAATACATGGGAAATAACTCCTTCCGCCGTCCGCCATCTTAACCTGTTTATTTATGCATCATGATAACATTTCATAATCCTTCTATAATTTATATTACCTTCCCATGAACATGATTATTTAAACAACTACAAATGCATATTATAATTCAATTTCTAATCAACAATCTTGATTCATCCTCTCTCTCATATTCATCACCCCTCTTCCATATCATAATATATAATACATCGTCACCCTTGACCTCATTTCTATCATTCCTCTCACATTCATCACCCCTCTTTCTCTCATATTATTATGTTTGCTTCATCGTCACCCACCTTGGACCTCATTTTGGCACAACAACAACATTATTCCTTTTTACATCTGTATCAAGAAAATCATATAAAAATGCTATTTATCAAAATATTTCCCCTTCCCCCTCATCCATCATCATTCATTCACGTACCATGCTCGGAGTGTATAGCCACTAAGGAAATAGAATACTAGGCATCAACTCACCTTCAGTTTCCCAGCCTGTGAAGTTACAGGCACTCCAACACTACAACACAACATAACACAACACTGTCTGTAGAGAGTAGGTGGTTCGTAACTGTCTTATTATGATTATGGGTCACCCTAGCACTTGCAAAATGCTAGGTCTTGGGAGGTCTCTAACACAAGAGCACACACCCTTAGGACGTCACTCAACACAGAGATCACAACGCACTGTGGCAACAAAAGTCCTCTTCAATTACTATAAATAAATAATTGTCACAACTTCTTGGTCATTCTTGTCGTATTAAGGCACAAGACTTTGGGTGGTTCCAAACACAAAACACAACCCTTAGAAACGAACCTTACACTTATCCTATGACAGTGGAAGTTACAGTCTCTCCAATAGTCGTCTAACCACACAGACTACCGCTTGAACTCTGCCACTTCTACCGCTTTTCCCCGTCCACAGTCCAAGGCACAGAGCTCCGTTCAACTTTTTTTCCGCTATAGAACTATGCGTATCACACGTGGAAAACCTATTTCCTGACATACACTATGCATTCCAAAACGCTGATTCAAACTTTGCGCACAGCACTCTCAGAGATATGAAACAATACACTATGTACAACCTGACACAGCATAAAATTAGCGTGAGTCAAAACTCGTGTTGTCACAGTTTCCATCCCTAGGACTATAACACATTCAGTGGTCTCTGTTGAGATAATAAAGTGTTCGTATGTGCGCGCTTTGTGCATGGACCATTTACCTGTGTGATGCGCCCAATATGACCAATAGTAATCTTTGCACTTCATCATATGGCCATTGAAGAAGGCCCCTTCCCCCCGTTGTAGCATAAGCTTGTCTCTGGGCGCCTCCTCCAGTTTCCAGGAGTTGATGAGAGTGTCTTCTCCGATGTGAAGATACCCCCTGCAACATGAAGCTGAGCAGTGCTATTTAGATTGAAATGAATGAACATTGAATTTTAACGTCTACTATTTGCGATCTGGCAGACGAGGACAACCATTCCAGGAAAAAGAGATATGAGGGGCCTAAATCAATATTTGTCACGGACCGGTTTTATAGGTGTTTAGGTCCGATGGCATTATATTTTTGTTAGGCCCCCTAAAATAATATGTCAGTTTACGGTCTGTAAACGGTCAGTTAGGACCGTAAACTGACATATTATTTTGGGGGGTCTGTTACACTCCGTTTGATGGTGGTGTTTTCTATCAGTAGTAGATTCAGCCCCAATGCATGAATTCTCCTGATGAGTTTAAGTTCGGATTCGATTATCCACGCAACCCGTTCAATCACCATACAAGTCACTGAGTCTTCGTATGAAGTTTTCCACTTTTATTCAGCACACATCAACATCTGCATACAATCGCCTTTTCACTTTTACAACAACACAACACAACCCTCTCTCAAAACAGTGCGGCACATATATAGTCTCTCTCCTCTCCCGAACACCCTGGATCAATCGAGTATGACGCAATTTAACCAATCGCTTCTAACTTCGTCATCACTGTCTTACGTCATACATCTTTCCTTTCTGTCCAAGCATGTTCTCAAATTTTCTACGCCTTCTCGCGAAGCTTCTATTGACAGTAAACAGGCAAATCTAGAGAATTCTCCAATAATATCGACCAACTAAAATTATCAACGTTATACAAAGCTTCCTCTAACACAACGCAAACTCAAATCAAAGGTAAATAAACTCTATTATTGAATACTTTGCAAATCGAAATGATTAGATCTATCGTGCGCATTTCAGACATGCTATCGTTCGCGTTTCAACGTAACAGGGTCTAACAATAATAAATATGTCATCGGACCTAAATAACTATAAAACCGGTCCGTGACAAATGTTGATTTAAGCCCCTCATACCTCTTTTTCCTAGAATGGTGGGCCCCGACGGTAACATAGCGAAAAATAATAGGGTCTAAAGGTCGGCTTCTTTTGTTTGTTGTTGTTTTTTTTAACCTTTTCCACCTTAAGTGCGACTTTTTTGGCTTTGTTCAATTTTTTTTCCAGACGGTCCCAAACAAAGTTTAGGGTCTGGGTATAAAAAAAAAAAAGGTCGGTCGGGATACAGTACACAAACTTTGTTTTTCCTTTTGGCCTTAGTTAGTTTCTTTGTGAGAAAATATTGGTAATTTTTATGAGAGCTAAATTTTGATTGGTTCACAGCGACTCAACCAAAGCATTTTAGTTTTGAGGTTAGGTCAGCCAGGCTAGCTATAAATAGCTTCGCCGATGTTTCCTTTCCTTTCACTGGAAGGGAAGGTGCAGGCAAGCTATAAATAGCCCGCAGCAATCAAAATGTGGAGGCACTAAACAGTGCTGCTCACATAGGCATTGAGCTGGTGTGGGTTGAGCTGGTCACACGACAGTTTACTAATGTACATTCAAAAATCTGGTCATTCTTTTCTTGATTATACTAGAGATAGTTTGGGTTGGACTTATTGCCGCCACGTCTGCAGGTATTACATTCCATGGTTATTGCTTTAGATCCAGCAGCCTACAGGTATATATTGTTTATTATTTGAACTGTTGTATTATAAATGTAATAATATTATTAAATGGCGATATTGTATTTGTTATGCAGTGGTGTTCCTAGGATTAGAGGGCAATAGGACAAAATGTCCTAAATCATAAAACTAATCGGACATCATGTCCTGACTACATAAAAGCAATAGGACATTCAGATTGTGAAGCGAACCGATTAATGGTGCTTCTTTGATCGTTGCAGAGGAAGTATGGTGTCGGTTATTTCCCTTTCAAAAGTGTCGAGAGTTGCGGCCCTTTTGTTGTTCGACGGAATGTACTAAAAAGTGATAATAGTCTAGCATTGTCCACTATTCAAACTCGTTTTAACGGCTTTGATACTCCAATTTGTACAGGTGTTTTGCAGTGACCGCTCTAGTCATAATACTATCGGACAATGACCGCTAATTTCGCAATAGAATCGGACATTTGACGGGACACAGGTGTTTGCATTCGGTCATTTTCCAAACGAATCGGACCATGACCGATGTCCGAGGCCTCAGGACATCACTGGTTATGTAATAAAATTATTAATAAATAATTTTGATATTAGTGTGAAGGATGGAGTGGGGAGGAGACGACCATGGTGGCGCATTGTGATTTTTTAATAACGAATTGAATTTGGATAATTAATGGATTTGAAGTTTAAATTGCAATTGCACTGTGAAGCATTCATTTCATTTGCATGAATGAAATTAATTGGTGTCATTGACGTAATAATTAGTTGTAAGAATTAGTTGTAGACTTTTTGTTTATGTTGTGAACTGTATTTGATATGGATGAAATTGATTATATTGCTGCACTGGTCCCGTAACAGAGAAGGAGAGGTACATGTAGTGGTCCAAAGAAAGTTTATTTATTTATAAACGTAGATGGTGTTAACTCCTTTATCTGCAGATGTCTCTAGCCGCAGGGGCCTCAAGAATAGATGTAGAAGAAGATGAAGAATAATAAAGAGGAAGAAAAAGAAGGATGTCGCGGAGCGATAAGATATTACATTATATTACATGGTTATTGCTTTAGGTCCAGGCGATAAGATATTACATGGGCCTATTGCATAAGAGAGGTATAAAAATAAGTTGCGGGGTGCGAATGGTCAGGACGGGAGAGAGAGGGTGGTTAGTAATTACGATTGGAGGCATTTTAGAGCTCCAATTTCACGTGTTTTGGTAAAGCGGGTTGGGACTGGCTCATGAACTCGCAGGTAGCAAGAGATGGACAAGGACAGAACAGACGTAGAGAGTAATTAGCTAGGTTGTGTAATCTGTTGTATAAGGTTCTCTGTGGAAATAGATAATGTACTAGGTCATGAAGAGGACTTGCTACTATGGCAAGTTGTGGTAGGAGCCAAGGCAGTGTGTTTCTGAATAGCCATTTCTTTACAATTGTCGGTTTAGAATTTACAGTTCTACTCGTCTCTAGAAGTACAAGCCAATGTGATCCTTGGGCTCTATGCACAAAGCCGTGGCGGTCACGTGCTGCGGGAATAACACAACGTGCTCGAGTTTGAAAATGGTGAAGTACTGTGCTGCGTTTGGATGCTCTAACTCCGACGTAAACCTTTATGCATAGAAGAGAACATTTCCTTTTATCGATTTTCACTGAAAGATGAAATATTGATGAACTCTAAACTGAATGTCGGTGACAAATCGCTCTTTTAAAAAAAGCCTGTCCCCTGATAATAATTTGTCTGTAATCATTATTGCACGAATGTGCTATGTTCAAAAAATCACAATATCCCCAAATGTCGGTAAATTTAAAAGTTTTAAGCAGCATTGGAGTACACGCGAGCGAGCAAAAAGAAGCCATGACCGCTTTGTTATTCCCGCGCCACGTGACCATGCCGCCGACTTGTGCATAGAGCCCAAAGTGTAGGGAGATTGTAGGAGCATTTACCGACAGTGGCATCGCCACTGACGTTGGTGTAGTGTGGGCGATGACGTCATCGTCAAATTGAACTAGACTGACTGTGTCTGTATTAATTTCACTGCCATCTAAAGTGTAGACCGGGATTATCTATGTGTCAACGTCGTGTGGCCAACGACGGTCTGTCTCCGGTACACGAACCGTTTATGGGTAAGTTACGCGGGATTATCTGTTTGCCCTGAGCAGTGCGCGCATGATTGAGTAGAGTGAATGATAGTGAGGATGGAGAGGGACGTGGCTCGTTAATTACTTTGTTATAATTATCAGAAGGCTAAAGGTTGGGTATTATAATAAAGATGTCAAGGAATGTATCAGGTTGTCACAAAGAAAGGGGTTGGGGGGATGAGGATAAGCTCTTAATCCCTCGCACTGTGTTGCCTCCCTCGTTTAGGCCAACTTTGCGATGACATTCAAGGGATTAAGGCTGGGAGTTACTAAAGAATGAGAGACAGTCAAAAGGGCAGACGAGAAGGAAGGTAGGCTAAACTAGTCAAGAAATTCAAACGAGGGGGAGTCCAGGTGATACAGTTTCTAACTAGTCAGTTTTATTAAATAGAATTAGGTCGTCTGGGTTGGATAATATAAGTATGAGTCACTGGATATTGTCAATAATAGTTGGGAGTATCTTGGAGATATTCTGGGTGGGCGGCTTTGGAATGCTAGGGCGATTGAGGACTGATCTCATCACTGAGCAGGAGGATATCTGGATTGTTCAGGGTGCTTGGCCAGAGTATCTGCGAATTGTGGTGCTCGTGGGATGGTAACTTAGCTTCGGTTTGCGAAGGGCGGTGGTTGGTCCGGGATATTCTGGACAGTCGGCGGATCAAAGCCAGGAGTTAGCGTGGGTTGCCAATGCGGGTCAGTCGGTCACCGTCTTGAGTAATAGGCTTGATGGTGCAACTTCTGGTGGCGAGACAGGGTGCGGTTTTTCAGCCTTCGTGGCTGGCTGAGTGAGTGACGAAACTTGGGAGGTACGCTTCACATTGACGCCCTGGGTTGTCAGGGGCGCCCGCAGCGGGTCTGGCGTCTTACAGCTGGCAGGGCCGGGGTATTCGCCCTGGATAGGAGCCGTCTGTAAAGGAGTACACACTCCGAATCAGCTGTGTACATATATCCTGGGTGCAGCGCCTGTTTGCGCGCGTGCCCATCAGATTTTCAAACTTGGTCGGACCGGTCAAGAGTTGCCCGGTTCGTACCAACAGTCCAACAATTGCAACCATGGCTATGGGGCTATTGTGGAGTTTACCGGCAGCCGCTAATATATAATAACTTCGGCGCCTTAAGATGGGGTGGCGGACAACAGGGGCAGATATTTATACAGTGGGAACATGGGAGAAGCAAATGGGGTAAATACAGGACAATGGGGGTGGCAGGCAAGGGGCTGTACTGGGGGACTTTAATCTATGTGGAGGGACAGCATGGTAAGGGATATTTATACATGGGGCTAACAGGGAGCATACAAGTATAAATTAAAACATGGCATGAGTCATACACAAGGCAGATAATATATACAAGGAATAAATACATATCACAGCAACACATCAAGACAAAACCACAAACACGAACGTACATATCTACAGGACATACGAACATGTTGGGCGATCGACGGGTGATGGGAAGGCTAAATGATATGAAGTAAGTTTCCTCTCTTACCTTGACTAAGACGGGTCGAATCACAAGAGTACTGCCGCAGCTCAGAGGTCGCCGGGTGATGGGACGTGTCCGGGCAGGCAGTTGCGTATTCGAAGATTAGAGGCTCGCGTCTGACGATGAGACTGGGTCAGGCAGAGGTTTTAAGGGAGATCCCCGAGGGGCGGGGCTTAATCGGCTTAGACGGCTGAGCCAGCCAGCATTGGAGGGGTGACTGGTCAATCTCAGACTCGGAGGTGTATCGCCCGCTTGTCACACAGGTAAATGGGATTAGAAATCTGATTCGCAAAAGTCGTCGTCGCTAGACAGAAGCTACCTTGGACATTGAGATCTTACGCCTGTGATGATATCCTGGAGAAGATACGCTTATCTTACAAGTGGAGTAAGACTTGTATTACTTGCATTAAGCTACCTCTATCAGACGTTTTTTTTAAACCAAAATTCGAAAGCGAATGGATGTGATATTCACCGGATCAAAGAATGGGGCATATCTCTCTCTCTCTCTCTCTCTCTCTCTCTCTCTCTCTCTCTCTCTCTCTCTCTCTCTCTCTCTCAGGAACTTTATCATTATATATCGTTGTTTTTTTTCTCTTTCCATTTAAAAAAAATTTAATTTAAGGGGCTGAGAATTGGGGTAGGGGAAGATAGGGGGAAAATATTGGTTTGAACCTCCAAATAATGTTTTTTGAGGGGCTGAATATGGGGGGGGGGGGGCAAATGTATAGGTTACCCCCCCCCCCATATTTTTCTGGGGGGTGGGGGAAGTGCCCCCGTGCACCCCTCCCCTACCTCCCCCCCCCGGCTTCCGCCGCCTATGCATTCTAAATGACAATGAATGACCTCATACCGAACATATTCATACAGTTGCTGGCGAGTTAATATATTATATATGTCAACAGGTGATCAGGAAAAGCTGGATGACAACTGGTTGTCATTGTTTTACCATGTGCAAAACATCCACATTTGGAGTCTAGGTAAGAAGGGAATAGTACAGTAAATTAATCTGAGTAATAAAAATAGATGCAACAACAAGAAAGTAGAGAATTTGCAATATTTCAATCTACTTGTTTGTGCAGAAAAATAATATTGACAACTTCTTTACTGAAATCAGCTTTGCCGTCTACAACGTGTTAGATTTTGTGCGTTTCATGGTCAGTCTGAGCTGTTCATATTGCATTATTAACGTACGTCTCACACCGGACTTATTTTATTTGGTTATTTTGGATCTTTTGTCAAATTGTAAGTTTTTGTATGATGCTGAGAGTTCCTTATACAGTGGAACCTCCGGTATCCGTCTCCCTTGTATACGATTCCCTCGGTTATGCGACCTGAACAGATTCACTTCCAATAATAAATGACCTCTGGTATGTGACAACCTCGTTTATGTGACCAGCGACCGTGTTTTATACGACCGTCTTAGGCAATGTAAAAGAGATATCAGTTAATTTATTGACTAGATCTTTCGTTTGTTTCTCTCATGTTAGTGTACGCCTGCTGTTGTCTGCTATTTCCGGTTCACAAGTAAGGGACATTATTCGCGCAAGTAATGGACATTACTCACATACACTTGCTTGTCAAAATGGCGTCGCGCAAGAGGCAAAGCAGAGAGAATGAAAGTGATTGAAAGAAGTTACAAGGGGGAGAGTTGTTTGTCTATTGCTAGAAGTTTAGACGTTGGAAAGACCCAAATTCACCTTATCATAAAGGATAAAAAATTATGACTACATAATGTACCTCTCCGACCCTGACATACTTTTGCTTGTACAAATGTTTACTGAAAGGCATAGGCCCTCAACCTATTTCCGGTATAAGACCATCTCTATTATAACACTGTTTTTTCTCAGAATTTGGACGGTCTTATACCGGAGGTTCCACTGTACATGCATTGCAGGAGAATGACTGTAGTGGAAAGAAATGGTGTGCCTTAGGTTTTTTTATTTTTATTGAAATAAAACCACGTTCTGGGGTAAGTCATGAAAGTCATAAAAGTCAAGAAAGTCCTTCACGAGTAGTGATCACCCGGTAACATTATATTTTGTGACATTGTCATCCTGGTTGTTTTGTGTAAAAAACAAAGACGGCCTACTTATGGTTAAATATTAAAGTTTAAATTGCTTCTAGCTGCTACCAACGAAGTACTCATCTCTAATTGAGGTTTTGCAGCTGTGTTGTTTGTAGATTATAGTCACACGACACTTTCGCATATAGGTGACTACTGGACCGATTTATACTGACACCAGCGGGCCAGTTGTTGGTAAAGGGGAAAATAATATGATCACACGTTGACCACTCCGGGATTCGAACCAGCGACCTTTCGGTTACTAGCAAGACGCTCTTACCAACTGAGCTACCCGGCCCCTCCGTTTGCATTATATAGGCAGTCAGCCCCAAATGACGCTGACCACAATCTGACTGTCAGAGGCTGTTGAGGGTTACAAACAGCTTATGCTGGATAGATCTCTGACACTCAGCTAGCGCCAAGATCGCATGCATAGTGGAAATTCGCCTAGTAGCTATTTTTTTTCTCTCTCTCTCAATGTGTATTTCACATAGCCATTGGTTTCTGATTTGATGTCTGTACAATTGTCATTACAGCATGATACACACTTTGCACACCCGTTTTGTCTCCTCCTCTTTCAGTCTCAATTTTTTGTGTTGCAGATACCAGGTTGTCGCTGGAAGGCCCGCTTGGCACAGTACGTTGGCGTTGGTGATGGGGCCTTTTTGCTGCGCTTCGTAGGGCATGTGAGTGAGGAGGTGTGCATGATTGGGAAAGGGGAGAAGAGACTGGTGTGTTAGTGGCTGAAGGCTGTACTTGGATGACAGGAAGTAGTGGTGGTGTGTGGGTGACAGGGATAGGAGGCTGTACTTGGATGACAGGAAGTAGTGGTGGTGTTTTGGTGACAGGGATAGGAGGCTGTACTTGGATGACAGGAAGTAGTGGTGGTGTTTTGGTGACAGGGATAGGAGGCTGTACTTGGATAACAGGAAGTAGTGGTGGTGTTTTGGTGACAGGGATAGGAGGCTGTACTTGGATGACAGGAAGTAATGGTGGTGTTTTGGTGACAGGGATAGGAGGCTGTACTTGGATGACAGGAAGTAGTGGTGGTGTTTTGGTGACAGGGATAGGAGCCTGTACTTGGATGACAGGAAGTAGTGGTGGTGTTTTGGTGACAGGGATAGGAGGCTGTACTTGGATGACAGGAAGTAGTGGTGGTGTTTTGGTGACAGGGATAGGAGGCTGTACTTGGATGACAGGAAGTAGTGGTGGTGTTTTGGTGACAGGGATAGGAGCCTGTACTTGGATGACAGGAAGTAGTGGTGGTGTTTTGGTGACAGGGATAGGAGGCTGTACTTGGATGACTGGAAGTGGTGGTGTTTTGGTGACAGGGATAGGAGGCTGTACTTGGATGACAGGAAGTAATGGTGGTGTTTTGGTGACAGGGATAGGAGGCTGTACTTGGATGACTGGAAGTAATGGTGGCGCATAGGTGACAGAGGGAGCTGTGAGAGGGATTGAGGCAGAGAGGGGTGTATAGGTACATGTGACAGGAGGTGCTGGGTAGGGGAATGCGGTAGAGAGGGTGTGTAAGTACAAGTAAACGGGGGAAGTGCATGCTTAGAACTGACTGGCGGGTGTGTGTGTGGGGGGGGGGAGGGGTAGGTAGATGGGAAAGAAGTGTGTTTTGATGTCTGGAAAAGAAAAGCACACTTACATCAGTGGTCCTGATTACCAAATTAAACCTAAATGGATTTAATTTTATGCCTATGAATACATATGTAACTAGATATTATGGCTATGTACACATTACGTTTCTAAAAGTTCAGTGGAAAGCAGATTAGTAAATATGATAGATGTATATGATACTCATATTGTGAATTGTATTATATATAATGCATTCTTTATCGACATAGTCAACTTATCATTTTACATGCATTCAGTTACCAAAGAATCAATCTTGTTTTTCCTCAGGTGTGGATGTACACATTCTGGAGCAATGCTATTAGTGTCCTTGAATGCATACACTCTTAGAAGTGGAATTTTCTGTACTTACTTCCCCCAAAGCGTTCATATAACTCTTAGCTTTGCAGTTGGTGCATTTTAAAACCGCTATGGCGCAAACACACCTGCGGCGAGCGGAATTTCTGCTGCACGGACAGCAAAGTTCCTGCATTGTTGAACCAAAATCAAATAAATTATAAATAAATGTACGTCAAACATTAGTTTGTGCACTAGGGACAAATAAAGATGATAAAATGTCCTTCTTTGTAAAGTTGTGTATTTCTGTGTTTTGTAAAGTTCAGTGTGGAAGTCTATACATAACACAAGTATATGTTAACTCCTTGTTTTTCTACTACAATATAAAACGTTAGTTTCCCAACATTTCATGTTCCAAAACATTGAAACATTACGTTATTTGCATAGGATTTTCATGGATTATTTATTTATTATTTTTATTATTTGTTGTCATAAATAAAAATTTTATTGAGAGTTCGTGAATTTCAAGGTCTTTAGGCCCAGCGTGTACAATGTCATTCATTTAGTGATTACAACTACTTGTCTGTCCTTTTGTAAATATCATTACTTTATTATTTATTTTGGTATTGTCAGGTAGTTTTAAGTGTATATTTGTTAGCATTGGCCTCTTTGTATTCCTTGCAAGTTCACATTGCAATAAAGCATTATGTAAAATTGTATACTTGTTTATTCTTTCCATCTGTTTGTCTCTGTTTGATCCGGCAAGAAAAAAGTAAACATCTTTTTCGCTAATTACACACAGCACAGAAGAAACTTCAATGGGACCCTAATGCATAATGATTTGAAAAATAAATACTAGCAGCAGTATGCCACATGTTTTATATAGTGTCTTTCCAGTTGCAATTAAATAAAAACACTGAAGATAAAGTTGTGAAACGGCGTTCAACTGTAAATACACACTCACATCTCACCCTTTCCCCTGGTTTTGCCGTTTTACTATTTATTTTTATTTCATCGATACGTCGGTAAACACTGTATGTGTGATTTTATTGTGTGTGGATAGGTGTTCTCCACCCTCACCCACTGTGTAGACCTAGATCCAAAGGGTAGGCTGCCTTATAAACATTTTGTTACAATGCAGTTCATTATTACTTGGGCGCAGTAAGAAGCTGTTCAGAGTGAGGGGATGGGGTTTGAGTGTAATTGATAACATTCAAGATAAAACAAATAAATGGTTATACAATTATTTTTTACAACAAATTCAATTGAATCTCTGTGTTTCCAAGGTCTCATTCATTCCTATTGTATTACAATAAATTTTTATCAACTAAACCGTTTACTCACTTTTATTTTATACATTTTGTTCCAAAATAAAGTGGAAGAGAAGGCTCCTATGGATAAACCAAAACGGAAGTAGCACGTGAATAGTGATTTCAAAACTCATTACAGAATAATTGGCTAAAAACAATTTGTCCAGCCTGAAAGTACTGCTTTTAACGTAATCATTTTTAGTAAATGCAAACGGCATAATTATGAGAGTTCATATTTATATTTAGTGCAATTTGTTTTCATATTTGAATGAAGACAGTTTTTTTGTGCTTTGTTGATTTCATTGTAGAGGTTTTTGGTATATAGATCATACCATGTGTGGGGGATTCAAAATGGACTATTTGTGGGATTGTGTTTTGTTTTTGCATGCTACAAGCAGTTCGAGTGATACGGATTACTTTATGAGAGAAAACTGAGAAGACCCAGTACATGTGGATTTTATTAATCTTTCTTTGTGCCCCTGTGATGTTCCTGTGATATTTTGTACCATTACAAACATGGTGAGAGCTGAGGTTGTCTACACTGCATCAATCCCCCTAATGGAAAATAATTTCCAGAATAAATAAGGTATGGTTAGCATACTTGTATTTTCTGAATCTTCTGCTTGTTTGCGGTGTTTATTTGTTGTCTCCAACCATCCCCATTGTTCCAAATT
Organism: Oncomelania hupensis; assembly: GCA_036898135.1. Taxonomy (NCBI): domain Eukaryota; kingdom Metazoa; phylum Mollusca; class Gastropoda; order Littorinimorpha; family Pomatiopsidae; genus Oncomelania; species Oncomelania hupensis. The sequence continues at coordinate 50,754,038 of CM072526.1, read as the reverse complement.
ATTTTATACAGATTAATTTATGTCCTTTTTCTGTATTGATTTTTCAATGATGACGTAAGTGTATTTAAAAAAAAACAACTTTTTAGCTAAGGCCTCTTTTCGATGTTGCACTAATAAGAGTTAGCGGTGTACTGCAGTTCGTTTCTTCTTCTTCTTCATTTAGGTTTAAAGTCCCTGGACACTATAGGATATAGGGGACTATATTTAAGGTTGGTCTCAAGGAGAGGGCCTAGTTGGGCTAGCTAAGATAGGCAGATAACACCTATAACACCGATCAGAAATAAGAGACGGTGTTAACATGGGAAGAATGAAAGTAAAATGGGTAAACCCATCCCAAAGGGGGCAGAGGTAGCCAACAGCGACAAAATACAGGCCAAAAAACAAAACAAAAACATTTGTAAAAAAACAATAAAAAAAGAAAGAAAGAAAACCAACTTAGGCTTCAATAAGGAGACTGTAGGAAGGGCTTAATATTGCTAATGCCTGCAACATTAACTTAAGAGCCAAACAAAGGGCACGGGAATTTAAGAGATCAATATACATTAAAACGCTAAAAGTACTCAGCTGTACCGCCAGGACAAAGAATATAAGATAACAGTACACAAAAACCAATCTAGTTCGTTCCTTTACTTTACTTTTGATAAATTTAACGTCCTGGGACACAGATGCTTATCGGAGACTTCGTGTTCGTTCCGCTTGGTAGGATCCGTTTTATACCCTAGGCAGTGTAATTACAGCTAAGTGCTTACATTGTAGGCAACAAATCAGAGCCTCACCCGGTAAGGTCAGAGTGGCACGTTGTGAACTTGACCTTGCTGGGTCAGGGGCTGGGCTTTGTTGTTGTTGTTGTTGTTATACGTCGGCCTTCATCCTTTTTGTCGTTCGTGTTCAACTTTAATGGTACTCTAAAAAGTATGCTTCGTAAGCTGTGTCAGAAACAACCGCGTGAATGCGACAGTTTCATTCCAGCGCTGTTGTTTGCTTACAGAGAGGTGGTGGGAGAACAGGCAGATTCACGCATACTTACACGCAAATTCAGAAAATACCCCTTTTTGTTACAACATTAAACACAGTGATACCAACCCACAAAGTATCTTGAACCTGGGCCACCACTTGTAAATATTAAATACACTAGATAGGGCTTGTATACCTAGCAAACCCCCTCAGGCAAGAAATTTAACCCTAAAAAAGTGCGTCAGCTCGCTCCTACTAACTATGAAGCGTCGACTTGCTCTCTATAAGCTGAAGCACTCCAATCGTCGTCTTTCAACAATGGTCAACGGTGAACACCCACTTCACCGTTGATATGTCCGTCAAATAGCTATTAGCATTCTAATATGTTCCCCCTCGAAATTCGTCCCTATCTAGGCTACCAGCCTGTCTGGTTTTAGTTAGCAGCCAGACAGACGGACAAGACGAGAATGCAGACAGATATAGTTGGATACAAAACTTACGAGACACCCTGAAGACCGATGCGCGACACTGATGTGACACACTCATGAAGCAGTAACCAGGAATCCGACATCCCTTCCACGAAGTTCACATGGTACACATCATCTGGACAAAAAAAGACAGACAACTGTTGTTTGGTTTTTTTTTAAATTTATTTCATTAATTAATGTAACTTCTATTTTACATCTGTGATATTATTTATTTATTTACTTATTTTATCGTTCTTGATCTTATATAGCGCTTTTCCAGCTCGAGAGCTGCTCAAGGCGCTGGCCGATACAGGATCTAACTTAAGCCAGACAAATATATTTGTTAATCGAGACACAAGCCATATTAATGTTCTTATACACCACGCTAATTACCAGCTCAAAGAGCTGCTCAAAATGCGCTGAATGGAACTCTAATGCCACCCAAGATGCTGACTGGATTTCACAAACCTAGAAGGGCAAAGATCATAGTTATGACTCGTATGCTCTTAAGTGAACTCCTGATCTTATCACAATAAATCTACATGAAAATTAATGCCGAGTATGTCATGGAACAAAAAGTGAAACGAAACGGTTGCATTAAAACGCGAAGTAGTCATGACTTCGGCCTTGATATGCCCTTGAACTCCGTCTCAATATGTACAATCGTGTAGGGTCAAGTAACCCAAAAGCAGAAGTTGTATTATGTCAAATACAAACTAGCATTATGTCAAATACAAACTAACAGAAACAAGAACAAAAAAACACAAAAGTGACCATGCAATGACCTTGGGAGGACTTTGACCTACGTATGCAATTTGAAAGACTAATTTGAAGTTGCTTTGTGACGCACAATATGAACTATCATACACGTTGCTTACCTCCTATCTGCTTCAGAATGTCGTCGACGTCAGGGACGCAGTAGAAGATGTGTTTGAAGTAGGGGCGGTGGATGGTCTCCAGGTAGGGCAGATTGCTGAACAAGAAGGTGTTGATGTTGAACACCACCACCAGGACTATGTCCGGCAACACGGGCCGTGTCCAGGCACTAGCCAGGAAAAACGGCGAGCCCATGGGTGTCGTGTTGTTCGAGACTGTGTTGTCAGAGAGAGAGTGTGAACTTTTGTTCGCCTTGCTGCTGCGGCTTATATTGCGATGCTTTGTACTGCTTTTACCGTTGTGCCTTCCATTATTGCCATCACAGCGGTTTTTCAAAACGTCGATGAAATGGGTCTGTAGTCGTTCCTCTTCCGCTTTCAGCGTCGCTGACGCGCTGGTCCCAAGCACCACCAGTACCTCTCCCACTTTCTTCACCCCAGTCCAGGGTGAAAGGACTCTGGCTGGTTCCCTGACGCCCAGTTTTTGTAGCGCCTTTATCCAATGTTCCAGGGCGGTTCTCGCACGGTCGTTGACGAACCCTTCTACGTGCAGTTGATGAGCCAGCTTCGTGTAGCACTGATAGAACGTACTGTTGGGTAATTGGCAGACCCACTTGTCCAAAAACGACGCTAGGTTGGCGATGTCAAACTCGGACGCCGCCGACTCGTTGGCGTGGTCGATATACATTGTAATACTAATGCTGTCCGCGGCTGTATTCACCTGTTCGTCACGTAAAAACCGAGTTTTAGGAGGTGCTCCATTACCCTCATTGCGTTTGTGATCTTGCGGACGGGTGTGCTGATCGTCTCCGAGAGAAGGGATGCGAACAAATGCAGCGAATGCATCCAGCTCCCTCATCAAGCGCTGTCCGATCATCTGCCGCAGAATTTCACAGCGCCATCTGGGCTTTAGGCAGGGCAAGGCCATGAACCACAATCCGCTGTCACTATACAGACTGCTAACAGGCACTGCGGGAGAAAAACAGTTTTTCCCCACAAAAACAGGGGGTGCCCAAGGTTCAAACTTTAGTTTGGCGTGATAGTCCTTCCCGCGGCTTCCGTTGTGTTCCCTGAGCCTCATGAGGTCTTTGGAGTCATCGCTCACCGCGTGCTTCACCAACACTCGGTCAAAATCTCTGAGATAATAACGCCCGGAGTTGGACAGCACGGGGTTTTCAGAGGTGAGGAATGCACGGGGTATGGCATCCACCGCCCCAAAGTGGGCATAAACGTTGAACAGCAAAGTATTGTTGTACATAAGACCGTGTTTTCGGTGGCTTGGTTGGGGACTGTCATGGTTGCTGGCTGCCCCTTTGTTGTCAGAATCTGCATTCCCTGGCGGCGGCGTTAAGACATTGACAATCTGCTCTAATGATCCCACGGCGGTAGAGCAGTCCACAACCAGCACCTGCTCGGCGCCTAGAGATATCACCTCCATGTAGGCCGAGTTGACCGCGCACATCAATCTATTCACCCTATCATGGCACTGTACAAGAGAAGCCACCCGGCAGTCGGGAGGGTTGCAGGCGGAAGTTACACCTCCTACCATCATCAACTTCCACCCTGAAGGCGGCACCATCAGCTGACGTGAGCAGGAGCCAGAGGTGACGTCTAGAACGATCCATTTGCTATGATGTCTATTGCCAGTGCCGGCACGAGTGTGCGATAGTGGGTCATGAAACAGGACTGTCGTGATACTGTGTAACTGAACAACAACCACCCACAGACCAGTGACGACAAGCAACAATGCAAACGAGCGCTTGCTCAGCCTGGAACTTGAACATAGATTGTAATATGTGCATCCTAGTATTCTGTTTCTCCAAGTTTTGCATCCACTATGCAGTAATATCCCCATTATGGCAATGATTTTGTTGTTGTTGTTTGTGGAGATGGAGTTGGTGGTAGTAATTGTTACTCTTCTTCTTCTTCTGCTTCTTCTTCTCCTTTCTCTTCTTCTTCCTCTTCTTCTTCGTAGTCCTCTTTCTTGTTGCTCTTTTGTTGCTGCAGTGCTTCTTCAGCTGTATGCGTATATTTTAAATACAGTTCGTATCGCCTACCTAATGTCCAAGGTCGTCCAAATAATTATTTTATTGTAGACCTCACATCTCTCTCCCTCTCAATGGATGGCAGACTCACTGATGATCAGTCCCAAAGCAAGCCATCACCTCCTTGGTCGCTGAAATAAATGTAGATGGACCAAATCATTATTCTTCAACATTGTTTTAATCGTTCTTAATGTATAGCGCTTTTCAAGCTCAAGAGCTGCTCAAATTTAGGCGCTGGCGACGGAGGATCTACCTGTAACTCAAACCGCCCGAGGCCCCCACTTAGCCTACATGTACGTGTTGCCTTAGGTGTATCGTCTGACGGCCAGACTGCTAGCTGAGCACAATGACGACGTAGACACACCTCGCAGCAGTTATTGTATTACTTGGAATTTGGGATTCTGAATTTGGATTGAACACTTAATACATCTCAATATTTCTTGTTAGTGCTAGGGTTTCCAGTTTGTTTGTTAACTTTGTTATGTTTTTGTTGCTTTTTAAAATCTTTTATCTGACAGTTTCTTCTTCCTATTTGACGCCTGTTTATACGTAAGTTTAAACATTTTTTTCGTTTTAGCATGAAAATGGCAACAAAAATTATTTATTTCCAAACGAAAAGAGGAAACAAATTTTCGAGACTTGATGTATTTGGTTTAAGATGGGGAAAAAACAACTAAAAGCCTAAGAGATTGTATTTGTTGGAGGACAGAACGAAAGTAAAACAATAACTCTGACTAACCCTGCATGGATTACGCCATTTTCTCCCTTTCAAACCCAGTAAGTAGTGTAATGCACTACAAATGAATCAAATAATTGAACGCAGACTAACTGGCTACATGGATTCGTGGACTCCTTATAACGTAATTGTACGTTGCAAAAACTCAAGCGGAAAGGCGATACGTCACAAAAAGATCAATGACGTCACATGATTACGCGATTCGTCTCTCTCTCTCTCTCTCTCTCTCTCTCTCTCTCTCTCTCTCTCTCTCTCTCTCTCTCTCTCTCTCTCTCTCTCTCTCTCTCTCTCTCTCTCTCTCTCTCTCTCCTTACATGTCCTGTGTGCAACAAATGTGAAGAAAATGAATTAGAGTAGGGTGACCACTTGCGGCCACGAGCGAACACTTTCTCATACTTCTTTTGTTTATGAACCAATCAGAATCCAAGTTTGATTTTTTTGAATCGGGAGGTCGCAGTAACGGCACTGACTTGGCCGGGGTTCTATAAATGAAACATCGTGGACCTACTTAGCGATTTCTGCACAATTTCAGTGTACCATGATGCGGCCAGGTGCCCTAGGTGCGTCCAACAATAAGCCACAGCTGCGGCCACCATGCCTACACGCGCCCGACACCATGCCCGATGTCACAAAGAAAGGGGTTGGGGGGAATGAGGGTAAACTCTTAATCTCTCGCACTGTATTGCCTCCCTTGCTTAGGCCAATTTTGCGATGACATTCAAGAGATTAGAGCTGGAGTTACTAAGTAGTGAAAGACAGTCAAAGTGCAGACGAGAAAGAAGGTAGGCTACACTAGTTGAGAAATTCAAAACAAGGGCAAGTCCAGATAGGTACAATTTCTAACTAGGCACTTTTATTAAATAGAATGGGGTCGTCTGTGTTGAATAATTCTAAGAGTGAGTCACTGGATATTGTCAGTAATAGTAGGGAGCATCTTGGAGATATTCTGGGCGGACGATTTCAGGGATACTAGTGCTACTGAGGACTGCTATCATCACTGGGCAGGAGTGTATCTGGATTGTTCAGAGTACTTGGCCAGATAATCAGCGAGTGGTGATGCTCGTAGGGTGAGAACTTAGCTGGTTTTCGAAGGGCGGTGGTTGGTCCAGGATAGTCTGGACAGTTGATCAAGGTTACCGTCGCGTGTGTGGCAATGCGGGTCAGTCGGTCACTCTCTTGAATAATGACCGATGGTGCAATCCTGGGTTGAAGGTACAGGCGTGGTTTTCAGCTTACGTTGCTAGCTGGCTTGGGAATTATGAAATTCGGTTGAAACGCTTCGCGTTGACTCCCTGGGTTGTCAGGGGCCTGCAGCGGGTCAGTGACTTAAAGCTGGTACAGGGCCGGGGTATTTCGCCCTGCACAGGAGCCCGTCTGTAAAGCAATACAGACTCTGTATCAGCTGGGGATAGGTATATTCTGGGTTCAGCGCCTGTTGGCGCATGTGCCCATCAGATTTCACATTGGTCTGCCCGGTCAAGGGTTGCCCGGTGCATACCAACAGTCCAACAATTGCAACCAGGTTTATGGGGCTATTGTGGAGTTTACCGGCAGCCGCTAATATAGGATACCTTCGGCACCTTAAGATGGGGTGGCGGACAACAGGGGCAGATATTTGTACAGTGGGAACATGGGAGAAGCAAATGGGGTAAGTACAGGACAATGGGGGTTGCAGGCAAGGGGCTGTACTAGGGGACTTTAATCTATGTGGAGGGACAGCATGGCATGGGATATTTACACATGGGGCTAACAGGGAGCATACAAGTATAAATTCAAACATGGCATGAGTCATATACAAGGCAGATAATATATACAAGGAAATAATACATGTCACAGCAGCACATCAAGACAAAACTATAAACACGAACGTACATATCAACAGGACATACGAACATGTTGGGCGATCGACGGGTGATGGGTAAGCTACATGACAAAGAGTAAGTTTCCTCTCTTACCTTGACTAAGACGGGTCGAATCACGAGAGTACTGCCGTAGCTCAGAGGTCACCAGTTGATGGGGACGTGTCCAGGGCAGATTGTTGTGGCTTCGAGGATGGATGGCTTGCGACTGACGGCGGATCTGGCTGTGTGCTAGGTTTTAACAGTGATCCCCGAGGGGCGGGGCTTAGGCGGGTTAGCCAGCGTGCGTGGTAGGGGTGACTGGATGTGTGGAAGGGATGACTCGGCGCAGCGAGCGTCAGGGCTCGATTGTCCGCCTCGTCACACCCGACATGCGGTCAGGCCCTTTACAACTTTTTAAAACTTACAAAAACACAAATAAGACAAGAAACGAAAAAAAATAACAACAGAAAAAGCTAGTAGAATAGGAGTTATTAGAATTGGCCGCACCTCGGTCTGGCCGCGTGATGGTCACCGTAATCTCAAAAAAGAAACTTTTCTTGGGTCAATACTTACAGACATTAAAATTCATATGCAGAGCGCGGCCATAAACCGGAAATCAACGACAAAAAGGCTAAGGTAGACTCAAGGGAAGCAATTGTGATTCCTCAAAGCTTTAAAGCTAGTAGAACAGGAGTTATTAGAATTGGCCGCACCTCGGTCTGACCGCGTGATTGTCACCGTACTCTACACTTTATGTTTTGCTGTCCATTGTATGAAGAGTTAAGAAAAATGTTTATCGCTGCTACATTTTATAGAAACCCTAGCTCTTTTCATTTATCTATTTTATTATCATCAACAAATAATAGGACAGTAAGAAATTTATGTGTGTTTTTATATAAAGCGTTTAAACAGCGTGAAATATTCCTTTCATGATGAAATATTTTCTTTACCTTGTATGATTTCATTTATTGTGAATATACATCGGACCCCATTGTTAGGGGCATAGGCCTAAACAATAAATTGACATGTCTTTGGCATGTCCAAATGTCAAATTTCAAATCTCTCTCTCTCTCTCTCTCTCTCTCTCTCTCTCTCTCTCTCTCTCTCTCTCTCTCTCTCTCTCTCTCTTTATGTAAAGGCGGCAGGACCTGATGGGATAATAGGAGAGCTTTTTAAAAATGCTGGTCAATTTATTGTGCCGTTTTTTGTTAAGTTTTTCAATGTTTTATTTGATAAGGGGATATTCCCTGATCTTTGGACTGAATCTATTATTTTGCCAATATTTAAGAAAGGGGATGTAAACAGACCGGGAAATTACCGTGGTATTAGCCTCTGTGACATTAGCAGTAAACTATACAGTACAATTATTAACAGAAGACTGCAGTTATGGGCGGAAGAAAATAACCTGACCGGTGAATACCAGGCTGGCTTTAAAAGAGGATATTCAACGATAGACCATTTGTTCTCACTTTTGGCATGTGTACAGAAACAGTTTAATTCTAACCGTAAGCTTTATGTTGCCTTCATTGATTTTGAAAAATGTTTTGATTCCATTAACCGAAATTTACTTTGGCCCGTGTTAATGAAAAATGGTATAAAGGGGAAACTGTTCCAGTGTATTAACGGGATAGCTCAGTTGATAGAGCGGCGAGCTCCTGTTACAAAGGTTGCGGGTTCGACTCCCAGTGTCCCGGACATAAACTTTGGCTGTAAGCATTGGCCATTTTACTATTGCTATTAGTCTGTTGGTTGTTTCAATGTATAGTTTTCTATTCTCCCCCTTCCCCGGTCGCCTAGGATTGTGCTCAGTCGTCTGAACGTCAGACTGTGCGCCCAAGGCAGCACGTGGGCTGTTCGGGCGGCTTGAGTTAGATCCTATATCCACCAGCGCCTTGAGCAGCTATTGAGCTGAAAAAGCGCTATATAAGAATGATAAATAATAATAATTAGAAGTATGTATAGTAGTGTTAGAGCAAGAGTAAGATGCGGCGCTAAGCTTACAGATTATATTAACTGTTCGGCTGGTTTAAAGCAAGGAGATGTCTGCAGTCCGATTTTATTTTCCTTATTTATTAATGAATTAGCAGTGGAAGTAATTAATTGTGGCAGACATGGAGTAAATTTGGAGATTGAGGTTTTTGAACTGTTTATTCTCCTGTTAGCAGATGATGTGGTTCTCTTGGCAGAAACGGTTGTAGGGCTGCAGAACCAGTTGAATAACTTACAACGCACATCAGTTTCATTAGGCCTTAAAGTAAATGCAGACAAAAGTGACATTATTATATTTAGGAAAGGCGGATATTTAGGTGCAAGAGAAAGGTGGATGTTTGACGGTAATATTATGTCGGTTGTAAATGCTTATAAATACTTGGGTATTTATTTTTCAACGAAACTTAGCTTTTCAGCAGCATGTAAAGATCTAGCTAGCAGAGCTAAAAAAAGCACTTATTTGTGTAATACAGAAACTAAATGCATTTAACAACAAATCAGTAGAATTGTTTTTGAAGCTTTTTGATGTTCAAATACAGCCTATTATGCAGTATGGATCTGAAATTTGGGGGTTGGAGAAAGCAGCACAAAATTATGAAAAGGTTCATTTGTTTGCATTAAAAAAGTTTTTGGCTGTAGATATGCGCACACCTAATGACCTTGTATACGGAGAACTTAACAGATATCCTATCTCTATTAATTCTGTTGTTAATTGTGTTCGTTATTGGTTAAGATTAACACAGATGGAAGCGCATAGAATTCCGAGGAAAGCTTATTTAATACTGTATAATTTAGATGCTAGAGGAAAGATTACTTGGGTTTCTAAGGTACGATCATGTCTTTGTGAGAATGGTTTTGGCTATGTATGGATGAACCAAAGTGTTGGTAACATGAAAGAATTTTTACGTGCGTTTAAAGGACGCTTGATTGATTGTAGGTGGCAGAACTGGAATGAACATGTTAGTAATAGTGATAGATTTGCATTTTATAGAATGTTCAATCCTTCTATGCATTATATACCCGTTTATCTGCAATCGAATATAGATAAGCATATGAAATTTATTTTGACTAGATTTCGTTTTGGTGTGTCAGACCTAGCTGTGCATCATTACCGCTATCGGCAAGTGACTGATAGTGAGTTATTATGTCCCTTGTGTAAAGAATCAAGAGAGGACGAAGTGCATTTTGTATTACGCTGTCCATTTTTTGAAAATTTGAGAAAACAATGTATTGCTACTAAGTTTATTAGAAACCCAAACGCATTTAGCTTTAATATTTTGCTGTCATCCACAAGCCAAGAAACTGTTCGAAAGTTATGTATATTTTTGTACAAAGCGTTTAAAATGAGGGAGATAGCAATTTCGTAAGATTCACTGATTTGTTTCCTCTGATTGAGTGTTTGTTATACATGTATATGAAAATTCACTGTACACACCCCTTCAATAGGGGGCATAGGCCTTATACTGAATAAAACAATCGTAATCGTAATCGTAATCTCTCTTTATGTCATGGTAGGCCTTTATCAGTAAAAAAAAACACGAGAAAGCAACTCAAATTCTCTATTAGGCCTTGGATAAAATCCAATATTAGGCTAATTAGTCACTTTAAGTTAAACTTATTGGTTGTTGAAGTACATCATTCATTTAGTCATCTCGGCCAAAAGTACAGCCGAACACGCGTTCTACGAACACGTTTTCAGCGAACAACGCTTTTACCGAAGGGGAGGGGGGGAAAGGGGGTGGTGGGGGGGGGGGGAATCCCCTGCCAGAGTTGTTATTTGTTACAAAGAACTTTAAGAATACGGTTACAACGTAACTTCTCTTACATCGAATGTATTTTTTCTTCCGGACACCAAATTTTCACCTATGTAAGGAAGCCGAAGTACAAAAACATCCCTATCCTGTCCTATGTAAATTCACGCAAATGACTAAAAACGCACTTTTTTTTTCTTGTTTGTCATACGGAAATGTTGAAGCCCTTCAGGAGTCTGTTATATCAGTTTATAGTCCCCTCCCCTCCCGACAAGGATTTTCAGAGAGGAGACTCTAACTAGGAGTCTGTAGAATGATGCACATGCTTTATAGGCATGGTACTTCTTGTAGCCGAGCGGAGTATTTGACTCTCACTTCTCGGCCACGACCTTGAGAACACGGCCCGACCCGAAATGTTATTTTCATTTATCCCTCATAAGAGAGACTTAAAAAATATATAGTAAACCGGTTTGCCGGCTACTAGTGCGACGACACTTTCTACAAGTCACTGCCACTGACTTGCATAAAATGCCTGCCGACAATGTAGTCCTGCTCACCACCAAAAACAGAAGACGAATGGCTAGGCGGGGAGAACATATGTCGTGTCGCCTTGTCCTGCGTAACCCAATGGCCACACCTAAGGATTCTGCACAGCAATCTCTCTCCCAAGCGTGATCCAGTGGCCTCCCATTCCGCCACAAACAAGGTGGTGGGCACTATCCGGAAAACCGGTTTACTAGCAGCACGCTTCACCGCCTTACAGGGAAAAATATTTTTATGTCTCTATTACACGAAAATAAGATTTCGGTCGGGTGCGTTCCAGACATACCTGTGGGTGGATGTGTGGGTGGGTTTGTTAGTGGGATATCGTTCAATTACATTTTTTTGTTTGTATTTGTTTTTAATGGGTTTTTTTGTTTTATTTCGAAGAGAATGGTGGTGTTCGTGTGATTACTATTAACATTTATGCATCTAGATTATGTTCAAATGTCATGTACGACTGCCTGGATATGCCGAGGTCGCTGGATGCAACACAAGAACATGTGTGTGCGTGCACTTTAGTTTTCGTGACCATTGTGGATGCGTTTGGTGATAATGCATTTATCTTTCTTTAAAAGGTCAAATATAGTTTGTGCAAAACATTCTATGCACAAACAAACAATTTTACTTTTTAAAGAGAGATTTTCTGCACATCTAAATCTAAAGATCTATTTATTTCTAGTCCGAACGCCGTGATCCTCTATACGGTTTAGTTTCTGCTGATATCAAATGGAAACACTTATGACGACCTACTAGCACCAAAACCGAGAGTTACCATTATCACGAGACGTGTTCTGTTTAATTTACAGAGATACCGATAATCTACAAGGTTAATTAATAATTATCAGTATTTACCACGCCTTCTTAACGCCAAAACGTAATAAGTACAAATATCATGAGATAATATGATTTTAACAAATTACAATTATCAATGGATAATTACAATTATCATTGAAAATTTACAAATATCTTCGCGTGATCATGTTTAATTTTCAGTTTTGGCTCCAGCAATCCGTCTGGAAATGGGCCAAAACCAAAAATTTTAATTTTCATTTGATAATTTAAATGTTTATGTATTAATTGTAAATATGTTATTGATATTTGTAATTATCACATTATATTTATAATTATCAGGTTTTGATGCTAGCAGGCCCTCATATGTGAATTACACAGACCACGTCTTAATTACTAATATCACTAATACCTGTAAATGCACGCTTTGGCGCTAGCAATCCGCCTTAGTCAGAACTAAGCATGATCACGTAAATATTGTAATTTTGAAGTGAAAATTGTAATTATTATGTGATAATTACAATTTTCGGTTTGGGCGCATTTCCAGGCGGATTGCTATATCCAAAACTGAAAATTAAACATGATCACGCGAAGATATTCATAATGTTTTAATGAGAATTGTAATTATCCCTTGATAATTAATTGTAAATATCCCATGATATTTACAATTATTTCATGATATTTGTAATTATCTTATGATATTTGCAATTAACAAGTTTTGGCGCTAGTAGGCCATCATAAACACTGCTCGTCGATCTAGATCTACACGAACATAATTATGTCAACAACAAATGGCTAAAGGCCCGGTCTCAGTGGCCGATGGACACAAAACGTATGCAAAAAGGACACAGCAGACGAGCAAAATTTCGGGGGTAGCTCCATCCGGTTTCATCCGCTCCAAAATTGGAAAAAATCGGCGAACATTTGCGAAAACAGAACGGAAAATAACGGAAGTGGGTAGTATGTGGCGGGGATGCTAAACGGATGTTCATAGGATGCCTAGAGGATGAAAGTGGATGACAGCTTCGAAGGGGTAACCGGGGATAATGGCGAAGCAGACGCATAGCGGAAAGAGCGGATGCATAGCGGATGAAGCGGATGCATCAAGTACGCCTAACGGAAACAAATGGGACGCCGCGCGGATGAATATCAGATACAAACCGTTCTCTGCGCATGCTGGGGGTATGAATTGCGTCATCTCCGTGGTTATAAAAGAATGCAACACGCACGCAGTCAGCAAATCTTGTCCCCTATACGCATTGTCTCCGGGGACGTTAATTTAATCACTGAACTGAACTGAACTGAACTGCAGTCAGCATACAGCGGAAAGACGTGCTGGCGGCTACATCGATATATTTTATTAAAACCATGGTGCGTCAGTCAGGCAAGAAACAGAAGTCCCTGCCTACTCGTTCAAGCCCTGGCAAGGTGAAAAAGGCCAGAACCAGAACCCCACCCCCTGACACTGACTCTGATGGTGAAGCTGCTCCTTCATGGTGGACCAGCCCCAAAGCCTTCAAGTCCCTCAAAGTCCTGCTGCTGAAGGTCATTTTGTTCAAGAACCTGAAGGCCCTGATGCTCAAGCCCGAGAAGGCTCTGAACAAGGTACTGAAGGCCCTGATGTTCAAGCCCATGAAGGCCCCGCTGAAGCCTCTGAAGGCATGAACAAGCTCCAGTGAGAGGGATGAAGAGGCAAGGGAAGAAGAAGGGAGAGAGGAAACAGTACACTGTTTCCGAAGAGCATGAGGACGATGTGCTGGAATGGCTGAGGGAGAACGAGTACCTTTGGAGAAAGGGCCACAGATTGTATCGGGACACCAAGAAGAAACAGGCAGCTTGGAGAGACAAGTACACTGTTTCCGAAGAGCATGAGGACGATGTGCTGGAATGGCTGAGGGAGAACGAGTACCTTTGGAGAAATGGCCACAGACTGTATCGGGACACCAAGAAGAAACAGGCGGCTTGGAGAGACAAGGCAGAGAGCCTGGGGTACACTGCAGAAGTACTTCAAGGATGGTGGAAGCACATGCACTCCTGGTATGGGAAGCTACACCTCAAGAAATCTGGGCAGGCCGCCGGCAAGCTCACTGACCGGGAGAAGTACGTCATGGCCAAATGCAGTTTCCTGGAGGGTGAGATCCACCTCAGATACCAATCTTCTGCAAGTTGTCTCCAGCCTTGTTCAGTGGTGGGGCACCCGAGGAGCTCGTCCGCGTATTCTTCAATGATGGCCTGTACAACTTCTCTCACGACATTGCTGATGCTGTTGTGTGGCACCCTCCATGCATACTGCATGTTTGTTGATGCTTGGCTTGGTCAATCTGGGTCTCAGACGCTCTACAAGTTCGTCAAACATGGCTGGTGGCATCCTCATGAAGTGATGGAATGCACGAGGGTCTTCATTCCTCAACTCCACCATCACCTGGTGATACAGTCCAAACTCCATTCTTCTCTCGATCCATCCTCGGACCCACACAGCTTTTTGACGTCTTCTTCTTCTCCTTCTGTCTAAAACTTGAGACAGTCTGAACAGGTTGTGGTTCTGCTGTTGAATGAGCGCAGCTATCAGATGGACTCTTTGATCATCCATGGTGGAGAACAATTAATGATGCTGAAGACCCAGACCGAGGGTGATGAGGTCTGTACACCACAGCTGCTCGACCCATACTGAGATCCAGATGATTTTCTCCTCCATTTTATATAAAATATCGGGAGTCCGCAAATTGTTCTTCTACATGCTCTGGACATCCTAAATATAATAGATACATCCCAGATACAAACGCTGTGTCTGTTTAGAATACTTTATATACGAGATGCATACGCAGGGATCAGTTTACTAGAGCGCCCTGCGCCATTGACGCATAAAAATTAAAAATGACCCATCTACAATTCTTGCCAGGGGCCGAATGGCGCTTCGATTTTTGGTACCAATGCGCCACCACAATAACAGTGCACTGTATTGGAGGCGACAAACGTGCTTTTGCTAAGGCAAGTTCAGCGATTGGCTATGAGGGCCCGGATGTTGATCTTTCAGCCAATAAGAAGTGTTGTACGATTCTTCCAAATCAGAATTTGCTATCGTCTGCGCGTATGTTGTGTCCGTGCAAGGAGGATTTTGTGTTTTTCTTTGTGCTGCTTTGAAAATGCCCCCTCCCCCCCCCCCCCCCCCCCCAAAAAAAAAAAAAAAAAAAAAAAAAAAAAAAACACCTACACTTGAGGTAGGACAGTCTAGACTGTCGTTTGCTGCTGTTAAACCACAGTCTACCGCTGCTAATCCTACGCAAGATGATTGTGTGAGCCCCGAGTCAACTCAAAATACTGATCCCTGTTCTGGTTAGTGTTTTGTTGGTAAACATGCTTCACAACACATGCACACACACAATAATCTATTTTGTTTTAATTTCTGTAATAATATCTCCAGGTTATCTTTTACATGTAGGTAAATTACTGCTGAAATCATGGCCCATTGAAATTTGATCTGAGGGGCCCAATGGCCCATAGCTTTTTTGTGTCAGGCTGAACCCTGCATACGCTTACATCCTTTCTATTTCCGTGCTACTAACAATGTATAGACGTTCAATGTACCTTATTTTTCCTTCCTCTTTACCCCTTGGGGTCATGAGCAATCTTGTCACTGTAGATTGTTCTAACCTATAAAGGGAACAATGAAAGCCCCAGTTGAAAACCTGTCTTGCCTTTGTAGGCATGACTAATTCACTGCGGCAACAGTTCCCCCCGTTGGAGTGCCGGGGGTTTCAGTATAAATAGTATCCCCACTTTCTGGAAATTTAGTGCTTTAAATTTTCACTGTCGCTGTCTTCATCATTTGCTCTTTCCCATTCCTGATCTGTCCTATCACTCTGCTATACTTTCTTCTTCTTCGCTAGATCAATGACCTACCTTTTTTCTTGAAAACTCTTCCTGGACAAGACTCCTTGTTTGTGTATGAGGTCTGTTGGATCAGCTTGGGAGTGTTGGACGCTTTCTGCCGGGTGGTCACTAGGGCTTCCTATGATTGTATTATTTCGCACTATAGGCATTTTATATGTATGTGTTTTGTTGATGATTTATAATGATGGTTGTATTCTATTTTGTTTTTGTAACCGGGGTGTTCGCGTAGTTGAGGTCAACCCTCAGCCGTCCCCCGCGTGGGATGTCTTTATTGTAAAGTGACTGGCCGGTGGAGGGCATTCAATTTTCCCACTAGGGTTGTTTCGGCCGATCTTTTATGCGGATCGGGGGTTGTCCGGTCCTGATTTGGCTCGGAAGAGTCCGCTGGACCTAAAGCAACAATAAATCAATCAATCAATCCTTCCTCTTTCCGTTTTCACCTGCAGCGGATGCGAGTCGCGAGGATCCCCAGAGGATGCAGAGAGGATACAGCGGACGTTTAACGGATGTTTACGAACATAGTACGTTTGCTGCTCGTTTGTGTCGCGGATTTACATCGCACGTTCATTCGTTCTAAAAGTTTTGTGCAGCTCAAAACATTTTGCGCGGATGAAATCACAGTGGACGGATGCTCAATGGATAGAGCGTATGAAACACGAATGCAATGAGTACACAACGGATGCATAGCGGTTTCCAACGGATGGCAAGATTATTTTTACGTTTTACATCCTCTTTGCATCCGCAAGTGCACTAACACCTGTTACTAACACAATGAATTCACTTGCTAGTGATTGTTTTACACTACATGGGAGCAAGCGAATAAAAAACAAGAGGCAATATAATATTTATAATGCATTTTTATATCATCGTTAGCTCTGATCCATCCGGATGGCGAACTTGTTTTTTCCAACCTAGTTCCAGTCATTCGCCGAAAAAGGCAATTACCGAAGTCGAACGAAGCTCTCCGAGTCGAGCGAAGCTATCCGATGTTTTACGAACGAATGCTTGCAGGACTACGTGAAACCACAGGCTGGGAAGTCTCGTCTTTCGTAGAAATACTACGTACGTATGTAGGAGGCCCACGAGTTTACAAAGACGAAAGAAAAGACTTCAGAGCCTGTGGTGAAACATCCGTGCATAAAAATAGCCGCTGTTGCTTCTAGATCTAATTCTGTTTTGATCTGCACAGCTTCAAGCTGTAAGTCAAGTCGAGATTCGTATTTTGAAGCAGTTAGTATTATTATTATTGTTTTATGATGATTAATATACTGACACAATTAGTATTAAAGAGTAAAAATAATACATAACACATAATGCACACGCACAACGATATTATTTTCCTATCTATATCAACAATAAAACCATGACAAAATTTCAAAGCGCTATGGATACGTTGATGTCCCTTCAGCACAACAAGGCAAAGCAAGGTTATAATGGTCTCAAAAAACAGTGACATTTTTATAGCAAGCTCTGCAGCAATTATTTATTTAATTAATATCATTCTTTTTAACTGATACAGTAAATTTGTTATTTGTATTTCAATGATATGTATTTTAATGAGAAACACGTATTAAAAAAATGTTGCGTGGCAGGCGGAAATTTTCATAAATCATCTGAAAACTTTGGTAAATCGATAAGAAAAAATAACCAGTAACACCATCTGAATATTTCGGGTTACACCCAACTTCAGCAAAAACAAACAAAACGTCACTGACCATATTTACACCCACAGCAGCACACTATTCTTTTAAATGAAAAAAAAAAGATGAAGATTTCGCTTAGCCTACTCGTCTTTTTCCGGAAATTTAAAGATTCGAATATTACAAAGTATAGGCCTGAAATATTATTAATTAGAATAGATATAGTTTATACATTTATTTACGTATAAAACAAACAATACAGGTCTAATAATTGTATTCAGTAGTGAGCTTCTTCGCTGCGCGGAGACTGACTTATAATAATATATTGTAGATTAAGCCTATGTATACTGTATAACATTGTCTACATGGTTTTAGGCAGGAAATGGGGAATGCAATTATTAGCCTACTGCTGAGAACTAACAAAATGCAAATCAAGGAACGCAACTATTAAATATGGTCGATTATAATTATGCTGATCTTAACAAAGTATACCGTTGCGAAATGCTAATCGAACAGAATTAGAAGCAACAGCGATCATTTTTAATGTTTAACTAGTCGTAGTCATGCAAGCATCATTTCGTAACACATCGGAGAGCTTCGTTCGACTTCGGTGATTGCCTTTTTCGGCGAATGACTGGAACTAGGTTGGAAAAAACAAGTTTGCATCCGGATGTCATAGAACACTTTTGCACTTTTCACGCTTGTTTCTTCACAAACATATGCTGTCACATCATCACCCGGCTAAGCGATTTCGTTCTAGTACTTGTAGCATATGTCCAATGATTTTAAAAAAAAAAACAAATTTAAAAAATTCTTGGGTAAAATAAGAATAAGACGATTTTGCTTCTAATGTAAGAATTTTCTCTTTCAAAATTGTCTAGCTCGCTTCTACCGATCACAATTTATTTTCGAAGAAGCTGAAGTAATTTCATCATTAACACGACTTCAGAATTATAGACGACTCTTGGCTTCATAACGTCATGAAAGATTTAATCCAAAAGCATTTGTCTGGGCTGAGAATAAAGATCTGAAATTCAGCGCCAAAATCGCCCGCGATCCGCAATCACGAACTTCGATTTTGGAATGTCGTAAATTGGAAGTTTTCGGGTTGATATTTACACAAATACTGATAAATATCGCACGAAAGAAAGTTTTGTGCACTAAATTGGCGCGTTCAAACAACACACCCACACACACACTCACACAACGGCGTCCAAACAGGCAGGGGCGTCCAATTAGGCCTGCACAGCTGAAACTGAACCCTCCAATGCTCGCGAGAACAGGTCTCTAGCCTCAAAAATACAACACAACTACAATACTACCGAACCGAGTGATAATTACAGTGGAGAGAGTCCCTGTGTGAAAACGATCTAACTGATTTGATTCTTTTATTGTAAGGGCTCTTTGGTCGTTCTTGCAGAACGCTCTTTTCGCTCAAGAGCCGCCCAGAGCGGTTGGGTGAAACAGGGATCAAAACTCCAGCCGCCAGACGCGCCCCCTAGCTGCCTAATATAGGCGCACCGTATGACGCCCAAGACGACTAATGCATGCACAGACCCTATGCGACAGGGAATGGAAGAAAAAAGGAGACCTAGTGATTGCTGGGTGTTTGTTAACTGGCACTCATCTTGTCTAGCACATACGCGTCAGGATCTTTAAAAATACAAAGTCCGTGTGGTGGAATTCCCGCGTGCACAGACTTTACCTCGGCTGATACTCTTCGTCCCAACATTTTGAGAACTGCCAATACACTGACATCCTGGTTCCAAGAACCTCCTGGTTCGTTATAACTTAAGCCTGTGTTGCGACCGACATGTGAGACGCGTAGGTGGGACGTAACTAACCTGCCCATTCACTTAAACATTTAACATACAGTCTTGCCGTTTGTCAAATTTGTATCAGCCTGCAATTACCAACGCTGAATTACTTTCCTGTCCACTTTCAAAGTGTTAGGCCTATAATGCAAACAGTGGTTTCATTGTGTTTGTTTCAAACATGGCCGTATAATAAAAGAAAGTAGTTCTATTGGCAAATAAATTTGAAATTTTGTACACAGACATACACACGCACACACACACACGCACACGCACACACACCCACACACATTTAAAGCAGTTACCCATACTGACGACGCCAAAACGAAGAACCACCCTTCACACATTCAGAGGCAAGCTACATCTATAGTAATGATACTGCTTCCGATCCTTATTTATATATAATGCAGAAGATCAGATTGCAGCTGTGTTGTTTAAACGGCCGTTATTTTAAAAGGCCCCAAATCGAAAGTTTTGTTTACGTTTGGCCAAAAGGGGTGGGTTTACCCTAACTTCACATTGTTATTACATTAAACAATGATAAAGACGGTTTCCGTTGTTCAAACTAACCGCTTTAATTTGAATTTTCCATTTTGGTTGTGACAGGGAGTGATCTCCCCTGTTTTAACGGTACATCAGTACCATAGCCCTGTGACCTTTGACACTATTTTTAAGTGAACCACACGGCTTGAATAGTGCGCCTTCTATTTTATCAACCTCAAGCGATGAGGGTGGCCTCATGGCGCAGTGGATTAGTCGCCGGTTTCCTATGCCGAAGGTCGCGGGTTCGATTCCCGCAAGGGGCGAACGTATGTGACTTAGGTATGAGGCTATTGAGGTCACCGAGGGTTTTCTGCGGGCACTCCGGTTTCCTCCCTCCCTTCAATAATGGTACTGGAAGCGGGTCAATATAAAATTTCAAAAATAAAAATTCGAATTTCTTTCCGTCTTCCGTCTTCCGTCTTCCCTGCCTTTACACTGCCTGTTTGAGTGATAGATGTGTATTTGTTGTGTGTATGTGTGAGGGTGGATGAGACAGGTGAGCGTGTATGTTGGTACAGATCGCCGCGCTTTGAGCCTGACTGATTTTGGGAAAGGCGCGTATATTTAGCATCCATTATTATTATTATTATTATTATTATTATTATTATTATTATTATTATTATTATTATTATTATTATTAATCTTACGAGTATTTTTTTGTTCACAGGCTTCGGTAGATGCTGTTATAAGCTCAAGAATGTTGGCTGGCCGTACCGTTGCTCTTAATAGGTAGAAAGTACGGAATTCTTTTTTTAAGCAACAACTATAGTTTGGAAAGTTATTTTAATGTTGCACGTTTCTTTCTTTTTGTGGGGCAATACTCACTGTGAATATTAAAAGGATCTGTCGATGGCCTTGGTCGAAATGGGTCTCTTTAAAGGTAGAGAGTGTGCAGGTGTCTTTTCCTATAACGTCTACACATGCACGCTCTAACATACAAGTCAAGCGATACTGTATTAAATCAATGTTGCGGCGGCCAACCCTCGGTCCGATTGCCACAGACTCTAAAGGTTAGGGTGTTTTACGCTGTAAGAGTTATAATATCAATTGCCATGGTGCTTTTTAAAAACTCTCAGCTTTACCTTCGTCTCCAGTGTTCCACCCCAGCCCTTACCCCCACACCCCTCCCCCCAGTCCCAACCCCTCCCAACGCCCATTAACATCACCATCACCATACCCAGCCCACTCTTTCGGAATAAGTGTTTAAAAAACGATGTCACTATGACATCATTAGAGCTTATTACGGAAAGAGGGGGAACTTCCATTATGTCATATACAAAAATGCGAGACGCTCTCACGGATTATTTCCCTTTGCTCGGGCTGGCTATATTTCATCATCTGCTATATGAATGATCTGTGCGTGGTAACTTATTGAGCCTATGCCATTGCAAAAGAACATTTTTATGGCAACGTTTGCAAAAACCAAATTTTTAACCATCGTTATTATTAACATTCCGCTACTGCTGTCTTTTTTTAAATGTTTACTTATTGACATTTATTAGGTGCTTTTATGCTGCTTATGTTTGTATGTCATAGGTTCGTTTTCTGCCCTGGAATTTATTATTTTTTAATCAACGACAGATATTTTAAAATTAAAATATGCATGACAGACTGTTTCATTTATCCGAAACTGTGTAAATCCGTAATCGTGAGAGAGAGAGAGAGTGAGAGAGAGAGTGAGAGAGAGGGGGGGTTGGGGGAAGAGAGAGCTCTGTCATTCAATCAATTAATCACAATAAAGCACAATAACAAAATGTTTCACTAAAAGTGTGAATTTAATTTATATCAGGTGTACCCCTACACCCCAACCCTCTTACCTCCCACATCACTGGCTTAATAACATTAGTCACTTCATGGAAAATAATTAATTAATCAGACAGAACAATCAGAACCTAGACTACAACATTCCACGCAATATAGATCTTATGCGCAGAAATTCACAGATCACGACAAGGACTGAGTTTCTACATTAGTTTTTTTTCCCGTTTACACTCAAACGAAAAGGGATTACAACAGATCAAGGACCATTTTTGTGCCTAGGTAAGGGGTTATCTTGCACAGTATTTGATCACGAGGAGAAAACAGACTTAGTCTAATTTAACTTGTTAACATAAGCAGTTTGACGAAGCAATCTATCTATCTATCTATCTATCTATCTATCTATCTATCTATCTATCTATCTATCTATCTATCTATCTATCTATCTATCTATCTTTTACGTTTGAGACGCCCACGATAGATCCGATCGTTTTGTTTTGCAAAGCATGCAGTAACTGAGTGTATTTACCTTTGATTTGATTTTGCGTTGTTGTTGAAGCTTAGTATACTGTTGATAATTTTTCGTTGGTCGATATTAATGGAGAATTTTCTAGGAATGCTTGTTTACTATCGATCGAAGCGTGTACTTTGGAACTTTGTTCTATTATTAAACAAACAATACAACAGTCAATATTAAATTAGGCTCCTAGCCGAGGGGTTGGCCGTATAGCCAGACAAGGGATAGATAGGGATACACAATATATGCATGAAACAGCATGAACGGCACTATATTAATTCAACATAAACATAAAAAAGACATTAGCATCTAACTGCAAACAATAACAATAACATATTGGCTACTGAATAAAAAGACAGTAAATCAACTATTTTTAACTCGTACATACCTCGTAAATATGCAATCAACGAAACACACACGCACACACCCACACCCACACCCACACACACACAAACACACACGACAAGCGCATAAAGATGCCAGATAAAACAAAAACAACAGTCATAATAAAAATAAAATAACAATCACAAGAATGCAAAAACAGTGAAGCACACACACATGACCACCAAACAGTATTGACGCACTTGGGGAAAAAAAAGCCAACTACTCAAAAAAGCGATAATATGATTCCAATAAAACGACTTAAATTCATTAGTTTGCGTTTCGACATAGCGTTAATTAGCTGCTTTAATTTGATGACATTCGGGCGATTCTTAACATTTTGTGACAAAAGGAAAATTCTGTTGTCTTTAAGAAGGGGATTAGTACAATTAAACAAATAATGGAATTCATCACCTATTTCATTTAGGTCACACAAAGAACACAGCCTTTCTTCTCGAGGAATATTTATATATCTTTGAGTTTGAATCGGAAGTTTATGGCAACGGAGTCTAAACTTTAACAGGTTTATTCTAAAAAAAGGTGACAAATTAATTAAATAATCCTCAAAACAAAACATTTCCTTAAACATTCAATATGTAATACAACTGCTATGCTCATTTATATCCTGCCGCCAGATTTGCAAAAAATTGGTCTCTCAGGCGTTGTTTAACTAGGTTCTTAAAATAGCTCAAAGAATAACTACAACCACGCAACCATATGAAAGACAGACCGAGATCGTTCAGAAGGCATAGATAACCAAGATAATTTATACTCACTATTAAAAAATAAATAAGAGCACAGACGAAACATAAGCACTGAAATTTTGTGGAATCGTTACAACAATCGATACACAATTTATACCAAAAGCAAAGTAACCTACATTTGGCATCCAAAGAGACAGAAATACAGCCAACCTCACCTAAAACCATTCAAATCGGCGTGCTAGTTTTTACGTTAAGGATCATTTTTTTAAATTTCAGCTGCAATCTCTCCCATATTTCTATTTTTTTCGTGAGCCCACACTTCACAGTTGTACAACAGAATCGGTTTAACACATTTATCAAAGAGGTCTAGCTGGATATCAAGCGGCAAATCTAACTTTCTACACTTCCTTAAAAGTGCACACATCGCTTGTTCATCTCACACACTCTGGGCTTTCAAGTTCTTTTGAAATGTATTGTTATATTTAAAGAGAGTACCTAAATATTTGTATTCCCAAACAATTTCAATGTAGATAAATCTAGTGGTAGCTACGAGATGCTTGTAACCTAAATAAAGTTATATGACGTAAGACAGTGCATAGTTCTGATGACGAATTTTATTCTAATTGGATGTAATTGCGTCACGCTGCAATGTTCGAACGTTCTCTAGATTATACAAAAACTATATAGACCTAGGTGATGCACTGTGTCTGAAGTTGAGAGTTGAAAAGTTGAGAGTGAAAAAAGCGATTGAGCGATCTTGTATGCAGTTGTTGATGTACGCTGAATAAAGTTGGAAAACTTCATACGACGACTCCTGCCTTGTTGCTGAGTGGACAGGTTTCGTGGATAAACGAATCTGAGTTACACTTATCAGGATTCAAGAATCGGGGCTGAATCAACTACTGATTTAAAAAAAACGACAACAGTTTAACACAATCTATTTGTCTATCTATCTATCTATCTATCTATCTATCTATCTATCTATCTATCTATCTATCTATCTATCTATCTATCTATCTATCTATCTATCTAACTATCTAACTATCTATCTATCTATCTCTATTGCTGTCCAGTTGGCCCGTCCGAATTAGCATGGTCACTAGGGCTTCCTATGATGTTATTATTTAGCACTATAGGCATTTTATATGTATGTGTTTTGTTGATGATTTATAATGATGTTTGTATTCTATTTTGTTTTTGTAACCGGGTGTTCGAGTAGTTGGGGTAAAGCCTCAGCCGTCCCCTGCGTGGGATGTCTTTATTGAAAAGTGACCGGCCGGTGGAGGGCATTCAATTTTCCCATTAGGGTTGTCTCGGCGGATCTTTTATGCGGATTGGGGGTTTTCCGGTCCTGATTTGGCTCGGAAGAGTCCGCTGGACCTAAAGCAACAATCAATCAATCAATCAAAACCTGGCAGAAAGCGTCCAATATTCCCAAGCTGATCCAGCAGACCTCATACACAAACAAGGAGTCTTGTCCCGGGAGAGTTTTCAAGAAAAAAGGTAGGAGACTGGTCTAGCGAAGAAGACGATAGTATAGCAGATTGATAGAAAAGAGCAGGAATGAGAAAGAGCAAATGAGAAAGACAGCGACAGTGGGAATTTAAAGCACTAAATTTCCAGAAAGTGGGGATACTATTTATACTGAAACCCCCGGCACCCCAACGGGGGTAAAGGAGATGTAAGACCAGATATTTAAACATACATCGTAGCAAGAAGAAAGGAAATGTGTTTTCAGGTTTCTGCGAAATACAGCACTTACCAGTTCTATGGAGCTGCTTAAACACACAAATAGTCGCACTACAATGCACACCAGATAATTTCAAATCCACTTATTAATGAAAGATGGCTACAATTGTCAAGTTGTATTATTCCGAAGTCCCCCATACGCTATTGTGTCCGGGGACGGTAATCTACCTACTGACTGACTGAAGTTGTATTATACGCTTATGTGTCCAGGGATGTTAATCTATATAACTAAGTTGTATCATGGGTTCGGTCTATCTTTGCCTTTCTTGAAAAATAACACACAATCAGATATCTTCAACTAAAAATAGAAATTAATCAAAAAGAGAAAATAAAAACTCATAACTTTCATGATAAAAGCAACACTTTTCAGTTTTATTAATAAAAAAAACCTGTATCAAGTACTCAGATCTTCAAATATCGGATATATTCAAGTCCCTATACTATATATGTCCCAAAAGTCCTGACATTATTCGACATCCACAGTACTCGACCGCTAAGTAGGTGTGATGATATCCTGGAGAAGATACGATTATCTTACAAGGGGTGTAAGATCTGTAGATAGATCGGGCATTAAGCTACCTCTATCAGACGTTCTTAGCCAAGATTCCTAAGCGATGTGAGAGACTAATCACGGTGCTTGGTGACATGAAAATTGATATTTGATCTCGGGTTTTAAAGTATCCTTGGCTCACTTTAAGAAATGATTTTCGCTAGTCAAATGACTTGTTTAACAATAAACATAGAATGACACCAGTCGTATGTATGTGATTTCAACTTTTATATGTTCAACACAAATTCTAACATGACTTTAATTAAATGTAAATTAATAACTATACTGTTCAATGTGCTGGGAAAATGGTTTAGCCGGTCTTCTTCATCACGTGCTACAAAGTTATATGTTTGGTGGTCTAATATTGTTCCAAGTATTTTTGACATCAGTTGCAGTTGAGATGGGACTTAGCTCTCAGTTTCTGTGAGTGTTGGAGTCTGGTGGTCACTCTGAGGGAGTCTGGTCATTCTCATGATGATCGAGCGAGTCTGGGAGCTACGGGGCCGGAAGTGGCGAGGTAGATTCTAGGTGATCTCTTTATTTTCCACGGGAGCAAGCGTAAGGCGTTGACTCCACAAACCGTCCCAGAGCTGAGCTGCAAAATCCAGAACTTATTTTGGCAGCTAGTGAAGTAGATGTCAACACCATGTCCACCACCTTCAACTCAGCTGTGACAGATGCCGCCACTGAGATCCTTGGCAAGCACCGCCCAAAGAAGAAGCCGTGGATCACACCTGAACTTTTGGACTGGTGTGATAAACAAAGAGAGATGAAAAATAAAAAGAACACCTCACAGGGAGCGGATGCCTACCGAAAAATCAACACTGACATCCGAAAAGGCATGCGCTCAGCAAAGAGAACTGGATAAAATATCAATGCCAGGAAATAGAAAACAATCTGAAAAAGAACAACAGCAAGAAAGCCTATTAGACTGTGAAGAGGCTGACAAGTGTTAAACAGCCCAAGGTCTCCATGATCCAAAGCAAGTCTGGCATATGCCTTACAGAAGAACAAGATAGATAGATTGGATTGGATTGGATAGATGGACAGAGTTCTGCTCTGACCTTTACAACCACACACCAAACGAAGACCCATCAGTTCTAGCATGTCCCGAGAACAGAGAAGAAGGAGAAATCCTCCCAATTCTCCGAGAAGAAGTTGAGGCAGCAGTGCAGTCGCTGAAGAAAGGGAAGTCAGCGGGAGTGGACAACATCCCCGCGGAACTGCTTCAAGCAGGAGGAGAAGCGATGATTGACGCCCTCACCATTATCTGTAACAAGATCGGGCGGAGTGGTGAGTGGCCTACACCATGGACCCAGTCGCGTATCATCACTCTTCCCAATAAAGGTATTCTTCAGGAGTGTGAAAATTACCGCACCATCAGCCTCATCAGCCATCCCAGCAAGGTCCTCCTGAAAATAATATTCAACAGGTAGAAACCCCAAGCTGAGCAAAACATATGACTCTCTCCAATACACTTCAACCTCTTCCTAGAGCGCATCATGTCAGATGCCTTTGCAGATCACTACGGCACAGTAAGCATAGGGGGTAGAGCAATCTCCAACCTTCGTTTTGCGGATGGCATTGATGGATTGGCTGGAGAAGAACAAGAACTTAAACAGCTGGTACAGAGGCTTGACACCATCTCCAGAGCTTATGGAATGGAAATAAGTGCAGAGAAGACCAAAATGATGGCCAACAACATCAATGGCATCAACATGGACATCAAAGTCCAAGGCCAATCCCTCATCACAGTGCATAGCTTCAAATATTTAGGAGCCATTGTATCAAAAATTTCCTCCGTGGAAGTGCCGGAGGTTTCAGTATAAATAGTATCCCCACTTTCTGGAAATTTAATGCTTTAAATTCTCACTGTCGCTGTCTTTCTCCTTTGTTCTTTCTCATTCCTACTCTGTTCTATCAATCTACTATACTATCTTCTTCTTCGCTAGACAAGTCACCCACCTTTTTTTCTTGAAAACTCTTCCAGACAATACTCCTCATTTGTGTATGAGGTCTGTTGGATCAGCTTGGGAATATTGGACGCTTTCTGCCAAATGGACACTGGGGCTTCCTATGATGTTATTATTTGGCAATGTAGGCATTTTATATGTATGTGTTTTGTTGATATTGTATAATGATGTTTGTATTTTATTTTGTTTTTGTAAATGGGGGTTCGATAAATTAGAGTATAGCCTCAGTGTCCCCTGCATGGGATGTCTTTATTGTAAAGTGACCGGCTGGTAGATTGCCTTCAGTGTTACCACTATGGTTGTTTCGGCAGATCTTTTATGCGGATCAGGGGTGAGTCCTCTTTCACTTCTCTGGTCCTGATTTGGCTCGGAAGAGTCCGCTGGACCTAAAGCAATAACCATGTAATTTAATGTATCAGACAATGCGTCCCGACAGGAAGTCCTCTCCAGGATCGCAAAAACAACTGCTGCCCTGGCAAGGTTGAAGCCCATTTGGAAAGACAAGACCACCAGTCTACATTCCAAGGTAAGGCTGCTGCGCTCCCTTGTCATCTCCATCTTCCTATACGCTTGCGAAACATGGACCTTCACAGCAGATCTACAACTAAGACTACAAAGCATGGAGATGAGGTGCTACAGAAGACTTCTGTGCGTTTCCTATACCCAGCATATCACCAGTGACGAAGTCCGACAGACCATCAAACAAGCCATTGGACAATACGATGACCTGCTCACAGTGGTGAAGAAACGGAAACTCCGATGGTATGGTATGGCCACATCACACAATCATCAGGCCTTCCAAAGACCATTCTGCAAGGCACAGTGCAAGGAGTTAGAAGAAGAGGGAGACCGAAAAAGAGGTGGGAGGACGACATTCGAGAATGGACTGGCTTGACACTGAGCGAAGCCATGAGGGTTGCTGAGGACAGCGAAAGATGGAGTATGCTGGTTAAACGATCATCTGTGATGCCTCTACGACCTCAGAATTACGGGATAGGATAGATAGGATAGGATAGGATAGGCTACTTCTAATTTTCACTGTGTTATTCTGGATTCTGTTCATGACAGACACGCTAATTTGAATATTTATATTTTATGATTTAATTGTTGAAAATATAATATTGACACTAAATTTGTAATGCATAAAATGTTTTTATAATTGAAGACCCTAGGATTAAGAGTACCTAAGTCAAATTTTTGCATATTTGGAGTTGATTGCAGAAAATGGTCCTCCTATGTGTGCTAAGTCCACCCACTTAATTGTGAATCATTAAGAAGTGCCTAAGTCGTCCCGCTTTGAAAAAGGCTTGGTGTCAGGTTTTCTCACAACAGGTACTCAAGTCTAGTTTTTTTTTTTTTAACGAAAAGTACCTTAGTCCTTGGAAAGAACGTGTGGTAATCATTTGAAAATTTATACAGACGGATCTGTGTCTGAAACTTTACTTGCTGGAGCCGGTTTTACTATTCATGATCTAAAAATAAAAAAATCGTATTATGTTGGTAAGATGTATCAATTTTCACAGCAGATTTGTGTGCCATTTTAATGGCTTTGGACACTATTAGCAACACCCTATTGCCTTTTCTAACATAGTTTTACGTGTTGATTCTAAAGGTGTTCTAAAAGCCCTTCAAAATTGGTATTGTAAAACTAGATCAGACATTATTTTCGATATTAGATCATTAATTCATGCTATTATGTCAAATGGTGTAGGAATATCTTTTTGTTGGGTTCCTTCACATTGTGGCATTTATTTTAATGGAGTTGTGGATACTTTAGCAAAGGAAGGGTCATTCTCAGTAAATGAAAACTACATTGTTAGACCATCTGCATCGGAACTTATTTCGTTGGTAGAAAGATCAATGTACTCCACCTTATCACAAAGTACTGGAATAGATCATTACTCATTTTCTAGAAACTTATGTAGAATAATCAATAAGCTAAGAGTCAACTCATGGAATACTAAATGTTTAGCTAATGCTATGTGTCCATGTTCTCAACCAATTTCCGTTGAACATCTGTTAAAAACTTGCACCATATTAACTTCACAATATTTAAACAAATATATTAAAACAAATGTAAAGGTAATCCCATAGCCTTGTGGCCGTAGGGGAGCGTGATGTTGGAGATCACACTTATCTTGAGCCAGCGTAATGAGGGTTTCCCATCTCTCTCCCTCGCTGCTTTACCTTCCCCACCCTTAAGAGAGTAGGTACTCAGTCACAGTTGAGTCAACTGGGGGCGTTGTTATTTGTCGCTTCACGTTTTTGCGGTCACCCATCCAAGTGCTAACCGCACCGGACGGTGCTTAACTTGCGACACAGTAACGAGTGCTCCAACCACTGCGCTATCCGACACCCCGAACTGCTGCAGTATCCAACAATTATTACAATAGCACAAATTATTAGCCAGTCTCCAGTGAGCAAATTTTTGCGATTATTATGCCTGATCCTTGGATGTGCTTTTTGTATTTTGCGTGTGATTGTGTGTAAATGCTTGCCTGTATGGTCTAATATCACAAACTGTGAATAGACGTTAAATAAAATTATTGATTGATTTATTGACCTTAGTCCATGACAGCCAATCACCGCTCTCCTTGGCGTCATAGAAACAGTAACACAAAATGGCTGAAAGTGCACACGACAACGAGAATGCTGCAGCACCGAAGGGAAAAAAAGAGACGATTAACGCCGTCTGAATGGAAACGAAGCAAGATAAAAGTTGCAAAAGTCAGACTAAGGATATTTGGTTTATTTAAAAGGAAATAATATTGTTATGACCGCAGTAAGCTTCGATGTAAACAAACGAGTGAAAAATGGGTCAAACAGTAAAAAAGTACGCAAGTCCACTTTGCCTAGTATGCACAAGCATGAATTTTCAATGTGTATTTGTGCAAACTAATGTCTTTGTACATGCAAAGGCCCATGTATAAGCAAAATTTTTACAGTATCTTCAAAGAATATAGATATACAAGAAACAGAACTTGCCATTGAAGCGCGATACCGCAGGAAGTGTTATCCATGCCTGTCTGCGTGTTCAACGTGGTATAAATATAACTATAAAAACCACGTTATTAATGCCTTGAGCCGAAGGTTTAACACACAAACAGAGGGTGACGTAATCTGTATTTGATGTCTAAAAAATTTTCTAATAGACATCATTGAGCTCAGCGTCTTATTATCTTCATGCACTGTCTTGAATATTTTCAATCTTCCACCAGAAGCTACATTCTATGACAAACTCCTCCGTTGACTGGAAAGGGTTGAGGATGATGATGAGGACGAATAAGATTCACAAGCTAAATAATGCAAAAGACAATGTGACAAGACATTCTTTTATTTTTCTTCAGTATCTGCAAGGGCACAATATTTTTCTGTTAATTGTGGTTACATTGTGTTTGAGGATAGTAAAAAAAAATATTGCTGGGTTTGAGGTAAAATTTTTAAAAAATAATAATAATACGCACGTGTTCATTCATTTGTGTTATACATAAAAAAACTGATTGTTTGTGGAAGCTCAGCCTCAGTCCTAGCAGTTTAGTGCTAAAAGTACTTAAGTCGTTGATTTGACAGAAAAGTACTTAAGTCCATTTTGATTAACTCAATTAATAGAAGGTAGAAAGATAAAATATCTTATTATTTGGCATTTTCACATTTATATAATCATATACTAAGAATATAACCTAAGCAGAATAACATCAGCACGAATACCCGATTTCACTAAAGAATTTAAACTTTGAAGCCGTTTTTCTCAGAACAGACATTTTGTGACTTAAGTACTTTTAATCCTAGGGTCTTCAATTTGATAAACGTAATTGTCTTTCTGACCGAAACGGGATTGCTTCAGAGAGAGATAAATGCATGTTAAAGTTCAGCTACTTATTATTTTATTACTCTAGGACTTATAGTTTTTTTTTAAAATATAGTTTTCTTGAATTCCGTTTTAATTATTATTCTACTACCTTGAGTGAGAAAGAAGAGAACCATAAAATTAGCAAAACGTAAATCGGTGTTTTGTTCCAACTGTTGTGTAATTTACGTCTTCAGTTTTTCAAGTTTTTCTCTCTGTCTCAACTTGTGTAATTGTATAAGAAAGGCCTTTTGATGAATGCGTGTATACGAAAAATTGGAACATTAAAAACTGTTTACAAACTAATATCAGGTTTGTAGGAATCTTCTGAGAATAAAGCTAATTATTTTATAACACGCACAACAAGAAATGTATAACACCTGTCACATACTAAAATAATAATAAATCATGAAATAGTAGACAGAATGGCTTGAAACATAGCAGGCACGCACATTATTATTATATTGTTATTCACTAAACTACGAACATGGATCGCTTATCTAAATTTTGACCTTCACAGGTTACATTTTACTCCACCCCTCATCAAAATCCAAACTAGCAGCTTTTGGTCACCATCACAATTTACCTAAAAGGGTAATCTGAATGTTCTAAAACTGTGCAGAGAAAATCTTCATTATTGTCTTGTTATATTCGAATCACGTTTTCTCATCCACTACAAACATTAGGCACACCCGTTAAAGGCATGATCGTGACAAATACTATTTGATGCAGCAGCAGACGACGCATTTTAAATGCCAACATCAAGCATCTACTTCCTTTACTTTGCTGCCAGCGAGCCAACACTCTTTTGCAGAGATCATTTCTCCTCTTTTACTCTTTCTATCTTTTAACAGTAATTTTATTTCTAATTTTTGGAGTTGTTTCCGTTATGTCAACAAACACAATAGCCCAACGATTGACACACCAAGTTTACGGTAACGCCGGTTTACTTCATGTCGTAATCGTGCGGTTTTGTGTTCACATTGATATGAATACTATAATAATACCACTCGAACTAACGTTTTGTGCACTGACTGGGCATGTTCAAAAGATTTCCTTGTCCCTTCTTCAGATATTTTTACACAATATTGATATAATACTAAATGCGACATGACCAACACTTTTAGATAAACTTTTTTTTTAAATAGATAAGCTCCTTATCTCAAGCAGAGTTGGCTCTTGTTAACTTCTGGAAGGTTTTTTTCAAAATGCCTGAATGGGTCGTCTGGTTCGTTATCTAAAACTTCTTGTTTCTTCTCCTGTAGTACACTATGGCTATGTATATGCTACAGTGTTTATAGTGGCTCTGTTACTAGGCCTATTTCAAGTTAAAATATACGTTTTCGCATTCTTTTTTTTTTTATCATTTGAGCTTAATTTTAATCGTCCTATATGCACCACGTCGTGCCTAGTACTATTACTGCTAGGCATATTTACGCTATATTGATTGCACTTATTCCACTATTGGTAGGCTAGTGGTACCAAAGACTGTAAATAATAAATGTACATGTACTCCAATTTACTGATTTATGCAAAGCACTGAATTGTGTCGGGAGTAGTGCAGCCAGCGTAACGTTGGGTCTGCAGCAAACTTTCCCTCTGGGACTACGGGAATCGAACCCGCGACCTTCGGAATGGGAAACCATCTCACTTTCGACTGAGCTGCCAGGCAACTGTATAGATTGCCTAATTTATGTATGCACCCTCTCTATCATCCCCACACCCATCCTTCTCCCTCACTACTCATCCCACGACCCCTGATGTCTTTTTTTTTTAAATGTTACTGCTATTGTTGGGTTTTCCTCTGATGTGTCTAGCCTATCCTATCCTGTCCCGTAACCCGAAGGTCGTAGGGGCACCACAGATGATCGTTTAACCAGCATACTCCATCTTTCTCTGTCCTCAGCAGCCCTGATAGCTTCGCTCAGTGTCAAACCAGTCCATTCTCGAATGTTGTCCTCCCACCTCTTTTTCGGTCTCCCTCTTCTTCTACCTCCTTGCACTGTGCCTTGCAGAATAGTCTTTGCAAGGCCTGATGATCTGGTGACGTGGCCATACCATCGGAGTTTCCGTTTCTTCACCACTGATAGCAGGTCATCGTGTTGTCCAATGGCTTGTGTGATGGTCTGTCGGACTTCGTCGTTGGTGATGTGTTGGGTATAGGAAATGCCAAGAAGTCTTCTGTAGCACCTCATCTCCATGCTTTGTAATGATGTGTACTGGTGTAATATTAAACCGACATCAAGAACCCATTGTGAGGCACTGCATTACTTCCTCCCATCTTCACACCTCCCATACAGTGCTTCAAACGATTGCAGGGTGGGGGTTGGGGGGTTGGGGAGGGAAGGGGTCGCCTCCGCCTGTAACAAGAGCCCCGTTTCCACTGCCTTTGAGCTTTTGCTTGTTTAGTCAGTGTAGGCTTAGAAGGTTACTGTTAGCCTAAAGCAGACGACAGAAGTGATCATGCGTAACACAGTTGTAGCTTGATGCAAGCACAGTTGGTGACATCATCGCAGCCTACGATGGAGTTTCGAACAGACGAGAAGGCGTTATGAGCCCAACTCAGCAAAAGACAAAACCACGTCGACGCTTAAAGTTGGCTGCCGAGGCATTTCCAGCATTGTGCGAAGATAGCCCAACCGTCGAACCACAAAGTCAAAGACTCCAAGACAACACAGTTTGTCCCAGAAGCGACCTCAACGCAGCGCTTCAACTACGCAGTTAAGTGCCACAAGAAACAGTGCACTAAAACTCTGTATAAACAGGACCACATTAGTCCACTCTTCAAGAACTCTGACCATTAAGGCAGAAATCATCCAGTGCCCTATGATGAAAAAGTAGCTGCCTATACCTATCAGCGAGCGAACCATTCGCATTGACAATTGAACTTTTAAGTTAGTTTCGTACTTCGAATATCATCATGTATAGAGTAGAGGAAATAAATGTGTGATTTTTACTGTTCTCAAGTGGCTGGACTACATATGATTCATAGCCGTGTGAAAGCTAGTGTGACAGTGATCTTTTACCATTTTTCTATCTATCTCTGTACCCCAGCCTAAACACAGTCCGAGCTAAACAAATAAATGTATTAAGTGAAGTCATAGGGAAATATCTAGCTATACCCATAGACTAAGACGAGGAGGTAATAGCAGTCCATTGTGCAGAGCCCAGCAACAATAGAACCCCCGTCACCCCGCCTACTGAGTACGTATATACTCGAGAGTATGATGACGATGACGTTGACGATGACGATGCAGAGCTCCCAGCCCTTTGGTTTAGTCTGTTAAGTAATGGCATTTGGAACAAATGAGAGTTTGTATTTCATCTTTCGGCAAAGGGTTACTCTGAATCTCCTGCCCGACGGAAGCGGCTGAAACTCCCCATAAGACTGGTCCCCAGAGACCGCATATGCCTTTTGGAGTAGGGCCTTCTCTGTGGTCTTTGTTAGGGAAGGCACTGGGAGGTTGATTATTATATTTTCTATATTGTAGAGGCTTTGAAGAGCTTGTTTTATTGTCAGAGACAAATAAGGATGGGGAAAAGATCATACCACAGTGTGCGAGATAATGCTACGGTAGAGGTATAACAGAAGTTTGAAGGCAACATCAAAGGTCTGCAATCTACTCAGCCCATGCTGACTCTTCCTTTGAGTGTTAGCCACATACTCTTTGAAGGACAACTAGGAGTCCAGGGTAGACCAAGGTAGCGCTTCGATTCTACCACCTCCACCGACTTTTGGCTTATGGCCAAGAGGTATAGCGTCAAGATCTATGGTTTTGCTAGGCAAATACTTTAACCATTATTCCTATTTTTTTTTTTTACAACGATGGATGTCGCTGGGGTCTATCACTTTGGGAAACACGTTTGGTATTCTATATCTTGACGCTGTTTAGCTGGCAGATAGTTCCAAAGTGACTGTAGCTGCACTGCATGAGTGTGTGTAAAGATGGACAGTTTTGAATGAAAGAACATTCAAGTCTAACGTCCATATCCGCCATTGGTGACGCGGCAGACGCGGATACCCATCCCAGGGAAGAGGGGTTAGGAACCTTAATCAACACTGAACCACTGGAGCAACCATTATTCTATTTCTCCCCATCCCCGCTCGTCCAGGATTGTGCTCGGTCGTCTGAGCGTCAGACTACGCGCCCAAAGGTTGCAGGTGGGCGCCTCGGGCGGCTTTAGTTAGATCCTGTATTGACCAGCGCCTTGAGCAGTTCTTGAG
This sequence comes from Oncomelania hupensis, assembly GCA_036898135.1. Classification (NCBI taxonomy): domain Eukaryota; kingdom Metazoa; phylum Mollusca; class Gastropoda; order Littorinimorpha; family Pomatiopsidae; genus Oncomelania; species Oncomelania hupensis. The sequence continues at coordinate 50,718,456 of CM072526.1, read as the reverse complement.
CTGGAAAAGCGCTATATAAACATGATAAAATAATGGACAGTGAAAATGGCAACTTCTAATTTGCCCCCATAGCGGGATTGGAACCCTGGTCATCGGTGTGCTGGGCGAGCGCACTACCACTGAGCTAGAACGTTGGGTAAGCACAGTTTTATTATACACATATGTGCAAATGTGTGTGAAGGTTTGCGTCTGGTAATAACTATGAATGACACGCCATCTTCTTTGCATTCAATATTCAAACACCTGTTCTATTTTGCCCTTAAAACAGGCCTGCCAATGTGAGTTGCGTTTCGCGTTTGTGTAATTAAGTGGCTTAACATCTGTCGTTCTGTTGTCAAGTGGCATTCTCTGTATTTGATTTACCTACTCGGTGGGTACGAGACGTTCTAGGTCACCGAGGACTTTCCAGGGGTATTCCGGTTTCTTCTCTCTCTTTGTTACGTTCTTTCTTGTTGAGTAAATTTACGTCCCCGGACACATTAAGCGTATAGGGGACAGGTGAAACACCACTCTTCGACTGACCTCATGTTTTATTTATTTTTCATCACTGAAGAAGGGCGTAGCCCGAAAGTCTTTGATTTTATATTTTTCTTGGTGTTTTTTTTTTTTAATTTTGTTTCTGATCTCTCTTTGTTACGTTTGAGACGCGAATGATATATCCGATCGTTTTGTTTTGCAAAGCATGCAATAACAGAGTTTATTTACCTTTGATTTGATTTTGCGTTGTTGTTAGAAGAAGCTTTGTATAATGTTGATAATTTTCGTTGGTCGATATTATGGGAGAATTTTCTAGGGTTGTTTGTTTACTATCGATCGAAGCATCTAGATAAATCTACTAGAAGCTAAGAGATTCTTCTAACCTAAATAAAGTTATATGATGTAAGACAGTGCATAGTTCCGGTGACGAATTTTATTTTCACTGGCTGTAATTGCGTCACGCTGGAATGTTCGAATTTTCCCTAGAGTATAGAGAGACTATAATTATAAGTAACGCACTGTTTCAAAAATGTTAGTTGTGAAAGTGGAAAAAGCGATTGAGCAATTGTATGCAGTTGTTGATGTACGCTGAATAAAGTTGGAAAACTTCATACGACGACTCCTGCCTTGTTGCTGAGTGAACCGGTTGCGTGGATAAACGAATCTGAGTTACACCTATCGGGATTCAAGCATCGGGGCTGAATCAACTACTGATAAAAAAACAATAACAACAGTGTAACACTCTTAACAGTATTGGGTGCAGTCAATCAAAATTTCAACTATACCAGTTGTTTTTTCTATCTTTCTGTCTATGAATAATAGATCCTTATCAGATCGCCGAGCTTTGAGCTTGATTGAGGATACAATCTCGTATATTGTCATTTCATCCAATTTTATTATTATTAGACATATTAGCCTGTTATAATACGCCTACTTGTACATATGTATGAATAATTTGTTAAAATATGTGTGTTTGCGCTTGTGAATGCGTGTATCTGGATGTGTGTGGGGGTATGTAAGCGCGTGTGTGTGTATGTGTGTGTGTGCGTATGTGCGCGCGCAGACGCGTGAACAAATTATTAACAAAATACATATGGAACACCATTTTGTATGGATTATTTATTTATTTATTTATTTACTGTTAATCCTCGTTATTATCATCAGCTTATTTCTTTGTTTCCAATTACGGGATAGGATAGGATAGGATAGCATAGGATAGGATAGGATATTTCTTTGTTATTATAGTACACAGTGATGATGTATAAAAGTGTTCAACAAAAATGTATTTCCACGCTAATATTATTATTGAGGATTAATACCACCACTACCACCATCATCATCATCATCATCAACACCGTCATCGTCGTCGTCACCACTAACAATAACAATAACAACAGTAAAACTCAATTCTTGGAAACCACGGTTGTGTAATAGGCAGACAAATGTTCTAAAATGCTTTACTCACCGGATGCAAAAAAGCACAATATAGCAAAAACATTTTTTTAAAATATAATTTTCAGTATTATCGACACAAAATAAGCAGGACACTAAGTCGGCACAAAAGCACAGCAAACAAACAAAATCGAAACAAATACTTTAACTTTTAATTCTCTCTCTGTCTCTGTCTCTGTCTCTCAGGGGTGGATATTGTTCTTGTGCCACTTGTGCACGTGCACACCCCCCTGGCGGTCCAAAAAAAAAAGAAGGGAGAAAAGGAGAAGAAAAAAGAGAAACAAAATTACAAATTCTCACTCACCACACAGTTTCATGTACCTCCAAATTATTATTTTTTTTTTATTAATCAGATTTAGATCTACAGGTATTTCTTGCAATATAAAAGTTTTATCCATGAAGGGAAGTTGAAGACAAACAGTTGCTGCTCATTTTTCTTTTTTCACCCTTGGTGCAAAAAGTTGTTTGTTTGCTTTTTTTCTCAATGGTTTTGATTGGTTATTTATTTAGAGGGGTGTTTGTGTGTGTGTGTGTGTGTGTGTGTGTGTGTGTGTGCGGGGGGACTAAAAGAGGACTTTTAGCACAAAACAATACTATTTTCAGTCTTTAAAATAATGCCCAAAATGCACCAGATTGCACAGATTTTAACCATTATTTTAACATTTTTCCGGGGGGGGGGGGCATGCCCCCGGACCCCCCTAGTACACTCGCCTGCTTCGCAGGCTCGCGCTTGTGGCTACGCCACTTCGCATTAGCTGTGCACACCCCCTCAACAATGGAAAGATCCGCCCCTGTCTCTCTCTCTCTCTCTCTCTCTCTCTCTCTCTCTCTCTCTCTCTCTCTCTCTCTCTTACTTCTATATTCATACATTAGGAGTGGCCTGGTAGTTGATAATGTACTGGTTTCCTGTGCTGAAGGTCGTGGGTTCGAACCTCGCAGAAGACAAAAGTACGTGACTTTAGTACGAGACTTTCCGGGATTCTGAAGTTTGCTCCGGTTTCCTCCCTCCCTTCCGCAATAGCAGACACTCTAAATTTCTGAATTATACATTGACTTCTCCTCCGACTTCTGTAATAGCGATCGCTTCAGATCACCGCGCTTTGAGTTTGACTGAAGAAAAACTGCGTGATAGCATCCTGTATTATTATTACTACTACTACTACTACTACTACTACTACTACTACTACTACTACTACTATTACTACTACTACTACTACTACTACTACTACTACTATTACTACTACTACTACTACTATTACTACTACTACTACTACTACTACTACTACTATTACTACTACTACTACTACTACCATCATCATCATCATCATCATCATCATCACAAATGGGCATTACGTATACGGTTGCGTCGGATAGCGCAGTGGTTGGAGCACTCGCTACTGTGTCGCAAGTTAAGCACCGTCCAGTGCGGTTAGCACTTGGATGGGTGACCGCAAACCGTGAAGCGACAAATAACAACGCCCCCAGTTGACTCAACTGTGACTGAGTACCTACTCTCTTAAGGGTGGGGAAGGTAAAGCAGCGAGGGAGAGAGAGATGGGCATCACCCTCATTACGCTGGCCCAAGATAAGTGTGATCTCCAACATCACGCTCCCCTACGGCCACAAGGCTAGGGGACCACCTTTACCTTTACCTTTTTACCTGTGTGCTATTCGCACTTTTCTGCTATCCTATGCACCAACGGGAATCCCCTCATGTGAAACATACTTCCGGTTTCTTTCTCCGCGTATTGTTTATCCGAGTGTTTTAGTGAGTTATTTCCAAATATTCAAGAATATGTCGAATCACATGAGAAAGCGTTGGTGGGAGCATAAAGAGAAAGTTTTGCAGAGAATGCCTGATGGATTTGAAGTCCCAGTTGTGACAGAGTCAAGTTTACAGTGTTGTTGTTGTTGTTGTTGTTGCATCAATTTTTATTCATCAGATTAACATAAGTTGTACAATGGGAAGTTTTACAGTGTGTAACTGGCCACCAGTATCGTACCCTCACTTTTGTTTTTGGCTGCAGTTTATTATCCCTTTCTATCGCCAGTGGCGCGCCTAAACCCTACCTACCTAACATTATTTGTGCATTTTTGAAAAATATTCTGAGAAACATAACGCCCAGATGCTGGCTTGAACCCACACCTGTCAGGCGCCATTGGTTTCTGGCTTGTGGACAAGGAAAGTTAGTCCCGCCTTAGCCCACTTGGCCACAACGCTCGCCTAACATAGTCAACTATTTCGTGTTTTGTGAAGGTTGCGACGGCGAAGCTATGGAAAACTACAAGAGTCTTCAGATCCTGTTTCACTTTTTGTCGATGATCGACGCACCTCCGAAGTCGCCACAAATACAGGCCTCTACGATTGTTTTTTGCATCCTTTCACTGAACATGTACTTCCTCCACCGTTTTTATACTTATCCCACTCGTTTTCTGGCTCTAACAATCGTCGTTTTCGGCAATTTGCTATATTTAAAAGTCACGCATCAAGCTTTGATAAAAGCAAAACAAGCCAGACCGGAACTTGGTTTCATTCTAACCTCGTTTTAACTTATAATGGCGATACCCACGAGTTTTTATGAGAGGTGCCGGAAAGTTGTGAATATACCGCCTTAGCTATAAAAGATCCGCTATAGACACCCAACTTGAGAAAAGCCACTGCCATCCAAACAGAACTTACTATAATTATCTGTACAATTCTCCGATACAAAATAATCCGCGATAGAAGACAACAAGGGGCATAACCACCACTGGTTAGAATGCCGACCGATTGAAAGTTTCCTCCCTTCCACGAGCGAAATCAAAGCTTTTTAACAGGCTGATTGCGTCTTGACGGGAAAAGATGAAGACTGCGGCGCTGTGAATTAAAACTGGAATGTTTAACCCTTTTTAAATTTTGGAAAAAATTATTCAGAAATTACGACTGGAACTTTGAGAACTTTGTTCTTTTATTAAACAAACGATGAAACAACAAAATTAACTTAGGCTCCTAGCCAGACATTGGGGGAAACTATGACAAAGCATCGTCTTCTGATAATAATAAAATGTAAGCATTGAAACCAACAGCGCACGAAAACATAAAAAACAGAAACTCACAATCAAGCATTCAAAAGGCTGAACACACACACGCGCACACACACACACACACACATACTTGTATTCGAAACAAAATGGGTTTCTTTAAGAATGTAGGAATCGGAAAGCACTTTTTTGACGGAAAGAACGCAAATTTCTTCTAGAAATGTAAGAATCTAAGTCAAAATTGGCTCTTTCCGTCGAAAAAGTTGACCTAGTTCGTCTCCTATAGGCGACTAAATGGGTCGAACTTTCTTCAAAATTTCTCCGAAAATGGACTGTATTTTCTCCGTCCCGGATAGTGCACTCCTGTGTACTTAAAACACTCTCATGCACTACAACTGCACTCCCAAGCACTAAAAAAGCACTCCCGCGCACTTAGAACAAAATGGGTTCATGAAACAAAATGGGTTCCAAGCAAATAAACCCACTTTGTAATCAAAAAGACGGTTGTGAAACCCATTTGGTCGCTTTTACAAGTTCACACCCACACACACACACACACACACACACACACACACACACACGCACCGGTGTTGGAGTACCGATATTGTGGCAGTTGGTGTTTGGTTTAAACAGAATTGTATTATTCACGAGACAAGCAAACAAAGCATGGAGAACATACAGCCAAGGGCACACAAACGCAAAGCTTAAATAAGACAGTGCTACCCTTTTGACAAATGACAACAATGAAATGTCTGGCGAACAGGAACAAGTACAAAGCAATAAAATCAGAAGCACGTTAATTGATCTTCGCAACAATGAAAAGAAAACAAACATATAACTATAGTATAACAAACGAGAAATACATTAACACCGAACAAGAAAAAAAAAGAAAAAAAGAAAGAAATTAATGAATTAACTAACGAGAAACAGATACATGCACCCAAAAGTGAACTTTACACAATGTAGTAGCTGTCGATTAAAAGGTAAATAAGTGCCTGCGGCAATCTAAAACGATGAGAGTAAAGAATCAGTTTGGAGGAGTGGGGGGAAAAAAGTCACGTGCAAGTAAAAAAGAAAAGAAAGTAAAATAAAAACAACGCGCGCACGCGCACGCACACACACACACACACACACACACACAAACGAGGAAAGTTTTGACGTAAAATGTCCTCTTCCTGATGTTTTCCGGTACCTTAGTAACAATTCTTTGTTCAAAGTAAGTATTAGACCCTAACGGAAGCAGCGTCTCCTCGCGTGTTCTCTCTCTCTCTCTCTCTCTCTCTCTCTCTCTCTCTCTCTCTCTCTCTCTCTCTCTCTCTCTCTCTCTCTCTAAGAAACTACCACAGAAAGATTCTCTTTTTCATAAAGGTAGAAATTCGGGTGGTGTTTTACTTTTGGTAAAAAAATTGCTTTGCTAAATTTGTAACGCAAGTGAACGTAGACTGCGACAATATAATTGCAGTAAAAATCGCCTGAAAATAGCCCAGCGTATAACAACAAAAACCTTAAGTTAATGATGGAGTAGTCATTTTAGAAGAATTGCTGAGTAATTTATTGCATATTGAAAATTGTCACTTGTTTATATTTGGTGATTTAAATGCTAGAACTGATCTTGAACAACCTCACAGAGAGAACATGTTGAATTACTCACCCGATCTTGAAGATAATGATGTAGGCACGGTGAGACGATCGAAGGATCAAGTTGTAAACTCGTTCGGCAGGTGACTGCTGAAGTTATGTTTTCTGTTTGATTGTATCATAGCAAACGGTAGCAGTGAGGGGGATGTCGGAGGGGAATACACTTACGTGTCACCACATGGTTATATTGTTGTTGACTATTTTGTTTTATCCGAATACTTATTTTTGACCCATTCCTGCTCCTTAAAGTTTAAAGATCATATCCAGTCTTGGCATCTTCCAGTAGAGTTCAGGATATCAGCAAAGCACAGCAGACCGGGTTCCAAAGAGGTTAGACCTAGTGGCGAAGAGCGCATTGTGTGGGCTGATAATTTTATGCAAACTTTGAAAGATTAAATTAATTCCAATCACTTCCAAGAACAAATGTAGAATGCTCGCACATTATTATGGGAAAACGTTGATAAATCAGTCGCATCGGCAATGTGTGGTGCAGCAGCATGGATGATAAGAACGGTTGGAAAGAAAAGCAACAAAAAGCAAGACTGGTTTGATAGAGAGTGTACGCAGAAGAAGTCTTGCTTGAGAAAGCTGCTGCGTGCTTTCCAGCGGGCTGGGACAGATAGCCGAGAAAAGAGGGAGGAATATGTTAGAGAGAGAAAAGAGTATAGACAACTTTTGAGAGAAAAGAAACGAGAATTTGACCAAATTAGGTTAATAAAATTGAAACAGTCCGTTAATGACCCCAAGGTGTTCTGGCAGACAATACGATTAGTAAATAGGAAATCTGTTATTTATAATGACATCACTAAAGACCAGTGGTATGAACACTTTTTTCAGGTTTTTAATGTACAGCAGAGTGAAACCCAGACAGATGATGAAGATTGTAATGATCAAAATATGAAAACTGAACAATATGATCCACTATTCAACCGGGCTATTTCAAGGGATGAGGTTTATGCCAGCATGGGTAACCTTAAAGCTGGAAAGAGCGCGGGTCCAGACAAAATAGTTTCAGAAATGCTGAAGAATGGTGGAGATGCACTTGTTGATTATCTGATCAGTCTTTTTAATTATGTGTTTGATAGCGGTACATTTCCAATGGAATGGTCAAAGTCTATCATTGTACTAATTCATAAAAAGGGGGATGTGAATATCCCAGATAATGCGAGCGTTGTGGCCAAGTGGGCTAAGGCGGGACTAACTTGCCTTGTCCTCAGGCCGGAAACCAATGGCGCCTGACAGGTGTGGGTTCGAACCAGCATCTGGGCGTTATGTTTCTCCGAATATTATTTACTTTCGACTCGGGCAACGTCTCGGGGGTTTTCTCCGGGTACTCAAAATCACAATTAATGTTAGGTAGGTTGGGTTTGGGCGCGCCACAGGCTGCTTTCCCAGGGGAGGCGGCCCAGAATTTCCCTATGGAAAAGGGACAATAAGATACATTTTAAAAAAAAACTACAGGGGAATTTCATTAACTAGCATTGTTGGCAAAGTGTATACGCATATTTTAAACAAAAGGCTAACGCAAAGGGCTGAACAAAACGAGAAAATAGTGGAGGAACAGGCACCATAGACCACATTTTTACTTTGTTCGCTGTGGTGCAGCGATACTTACAGAAAAATGCAAAATGTATGTCGCTTTTGTTGATTTTAAAAAAAGCCTTTGACTCGGTTGACAGAAACAGATTGTGGCATGTGTTACGCAGAGTTGGAGTCAACAGTAAACTGTATTTTGCTTTGCGAAGTATGTACAGCACTGTACTTGCATGTGTAAGAGATAAAGGCGTGTATTTTGATTATTTTCAGTGTCCTATCGGAGTCAAGCAGGGTTGTCTCCTAAGCCCGAAAATGTGTTCATTCTTTATAAACGAGCTAGCTGTAGAATTATCTAAGAAAGGTAGACATGGAATCCAGCTGGTTCCAGGAGCAGTTGAAATCTTTTTGCTTTTATTTGCAGACGACGTGATTCTCATGTCGGACAAAATTGTAGGCTTGCAACATCAGCTAGACTGTCTCAAGTATGAAGCTGACAGGCTTTATCTCACTGTCAATTTGGATAAGACAAACGTTATGGTGTTTAGAAAGGGAGGACATCTAGCAGGAAAAGAGAAGTGGTTCTATGGGGGAGAGGAAGTAAAGGTAACAAACTCGTACAAATATTTGGGAATGACATTTACTACTAAATTAAGTATGAATTCAGCCCTGCAGGAAGTGTGCAGAAAAGGTAGAAAAGGGGTCATGGAAATACTCCGATCTCTCAGAAAGCTTGACACAAATGACCTGACTTTGTTTTGGAAATTGTTTGACACTCAGATGGAGCCAATTCTGACATATGCGGCAGAAGTATGGGGTTTTGACGAGAGTGCAAACAATATAAAAAAGGTACACTCTTTCGCCCTGAAGAGGTTTTTATCTATATCCCTGCATGCTTCCAATAATATGGTTTACGGGGAGACCGGAAGAGTCAAGTCAAGTCAAAGTCAAAAGCGCTTTATTCCATAAAACCCCATGGGGCACGTGGATACAACAAAAAAAAAAAGAATAAAAATAAACATAGAATAACCACAAAAATCATAAGATACAATATAAAATACATATGACAATTATGTACATATAATACAAAAATAAAAGTTAATCTTTCACACTCGCGTTCTAAGACACATAATAAACATTTACAAAATACACATTCATTGTTATCACACAACACAAGCATACTACATAAAACTTTTGTCCACACAATCTGATCACAAATCGCACGCACATTCTCGCAAGATTGGGTGATAAAGAAGGGAAGAATGGGGGGGGGGGGGGTACAAACTGGTATTGAGTATTTAAATTGTCATTATTGAAAAAAATAATCACTATTATTACTATCATTAATATTACAAATCATTCTATTACGTTCTGAAGCAATCCATTATTATTTTCATAAATCTATACATCAGAATCCGTGTGAGATGTGTGAAGTATTGGTTTAAATTAATGCGTCTTTCGAGTGCCAGATTCTGTAGGCAGGCTTATGATATGATGCTGAATCAACACGAGAAAGGAAAACTGAACTGGGTTGCAGGGATAAAAAGAATATTAATGGAAAATGGGTTTGGAATTGTTTGGCTAAGTCAGGGTGTGGGACAAAAATCACGTTTCGTTTTAGAATTTGAAGACAGGCTCATTTCATGGTTCATGCAGAACTGGCATTCAGAAATAGAGAGCAATGACAAATATACATGGTACTATAATACCTTTAAGTCTCTTTTTGATACCGAGCGATACCTTTTATTCTTAACTAATCGTTGGTACAGAAAGTGTTTTGCTCGTTTTAGACTGAGAATATGTGGTTTTAAAAATAATATGTTGTGGTTTGCAGACAGAACGAATGAAAACAATAAGTGCCCAGTATGTGGTAAAGCCAAAAAGTGTATGACACTCTTTGGTAAAGCTGAAGAAGACGAATTGCACTTTCTGTTTCACTGTGAGGCGTATGAACATTTACGAAGGAAAAGCATAATGCTGATGTCCATTAAACATAACCCAACTTGGAACCTCATTTCCTTCTTGTTGGCATGTAAGAATGAAAGTAAGGTGTTTGATCTAAAATCACATTGCTGATACTATGAGTTTGCGAAACAAACTGTTGGAAATTAGCTCTTGATGTACATGATGATCCTAGGTAAATATATTAAACTGCTTGTCAAACGGAGTGGTTGTGTACACAAATGTATGTCTGTAATATGTAGGCTATTTAAGGACGGAATGAGTGTTTTTCGTCTCCCGTAAAAATCTGAGTATGATACTGTATGAAAAAGATGGAAAATGAAAAGAAAAGAGTGGAAAAATTAATGCATTTCCTAAATAACGTTTTTAATTTTATTTATTAACTTTTTTTTAAAAAACTATTATTGAATTATTAAAAGGAATATGAATTGTATCCTAAATACATACCGTATTTAGGATACAATTCATATTCCTTTTAATAATTCAGTGTACGTCAGTGTATTGTAATAATTCTCTAGGCATGTGGCTCTAATACTAGAGGTGTTTTTAATATTTGCTTGTTTTGATTTTGGGTTTATTTCATGTTATATGTCTTAATGTGGTAATGTTTTAATCTATTCGGATTGCGAATCCTTGTCTTAAAAACGTGTGAAGTTATAGACAATAAACTATCAAAGCGTCAAAGCATCTCTCTCTCTTTTACA